>OX454526.1:20328002-20928002 GCA_949715645.1 Portevinia maculata | reverse complement strand
TTACATATAAACAGAAATAAATTTTAGATGAAGGTATTATCTGCTCATTTTCTTTATTTACGAAATCTTCCTTCATCTTTTGCTCAAACAATGAAGAGGCAATAGAGAAGTTCTCATTAGACAGAAATTAAAATTTTCACATAGGACCTTCATCTGGGAAAAAAATATCGAATTTCAATAAATGCCACCCAGCGCCTTCATCCTCTAAGCGCTTCAACAACTTTACTCCAGAGTTCCGAAATAGGTTCTTACAGTCAAGTAGTTAGGGTTTTTTTCATATTAGATGGGTTTCGCCCAAATGCAAAACAGCACCGAATCTCTAATGCGTTCAAGAACTGTGCAAAATCTGTGAGCCAAATGAAACGATGGATGATAAGATCAGTCACAAAGTCCACGCTGCAAAGTTCACAACACTATTTAACCCTTTCCTGTCGACTTTCGTGTAAGTATCTGCAGAAAACTTTTGTGATTTACATATAATCAAAATCTTCGAAATAAACGTTTTAGCACAATAATGCTGAGAAACGTTCAAAGGCGTGGTAGGTGGTCGGTGGTACAAAAATTTACCATCAGGGATGTTAAAAAATAAATAAATATTAGCAATTAACGGCCCATACAGGGCCTAAAACCCAGTTTATCCAACGGGAAAAGAAAAAGTCAATACCGTTGAACAGCCCATTCAATGCTCTTATGCATCTTGTAATAGTCTCATTAATACCATAATTGCTAATATGCCTCTCAGTGAAAAATAAGCTTCTAGCCCACAGTGACCTTGGGCTAGGGAAGCATATATATCTAAAAGATAAACCAATTATTCTGGTGAAATAATATGATAATCAATTATATCGCGAATAAACATGTATAATTTAGGAGCCATGTATCTAGTGAATTTCTTTTGCAATCTTTCAAATCTTAGTTTATGAATGGCATAATATGGTGAATCTCCAATGATCGAAGAATATTCTAATTATGGACTGAGCAATAAGCTGTAGACAACTTTTAGGTTATGTACATTTCAGAAGTCTTTGCTAATACTCATAAGAAAGCCCAGCATAGAGTAAGACTTGGCAATGGTATAATCAAAATGCAAATTGAAATTTAATTTATTGTCGAACATGACACCATGATTCTAAGATCATTTTTAAAATAATAATGAAAGAGTCCAATAGCAATACGGTATGCCGAAAAAACCTTGCATTTAGAAAAAATATTAAGTTTAAGAAAGCATTAAGATTGCACCATTCCGATAATTTATTAATATCTGATCGAAAACGTATGCAATCAGAAATATTATAGGGTCTATAACTTAATTCGTGCGAATTTGAACGTTTATTTAAAAATAAAACGTGTATAATAGTATTATTCAAAGTATTGCCCATCTAAAGCTATGACTTTTTCCCATCTTTCTGGCAATTTGTGGATCCCATCCCAAAAGAACTGCGCCGGCTTGGTAGCCAAGAATGAATCAAGACAATTTTTGATATTCTGCTCTGATGTGAACCGTATTTCAGTGAGGGCGTTCTGCATCGACGGAACAAAAGGTAGTCAGAAGGGGCAAGGTCTGGGCTATAAGGCGGGTGGGGTAAAACTTCCCATTCACTGTTTTCCAAATAGTTCTAAACCGAAATAGCAAAGTGGGGCCGAGCGTTGTCATGATGGAAAATTATTGCCTCTCGTCTGGTCGCATATTCCGGGCGTTTTTCGGCTAGTGCTCTCTTCAAACAGATTAATTGTGTTCGGTAGCGTTGTCCATTGATGGTTTCACCTAGTTTTAGCAGCTCATAATACAGCAAACCCTTCTGATCCCACCAAATACAGAACATTACCTTCGCGCCATCGATATTCGGCTTTTCCGTTGATTTGGCTGGTTGGCCGGGTTTCACATATGATTTTGTGCGCTTGGGGTTGTCGTAATAGATCCATATTTCATCACCAGTAACAATCCGATGCAAAAATGACTTCCTTTTGTGGCGTTTCAGCAGCATTTCGGACATGCAAAACCGCCTTTCGTCGTCTCTCGGCTTGAGTTCATGTGGAACCGAATTTCCTTGCTTTTGAATATATCCAGCTGCTTTTAAACGTTTTGAAATGTTTTTTTTTTTTTATAATTTGCTTACGCTAAAGGGATTTTTTTCTGTTGTTACAGTACCCTTATAATGCTAAGAACACAGTGTAAGGTACTTGGTATTAGAAAGAATAGAGAGATAGGAAAGAAGAGTTTGGGTGCAGTTGTAGGGTTTTTCTCCACGGGTGGTGTCTAAGTTACTTAGGGAGATTACGATTTCATGTATTGGGTATAATGTAATGGACTTGGCCGGGATTCGAACGCACGACCTTCCATTCCGTAAGCGAATACACTACTACTGCACCATTGCCACCCTTCTTGAGTGGCACCCAACGATTCTGCGAGCTCTTCTTGTGTTTGGCAACAATCTTCATAGAGTAATGCTTCCAGTTATTCATCTTTAAACTTTTTTCGCCGCCTAGGACGTTCATCGTCCTCCAAGCCAAAATCACCACTTTTAAATCGTGCAAACCACTTTTGGCACGTTCGCTCAGTTAGAGCATGTTCACCATAAACTTCCACCAAAATACTATGACTTTCGGCAGCAGTTTTCTTCGTATTAAAGTAATAAAGAAAAACTCCCCGCAAAAACACTTTTTCAGTCACAAATTTTGACATATTTGAGTGAAAAAATATTATTGTTGTTTACGCTTCTAATGAATGACATATACTGAAATGACGTACAATGACAGTAGCTTTCCAATGCATGTTCCAATGGAATAATAACAATGGAATAATACAAGTTACATGTTACATCTCTTAGCAAACCGCACGAGTTAAGTTATAGACTTCAATATTTACCCGAAAAAATAATTTCAAATCATATGCGAATGTCAAAACTTTACAGTTTACTACAAGGTAGTCTTGTGGTAGTTACTTCTATTACCCGAGAAGTCTAACTATCGACCTTTACCATTTGCCTTCCATTTGTTAGGTTATTAACGAGCTCTCCGAAGACGGTGCGTTACTCTAGGTAACATCGTCTTAGTTTATAAGTTATACTAAGTTAGCTAGGGCATTTCTGGGAGAGGCTCGTCAACTTGTGGTGGTGCTGACGGCGTAAGGCTTCAGTCGACTCACGGCGGCGCGTGTGTATGTTGACGACTGCTGGAAAGCAATTTTGATTTTGACCACTTTTTGCGTAAGCGTACGGAATTCTTATTATAGTTAGAATACGTTAAGTAGTTTAAGTAAGTAGAATAGGTAGTTTGTAATTTGTTTTATATTAAAGATAAAATTTAAATAATGAAGCCGAGTATTACAAATTTTCTCGATGAATATATATATTTGCATGCAAAATTAGTTCGTAAAAAAGTTTAAGGCCGAAAGGCACTTATTATAAGGTGCCTGTCATACATTTGACATTAGCATTGTGATATAATACCATGATACAAATACTACAGATAGCGCAATGGTGATGCTCAGTTTTTTTCGTTCTGCGCACCTACGTCATTTGGGCGCAGAATGCATTTTGACAGGTAGAGATAATGCTGCGAGTATTTGCCAGTGAAATTTTGTTTTCATTTGTTATGTGTTAATTATAAATACATTTGCTGAAAATATTTAATTTGTTTTATTTGTAATGATGCGATAAATATTTTGTTAAAGTTTTGTTATGATTCAAAAAGTGTATCAGCCTTATTATAGAAACAAAACAAGATGATATTTTTTTCATTTTGTATGCAAAATAGTTTTAAGTTGTGTTGTTTCCTATTTTTGTTTACTGAGTTAAGGAATTAAATGCAAACTATCAATTCGAATTATGTTTTCTTTCTATTGTATAGTGAAATACAAATGATTTGCAATTGCATTCACAATATTATACATATAAAGTTGAGTAGAATAGAATTATTATACCTTCAAAATAATGTGTTGCCATTTGATCTTACAACTATATTCGCAAACTGGTGTAGTGTTAGAAATGTGGAGTTACTATGACTTAAAAATAAATAAATTATTAAAACAAATTTGGTTCAGTTTATGATTTTTTTATATTTCCGCTTTTTTGTGTTTTTGTTTTCATAAATTTCACGGTTCAATTTGCGAATCCGAAAATACATTCGTAAACGAAAAAAAAGTTTTTTCACATTAATGTGGCAACTAATCCCAGATTTATCGGATAGTTCTATCATATTCTTCAGGTAATTTGATCTGATGTCCAAACCATCGCCATTGACTGCATTAAAAATATTTTCCAACGAAATCATATTGGCCATCATTTCTTCCGATGGTTTTGAAAGGCCTCCTTCACTAAGGTGATTAACCCACGAAAATGATTCACCTTCTTGTTCCGAAATTTCAGGCAATGTATCTTTCAACCTGTGGCAAATATAACGAGCCAGGTTCTCAAGACCATCATAGGCCATAGGCAAATCTTTTTCGATTTCAGGACAGCTTTTCTCAGACGATATCTTTATGATATTTAATATTTTACCTAAAAGAAGATAAGAAAGCAAGAATGCATTGATAATTTGTAAGATATAAAACATGTAAACTTTACCGGTTAGGGAGGGTTCGGAAGGACTTAGGTCTGGCGTGTCCATCCACACTAACATTGCCACTTTCAGATATAGCACCTTCATTGAAGCCAAGAATATAAGATCTCAACCTATATTTAAACTCCTGCCGATCAGGATGATCATGAAGGCCACCCTTTGCTCTCATAACTCCGAAAAAGTTCTCAAGTACATATTGATTCAAACAATACGTTAAAATGTATTTGAACCCAAAACGCACTGAGAGATCAGTATACAAACCTTCTGTGGCTGAGTGAGCTGGGTTGCTGCATTCATAATCCGCAGCACAGGTTTTAAAATTCCCGGTGAAATTTCCAATTTTTGTGCCCAGTGCTGCAATGTACGAACGGCTGGAAGAGGAAAGTTTTTCATTCTCAATAATTTATAGGCTCGTGAACTTGCTGAATATAGCGTTATTGATTTCGCTACGTCCTCTTCAGACCAAAGCTTTTTCTTACAGCCATTCTTCAACTTTTTGACTTGACCTTTCGTAAAAATTCCAAGCAATTTATTCTCCATATTTTCGTTTTGATATTGACTTTTTTTCAGTTGAATTTTGAGATATTTTATTTCCTTTTTTGAATCAAGCAAAGCTGTCTTGGCACTAAAATGTTCCATCTTGAGTTTGCTTCTGGAATGTGAATAATACATAAACGAACAGTGATGTAATTCAATGTAATTAGTTAAGTTGTAATACTTACATTTGTTCCTTCAAAACAAAGATATGCTTTTTCATATTTTCATTTTCATTGACTTGATCAATATTTGCTCTCAATGATTCATTTTCAACACCGTTAGAGTCATGTTCGAAATCTGAATTTTCTTCGGTGCCTACATTTCCAATATCAATAACATCAGGCTCTTTTGGAGTTGACTGCTCTATGATACTTTGGATTAATGCTTTATTTTTCTGAATGGCCATTCTCTTCGACCGCGCAGAACCTAAAGTATTGTCTACATCTAGAGTATCAACTTCAAATGAAAATTGCTTTGGATTCACGCGGATTGTTGTAACAGCGCCTGGTTTTAATTTCCTATTGAGGGCAAAACCTTAAATACGAAAATAAAAAGTTAAAACTGCTGTCAACGTTCATGTTAAGCTTACCCATTTCGTGTTCTATATTATTTGCAAAGTGCTCTTTTAGAAAATGCAGATTACAAACTCTTGCAGTTTTTGGGTTTAGTACATCTTTTCTTCTACAGAAGAGTACCCATTGCTTAAGCACAGTTTTTCCCTTTGGGAAGCTATGAAAGCTGGTGTCCAATGTTTTTTTTCTGTATTGCTATTACACTCAAACACAGCACAAACACCCAGAGAATAATAAATGTAAATAAATGTTGAAATTTAATTATTTTTTTAATATTTTTTGGAGCAATTAAGGCAATCGACTAATAAAATGAACCCAAACCGAACGAACTACACAAATTGTGCGCCCAAATGACGTCACGTTCATTTGACAGCTAACTACACAAAATGGAGAACATGCGCATTGCGTAATCTATAGTAATTGAATCATGATATGATACTATGTGTGTTGAAGGAAGTGTGTTGGTGCACAGTGAAGCTTATGAGAAAAATTGCTTTAACCTCAATAGAAAGTTCCGCATAAACTTCGATAATAATTCAGTAGTAGTTTAATGAAGACGAATAATTAAATAAAATGCTTCATAAATTCATAATTTTTCATTTCAACAAACGGCTGCAATTTGTTCATCCTTAACTTCCTACCTCATTAATTTATGTTCATAATTAGGTACTAATTTTATTTATTTTTATTTTCTCAGTCAACGATTTTTCTCACAGGGGCTTGTGCATGTGCATTTCACTCACCAATTCCGCTTCAGCATACACTCATAGGGAATTACTGATGGGTGCACGGTGGTCCTCTTGCTAACCTACTTATGAGTAAGGTCGGAAACTATTTTTTTTATAAAATTTAACACACCTGCCTTCCGGTGCAAATAATTTTTTACATTATTCATATGGCATGGAACTCATGTGCTAAAAAGTCAAGGTACCGACCTTGATGTCGTTTAAGAATTTTTAGGCTGGAAATGCTTAAAGTTCATTTCAACATTTTGCTTGTGCGTTGTACGTGCTAAATAAAATACTAGATGCAACACTGAATTGAAATTTGTGCATTACCAGCGCTAATTTTTCGACTTCATTAGCACCTGGCGCCCCACTTCCAGTAATAGTCTGTGCTAATAACAAGACGACGAAATTAATAGGAAAATAGAAAATGAAAAACTCAACAAAATAGTTCCGCACACACAGTAGTAGTGTGTTCATCCATGCAATTTGCTGCAACCCAAGCCAACACAGACTGCAATTCACTTCTGATTTCTCAAACACACCTACGCCTCTGTCTCATTCCAGTATTGGCGTCAGCGTTATCCTTTTTTGCACTTTTCGTATTGTTATTTGCTATATGAGGCATGTAATGAATGCATCGGCAAATGCGGGGTAGTGACGGTTTAATGAACGCTGGGCGCGTACGAATGAAACAGTGACGACGACGTAGACGGCGATGTGAACTTTATTAGTATAGCATGGCAGCATTGCACCACCTGTAGCCATCCTATTGGGATCTGAAGCAGAAGGCAGGAGGATGTATTTCACTGGGAGTGCTGATGAAGCAGGAAACCATTGTTAAAACATCGGTATTCCGTTCGGGGTTTTGACATAAATGAACTTCCAATTTACTTAGCTGTCGTCGTCGTCATCAGTGACAGAAACAGTGGATATTGCTTTTGTAGTTGTGGGTGTTTCGTTGCGGTGCACGCTTTAGTGGAATTAGGTTGCGAATGGAAATCTATCGATCGGATGAAGGCAGCTAGCTGCAGTCATGCATGCGAAATGAGGTAGCTTAGGGCATAGAATTGATGATGCGATGCAACGATGCTTTGTCGGGATGATTTATTGGGCAGAGGTGGAATTATGTTACCTCTTTTAGAACTTCACAGCCGGGCAATGAACTCCATTATTGAATTGTAAAAATGGTGGGCGTAGAGGTTTGTGTATTGGACTACTAATCTAAAGGTCTCAGGTTCAAATCCCGCCGGGGACCAAGTTTTTTCAACTGGTCGACCTCTTGCGAACATCTGACAAACATCCAAGAGTATCAATTGTCATGAGAAGCTCCTCAAGCGCAAGCAATCACTACACTTAGCTCTAACAAAATCTGAACCTTTGTTTTCTCCTCTGTCCTATAGCTATGTATCTCGTCTCCTTTATCGTCCTCCCGCTTGTCCTCCCATTTCTGCTTTCTGATTTTTCTTTATTTCTTTTTAATAATTTGTTCTGTTTTGAACTCTTTTGCTTTTTGTTTTCCTCTATTTGAAATTCTTCATGTTCAGCGAAATTTTCCCCGAAAACTTCTAACAACTAGCTAAACCGCTGGAAGTGGTTTTCCAGATTGTTCTGTTGTCGGCCAGTATTGCACTCTTTTTCTCACACACACATTGACAGTGCAATCCCACTAATGGCGTGAAATGGACGTCTACTTGTATTGGTAGCTATTCACGGGACATTCCAGCACCTGCAAAGATATCTTGCAATGGTATGCGCATGCCTGCCGTTACCCTTTCGATCCAACTTTCCATTCTCTCTCCTGTCAGAATTCAGAGCGACTGAAAAGCTTGCGATAAATTCTCTTACTGACCTGGGACTACCTTTAAAATTCAGTTTGATTGGTGTTTTCCCGTTCATACTAAAAATAGCTAAGGCCTTTTCGCTGAATGCCTTTCAAACGTAGCTAAAACTATGTAAAATTAAAAAAAGGCGAACGATAAAAGAAAACGAGGAAACGTCAAAAAGCAGAAAGATAGACATGGAGACGATTATAACCGGATCACCCATTATGGCGAGTTTAACCTAAGCTATTTTGAGGTTGTGGGTACAAGGAAACAAAGTCCGTCAAGTGGAATTCTGCGCAGACTGGGGTTAATGAGGCCTGTCGATAGCGTGTCATACCTCACAATATATGAATATTTTGGGGTTAGCTCCCAGACATTCTGGTTCCATGGTTTGCTGGGACGTTGTCAGCTTGACATGACATTTGTCATCTCACATCGGCAAATTGGGTGCCAATTTTTTCGTGGGTAGCTGTCCACGATTATTCGGTGTTGGGAGGTGTATTATAACGTGGACATCCGCCCACGGAGAGAAAAGTAGAAGAGAGCGCCATCTTTCCCCCATCGAACATTGCTCCCCACCGTTACCATGGTAGTTCGGCGCAACTGACTCATGGGAGTTATTTGACTTGGACAGTCCGCCCATGTCCCTCAGTTGGTTTTCGGTTGTGCCAAATGTGTCCACCGGCAATGGCTGGTGTGCTCTGGTCTTCAACTGCCCAAGGCCGTCCGCCTTTTCACACGGTTGGGCCACGCACAAGGCTTACTGCTCTCCTTGTCCTCACTCTCCTGACCGACCGTCAAGCTGAGGTGTTTGTACGCTCGTCCACGTGGTTCTTCATCGTCTTCACTCTATGTTTATCGGGCTGAGGTTACTTGAACTCAACCCTCCGAGCTCGTCCATGTCCATTAGCCTGTAGTGGTTGCTCATCCATGGGTCGCTGAAAGTGGATAATATTAAAAGCTTTAAAATATTTCTAAAGTACCTATCCTTCTAGATTTAAGCTGAGGATGCGCAGCTGGCAACAATCTAGCCCAATTTGAGTTTAAACGTAGTGTTTTTGTTTCCAAATAAATCGTCTTGAAACTTCTTGAGTTCTTGCGGTGCTGCTGGCTTAGAACAACGAAACTAAATCCGTGCCGTTGGAGAGGCAGCATTTTTTTCGCGTGTGAATGTTGAAAAGTAACCGCTGGGCCTCAGTGGATCCAGAATAAACGCGTATGTTTTTGTTTGTAGTGTGTAGGATAGCATTGTTTGAAGTATTAACTTATAACCTTATAAATTATATTTGTTAAATATATTTGTTTTGTTTCTTTTGGTAGTAGTTAATTACTTTCAACTTAGTTTTTTTCTGCTTCTATTGGTAAAACATGGCATTACAAAATGAATTGCATGAAGGTTTGGATCTAGTTTTGAATCATCGGACAACCAGATCTTGACGGCTGGATGCAGAACACAGAGTGGCATTATTGGTGGAAGATAGTGCTGAGGAAGAGGATGCATTTGCTGATGATAACGATGATGATGGACACTATGTGCTGGTTAATATTGTGATGCACAGGTAAGTTGATGGAAAGGAGGTGGTGGTTGACCTAAGTCCCATGGCAGCAATAGGCACGCTTGCGGATGCGCCGAACTTGCTACCTTCCTATACATACAAAAAAGGTGTAAAGATAGTAGCAGAGAGAAGAAAGTGATTTAAGGGAGAATCAAGGTAAGAAAAATATAATTGAAATAAAAAGAGTATTAAAAACCGAAAGTAGCTGACGATGTTCCTGATGTTGTGGAACATGTTGGACTTGCCCAGCCTCTATGCATCTGGTGAGAGACGCAATGAACCATGACTAAGCTCCATCCATATCTTTTTAAATTAATAATCACAACCTAAGATACCGATATTTAAACGTGAATCACAATCATATTAATAAGATACATGAAAGTATTTATGAAGAGGCATTTATGTCTTTGTTCAAAAAAAAAAAGTAAACAGAACGATACCTAGGTTTCAGACAAAATCAATTATGTATTAGCAACGATGCATATGTTTTATAGGGGTACATACTGTTTAGTGGATATTAGTTTAAGATCAATGAGGAAAGGACGTTTAATTGCGTCTTTCTTCTAGTAACACCAGCAACAGAGGTGAGTCACTTTTTGAATAAATATTGTAAGTGCTAACCTTATTGTGTGTAACATGAACCCAATTCCATCACCAAAACTCTTCTTGGAGGCTCTTATGTGGAGAAATAGAAAAATCCTCTGTGGCATCAAGGATTAGCAAAATCCTCGCTTCCAATACAACAATTTAAAGCTCGTTGGACATTTACAAGGTACTTAATTAAACTAGCTTTCTTTGAGCCAACAGACTTACAAGGGTAGAAAGGGACATCATCCGCGGACATATGCTATGCAGTTGACAATTTAGAATTGATCCTAGACGATTGGTCCTTGCTGTAAAACAGGCATTATTTTCTCCGGTTCGTGCTAGTGACCTACACACGATTTCTTAGATACTGTGAAAGAAGTTTGAGTAACACAGTGTGAAAAATAGTTTTACAATTAAGACAGTTAAGTTGAATATTCAATACGGCCTAAGGGCTTGGAGTAGCCATGAGGAAACATAATTCCGATTTTGTTATATATACGCAAATCCGTGGTTACTTTAATATCTGCAGATTCGCAGCCTACTCTATGACGAAATCCCGATTGCGATTTGGGTACTTTATTACCAGCGTCTAAATACCTCTGTATTTTGTCAGTCATAATCTTTTCCGGAACTTTAGCTAGAAATTGTATTTGTATTTTTGTATTTTTGTATTCAATTTTGTATGCAAATCGTCTTGATGACGATTATCGAGCTATGTGAAGCAAATAGTGAATCGGTGAAATGACATCGCATAGAAGGTAGACAATTATTGACGTTTCGTAATGCAAGCGTATCGTCAAAGCCATTTCGTCAGGCAATAATCACCTGACGGAATGAGTACCCAGGTCCGTAAAAACTCAGTTGATATCCTCTAGATGGATTCGAAAAAAAAAACAACATACTCGTATAAAAGCAACGAGGACTTAAATCTTAATTCTTCCACAGTAACCATCCATTCACATTACGGATCAGCAACAATCGCTCTTATCAAATTCTTTTTATAAAATATGTTTCAATGGAAATAATTAAATTTTAAATTTCCATTTCCAAAGTATCTCTTTGCCACTGACCTTGTGTCTCACGCAAATTATGTGAAAATAAGCATCACATCTTCTGAACCACCCCCGCAAGCCTACCTGATTTCCGCGTTCTTTAACAGCCTTCAAAAGACCTAGAAAATTGCACAAAGAAAAAACAAAAATGTTGATCCTATATTTTTTCTCATTTCAGCCAAACCCTCCCGATTCCATTTTTAATTTCACATTAAGTCCCGTTTAAATTGTTATTTAAGACACTACCGTTGACAGTGCTTACCTTCCAGCTACACTGCTTTTTGTCTCGGTCATTTTTGGACTACAATTTGTGCGGCTCCGTTCCGCTTCATCCAAGTTTTTTTGATTTTCTTTTGGGTACTAGCGCTGATTTCTTCATTAAATTTGCATAAAAGAGAATTGTAAGTCATGGTGAATGTAAACGAAAGAAAACCGTTATAATAAACGAAATCCTCTTCCAACAACGGACATGGAATCTACCTTTCTTGGGTCACCCCAACGCGTGGAACAGAAAAAAAAACTAGAAAAAACAAGATGAACGACATTTACACAATTTTAATGTAACCATTTACTTTGCCATGCCCCTTTTCACACACCTAAACTCTAAAGCAAAGGCGCATAAATTATAAAATATCATTTGGTTGCTTAGGTCGGCAGAAGAAGAAAATAAAAAAATTCGGATCTTCCAGGGGAAATAACGATTTACCAAAGAATTAACACACTTCATGGCCACCGGAAAGTAAATTAAGATTTACGATGATTAAAGGTGGTTCTGTGCCAAAAGGTTTTCGTTTTTATTCTTTACTTGTCCTGATTACACGAAAATTAAGGTGGATACAAAAAGAAATACAAAGAAAGAGAATAATAGAAGCCAAGTTCATTTTCGGACCTTTTGTTAGCACATTATTACCGCTAGATTACACTAGATGACATTTTGTCTTGTGACAGTATCGGTTACATGTTTTATTTGATTTTTTTGGAATTCGTATCTGTTATTCATGGTATTGAGCGGGATGTTCATAAATCTGCTGCGAAGCGTTGGGAGGGTTTTGTTTAAAAGATTTGAAAGGTTGTGGGACTTCTTTATGCAATCATGGCTCAATGGTTTCTGCCAAGAACATCTAAGAAATGTATTTCATTTAATTTGAAAAGCTGAAAAATATCGTAAAGAAGAACAGCGACCAGAAGGCTTATCCTGTCATATGTGCTACAAAATGTCGAGAGCTGAGTAATAAGTACAATGGCCAAACTTCTTCTAGTCTGTGTTGGCTTAGTGGTCCTGTGATCTAGAAACGCAAAAAGAGGACAATATAGAACTCTTTGAACTGTATCAAGATGAGTTTTAGTCCAAAATGCCAAAAGGATTCTCTAAACAGAGTTATCATTGAGACAACATGAAAGGCCGAAAGCCTGTTTTAAGGCACAACTTTAAGTAGCCTGCCGTTATCGAAGAAGGCCGCAGTTCTACAAATTAGGTTGCGGCTTACAGTTTGAAATTGTTAATGCAGTGTGCAGTAATAATGCACGTAGCATACAAGCGTTTACTCGATTTTTTGACGCTAACCTATTTCAGTACAAATAATTGATTTGTTTTCTAAAAGTTGCGGTATTAGCGTTGGCTTAATTGCTAGGAATTTTTGACTACGAGTGTTATTATGGCTGAGTTCCCAAACGCACTACTGCCGCAGTATTGTAACGTCAAGCGTTTCAAAACGCAACATTTAAGCAGTGATGTATAACATTCCAAACCACATCGTGAATTTATGATATAATGCGCAAACAAAAGCAAACAACGTATCGGTACATCTTAAATATACAAAGTTTATGGCGACTTTAACTTTATGTCTTAGAAACCATTATAATAATACTAAAAAACTAAAATTGCACGTAACCCACAATCTATTCGAGCAGTAATGTTTGGAGGTTAGGAATTAGTTCGTTATCTGAATAAAACAGGCCTTATAAAAAATAATCCCGAATCTTATTCAATACAGCTTTGATTTGGCTGACATGGGCTTTTCTCTTTTTAATTATATGTGTAGCTTATTTCAGTATTTCATTCTCTTGTTTTTCTACAATATTTTCATAAAATAATTCATTACTGTCTTATTTGTATAATTTGCCTCCATCTAACACTGACCTCCTTGGTGCAGCTGGCTAAAGGGTCGTGCTTGCAATTTATAGTGCGCGAGTTCAATATCGATTCCATATATACCTACATCTTTTTTTTTTCCAGTTTTTTGTAATCCCAGTTTTAAAATGGATTGCAGCGCTGAAAAATGCTTGGAATCTAAAAATTCCTCCAATCCCCTTTTTGCCTGTTATTACCCTTGTGGCATGATGTTCCATGCTAAATGTGTTGGTTCAACCACGCATTTATGGATAAAATAAAAAGTTCGGAGATCGCCTTATGGTATTGCTCCCCGTGTCGAAAATTATCACTGTCTACCCTTGGTTCTAAAATGACAGTATTCAAGGCTGACATACAAAAATTCTCTAAGGAGTTTAAGGACTTACTCGACAACTTCAATACTGCTGTCTTCAATGTTTCAACGTTCTCTGATCCTCATAGTTCGGCAGACGCCTCAACGTCTACTGACCTTGAGCTGCCGACTAATGAAAAAAATCAGTGTACCCAACGTGCCATGGATACATTGACTCTATTTGACACAATAGGTTCCCTTACTGTTGAAGCGACCCCTGAGCCCATTCTTAATTTGGCATCGTCTTCATCAACTCTACTTGCAGGAAAAAGGAAACGTAATGTGCCTTCCTCTGCGTTAAACCCAAAGGCAAAAAGGTTTAATCTTAGGAGTCAGCGAAGAAACTGTAACGATGCCCCCATTCCTAATGTTAGTCCCACATGCATCAATCATTCCATAGGTACGGAATCTGCATCTATTTAATCGATTCCCAGACCAAAATCCATTTTCATTTCTCGACTAAAACCAAACACTTCTTCAGACGATGTCTTGAACCATTTGGTGTCGAGAAATTTGATTCCAAAAGATGACTCAATCAAATGCACCAAAATCAGTAAGGCTGATGGGTTTGTTGCGTCTTTCAAAATTGTCGCCCCTCCAATATATTTCGAAATACTGTGCAATAGTACTACATGGCTTCAAAATACGTTAGTAAAAGAATTTACTCCCCGGTCGACAAAAAGTCGCAGGAAAATTTGTCCGTCAGTGTTAAAAAACCCAGTAGGCTGTCCCTCTACTATCAAAATGTAAGGGGACTCCGCACAAAAACCGCTGAAGTATATTTAAACTCCCAAGCCCTCTCTCATGATATCTTCTCCTTGACGGAAACATGGCTTATTGCCGGAATCTTAGACACGGAACTCTTCAATCATGAGTTCTCAGTATTCAGAAACGATCGTCATCAAAATGACCTGAAAGCGCTTGGAGGAGGTGTCCTGATTGCTGTTCGTTCCAACCTTGAGTCACGAAAGATTGACTTTCCATTTCCACTAACCGTCGAAATTATCTGTGTAAAAATTACACTTAAGAACACGCATTTATATGTTGTTAATGCGTACATTCCATCGTATCGTCTGTGTTCCTTGTATTCGGAACTTTCTATGGCACTAGACCTTATTTTTGACATATCTTGTTGTGACAGCACTGTCTTACTTATAGGCGACTTCAATCTGCCACATATTGGATGCAAGCAATATGTTTGCAGATTATTTCAGTAAGTCGTTTAGGGTGACCCCTCTTCACATAGATGAACAATATTTTAGTTATCTAACTAGCTGTTCCCAAATAAGTTTTAGTAGCTTCTCATTTGACTTGGAAACAATTTTAAAATTTATTTCTTCTCTGAAGAATGATTATTCATCAGGTCCTGATGGCATTGCACCGATCGTTCTTAAAAAAATGTAGTCATGCAATTGCTCCATATCTTAAATATCTGTTTGAATTGTCCATTAGTACTGGTAAATTCCCTTATGTGTGGAAAAGGGGAGTCGGACAGAATCCCGAAAAACGTAATCCCGAAAATCCACAATCCCGAAAAGACACAATCCCGAAAAACTAAAATCCCGAAAACCCACAATACCGAAAAGCCACAATCCCGAAAATCCAAAATTCCGAAAGACCAAAATCCCGAAAATGGAACTAAAAATTTTATTGCAGCAACAGAAAAATCTGGCAAATTTATTTAACAAAATAAAAAACTTGAAATAAATAAAACATAACAAAAACAGTTCAAATCTTACAAAAACATATCAAAAACGATCCATGACAAAACAATATTTAATACAAGTTCATATTGGACGCAATTAATCTGAGATAACTTATTTCAGAACGCTTTCGCTGCTCACACTCCCAGTAAAATGTATCCTTGTATTTTTTATAAGTAGTTTCTCACGCTCTTTGTTGGTTTTCACGATGGATACTTTCATTTCTACTTCAAACACAAAATGTCACTGATAATATAAAGTTTTTTAATTATAAAGGCATGCACGATACTCACTTTGTATTACGATGTTCACTGTCTAAAAAAAATCTAGTCAGTCAGCTATCACACTATTTGAGATCAGCTGAACTGAATGCACATTGAGAATTGCAAAATATTACAACGCAAACAATTGCAAAACATTATTACGGTAAATGGAATGGACAAACACTTGTCTTTTTTACATTCAAAATTAAATAAAGAATCCTGAAAACGAAATCCCGAAAAATTATATAAAATGAAAAATTTGCGCAAATTTCGTTTTCGGGATTCTTTTTTTCGGGATTTTGGCTTTTCGGGATTTTGGATTTTCTGGATTTTGGGTTTTCGGGATTTTGGATTTTCGGGATTTCGGTTTTCGGGATTTTGTCCCCAACCCGTGAAAAAGTGCTTTTATCAAACCTGTATTTAAAAAAGGCGATCGCGGTGATATCACTAATTATAGGCCTATTTCAAAGCTTTCGTGTATCACTAAGCTTTTTGAACAAATTGTTTGCGAAAAGTTTATATTTCTTTGTCGCATTTTAATTTGTAATGAACAGCATGGATTTGTAAGAAACAGATGGCCGGCAAAATCCTCCTCCAAACCCTCCCCGTGGGTGCCAGCTGGTAATGGTCACTACAATTGTCTTGTGCGATGTCAAGACGGTGATCAGCTAAGGTCAGGGGGCATCACTGTGGTATTCCTTTACTCATCAATAGTTCAATACCCAGCCGATGCTTCTTTACCATAGGACAGAAGGTGCCTAATTTCAGTGGTCGTGCGAGCGTACATAGTACATAAATCCGTGCCGAAGAATGTAAGGCTGAGGGCCAAATCAGTCGATAGCGAGCTCCTTCAGACGCCCGGGCAAGGTCTGTCGTACCCCTGTTGCCTTATCCCGGTATATCGGCTCTGCCGGGATGGACTTTTATTTCCGACCTACTCGTGGGAACCAAATTCTTTAATTCAATAAAACATGCCAAACAAAGACGACATAGCAAACGAAAACCGACCTAACCGACCAAGACTTACCAGACAAGACGAACCTAGCCAACAAACACAGGACAAACGCGACGACCAACCCACAACCAGCGATTCGGACCTACTTACAACAACCCTCCCCATTTTCAAAAGTCTAAATATTGAAAGCGCTCAGAAGGGGGTCCCAATCCTCATTCAACACCGCTAACATAGGATCTGAGACTGAGGACGAATTGCTGGACGACAAGGAATCTGAGGACAACACCCTGAAACCACACGCAGTCTCCAAGGAGACAAGAAAGCGGAGCAACTACAGGGCCTCAAAACGATTCCTAAAAAAAATGACTGAGAAAGATCCAACCTCTATCAACGATAGAGACAGGGCCTTGATCAGGAAGCACAAGAGAACAATAAAGAGCTATGAAAATCCGAGGGCTCACAAACCCAACGAACCGTCAGCTCCCGAACTGCAAAAAGGAAAAACAGAAGTGGTGGCAGGCAAATCCAAAGGTGCCCCTAATAAGGCCCATAAGGAACAGTCCAAAACCATCAGACCTGTGGAATCAAAGAACAAGGCACAGGCTTCGAGCAGGGTCTCTACTGGCACTAAGGCCGGAACCTCTGGCACCTCTTCGAAGAGGCAACGGTCAGAGGAAGAGAAAAAAGAAAGCCGACCGAAAAGACTCAAGGCTTCAACAAGCCTAGACAGCACTCCGACGAGCCTAATAGTAGCAAGCAGTCATTGACGAGCAAGATCCCGATGGGAAGATCACAGCTGAACACTGGCTGCTTGCAGAAAACGTCATCCTCAAGGCTATGATGGTCAATATCCGAAATGGGGGACCAGACTACGAGTTTGACGGGGCAGGATGGCACAAGGGCGTGAAGATAGTGGGGTGTGGAGACGGGAATACTCTTGAGTTTCTCTCCAAAACCATCGCCAGCATTGGCGAACTGTGGGAGGGAGCCAAAATCAAGGTCATACCAAGATCCGCACTTCCACTAAGACAGAAAGCCAAAGTCTGGATACCACCCCCCTTCGATAAAGAAGAGGACGAAAACATCGTGGTACTCCTCGCAGGTCAGAATAAAAACATCCCAATCAAGGAGTGGGTAAAGTTATACTCCAGAAGAAGTGGTGACGGCAAAGAGCTTTGCTTTGCGATCAACCAATCTTCTGCAACTAGCATAAGAAAGACCCCAGGCAGCAAACTGAAGTTCGGGCTAGGTGCCGTAAGGGCACGGCTGGAAGAAGATGAAGAGCCAAAGGTTGCAAAAGCTGCTAGTGGTGCAAATTAATTTGCATCACTGTAAAGCAGCAACACACGACCTACTGCTGTTAATGTCTGAGGTAAGCGTGGACGTGGCATTAATTCAGGAACCCTGGATTTTTAAAAATAAAATCCAAGGACTGAAATCGCCATACTACCATCTATTCCACACCAAAGAAGAAGGTAAAGTACGTAGCTGTATTCTAGTCAAAAAAACCGTTAGTAATACATTTTTTCTTCACAGGTACAGCAATGGAGACACAGTGGCTGTAAATATTGAAGCTTCAGGAAGGAATCTCATCCTCGCTTCAATTTATATGACACACGAGGAGGTAAACCCACCATCCGATACAGTCCGGGAACTAGTGGAACACGCTAGCACACGGAACACATCCTTGGTGGTAGGTTGCGATGCGAATGCTCACCACACGCTGTGGGGTAGTTCAGGAATAAATGAAAGAGGTGAGTCGTTGCTTGAATACATTCTTTCCACAAATCTAGTTTTGTGTAACAGGGGAAACCAGCCCACCTTCCAAAACAGAAACAGGGCAGAAATTCTAGACATAACTCTCAAAAGCAATAATGATCATGTTAGGGTAGAAGACTGGAGAGTTTGTCGAGAGAACTCATTCTCAGACCATAGTAGAATACTCTTTACAGTCAATCTACATTATATGGCACAAC
The DNA here is from genome assembly GCA_949715645.1 of Portevinia maculata. Lineage (NCBI taxonomy): Eukaryota > Metazoa > Arthropoda > Insecta > Diptera > Syrphidae > Portevinia > Portevinia maculata. The sequence goes on along the minus strand of OX454526.1, from coordinate 20,909,206 downwards.
GAATTTTTAGGAACCCTAGGAAAACGAATTGGGCAGACTATGCGAAAACGGTTAGTGAGTACACACAACATCCAAAAGAGGACAAGTTTGTCGAAACTCACTCAATCGACAACGCAGTCGAGTATATTACCAAAACTATGCACAAAGCCTTTGTTAAACACTGTCCCATCTCTCGCAATCGCAAACCCAAAAAAGCAACTTGGTGGACCAGCGAGCTTCAAAAGCGGCGAACATTGGTAAGACAACTGTTTAACAAAGCAAAACAGAGTAAGGCAGATGAAGACTGGACTAAGTATAGGTCCGAACTTAATCTATACACTAAAGAAATAAGGAGAGCAAAACTCGAATCCTGGAACACGTTCTGCGAATCCATAGAGAGTACAAACGAGGCCGCCAGACTACGTAAAGTATTGTCCAAAGACCCCACGGTCCCAGGCTATATTAAACGTGCTGACGACTCTTGGACAGAGTCTAGCCAAGAAACTCTACAAATATTAATGGATACCCACTTTCCGGAGTCTAGTGAAATCACTGGGTGTGATATCAACTACACTCCTGTTCCGCCAGATACACAAACGGAAATAGCAATGGAAAGCATTATAACAGAGCACAAAATTGCTTGGGCAGTCAAATCATTCAAGCCCTACAAATCGGCGGGACCAAGTAATGTCATACCAGCAATGATACAACAGGCTTTTAGTGTAATACTGCCATGGCTAAAAATCATTTTCAAAAGCTGTATAAGACTCTGCTACATACCGCAAAGCTGGAAAGTAGTTAAAGTGATATTCATTCCCAAAGCAGGGAGACATATACACTGCACAGCAAAAGATTATAGGCCGATAAGTCTCTCCTCTTTTCTCCTAAAGACACTGGAGAGAATAATCGACTTATACACAAGGGACCTTCTAAACGAAAACAACCTATGCAGCACTCAACACGCCTACCTCAAAGGCAAGTCCGTTGAAACAGCCCTGCACGAAGTTGTGTCAATAATAGAAAAAGGACTACACCACAAAGAATTCACCATGGCTGCATTTTTGGACATTGAGGGAGCTTTCAACAATGTTAAAACAGCGGCCATAAAAACAGCGCTCGAAGACTTGGGAGCGAATAAAGAAATAACGAACTGGGTTTACGAAATGCTCAACAGCAGAGTATTTAACTCAGAGATCGGTGAGAGTTACATAAGGAAAACAGTGACCAGGGGCACCCCACAGGGAGGCGTCTTATCTCCCCTCCTGTATCTCATAGTGGTCAACAAAATCCTAACGACTCTAAAGGTCAAAAGAACGAAAATAGTAGCATACGCAGACGATATTGTAATTCTAATAAGTGGCAAGTATCTCCCCACTATTAGTGAACTCATGGAATCTGCCCTAAAAGAACTATCCTTGTGGGCAAGACCGAACGGCTTTGGAGTTAATCCAGTCAAAACCGAATGTGTTCTGTTCACTAGGAAAAGAAAAATCGAGAAATTCGATATGCCGAAGCTAAACGTAATTCGTCTGAAACTTTCCCCGGAGGCAAAGTATCTGGGCATCATCCTAGACTCTAAGCTTACTTGGAAACGTAACACAGAAGAAAGAGCAAAAAAAGCACTATGTGCCTTCTACGCATGCAAAAAGACCTTTGGCAAACGTTGGGGTATGCGCCCTTACATAACCCATTGGATGTACACAGCGATCATACGACCCATACTTACATACGGGTCAATTGTATGGTGGAAGGCAACAGAAAGGACTACCTATCTCCATAACCTCTCAAAGGTACAGAGATTAGCATGTATTGGTACAACGGGAGCAATGAGATCAACACCCCAAGCCGGGCTGGAAGTCATTTTAAACCTACCCCCGCTTGGCGAATATATTCGCAGCATGCCAGCCAAAGGAGCCCTCCGCCTCAAGGAGGCAAACATCTGGAGGCACAGCTCCTATGGACACGGCTCTATAATTCACAACTACTTGGGTATCGATCTATCCAGGAAAACGGACTACTTAATTCCCAAACGAAACTTTGAGAAAAACTACTCCACATACATACCCCAAAGAGAGAACTGGAACACGCACGTTAACGTGCAAGAAATCCACATCTATACGGACGGGTCGAAAATGGATGTGGGGACAGGAGCGGGAGTTTTTTGCGAGCCCCTAGACATAAATGACTCGTACAGACTTCCCAATGAATGCAGCGTCTTTCAAGCTGAGATTGTCGCCATCGACAAGGCAGCAGAAACTATCTCCGCGAAGAATCTGGATCCTTCCACGATCACAATCTTCGTAGACAGTCAGGCGGCTATCAAAGCACTAGACAGCGAAACTATAAAGTCAAAAACAGTCAGAAACTGCCAAAAATCCCTCAACAAAATAGGCGAACGACACAGGATCACTCTCTGCTGGGTCCCCGGTCATAGCGACATTGTTGGGAATGAAAAGGCAGACGAGCTAGCAAGAATCGGGTCAGAACTTGCCGCAATAGACGCCATTACGTCAATAGACATCCCAATTAGTGCAGCAAAAAGAAACATTGACCAAAAACTGAGGGAACAAATTAACACCACCTGGTCCCAAAGGCACGACTGTGTTATATCTCGCAGTCTATGGCCAAGAATTAACGAAAAAAGAACAAAAAGCATTCTGGAAATCAATAATCTAGAAATACGTATCTTAACTGGCGTACTGACAGGCCACTGCACCATAGGTGTAATGGCAAGCAGGCTGGGCATCAGCCCACCAGACTACTGCAGGAGCTGTCAAGATATAGAAGAAACCGAGACCATCAAACACCTGCTCTGCGAATGTCCAAACCTTCAGACATCTCGACTTCGCTATCTGGGCAACAGATTCTTCGAAGACTTAGAGGACGTAGCGCAGGTACCACTGACGGACACTATCAGGTTTGTCAAGAACACAGGTTGGTTCCAATAGGCCAACCGGCAAGATTAACCTAAACTGAGTATGGTAAGTGTTTTATTGTAAATGTAGGTTTACCACATAAAACAATAAGGGATCACAATGGACCAATGGGCCCCCGTGAAAGCACAGCAGCCCTGCTGTGCACTTCCCTTCCAACCTAACCTAACCTAAGAAACAGATCCACTGTCACTAATCTGTTAAATTTCTTGCATGATTGTTCTAATGCCTTGAGAATAAGGACGAAATGGATTGCATATACACTGACTTCTCTAAAGCTTTCGACCAGCTGTCCCATGAAATAATCGAGTTTAAGCTCAGGGCTTTTGGTTTCCCACCAAGTTTCATAAAATGGGTTAATTCATACCTTAGATCAAGGGTTTACCAAGTCAAATTTAGACGATCGCTATCTGTATCTTTTACAGCTGAGTCTGGAGTTCCCCAAGGTAGTCACCTCGGACCAATTCTATTTATACTAGCCAATAATGATGTTAAAGCGTGTATAAATCACAGTAATATCCTGATCTACGCTGATGATATGAAAATATTTAAATCTATCACTAGTCAGCAAGATAGAATTTTTCTTCAATCTGACATTAATAGCTTCGCCAATTGGTGTGATAAAAACGGTTTATCCCTCAACCTGACTAAATGTCAACATATGACATTCTCTAGAAAGAATATACCTTCCACCTTTCAATATTCTTTGTCTCAACATATTCTTTGTAATGTTGATAATTTTAAGGATCTTGGGGTTTATTTCGATCCCAAACTGGTTTTTGCCAAGCATATCAATTTTATTGTTAATAAATCTATTTCTATGCTGGGCTTCGTAAAAAGGTGGGTGAAAGAATTTAATGACCCATACGTTACTATGTCATTGTACAATTGTTTTGTCCGTCCGATTCTAGAGTATGCTTCCCAAGTTTGGACGCCGTTCTACAACATTCATTCAAATCGAATAGAGGCCATTCAACGTAAATTTATTCGATTTGCACTTAGAGGACTTCCATGGGATGATCCTTTTAACCTTCCTCCTTACAGTCAGCGTATTAAGCTTCTTCAAATGTTACCCCTTTCTCAACGAAGGCTTAATAGCGATATCATTTTTTTACAGCAGCTTATATCCGGTCAAATAGATGCACCTGACTTGCTGTCATCTATTGGCTATATGACACTATCAACACGGCAAAGAAACTTGGTGGTGGACAGATCAAGCTAAAGTTGTACTTAGTGACAAAAATGCGGCATTTAAAGCTTGTTTAAAGTACTCCACTAATAATGATGGCGAAAAAGCTCGCTTTGAATGGGAATACAGACTTTGCTAGGGGATCTTGAAAAGAAGGTGCGCTCAAATTCAAGCAAAGTGCGAGTAAGGGCTGTATCGGGAGTTAAAAGAAATGTCTTCTTCGGTTGCTGATATATCAGATAGAATCTAGCAATCGTTGAACTCTGACAAACCGGTTCGAACAGGGGCACAACCATTTTTAAAATAGGCGCTCGGAGAAGGAAAAATGCCCAATACAACAACGGTATTGTGAAGGACTTCTAAATTAACAATTTCCTCGGATAACTTTTCCTAGAGCCGTTCCTAACAATGAAGAAGTACGCGACTTTGCTGTCGAAGAAGTTAGAAATTTGGTGAAGGACTCCAAAAACGAAAAGCAGTTGGGAGGACCGTGATACCCCTGAGTTCTGTAAAAAGATGGAAGGAAAGAGGAAAAGTTGTCTTCTTCCTTTTACTTTGTACGAAATAGGAACCATTTGTTTAGAAGTTAATATAAAATTTGGCAAAACCGTATGTATGTAGCCTAAATTTTTCTTGGAATTCGTGTTCAACCTTACTTTGATGTATTGCATTTTAATAAGAAAATCACTCAACCGTCTATATTTTTTTTTCTCAAATTCTGAACAGTACCAATTTGAAAAACTTTCTGAAGAATTTCAATCAAATTTCCAAAAAGTAAGTCAAAACTCCCTTTCTGCACCATCTTCGTTATCCGAAACAAATAATAGTCCTGTCTAAATTCCTAAATGAATTGAAGTTTATCATCGCTGCTCCGTCTAATAACGTTAGGTATGTATCACTGTGTTCAACATTACCACCTCCCTTCTAAATCAGCGACGAATTTCTAATATGCTTTAAAGTTTTTAGTAACAATAAGAAATAAAGACAACCATCACCAGTGAACAAAACGAAAACTTTACGAAACTTCAGCTCTTGAAATTTAGGAACTTAGTCAATTGGAAATCAATGTGGCATTGGTTTCTCCAATCAACGTTGCTGCGAAGTTCAGTTGCCTCACCCAGACCGGTGTTTGTAACTATACCTTTTAGGAGTATCGTTGTGTGTACGTACTTGATTTCAGTTTAAAAATACCCCGACCGGAGCAAGCAATTTTCTAATTAAATTCTAACTCTTTGGTGACTTGTTTCTATCCATGTTGGGCAGCATCAGTTGAGGGCAGCTGGGATTTCAGCTCCTAGCAATCAAATTTTACGAAAATAAGTTCCAAACCACTTCAGCACGCTCCACTAAGAAATGGCATCACACAAGCACACAAAACGGAGCTCTGCATTTCAAGAGGCGGACAAAAGAAGAAAAATCACACGTCAAAATATTGTTGCCTCGTGCGTCTTGGCTCCGTTAAAAACCATTAAAACGAAAAGAAGGATAACAAGTTAAAATGTTTTTTGATTCAGATGTTAAATTTAATTTTTGTTTTTGGATTGATTGATTTAACTTTTGTTCTTTGATGGCATGCTGCGGTCAGTCGGTCAGACCGACAATTTACTTTTCTGATCTTTTTTAAAATTATGGATTATGCAAGCGCAATGAACTTACTGCCATAATTCAACGTGGAACGAGTTTTTCTGCGGAAGTAACGTGTGTCATAATGCTACATATCGATTGGTCATTTCTGTTTAAAATATGCAATTATGGCACGATGTCTGTAGAGAATAAGTTTATATATACTTTTTCGTAATGTTGCAATTCAAATTTTTTTTAGTTTGTTTTTTTATATAATATTTTTTTTTCTTGAAGTTATACTTTTTGGCGCATTGGGGCTAATTTTTGTTTTGTTTTATCAATTGATGCGCGCAAACAGGCGTGAGTTCTTGACTCTTGGAGATAGCGAAAACAGTTGGTAAGCCAATGTCCAGGTTAGGGCCAAGGTTACCAAGAAAGAAAAAAGTTATTTTAAATGAAAGGATAAGGATATTTTCCAAAATGTCCTTAGAAACTGTGCAATATGTCTGTGTTCCAGGTTATTTTCACTAAATTGAGATTTTATCAATTATATATTTCATCTCCTAGCGCATCCTATTATTCTACTGTTTCTTTGTTTTTTTTCCAATTTTTTGTTACTTACTCGTAAGAAAATGTGAATTTTTTCATAGGTTGTAATAAAAGGCTGCATCACTAATTATCCAATTTGATTTATTACTTTTAACCCATCCCATAGTACTAATAAACAATTATTTTAACTTTGGCTTTCGTAAAATTTATAAAAAAAAATTTAATAAATATCAAGGAACTTAAGACGCTTCCCTGGTGTACACCGACTTTGACTGCAACGAATCGTGCTACAAAAACAAAACGTAATAATTTTTTTTCTGTGTGAGTAACCGGCTTATATTTTTTTATTTGATAGATTACTGTTTAGATGTATTAAAATGAATACTTGGGATACCGATAAGAAGATTTAGATAGTGCAGCGGTACCATGCTTTGCAGTCCTTCATTTCCCAAAGTTAATTTAGGCGGGAGTTTGGCGGCACTCCCCCGAGTAGATAGACCGTTATGAGGCTGGTAAACACGTTTGCCGAATCTGGAAGCATCACACGAAGAACGTACCATCGAGCTCCCTTTGTTCGGGTTCTAGATACAATCGCTGCTGTAGCATCGTCAATTCAGGCCAATCCAAGCGTTTCGACTCGAAACTTATCAGCGCAAATTGGAGTTAGCAGATGGTCATTACAACGGATGATTCATGATGACTTAAACTTGTTTCCGAACAAAGTCCAAATTGCAAGCAAGTAAAACCCTCTGGATTTGCCTATTCTCCTGGAATTTGGCCATAAAATGATTGAAATGACCAAAGAAGACATCAGCTTGATAAATTGCTTGTTTATGTCTGATGAAACCCATTTTGATCTAAACTGCATTGTAAATAAGCAAAATTGCCATATATGGAGTGAATCTAATCCAGAAATACTCCATGAGAAGGTACTGCACCCAGAATGAGTCACTTTGTGGTGCGCAGTTTCATCGAGGTGCATTGTGGGGCCATACCTCTTTGAAGAAAACGGTGTAACAGTAACTGTCAATGGGGACCGTTTTTAATGATGTTGAACGAGTTTTTTTTACACAGAACTGCGCCGAAGAAGTATCCGTTTCAACAGCATTTAGTTCCAGTAAGATGGAGCAACTGCACACATACCCAGACCGGTTATGGCGGAGCTCCAACGAAAATTCCCAAACAAATTAATATGCAGAAACTCCACTTTCCGCTGGCTTACTCACCTGAAGTGACCGCACCAGAATTTTTATGGGGTTATGTCAAGCAAGAGGTGTACAAAATGAAAAGGAATTTGACTGAATTGAAGCAGTCCATTAAATCAATAATTGAGACGATCCCGACTTCAACTCTTCAGGCCGCAATAAATAATTTTCTGATCAGCTCGTGGATGAGCATGGAGGTCATCTTCAAAACAATTAGTTATAAAATTAAAATTGAATTTTCTATACAATAACAAAAAAAAAATTAAATACATTGATTAAAAAAAAGTTATTTGAATTTCTTATTGTAGCACAATGCATATGCGACAAACGTGGGTTTATTTGTCGCATATGCAATCAGATAGCCGTTTTATTTTCTGCAATCGTCTATCTATTACTCATTAAACGATCTTCATGGTGTGCGAATGTAATATCAGTTTGATAGTAGTAATTTATTATCGCAGTCTCGCGTCTCCCTTTTCCTTTGTACAAAGAAAGAGGATAACTTTCCCTATATTGGTTAGGCATTAGATTGCCTCTCATCTGCTTTTGGTTTTCCTAACTTCTTCTACGGTAATACTGGGCACTTCTTCAGTGTTAGAACGGTTCTTGGAAAGTATATCTGAGGAAATTGTTAATTTTTTCTCTGAGCGTGTAGTTTAAAATGATTGGGGCATTGACCAAGCTGGTTTTTGGAGTTCGTGGATAGAACTTTCTTCTAACGCCCTCCACACACTTTGCTTGAATTTGTGTGCACTTTCTATTAGCGAGTCTCTTGCGGAGTCTGTATTCCAATTCGAGGCGAGATTTTGAATCTCCATTATACGTGGACACCTTTTATCTAGCTTTGAATTCCGCTTTCTTCTCACTTATCTCTGATTAGGTTTTATCTGGGGACCACCATATTTCCTTGCCGTATTGATAGTGTCCCTTTGAGCATTGATTTGACTCAATGTCAGTAAGGTCGTTGTAGAGAGTTTCACATGTCTTCTGCTCTGCACTCTTCGTCTTCAATGTCGTTCATATTGTGATGAAGATAATTTTTAATATGAAAAAAATATCCACATACATTTAATAACTGCAAGGGGTCCAAGTCAGCGAAAATTTAGGGGCGCAAGAGATGTTGATGGGAGTCCATGAAAATGGATCCCATTTAAGCAGGTCGTGACCGAAATGTTGGTTTCACATAAATTGATTGATTCACATATCGCAGTATATATTGCAAGGTTAAGTAAACATTTTCGCCTTTAAAAACATATTTATTTAGTGTAATTAGACAGCATAAATATCGTGGATTTATAAGCCATTAAAAACTAAATGTACCCGGGCTGTTTGCAATACACCGTCTCATCCATCGACAACAATTAGTTGCTAAAAATCTGAGTAACCAATTTTGGCTTTAGATATACATACCTTATACTGCATTATGGACTTTCGCGAGAACGTTTTTGAAAGCTTTTCCATCTTTATACCTAGTGAAAAGGAATTTCAACGCAGTTGTTCATCCTCTTACAAAAATAAAAGGAACAGATTAGAAATCAATGATCAAGGATATTTAATCGGCCTGGCATCTGCGATGGGTTGGTCTTTAAAACGGAGGTTCGGTCTTCCGCGCGTGTCTAACCTGGGGCTGCGAGTCGAAGATCCTCTTCGTTGGAGCATTATTGTCAATTCGCTCGTATTTTACCTGTTTGGACTGCATCCACATCTTGGTACAGCTCATAGATTTCGCGGCTATGACTTCTCATCCATTTGCACAGAGGACCAAATACATGACGAATTATTTTTCTTTCGAAAGAACCTAAAATGAGTTCTCCTTTCCTGCTTATCGTCCAGAAGTATCAGTGTTTTGTAGAGCGTACCGTTGGTCTTCCAATTTAGAAGTTTTGAACCCATTGGCTTCGCCAAATCGAAGTAGCAACAGTAAGATGAGAAAAGAATAATGGTACCAAGTAATAACAAGGAAGACTAAATTCTGTTGAATCCGGATCAATGCTGACCTGTGTTTCACTTAGTGGTAAAACAGCTGATTTGTTTTCGGAGACGTGAGTGTATAATGAACAAATATTCGCCCTTAGTCCATAAGTGATATTCACATCTACTCTAAATTTCCTTGACAAAAGAAAAACCAAAACTCCGAGGTAACCTAAGCCGAGCTGTGAAGTGGAAATCATACATTAGTTTTCCAAAACAAATCACCACAGGTGTTATGCATAAACGATATTTTGATTTGGTCTGCAATAATTGAAAAATGAAGTAAGGCCCCAAGAACTGGGTTCTTATTTTATGATTAAATAACACCCTTACTTCAAAAAATAAAAGAAGGCTCCAATAAATCAAATTATGCCCTAATAAAAGGCTATATATGTTTCTTCCTCATTTTTTTGCCTTATTTCCTTGAGCCGTTGCCGAAGAAACAAAAGAAGACGAATAAGAACTGTAAAACTGAAAAACATAGACATGCTAATTTTTTTATCTACCTAGTTTTTCTTAATTTTTTATGCAAAATAATTTCATAAAAATCGATTATCTGAATGCTTGGCTGAACCTCTACGCGGGTTCAAAGGGATTTGACCTTTTCTCCGCATGATTTAACCCGCTCACCCACAACTTTGCTGCACCGCTTTTAGTAGGCAATGTTGCCAGCTTTTCTATGAGGTATGGAACCCAATTTGATAATTCATGAAACCGAAAATAGCCTAAACCTAAATATGAGGAATAAAAATGTACACGGATTTTTCTGGTTGAAATTCTGAAGGCACAATTATTTTGATTTAATTGATTTAATTTTCAATAGCATCAATTGTAGATACATATCTAAGAAATTTGTTATTATTTCTTTTTTCTCTAGCTATAATATTTTGCAATAAAAACAGTCAATTTTATCTCCAAGGTTTTAGATTTCCTTGAACAGATCTACAGGAAGTGATTTTAGTTATGCGAACAAACCTTCATATTCTATTCACTCCTCGATTTAAAAATTTTGACGGTGTTTGGATGTTTTTTTGCGGTTTATTAATCATTTTTTTGTGGTCATATTTTATCCTTCAATATTTTGCAACGCAAATTCTTGGACTTTGGCACTAACCATTAGACAATCGGCAGTTCCATTTACGGAGCTCTTCGAGACAAAAAATGTGTTTTTTCGATAAAATCCTTTAAATTTTGCATGACAAAATTATGTGGACTATATCCTCCTTAACAATTCACCCATACTTAGATTTTTGCCACGCCCGTTTTATGTGGGATATAAATAGGAATAAGGCATCCAGTTCACCCAAGCTGACCGTAGCATTCCCCTATGCTTTTTTTTTAATTTTGTTTACCGGCGTGAAGTTCCTAATACAAAATGTCAAACGCAAATCAAATAAACCAACCTGAAATACTTTACTACTTTGTATTTTTCAATGTTTTTCAATGTACAAAAAAGAAATATTTTGCTGGAAGGCGACCGACACACTTAAACAAATAATTTGTTTTCGTATTCATGCATAAGTCTTGCGAGCTTATTTCACATTCACAATTCAATTTCAAATAGATAAAAAAATGTTTTGCTTTTTTATATGAAGTACATAGGTACCTATGAATTTTTTAATAAATTTCTGATGGGCCTAAAAACCTCAACATTTTGAACCGAAATAGCCCAAATTGGAATAAATCCCAAATCGCAATTTCGGAGCGAGTGAAACGTTCGAGTAGCCTAATTGGCGATAAATAGCCAGTGCTGGCAGCACTGAGGGTAGTAGGTGCTAATTGTCTGTCATGTTCTATGTAAGTTATAGGTGCGTGATGTTGCTTTTCAAATAACTTATTTCACACCATGTCGGGTACCAGACAGGCGTTCAGGTGTGAATGCGTAGTCAATGAGAATAAAAAATCATTTCATACATTGTGTGGCCGTTTTAGGCATTCTATACAAAGCCTAAGCATTCCGTAAAATGTCGCATATTGATCACTTATTTTTGTTATAAGTTCATTTTCTTCAGTTTACTCTTAAATTTATGAATTGGTAGGTACTGTCATTATTACATGCTTTTCAATTTTCGCAACACAACAAACACAAACGAAAACAAATATCACTTTAATCCATCAGCCATGATAAAGAAATCCATCTTGAAAATCACTTCCTTCTCAATGCCGTGAAAATCACTTTCTTGTCATCGGTTCCAATTACTTGCCATAAATTCCCCAATTTCCTGGAAACACAAAGGAAGGTAGAAAAATTGTCACCGAATAAAAATAATTGCTGCCCCAAATCACCTAACCTAATTTGTAGTTAAAACAATGCCGGCACCGGAAATAACAGCGTTAAACGGTGAAGACAACGGCACACTTTTACCTTGTTTACATCCCGACCAATGAATATGTCGTCGTCCTCGTTGTCGTGATGTGATACGAAATTGATCCACGAACACGAAAGGAAAAGAAAGCAGAGGACAAACATCGGATGTTATTTATTTTAACGATACATCGATGAATGTGTCCCTTTTTCAAAAATGAAATTATCTCGATGGCTTAGTTGGTGCTGTTAGACCCCCAGGGGCGAAGAAGATTTTCCGACAAGAATAATTGCTCCATTTTGTTATTCGCCCTCGTTCTTTGAGTTTCTCCCTCTGTTGCCGCGTTTGTCTCGGCTTTGGCATGTTTAACTGCAGGTGAAATCAATAGGAGCGATCTCTACCTAAACCAACGTTATAGGTACAATAGCTTTGTTGTAAATTGTAAAAAGAAATGGAAAGTTTTTCATTTTATCTTCTCTCTCTCTGCAAGAACATTAAAATTTTATTGGTCACGTTTACCATCGCCCCAATGCTGGGCGCGGGCTCACCCGTATTTACTGCCACTGATGGCCATTTATTGATTGTTCTTAGATCTTCTTGTTTTCTTCTCGGAATTGTTTTTGCCATTTTCTCAGCTTTCAACCTCGTTATCCACCTCGGGCTAATAATCTGTTAAGGTCACGTAAGACTTCTTTCCACCATTCCGATTTTGCAGGTCCAACTGAATGAAAAACAAACAAACAAGGATATGTTTTCGAACCATTAAAAAGCCGAAAAGCAGAGCGTGACGATGATTCTACTGAGACACGGGGTGGGAAGATGATTTCCAGAGATTTTTAGTGCGATTCTTAGGTCATTGGATTCTTTTAACGGTTATTTAGATTTGTAATTAACTCCACGTTGAGGGTGGATAGCACCGAGAGGATGTTTTTGACCATATTTATGTATATCACTAAGTAGTCGCTTTAATGGCATAGATAAAGGTCCTCCAACGGGTATAGCTATGGAGCTATTTAAGGCGCATATCGTGAGTGAAGAAAAAACTAATAAATCTTTTCGCTGGGATTGGTAGACTTATGTTGTTTTGGCATCATCAATTTGAAAGGAGGTTAATGTATTACGGTTCATTCGTTTTGCTTTTAAAAAGTAAAGTTCTGATGTAGTGAACATTTGCATTCTTTCATATAAAAAAACAATATTGAAAAAAAGCCTTCGGTTCTGGTTGTCTGACAGTTTGCCAGTTGACGAACGCATGACAAGAATACTGACTCAAAATGATAGCTGCAGCCATTCTGTGCCAGCGCATTTGCTTGACCTTCACCGGTGCAAACCAACACATATTCTATAAATTCGAGGCACAATATGGTAGCATTATGCTATATGGTAGCATTATGCTATAGGGTTTGAAATTCTTATTATGTTTCCTAATAGAAATAAGGCCAATGAGATTCTGTTCCATTAAACTGATTAAACAACTATTAAATTAACAGATCATTGATCAATGGTAAACAATTTAAGGCGAATCAGTTGAGAAGGAGTCACACACCAAACAGCAGTGCCCCATTACCATTTGGCATATGCACGCAACAGAAAAGTAAAATCAGTAGAAGAAGAACCATTATTGGGTTTGCATTAATTTTGAAAGAATATTCCTAACATTTGAGTAAAACGAGGAGATGAATTGAAAAAAAGGGATTAGGAGGAATCATATAATCTATGAGCGATGACATTTGACCATTCACTCTTGACGTTTCCATTTCATTTCATTTCACGTTTTCCGTAATCACGCATTTTAAGTTTGCACTCAATGTATGGAGCAAACGTTCCTCAATTTTCAATCAACGTCCCACCCATTCCAGCATCTGTCGGTAAGAGCAAAATTGAATTTATATTCGTCAAGGATGTTTCACATCGTCTGCATTATACTACAAGCCAGGGTGTGACAGGGTCTCATCCATGATGTGCCAAGCGTACAATTGACAGGCAGCAGCAGCTATCGTAGCATCAGCATTGCAAACAGAAGCAACAGTACTTGGCTCATACAGAGAGTAATGTGCATATTGTTATCGTCAAGTTTTGCATATCCTTACAAGGATGTGCAAGTTAACATCATATTCCTTCGTCAGTTTTCATGCATGAGAAGCATTTCCATTTTCTTACAGTTACGTGGAGCAAAACAAAGACCTAAACTTGGGACGCATTCCGGGGTGGAAGGAAACCGAGTTAGAAAGAATAATCGATTTCTGACTGACACTGTTGGTACTAACAAGAGTCAAGACTCGTAGATGAGAGATGTTTTCATACCTTAAATTGCAACTATCCATGGTGAATGCGTACTGGAACAACAAGGCAGGATAAGGTGATGCATAAATAGATGCGCACAGCCCTAGAAATGCATATCTTATCAGTATACAAGTATCCTGTAGGTATATATATTTGGTTTGATGAGATCGAGAACAACAGATTGCTTTTGTTTGACTCCATTTGAATGGAGAAGTGTGCTCAAGCAGAGAGTGGTATCGAATTGATTGTCGTATTTGATGTTGTGCATCGTTGAAGAGTGATGATATTTTGATTTTTAGAGCAAAATAAACAAACAAAAGACAAAGTAAAGAAAGAACACCGATTTTCAAATACTGATAGCAGTTACGATGGCTGGAGAGGAACATAGTAGACGGTCTCTTAGTTATTACAGTGAACTAAGTTACGAGAAAATCTTTTCATATTATTCAATATTTTGTTAGTTTCCTTCTCTCAAGAAAGGCAAACAAATGTCAAGATCGCGCTCAGATTTGCTTTTAGGCGAGTACTGCTTCTGCTTTTAAATTGTTGTAAATTTCATTCCGTCGGAAAGATGTCTCCTGGAAGTCAATTCCAAAAATTCCTTATTCTATATAAAATTGGTTTTTGGAATCCAAATATTCTAGTAGTTGACAAAACATTTCCCAAGGAAAACTTTATGGAGCATAAATACTTCCAGCGATGAATCAGCGGTTGGAGTTGAATGTCAATTTTGTCTTCTCAATCAGACGACCTGCTAATCGCTGGATATTGTCTAACACTTGTGGATAATCACCTCGACTACCGATGTAATTACCGACTCCAAAATACACGACTCACGACTCTTCCAAATAGCCTATATCGTTTGCTTGTCGTTTTATCCGACAAAGGTCGGATGAAAATGTCGAATGCATTTTTGTACCAGACTTCACTTTGTAGGTTATCAAAGTGAAGAAAAGCTAACACGACTAATTACTTTTTGTGCGTTTGTAATCGTTTTTTTTTTTCAAAGAAGATTTCATTTCTTAGATATACATGGAAGTACGAACACAACCACACGCATTGATTTTTGGTAATGTTTGTTTTAAAAATATTCAGTCCGTTGATTAAGTTTAACGTTTAAGAAAATGGAAAAGAAATTAAAAATAACTAATAAAAACATTCAGAAGTTCTTACTTTATTATTGGAGAAGAATGAACATCAGGTGAAGGAATTCATCAAGTGCTTAAATAAGATCAATTTTGAACATTCTGAAGTACAGTATTGTTAAAAAATTAACATTTACATTATTTTTATTACATTTATTTTTTTTTATTTTTTTCACAGACGTTGACAAAACAAACAATTTTTTAATGCATCAAACTTATCAACATCTCAAATCGATGCAGTTAAAAATTCCATCGCTGTATTTTCGAAAATCCGACACAAGCGCGTAATTTTCAGATAGTCCGCCAAAAACTCGCGCTGAATTTCCTCGCCAAACCTCTTTAATTGTTTTTCCCCTCCTTAACTTTCTTCCTCAGTTGTCTACAATTTAGTCCTGTACAAATCCACTACGAATTCTGCGGGTCATCTTCGTTAGGTTATACGGATTAAAAACCGAGACGACGTTTTCGACAAATGTAAACGGTAATCGAGTTAATTATTTGGAAGCCGAACTCCAGTTGTGGGAGCAATACCTCGTTCCTGTACTTGTACTCTATAAATGAATAAGTGCTGCTTGGCAGTAAAGTCATTTATGTTCTGCGGAGATGATCAGTGGTATACCTGAAGTAAAATGTTTAGTAGGGCTCTTCGCTAGACTCAAAAGCTTTTGTAACGCCCAAAGCGACGTCCATTGATTCATCATGTTGGTTTTGAAACAAATCCAAACTTGTCACCTTTTCGTAAGGTATTTATTTGTTTCTTGATACATTGCAAAGTAGACATAAAGGTCCGTTCCCTTTATTTTGTAGGAAGCATAAATTCTGTCATAGGCAGAGTGACTTCGGAAATGTTGGGTAACGCTTTTGTAGTCAATAGTAAGTAGTTAATTGTCAAAAATTGCAAATCTTTTCTTTTATAAATTTCGGTTGTTACGTATGAACAATTATACTTATTTCAAAATAACTCCTTTGACACAGTGGGATAAATGCATACGAGATACGACACAAGACCGATCACGTTGGAGCTCCATCACATCACCACCCTTAAACCAAAATGGAAAACAAAAAAACTTCACCCAATCGAAGTATTTGTATATTTCATGAGATGCGCTGTCGTCTCTTGCGGGTCTTAGAGTCGGTATATTTTAATGAACATGTTACTAAAAATAATAATAAATAAAAATAAAAATAAAATTTTTGCAATGCTGATCGCATACTGGCTTGGTGCACTCCTTGCGTGTTTTGCATTTACGACGTGAAATGCAAAGTTGGCATGTATTTTTGAACACAAGGCGGCCATGTGCTCCGTGTGCTTGTGTAGGTACAGCAGCCATTGGTGGATATATCGGCTAACCTAGTGCTAATTGGATGCAATGCGACGTGGAGAAGTTAGCCATCACTCCGGGATTTTTGACCGCTCTTCCATACCTGGCAGCATGAGTTGCTTAGCCATGTTGGTGAGAAACATCATCCGCTTATTAGTCCCAGTAATATTCGGATTATTGAAAGAATACACGACATAGAGTGTTACACCGCAGACATCAAGCAAATTATAAAATATTGCAAGCGGCCACCGATTAGCTCTGTCATTTTGTCCATCATGTCTACTCCACTCTTCGTCTTATTATAATACAGTACCATTTCTGGTTTGTACTTACTTTGCTCATCGGCGATAAAAATATCGTGATGCATAGAAGATAAGACAATCACAGCCTTCTTAACTGCCGGTACATATGACACCATACTGTACTTCGATTCATGGAACCCACGCTCGACAACTCTCCACGGTTCGTGTTTTTTTGATTTATGGAGGAATAAAAGTTTTATGGCGCACTGTGCTCACCAAATGTAATTTTTTAGCGAGAAGGTATTTCGCGAGCTCCAATGTAGTGAAAATGTTTTCGGTAGTTACATTTCGTCCTGATCCTTCATACCTTCGCATCAACCGCTTTACAACATTCTCTCCAACGTTTGTCTGGCGTGCTGCACCTGCCTCCTTTCCAGATTAGATTTCGCCACGCACTGGATAATAGTTTGACGCATCGCAAGCCCACCAAACCTTTATTTCATATTTGGCTGGTTTTAAAGGTATATACTGCGTAAACTTAGTACAGCCTCTGTATGGAAACAGCTGTTCATCCACAGTGATGTCTACCGATGGCTTGTAGTTTTAGCTTCCAAACTACAATTTTATTAAAAAAAAAAAATGTGTGAACTTGTTCGTGCACGCATTTTAGAACGGAAAATATCGGAGTATCTACCCAGGTACTTTGATGTCATATTGGTGAACATGTCAACAAAAAATAGTTGTAGAAGAAACATATGAATCGATTTTGGAGATAGGTAGCATATTTGACGCAGAAATGCTTTTTAGGAAGGTACTAAAAATACTAAGATAGTTGTTCCGGTGAAATCTTTGTTTTTTTTCCCAAATTACGCTCAGAAAGTACCCAGGTACCTCGACACCTACACAAGGGTTAAATAAAATTGGAGAACAATTAGAGCATAACACACAGCGCAATCATGCTTTGTCGGCTGCAAATCAACTGCTACTGTGCCTGCATTGGCTCGGAAATGGTTGCCAGTACCATGGTGTTGCAGCTATGCATGGTGTTGCAAAATCAACAGTTTTCAGAACCATCCATAGAGTTTTTTTTTTTTTTTTAATTTAACCATTGCCCAAGGGTCGACACTGCGACCTAAAAGATCTTTTGTGTCACAAGGTTGACTTACACCAAAAGGCGACTGACTTCCCTCATGAAACTCAGCACGTCTTTGGTGGTAGAGTTGTGGAGCTCCACCAGTGATAACAGCTGTCTGTGGAGAAGGCGTCGTCTCAACCAATGCAGAGCCAGGCATTCACAGAGTATGTGTTCTGAGGTTTCCCCGTGCTCCATGCAGTATCTACATTCTGACGTTGGACTAAGATTTATTTTGTTGAGATGAGGGCGCTTTCCCAATGTTTAAGGCGAGTCTGTTGCTCCCAATCTTTGATAAGCCCTAGAGCAGTAGTCCAGTTGACACTGCAGTACGGTTCGGGACCGACGAAAGCGGCTTTTGAACCAGCTCTGGCGAGCTCATCTGCAGCTTCATTCCCTACAAAACCTCGGTGGCCAGGCACCCATCAGATTTTAACTTTGTTGTTTTTAGATAGCTTTTGTAAGGCGCAGCAGCAGTTTCTTACAGTCAGAGAATCTATTGTGTTGGACGACAGTGCCTGAAGTGCCGCCTGACTGTCTGAAAAGATATGTATCTTTGCGCCCTTAATTCCTTTGTTGCAGTTTAAGATAGCGCAGATCTCAATGGCATGGATTTCCGCCTGGAACACTGTGGGGCACATCCCCATAGGTATCAAGACCCTGGTGTTGGGTCCAAAGACACCAGCACCAACTCCAGACTCCATTTTTGATCCATCGGTGTACCATACCAGACTTTTTGGGTCCACAGCTGGAACTCCCGAGACCCATTTAGAACGGTCTAGTATCTATACCTCAAATAGTTTATCGAAACTATATTCCCTTACCATTAACTCAGGGATGTTGTAAAACATGTCCAAATTTTGGATTGAGTTGAGTATTTTCAGGTGACCCACATGGTCATTTGAGTTATACTTGTATTCAAGCTGAAGTTTGATAGCGCATCTAGCAGCTGTCTTCTGAATGAATACTTGTAACGGTGACAGTCCAATAATGGCTTCAAGTGCTATCGTAGGACATGTGCGCATGGCACCAGTTATTCCCAGACAGGCAACACGTTGTAGCTTTTGGAGTCTGTTAGCCGTAGTACGTTCAAGTACTTTTGGCCACCACACGATGGAGGCGTACGTGATGATGGGTCTTACCATCATGGTGTACAGCCAGTGTATCATTCTGGGGTTAAGACCCCAAGTTCTGCCGTATAGGCGTCTACAGGCCCACATGGCTCTTGTGTCACGCTCAGTGGCGGCCTTCACGTGTGAGTTCCAATTTAACCAATCTTTTCCGCGTAAAAGGTACCAGGATGGTTTCAAGAGGGTTGATGGAAAGTCCTTCCTTAATACACCATTCTGAGACATGTAGCAATGCTTTTTGCATGCTATCAGTAATGGTTGCGCTACGCTTACCATTAATAATAATCGCCAGGTCATCAGCGTAACCAATGGCGTTAAAGCCTAGTCTATGTAGACTGACCAGTAGGTTGTCGACGACAAGTGACCATAAGAGGGGAGAGAGTACTCCTCGTTGGGGACAGCCTTTGGATGACGTCACAGACACCGATTTACCTCCAGAGGAGGAGGTAATAATACGACTTTCCAACATGGCTCTGATCCATTGGTTCGTCGATACTTCGATACCTTTATTACTGATCGCCCTGGCAATCGAGTCGTATCCGGTATTATCGAAGGCACCCTCAACGTCCAAGAAGGCACAAAGTGCAATTTCCTTTGACTTGAAAGTCTCCTCTACCTTTTAGACAAGGCAGTGAAGAGCACCTTCAGTGGATTTGCCTTTTCTGTACGCAAATTGATTTGAGTACAGTGGGCTTGATCTTACTATCTGCTCCCTAATATGAACATCTATAAGTCTTTCCATGGTTTTGAGAAAGAAGGATGTTAGACTGATGGGTCTGTATGATTTAGGCAGTTCACTTGGGTTTCTTTAGTAAACCTACACCGTTATTATGATCTCTGCCTAGCGTTTTGTGGATGCGAGCTGCTACCGGTATATCTACTATGTCTTCGCAGCACTTCCTCCATGTAGCACGCTTTGATCTTCTCAGTTCTGAGTAGTATTCTGTGAGTGGGATCCTATAATCGTCCCACCTTTTAGTGTGTTTGGCTCGATTAAAGAGTTTCCTAACCTTCTTCCTATATTCAGCAAGTTTGTTATTCCACCAGGGGACCTTACGTCGCTTTATGCTGGTTTTAATTCCAGTCCGTCGACTTAGGATCGTATCTAATTGTGGCCTGTGACAGTTGACCAGGCAGGTCGAACCTAATGTGTTGGTGATCCGACAGCTAGGTCTCATCTGACACATGCCAATTTTCAATGAAATTTGCCATAAATGGACTAGCGAGCGTGAGGTCAAGTACCCCTTCGCGAATCGAATTTATGAAGGTTGGTTTCGAACCCTTGTTTATAATGTCTACATTGTTACCGACTATAAAATTTAACAAACACTCACCTCTTTTATTGTTGTCGCTACTACCCCATATCATATTGTGCGCGTTGGAATCGCACCCAATGACGTTTTTTTTTTTTTTTTTTTTTTTTTTTTGTCGGGATGTGTGAAACTTTCTGCACTGGAGCACTCAGACTCAATACTGGTCCATTGTACTGCCAGGCAGACACACCACATTTTACTGTGGGAATTTACTCGTTTTTCTAAGAAAAACGAGAAGGCGCTTCAATGATAAGGAGCTTAGGTTTACAGCACTCACCATATCCGCACCAAATACCTGCCACCTGATACGAGCAAAAGCAGGACAATCACAGAGGAAATGTTCCGCAGTGTCGTCGCTTTCTCCACAGGCTTCGCAGTTGGTGGTGTCGCTTAGGCCTAGCACCTTAAGGTGCTTGGCAAAAACGTAGTGTCCCGTAATAACGCCAGTAGTCTGTCTGCAGTCTTTTCTGTTGAGAGACAACAAGAATGCCGCGGATTTCCCACAGACGTCGGGGAGCATTTGCTTAGTCTGTCTGCACCCTGGAGAGTCATGCCAACGGCGATTGTGTTCATAGGAAACCCAACCGTCAATGGAAGCCCTGACCGAGGACGCAGGCAGACAGATCGCTGGTTCAGGTCCTGAGAGGTCCCCCTCTGAGCCTTGTCTAGCAAGTTCATCGGAGATCTCATTTCCCGTGATCCCGTTATGACCCGGGACCCAGACAAGTTTAAGTGAATTCAGCCTTCCGACCGAATTCAGAGATATCTTGCATTCACGTACTATTTTGGAGGTAGTTAAGGGTTTGAGTAGGGCCTTAAGCGCAGCCTGACTGTCGCTACAGACGCAGATACTTCGCCCCCTCCACCTGTTCCTCGTAACATAGTCCATGGCCATTAGGATAGCATAAGTCTCTGTTTGGAAGACTGACGCGTATTTGCCTAACGGAAAGAAAAGTCTAACGTTATCGCTCTCCACGAAGACACCAGCACCAGATCCTTGATCGGTTTTGGAGCCATCCGTAAAGATTCGACTGCATTCCCTTCCAGGTTCAGAATCCGGCCAGAGCCAGTCCTGGACGCGAGGAAAGTCGACCTCGTATTTACGCTTTAGCCGAAGTTCCGGTGTCATCGCATCAGACGGCATATCCATAAGACAGGAGTCGAAGGACAACCGTTGCGCAAGTTTATCAAAACTCCAGTGCGAGTTATACCAAAAGCCACCTCTTGTAAGACGCGAGATAGCCTTGATTGTACATCCCATGATGTAAACATCAAGGGGCGGAAGGTTCAGTAGTGCATCTAGGCCGGAGCCAGGCGTGCTGGGGAAGGCCCCCGTGCAGCCGAGACATACCTGCCTTTGGAGTTTGGCAAAAGCAGCAGTGACGTATTTACGTGAAAGCTTATTCCACCAAACAACCGATGCGTATGCTATAAATGGTCTTATCATAGCCGTATAAATCCATAGGACTCTTTTCGGTGATAAGCCCCATGTCTTGCCGAAAATGCCTTTGCACTGCCAGAAAATAGACAGCGCCTTGGCAGTCTTCAGCTCAACATGTTTGGACCAAAGAAGTTTGCTATCCAGGATGACTCCCAAATACTTTGCTTCATTGGAGAGTTGGATTGTGACGCCTTTTAGCACTGGCTGAGTCAACCCGACCAGCTTCCTCCTTCTCGTGAAGAGAACAACCTCAGTTTTAAGAGGATTGACCGAGAGCCCATTCCTAGTGCACCATTCGTCGATCACGTCAAGGGCCGCCTGCGCCTTGGCGCATACAGTCGCTAGGCATGATCCAACAGAAAGCACGGCAACATCATCCGCGTACGCCTGAGCGTAAATATTAGAACTGTTGAGTGCGTTCAACAGAGAGTCGACCAGCATACACCACAGCAGTGGAGACATGACGCCGCCTTGCGGGCAGCCTCTGTTTACCCCCGCCATAACATAGCGGCCACAGTCCGCATCCGCAACCAACGTTCTATTCATTAGCATTGCTTTAATCCACAACACCAATGGTTCGTCTACTCCGTGTTGTCTGGCGGAGCTGCACATGCTATCAAAAGTCGCATTGTCAAAAGCACCCTCAATATCGATGAAAATGCCCATCGCGTATTCTTTTCTGTCAAGCGCGCCTTCAATTCTACCAACTAGATTTTGGAGCGCAGTCTCGCAGGATTTTCCGCGTTGATAGGCATGTTGCATCGGAGATAGTGGGTGCAATCGCAAAGCACCTTTGCGCACGTGAAGCTCGACCAGCCTTTCCAAGCTTTTCAGCAAGAAAGAAGTCAGACTGATTGGTCTGAAGCTCTTGGCGAGCGAGTAGTCGCTTCTGCCAATTTTTGGTATGAATGCCACTCTAACTGTACGCCAGGGTGTTGGAATGTATGCCAGTGCTAGGACAGCGGTGAAGATTTTCTTCATAGTCGGTAGCAGCTGGTTTGTACATTGTTGCAGCATGGCTGGGTATATTCCGTCCGTACCAGGCGACTTGAAGCCGTCAAAAGACGTAAATGCGTATTTAATGGCCTCGTCCGTCACCACGGCCTTCGCAATATACCAGCTACGCCGAGTTGTTTGTCTTGGCTCACTCATAGTCTCGGTAATCGGGGCTGGTTGTGAACCAATTGTAATCTGGTTACCCGGAAAGTGAGACTCCAGCAGATAACTAAGAGTTTCCGCTTTCGTCTCAGTGAAGGTGCCATCAGGTTTTCTAAGTGAGTCCAATTTGGCTGGTTTGCCCTTTTTCAGAACTTTAACCAGCCTACTAGTTTCACCCAGTGTTTCAATCTTTTCGCAGAAATTCCTATAAGAAGCACTTTTCGATATCCGAATTAGCCTCTTATATTCCTTCTGCTTCGATCGGTAGAGATTCCAGTCTGTCTCTAAATCAGTCTTGAGTGACCTATTTAGAAGCTTTCTAGCTTCTCTACGAATTCTTTGCAGTTCCGAGCTCCACCAGGGAACCGGCGTTCTGCCAGGGGGTTTACTTACTGGACACGTCAGTTCGAAACAGCTAGTAATGGCACTATTCAGGTTTTGAACAGCATCCTCTACCTTTTGTCTCGTCCTGAGTTTGGTTGGAGTTTTGAGAGTTTTTCCCATTTCCTCCCTGAAGCGTATCCAGTTGGTTTTTCTTGGATTCCTCCTCTCCTGCAAAGTCATGGCTTCGCATTCGATTTGGAATTCGATATATCTATGATCTGAGAGGGATGCCTCCGAAGAGACCCTCCAGTTAGTAACCGCCTTAAAGTATCTATTTGATAAAGTTAGGTCGATCACTTCCTGTCTTCTTGACGTCACAAAAGTTGGTTGCGAGCCAACATTGTTGATAGTAAGATCAGATGATAGAATGAAATCCAGGAGATGGTTTCCTCGCATGTTGCATTTGCTGCTGCCCCAAACAGTGTTTTGAGCATTGGCATCACAGCATATAACTAGGCCCATCTTCCTGGTGTCGCAATAGTCTATAAGTTCAGCAATTGCCCTTGGTGGTGGAGGCACTACTGAATCATAGGGGAGATAAGCTGACGCCACGACGAAGGTCGTCCAGTCTCCATTCGTTTCGTAGCTAATGGCTGCAGCAACCAAATCTTGGCCACAAAATTGTCCAAGCTTAGTCACTGAGAGAAGGTTCGACACAGCAAGACAAGCCCTTGGTCTCTCGGACCGCTCGTCACAGAGTATCGTGGTGCCACGGACACCTCCAAGGCCACAGATGCGATTTTTCCACACCCATGGCTCCTGTATGGATGTTATGTGGGCTTTTGTGCTCAACACGGAAAGCTTCTTACTGATAAGAGCAGTAGCAGCCTTGGAGTGTTGAAGATTGATCTGAGTAAATACAATCATTGGTATAAACTAGGGGTTTTCGTCGTTACTCGCACTCACTTGGAAATAAAGCGGAATTGAATCCTTCCAAGGTGCAAATAAGGACGCATCCCATACCCGGACCTAATAGTCTCGACAGAACTTTTATCTAAACCAACAACGAGAGTAGATCCTTCCTTATCATCCTTGTTTCTACTCTCCCTGTGGGAATGAACAGTCCAGTCGCTAGTATCAAGCCCAGGATTCTGGGTGTGTAGGCGCGCTAGCACATCCGCCGTCTTCCTAAGTTTCCCTGGGATCCAGCAGATGGCGCGCGTTTTTTTGGGGGGTCTGGAAACCTCGAAAGTTGTGGTTCCCAGAGGGGGAATTTTCGGCACCGTCTTACTAAGCCATTCAAAGGTTTGCTGTGTTGAGCACTTCACCGTAAAGGTTCCGTTCTTCAGTTCACTGCCCTCCATTTGAATGCATTCATTGGATGCTTTTGCCAGCTCCCACAGGTGATCTTCACAGTGTTTGCACTCTGCGTCGGTCATGCTGTTGTCTTCGCCAGCCTTTCTGATGAGTAACACCAGAGAAGAGGTAACGGCTTTCTTGTAAGATACCGTCTTTTTCTTGCTGACAGATGTTCCCGCGACAGCCATTTTCTGCCTACTGCCGCCGCGAGCATTTCTGCTTGCAGCAGCTGTTTCACTCAGGTTTTGGGCGCGGGGACCTCCATCAGCTGGAGGTGTTCTAGTGGAAGGGCACGCAGAAGGTGCGCGCGTAGTTCCACCGACAGGAGTGCTAGAGGCCTTCTTCCTCCGTTTTTTCCTGTTCGAGCCATTGGAAGAGGAGGCAGCGTTGGTTTCAGTCAGCTGGCTGGTTTCGGTTGGGGTAACCTCTGCCGACCTGCATCTCTTTGCCGTCGCCGCCGGGGAAGGGCAGTTCTCAGCGCTTGCGCCTTCGACTGGCGGTGCAGTTTCTTTGCGCCGCACGATAGCCGCCTTTCTCCTTTTCCTCTTTCGCTGGCTCTTAGATGGACGCTGACCAGTGGACGCCGCCTCTGTGGCCCGTTTCACCTGTTCGGTTTCGCAGGCCTCGTCGGCAGCATCACACCTATCGGCTGTCTGTCTATTGGTCTGAAGATTAAGCGTATCAGGTTGAACCTCTCCGCCACTTTCTTCATGTTTCCAGCCCAGTCTACCGAACGTGTCGGAGATAGAGCTGCAGGAATCTTCGGAAGCAAACTTTTTCGCAGCTCGAAGGTCAACGCCTGTACAGGCGGGGGGTAAATGTATGTCGGTTGGGGCCTCCAGAATCCGTGCCCCGACCGTGGTCGAAAAGACCACGGGTGGATTTTCGCCCATGCGAGTACCACCTGGAGTATTCAAATCATTACGTTGTTCCTGCATACTTGTTTTTTTGGTTTGGTTCGCGATAGAGCTTTGACGGTGTATAAGACGCCGCTATGACTCTAAAACCTCGGATCACGAACGTATCGTACCGCGGTCCCCCTATCCACCACCTGGGGACGCGCCTGGTGGGTAACCAACCCGACAGGAATGACGTAGTGTAAGTTGTTTCGTAGGCAGTAGCGGATGAGTGCCTGAACCTCTAGTGGAGGGATGTTGTCTTCGTCTCCGGGGAAATGCGCAGAGGCACATATGATGTTGTGTGTGCCTCTAGGTGTAGGTACTTCCAATAGTACGGCAACCAAGTCTCTGCTGATGAATTCTGGAATGGGAAGAAAGTTCCTATTTATATCGATTAAGCAGGCCACTCTCGGCACTTGCTCACCGCACTTGTAAATTAACTTACCTGCCCTATTCCCAAGACCTTTAATGTGTCCGCTGATAACCCAAGGCTCCTGGATGAGGCCTAGGGTTACCTTTTCCTCGGCGAACCGCATACTAAAAGTGGCGGACGCACCCTTAGCGTGATGGAGGTTCGCCTGAAGCACCTTGATGGTGTTCATAGATCTTCCTTTAAGGATCTGGCTTGCCTGAGTAATTGGGCTTTTTTTTGGACCCTTACCTCTTCGGCAAGCAGCCAGTCCAGGGCGACCTGTTGTTAACTGCCTGGCTGACTCATCTTTTTTCCATCTCTGGTTTGACCGCCCAGTGGCGGCGTTGGCCGGGTTGGAGGGGTTCTCGGCCGAATTGCCGGTTCTCTTAGGGAAAGTAATCTTTCCTTGCAGGAAGGGACGATTGGACGACGCGGTGGCCGTTGCCTTAGTGCTCCTCCCAGAACCGCTCGGGGTAGCATGCCCAATGGGATTTTTACTACCTTTGCTGGTTGTTTGGGGAGGGGGGGTCCTCAGGAAATGACATCACTATCGTCAGACCGCTGCCTAGGCTGCTAGTAGGAGCTGGTCCTGTCGAAGTGGACTGCATTGTTGTACTACCTTCAGACACATTTCCGATGGGTTGTACAGTGGTTTCTGGTCCGGTGACACAGCTAGTCGTGATTGACTTGTGAGGTACCGTACATTCAGACACATTTCCGATAGGTGGTACAAAATTTGCTGGCTCGTTATTTATAGGGTTAATGGCAGATTTAGAGGTTCTATCGGTGCTCTTAAGAATAAATCTGATCATGCCGATCGGTATGCGATTTTCCCCATAAGTTTATTGAGCTCATTCAAGGAAGCGTTATCTATTAAGATTACGAGGTGAAGGTGTGCACCTACCTTACCTCGCTGTAACACCCTCCATAATTTGGTGCTGATGTTGGCATTTTGCGCCCCAATGGTCGCCAGCACTTTGTCATTTGAGAGTTCGAGGCTCTCTGGAAAGAGTCCGCGGACGATGTGTGATTTCGGGAAAGATCCTTCTTCCACAAGCATCAGGTCCAGACCACATTTATCTCTAATTTTCTCGAAATTCGAGCGCATCCACCCAGCAGTGGCGCTGTTAGAGCAGACAAAGACTATCCGTCCTGTCTTAAGGTGCGAGCCAGAGAAGACTCAAATTGAGGTGTCTATCACCGACTCCTTTACAGCAGCCATTTGCTATGGGGAGAGAGGGTTTTTGCACAAGTCGGTTGGAATGATTCCAAGGCTAACTAGGCTTGCCACCTGGCTAAAGGTGGGTGCCTCAGGCCTAGGACCCTTCCCAATCTTCTTGGCGGCAGGTTTGGGGGAGTCTGATCTTCAGATCTGCCTCGCTTGTTGTTTTATTTGTCTGTTAGTGCTGCTTGGGCTAAGATTAGAGCACTTTCTCTGTGTAAGCCTCTCCGCAAAGCACTTTTGAAGCGTCTATTTTGTAGACCGCTGAGTCTTACAAAACCACCCTGCTTCTGTAATTGTAGCTCAGTCAAGCTCTTCCCAATGGAGGAGCAGCCCGATTTCTCGGAGACCACGCTACAATTGTTCACCAGAGTCGAGGTGTCAGAATCTGAGGTGGTAGTTTCCGCTTCGTGTTTTCTGGCACTGATAAGTTTGGATGTTGTCCACATGACATTACTATCCATACCTTGGGGGTTAGGGGGGTTCGGTTGCCCGTCAGCAAGCCGAGAAGTGGAGGCTGCGCTGTAGCATAAGAAACGTCAGCCTTCGGGAGCCCAGTAGCTGCCCGATTTGGGTTGTCTTCTGGTTGCCCGACAGCAATTCCAGAAGTTGATGCGATTTCAGAGGCATTCGTCTGTATGTTTTTTATGTTTTTATTAAAAATTGTACCCACGAGTATTCGGGAAAGTAAGTCGCCCATGCCAGAGTCCGATATTGCATGGGAAGGCTGGATTGAAACCGAAGGTCGCCTGGTATTCCGAGTTTGCATACTTGCGAATAGGCACTCCCCTAGCCATGCATTCATCGGCATATGCAACCTTAGAGTTGGAGATTTGTTAGGGGTTGACTCCCCATTTTTACGAAAAGTCCGGTTAGTTCTTAGTCATCGCTCATCAAAACAGGTATGGTCTGATTGACTCATTACGATTTAAGCCTCCGCACCGGCACCAACCTCACAAGGATGGTACACTCGACAAGTTAACTAACCACGCGGGGGATCCATAGAGTTTTCGACGTTATAATAGACATTTCGTTTCGAAACATAGTGCGATGGCCCGATGACGGCAGTGGTATTGCTGAAATTTTTTTTATGATGGGTGGATTCCCTTGTATGTGTGGTTGCGTCGATGGCACAATCATTAAAATTGATGCGCCTATATTACACGAGGAAGGATATGTGGACCGGCATGGAAAATACTCATTGAATGTGGTAATGATATGCGGGCCAGACTACACATTTTACAGTGTAAATGGAAGTTGGCCGGGCAGCGTTCACGACTCAAGAGTGTTACGGGATTCGGCTGTAAGTTAAAGATTTGACAATGGATGGAGACCATTTCCGGATGCTGTTGTTTTGGATGATAGTGGTTACGGACTTAAAAACTGGTTGATCCACAATTACGCCGAAATCCCGATAACCCTGCTGAAGGGTCTTTCAATCGTTGAGACAAAAAAAACGCGTCGCATAATTGAAAATAATTTTGGCATTCTTAAAGAAAGATTCCCGTGTCTAAATTATTTGCGACTGAGGCCTGAGTTTGCAGGTAAGGTACTCGTAGTTATTGTTTGTGCCATCTTACACAATATTGCCTGTAGCATCAAAAGGAGTAGTGAAAACATGCAACCCACTGAAGACACTGACAGTGAAATCGAGGAATTGGATCTGGAAAATGCTGATGAAGAAAATGATGCCCTTAATAATATGGATGATGCGAGTGGAATGGAAAGGCTTACTTCTCTGCTGCAATACTTTTCCTAATTGTTTTGAAATAAAATTGTTTTTTTTTGGCTTTGACCTTTTTCCACTGCAAAAGTGTTGTTTTTTTATGGGCATTTTTGGGGTTTGAGATTAACCCTTTAATGCATGATTTTTTTATTTTTAACGAATTAAATATATGTTATGTAAAAAAATAATCTAAACTCGAAAAAAATATATTTAAAAAATATTCCCATTGGTTTTTCCGGAAAATCAGGTTTTCACTATGATGTAGATATGCAACGCTATGCATTTACGGTGTATAAACAATTATTAGTTTATTTAAATGAAAACTAAATTATTTTTTAGCGAACTAAAACGGTTTTATCTTTTATTGGAAAAATTCAATACAATATAATAAAACGAACATTACAAACAAATTAAAAGAAACGCATTAACATAAATAATAATTAATTTTCATGAAAAAATGAACTTATGTACATATGTGTCGAGTATGTAATGTAAAAATAGCGGATAATATGAGAACTAATTTATACATACCTACATAGTTATTTCAAGTTGTACTTTTAAAACAAACATATAGGTAGGTATTGTAATTTCAAAACATAAGAAGTGAGAAAAGCGCACATTGAAACTTAAGAATGAAAATCCTTGTAACAATTATTGCTTTTGTTAAAACACAGGGCTGTTTCACATTTTTCACATTTCACATATGTTTAGCCATTACAATTTGGTAGCTTGCATCGTAGTCTTTTTTCCATATAGACTGGCCAATGCGAGATTTCGTCTTTTCTTATACCAGTCGATGGAACATGGGATTTTGGAAACTTCCTTTTGCGTTCTTGAAGAAGAGCTGATGGTGAGCCGAATGGCCTTCCTCTTATTTTTTGAAGCGAAGTTCCACTTCGGCAAAGAGATTCACCTAAATCTATCCGAAATTCGGAAAGACTGATTGGGACGTCATTGCGAATGTCACAATTTTTTTTGTACAATATCCATGCGTTTACGACAGTGATATCGACCAAATGGTGAAAGGTCCGCATATACCATTTGCGGGATTTCATTTTAATTCTACCTCGTCCAATTAAACTGTCATATTTTCACGGACAGTCAAGCAGCTATAAACGCCCTTAGCTCGTATACCATTGACTCCAAATCAGTCATGTACTGCTTCAATACCCTACAATTACTCGGAGCAAGAAACAAGACCAAATTATGGTGGGTTCCGGGTCATGTTGGGGTAGAAGGTAACGAAAAGGCCGACGAACTGGCCAGAAAAGGTTCAGAAACACCTTTCATAGGTCCCGAACCTTTCTGCTGCACCCCTAGATCAGCAGCAACGGCACCAATTAAAAGCTGGGAACATAGAAAATGTATCTATCATTGGGATAACATCCCAGGTCTAAGGCAGGCCAAACGAGCCATTCGGCCCTTCAATCATAATGCCAGCAAATGTCTAAACCTAAGCAGGCATGATATCAAAAACCTAGTAGGTTACCTTACTGGTCACCACGGTTTAAGATATCATCTACACAAAATGAGAATAGCAGATTCTCCTGAGTGCCGACTCTGTCTTGAAGAGGACGAGTCAGCTGAACACATTTTATGTGAATGCCCAGCCCTTAATGGAATTAGAAAGAAGATCTTTCTCAGGGAACAATTGAGCCCCGAGGACATAAAGAATTCTTCTACTGGTAAAATTGTCCGCTTTACACGGAACGTGGAAATTTTACTAGTTTAAAATTTTTCTCTCCCATACGGTACAAAAGATCTTTTAGGTCGAAGTACCCCCCCTTTTATAAATCGCCTTGGCGAGCCAGAATTTAAAAAAAAAAAAAAAAAAAAAAAACTGTCAGTTAGGTCAACGCCACCCATATGTTTATTGTATAGCTTTACAATGTTTGGGCAATCTACGTTAAGGTGCTGTGATTTGGCCCTATCGTATCTTTTAACCGTTCCAATAGGTAGTGCGCCGACGAATGTAGACAACAAGTTTACAGGCTTATTGTCTTTCCAGCAAAGCGTGCAAATGTCAATTTTGTCGATGTTTGCGAAAAATTGTTTGTCTTCCGGAAGCAATTCGTCAATATGTTGCGCCGAATAGTTCCAACAGTGTATATCATCGTGGATTATCGATTATAAAACAACCTTTCTTTGCTAATTCAACAGCCAAAGGAACGGTAGTGTAGTAGTTGTCGAAATAAAGCTTGTGGCCAACATTTACTGGTATACTTCGAGCCAATCTTATAACAACATTAGCACATGCAGCTAAGTTTGACTCCGTTGGTAAAATTGCATCAACATGTTCCTTGCCAGTATAATTTTCGAAATTATAAGTAAATCCCGACACACCACTTAAAACAAATAATTTATACCCCCACTTATGCGGCTTGGCAGGCATATACTGTTTCATGTAGCTATTTGCTTTTGTTGCAAATATCTGCTCATCAAGAGATAAACATTCTTCGCGAGGGATAGATAAAAATTGTTTGGTAAGATAATTAACTATAGGCCGTATCTTGTGAAGCCTATCGTGATCTGGACAGTCTTTGGGCAACATGTCGCTATTTTTATTAAAATGCAAGTACCTGCGAATCCTTTCGAATTCATTGATTGTCATGGTACCTATTATTGTGTCATTACCAGTAATTGGAGCCCAATATCGCCGAATATTTGAAATTTGAATGACGGACATAAGAATGCATATTCCCATATACTTTCTTATATGAGTGCTTGTTAATAATGCAGAACGTTCTGGAGAAATCTCAATAGAATACCGATTTGATTCTGCTACTATATTATCAATCAATTCACCGGAAAAAAAGTAATCAAAATAGCTCAATGGTGTCGATAGTTGCAAAACATCATCAGGTAATGAAGCCATACCTTTAAATGAGTATAGTCCTTCATCAAACTGGAAATTACTACGCTTCCATATAATTCGCTTATATTTTTCCCTTAGCTCCGTAATTTCCCTTTTAAAATCTCGTTGGCATGCGGATGAAGTGGATTGCTCTTGTTTATCATTTAAAATATGAAGAGGGGAACTATCAAGGTCCACCAATTCATTATCTCTGTCTTCTTCTATAGAGTCCTGCCTTGTGTTTATAACAAAATCTTCTGCATCTAATATATGCACAAGAGGACCATTACTTTCAAAATCGTCCTCGCTCTCCACCAATTGATCCAAAATTTGTTCTAGTTCCATATCGGACAAAACTTTCGGCATGCTGAAAAACGAAAAAAGGCTCTAGATATAGTACGTAGTTCTCATGTCCAAAAGCCATGTTTAACATACCGTAAATGCATAATGTTGCAGATATGCGTCATACATAAAATACAAAGAAAAAACCTGTTTTTACTTATTATATATATATTATTTGTATGCAGATATCAAACTGCATATATAAGAAACAATAAAAAAATTACTTACATGAACTAAAACACTTAATTATTGCACTTTTTAATAAACAAAACAGACAAGATGTGTTCACTTTGATTGCACTCGGTTTTGTGACTTCAAGTTTGATTTGTTGCTTTAAAACGTATCCACACATCATTTCCAGGAATTGAAAATGATCGTTAAAACAGTCATGGAGCGAACAAGATAAAAATCAAATCGATAACGGTTTCTGTTCTCTTATGAGAACACATATAATAGTATGATGGCAGATATGCAACAGTATGCATTAAAGGGTTAAGATCTCAGAGAATAAATAATATAAGAAGCAAAAATATGGAATTCACGTATTGTTTTTCAGAAACAAAAAAAAAAATAACAACTAATTATATAGGAAAACTTAAAACTCCTCAAAGAACAGACCCCTCGGCGTTTTTGCGCTGCAATTTCTCGAGTTATGACAGAGACTGGAAGTTGTAGTTCCCTCTCCAATTTCAGACATTCAAGTTTCCTGTGGTAAACTTCAACCTCCAGGAGCTCCAGCCGACATTTCTTCTCTCTATCCAAAGATTCACTTCGAAACTTGGAAGAGCTCTTCCTCTTCCTTGGGCTTGGAGGTGGGTGGGCAGGTGTTTCCTTTGTCATCGATATTATGGAATCAGACTCAGCTGATAGTAGATTTTCTGAATTTCCATAGCTTTCTGGCAAATTCAGTCCATCTACCACAGCTGAGTCTGATTCGAGAATATCGAGGATGGCCAAGTCAGCTTCATGCTTAACGCTGTTCTTCCCACCTCCGAGTTTTTCGGGCGTTATCCCTTTTACTCTGAAAGTTAACAAAATTAAATTTACGGATAAATCTAAATGAAATTGAAACAATTTTTTTATTGCTATTTGTACGAAATAAATTGTTTTACTTATCAATGTCCGACTCTTCCAGAGCCCAAACAAACTGTCCCTCGCATAGGTCCATGTTTTTTGGGCCGACGCCAGTTGCAGGGATTGGGCTTTTCTTAAAACTTCTTCCTTGGCAGCATGTTTATCTAATTTGCTTGTTTTGTTATTTTTAAACTAGCAAATGTAATATTTTTTTTCTTTTATCACATATAATCATCACTGCAAGCTTTTTTTCAGTTTTTATTTTGCGGCTCATTTTAACAATTTCCAATAGTTATCCGACTGTTCTTTGTTGATGTTGCTGGTATCAAAGACACGTTAGCAAATTAGAGTAGATAGTTTAAGTGTTAATGTACATAGGTAAGTTAATGTTTAAGTTTAGGTTGATTATTTTGATGAATGTGAGTATGGTGCATTTGTGTGATCCAACAGCAATGCAAAGTGAAAAGTGATATGACAGAATTGCAAAGATGATTAAATGCTTTGTGGAACACTTTGCAGGAGAGCGCAAATACTTTGCAGGAGGCGCAAAGACTTTGCAGGAGAGCGCAGAAACTTTGCAAAATTTGCTGTGCAAAGTGACATTTGCAAAGAATATTGTGGAACAGAAGCACTTTTCACTTTTCCAAAAAATGTAATTTGGTATGTGCAAAGTGAAAAGTTGATAATTTGTTTTGTGGAATAGGGCACTGGTCGACAGAACTTCGCTCGGGACAACACAACACGGTCCTAACAATACAAATATCGTATGTGGAGCTCAAATTATTTGTTCCGTTCTGTTTAATAACCGGAGAAAAGCTTTACATTAAATTTGCTATTAGTATGAGGAAACATGGAAATAACAGTGATTGTACCTACGTATGTAATTTCGATGTTCGCCCCCAAATAAGAGCTACGATAAAGCGTTTTATCGTGCATCCACAAGCTTGTTAAGGTACATTCAATGTCATTAAACTTAAGCTCCTTAAGGTTTCCACTACTATAACCTCACCTCCTTGGTAACTTGACAATGTCATTTGGTTGCATAGCTTTATACAAAATTAGTGGCTAAATCAGAATATGAAATCGTTAGTTGCCTAGAAACACTTTTATGTCTTACATAAATACTAAGAACCTTGGTCAGGATTCTATGGGGACACCGTCTTCAGAGGGCGCATGCCAAATGGCTCAGACCGGTCGACACGGATATGTGCAGATTCTGTGGTGACCTGCAAGCCGGGGATGACATAGCGTATATATGGTCCGTATAAGTGTGAAGGAATATTGCGGAATCGTAGGAGATTTCCAGAAAAATACTTCGAGGAAATAGAATAACTGGGTTCATTCTACAGGAAGTTAATCGAATTATGCAGGAAAATTGAATTTTTCGGTTCTTCCTCTTTAACATAACCTTTATAAATAAACCCACAAAGGCAAATATTGCCGCAGTTCCTTAACTGAAATATGCCTCTCCCATATACCCAAGCACAACAAAATTACAATAATTTATTGCAAAAGTGTATAAAGTTTTTATTTGAGTTGATAAATCAACGCTTGCCATTTGTTTTTTAATGATTATTTCTTGTAAATGTTGACCGCGACCACGTTTTATGTGGTCCTATTTAGAGTCTAATTTTGAGTCACTTTTTCGAGCATATTGGCTGATATCTTGCTAATGACACGTGTAATGTTGTCTTCCACAGCTGCATTTGACGCTGGCTTATCTTGACTTATTCCCATAAAAAATAGTCGAAAATCGTCAAATCGCACGATCTAGCCGGCCAAGACGACGGTCAAAAACGATTGATAAATTACTCAACAAACTCATTTTTCAATTCGTCCAACATTTGGCAAAACATTTTTCATAGAGCACAAATTTTAATAGTAAAATTCAATGATGTGTTAACGTTTTTCGGGTGTAAGTGTTTCCATGAGGAAATTGCATTTTTAACTGAGCTTGTTTGACTTTGACATATGTCACGAATCGCGAGGGAGCTATCAAAAAAAGAACACTAAAAAACCAAACAGCGAAAAATTACCCTTTTGGTGGAAGTGCCTTTTTCATCGCTTTGGCAAACCAGAAGTTAAAAAAAATATAATATGTTCTTTAAAAATTTAATTTTTATTTTAAGGAATATGTTATTTTATTTTCCTTAGTTATTATCCTGTTTTCCTGCAGAAAATGAGTTTTCGCCGAGATGAGACATATCTACATAGATAAGCTTGGAAAGTAAAACATTATCTAATTGCGAAATTTTCCCTAAATGCGATACACCCATTATACAAGAATTGCTCGTTTAAAATAATAAGAAAAGGATAACATAAGATTATGCTATTACCGTCTTTCTGATATACATTTTACTTTTGCAAGAAATACCTAACCAAATCATATGTATACGAGAACCATATAATAGTATTTTCAGTCAGATAGCTGGAATTAGAAATCTCCGCCTCATTTACTCCATTACACATCAATGTGAAATTTTCTCTAATTTGCGATAGTCAATTATGAACCTTACGTTTTGAATGCACATATACAGTGTGGCATAGCCTTGAACTCACTTTTCCTTAAAGAGCCCAGAATGCAAAAACATACGATTCCTGAAAATCCAAATCCTTTGAAATGTAAATAATGTTAATTTACAATTCAATAAACGATTGCTATACCTACTACCGCAACGATTTTCAGGGAAATCAGAATATCCGATGTAAATACCTAAATAGTCTACACCCCTAGATTTGGTTTATTCAATTCAATGTCTGTTCAAGTTCACCACTCCTTTTTTTACAGGTGACGGCTACGATAAAGCTCAATGAAATATAAATTTGCTGGTAGAGTAAGTTCGGCAAGTATCTTATGACCTATCTTTATTTATTTTGGAAAAGAAGTCTCAATTTAACATCAACTCATTTAATATTTTTTTTATTTAGCTTGAGAATTTTATATTCAATTCAATCCTCATTAATAAAATATGAAGAAACAAATAATTAGAGGAAATCCAATATTGGACTTTTTGAAGTGTGAGGTAATAAAACCTACCTCAATCCATATTTAACAAATCATATCTCTACAGTTCGTCTGCCACCGTCCGTCTGCCACCGTTGCGGGTGGCATTGGTGCGATGGTAGTGTATTCACTAACTAATTGGCAGGTCATGCGTTCGAATCCCGGCCAGTGCCATGATTATACCCTATTCTAAGGGTATATTAATTTTGACGCATAGTTTGTAACATACCTTAATATTTCCCGTAGACCCCTAAAAGTTACTATATTTAGGATCAGCATCGATAGTAATGTCGATCTAGCCATGTCCGTCCGTCCGTACGTCCGTCCGTCTGTAGCCAAAAATTAGGCCTTTAAACTGGACCTAGAGAGCTAAAATTTTAACCATATACTTTCTAGGGTCCCGAAATAATCAAGTTTACGATTTTTTGAAATCCGCCCACAGACACGCCCACAAACTCAAAAAAACAAAATTTTGGAAAAAATCGAATTTTGAGCTAGAAAGCTGAAATTTTTTATATATGATCTATGACTCCTAAAACTGCTCGGGATAAAAAATTTTAAAATCCGCCCACTGACATGCCCACAAATAAATAAAACAATTTTTTTATACCCTATTCTAAGGGTATATTAATTTTTGAAAATCCAAAGTTTGAGCTAGGGAGCTGAAATTTATAATATATACTCTCTATGGGCCCTTTATGCTCATGTGTAAATATTTTTAAAATCCGCCCACTGACACGCCCACAATTTTTTTTTTTTTTTTTTTTTTTTTTTTTAAATTCAAAGTTTGAGCTAGGGAGCCCTTTATGCCCTTTATTCTCATGTGTTAATTATTTTTAAATCCGCCTACTGACACGCCCACAATTAAATAAAACAATTTTATTGAAACACCCAAGTTTGAGCTAGAGAGCGTTTTTATACCCTATTCTAAGGGTATATTAATTTTGACGCATAGTTTGTAACATACCTTAATATTGCCCGTAGACCAGTAAAAGTTACTATATTTATGATCAGCATCGATAGTAATGTCGATCTAGCCATATCCGTCCGTCCGTCCGTCCGTCCGTATGTCGGCAAAAATTAGGCCTTTAAACTGGACCTAGAGAGCTGAAATTTTAACCATATACTCGCTAGGGTCCAGAAATAATCAAGTTTACGAATTTTTGAAATCCGCCTACAACCAAATTTTGGAAAAAATCGAATTTTGAGCTAGAAATCTGAAATTTTTTATATATGATCTATGACTCCTAAAACTGCTCGGGATAAAAAATTAATCCGCCCACTGACACGCCCACAAATAAATAAATTTGTTTTTATACCCTATTCTATTTAATAATTAATTAATTGTTGAAAATCCAAAGTTTCAGCTAGGGAGCTGAAATTTATAGTATATACTCTCCATGGGCCCTTTATGCTCATGTGTAAATATTTTCAAAATCCGCCCACTGACACGCCCACAATTAATTTTTTTTTTTTTTTTTGAAAATTCAAAGTTTGAGCTAGGGAGCTGAAATTTATAATATATACTCTCTAGGGGCCCTTTATTCTCATGTGTTAATTTTTTTTAAATCCGCCTACTGACACGCCCACAATTAAATAAAACAATTTTATTGAAACACCCAAGTTTGAGCTAGGGAGCGTTTTTTTTTTGATAAAATCCTTTAAATGTTATATAACAAAATATGTAGAGCGTTCTTAACAATTCAACCATACTTAGACTTTTGTCACGCCCACTTATGAGGGATAGGAATAAGAATAGGGTATCCAACAGTTCGCCCAAGCGGACTGTAGCCCGTCCCTGTGTTTTTTATTTGAATTCACATAAATAGAGATCTCTCTAAGCAATTTAGGCGCCACCCGTGGAGAAAAAAAAATACTAAGCACCAAAACTTCTTTCCTATCCTCCTATTCTTTCGAATAGTACGTAGCACCTAAAATCATGCATTACAATACTTCATTGCTAGGTGCTGCTTACTGTTCAACAAAAAATGCATACGCTGTGTTTAACACTTTAAGGGTACTGTACACATACAGAAAAAACAAAAGCCCCTTTAGCGTAAGCGAATTATAAAAAAAAAAATATTGCGTTTTGCGCTATAGAATATTGTTTATGTGCCCATATGGAAACTAGAAAAACTGACAATGTTGATATTTATTGTGCACATATGCACCTCCAAGAAACATTCATACTAAACCGGTTAGAATATGCTTTAAATGAAAAGTTACTCAGGTGCCATGGACCATATTTGCCGAGCTGACTCTACTTATTGGTGCTACATGCTCCATCTCCTGCTCTTTCGTGTCACCCTTTAATCAAAGGATAACGCTATTGATCTATTTTCCTCTTTTATTTTATAAAAATATTTCGTTTTTTTTTTGAAACATCACGGTAATCCTCGTTTTTTATTTCAAGGGTTTACAAAGTCATTCAGACGATGAAATTTAATAATATCCTTTGTAAATTTTTGAACAATCTGACTGGGTTTTAATTTTAATTCTTGTCAAATGGGAATTTCTATATTCTCTGAAGAGCAGTTACATTTCAAGGATGGGTTCGTTAATGCGGAAACGAAACAAACATGTTTTAGCGGCTGATCCTTTGTTCTACGAATCCATTTTTACAGGACCGCACGCTTACAAGAGAACGGAAACCTCACGCCACATTTTAAATTCCGGAGCGTGTGCGGCTTTTTATGAGTGAGTTAATCGGAATTACATTTTTTAAAAACAAACGCCAGAAAATTTTCCGTACAAAATCTGATATTTTTCCTAGAAAAAAAGAGCAGACATTTCTGGCAATCTTTTCAAAATTTTATTTTGAGAAATGGAAAAAACGACAGAAAAATGATAAGGAATAAAGCCAGAAACAACTTTTCTTGCGTTTTTTCCTTACTTACTTATTTTCAGCACTTTTTGTAACAAATTAACATTAATATTATTTGAGTCATTCTTTTCCGTATGTCTTTGGGAAAGAGTTGTTATCTATGGTTGTTTCGGAGTTTTCAATATGACAGCATTTACGCTGACAAAAAAAACTGTTACAATGGATTTTCATTATGAAATTGTTGTGTTTCTGACACAGAACAGTATTATTTTTTTTAAAACCGGGTCGATCGAATACAATGGGCGGAATGCGATGCCTATCGCTTATCTTTTTTTAATTCTTCATTAGTCGAACCGGACTTAATATTGGGCAGCATTTGGCACCCACATCACTCAACTGGATTTTTTTTCCAGAAAAAATGTGGAAATTACGCAAGACATTGAGAAAAAGAACCAGAAAGTAAAATGAAAATAAGCCCAGAAAATAAACATATGCTGGCTTCTTTTCCACGTACCTAATTTAGTTAAAATGTTAAAATGAGATAAGAGCTGCAAGGTGAGTTCACTATTTTTATGGTTATAAATTGTGAACCCTAATCAATATAAGATCCACTTTCCTGCACACTACGAGCACTATTGGATATACCATTGCTTTGACCCTGTCACCTAAATGATCAATTATATCTGATGGGTATATTGTTCCAAGAGGCGTACGACTTCCTTTAAGAAGGTCAGCACGTACTGCAAACGTATTTCTATATGGAAGATACGTCGTCTTAACCAATGTAGGACCGGGCATTCAAAGAGAATGTGTTCGGAGAACTCAACCTCCTCCAGACAGAACCTTCATTTTGTCTCCGAGAACAAGTTCATTTTGTTAAGATGATATCTAAAGCCACCATGCTCCGACAGAAAAATCACCAGCTTCCTAATACTTGCCTTATCTAATATAAGAATCTCCTTATAGGAGTTAGGCCCGTTTAATCGTTTGGATTGTCGCTGAGTCCGGGAACACTTTCGCAATTTGATAGAAGGAGTTTTGGTTCATAATTAACAATCAGTCCTAGAGCAGCAGTGCAGTTGATTCTGCAATAAGGTTCTGGTCCGAAGAGCGCAGATTCTGAGCCAGCCCTATAGCTAGTTCATCCGCACTCTCGTTGCCTGTCTCGTTGCATGCAATACCCATGTGGAAGGAAACCATCCAAGTCTAACTTTGTTGTATCCGGCTAGGGATTGAAATGCATCGTAGTAGCACTCAACTGCCCATTGAAGAGAATGGCAGTGCTTGGAGTGCAGCTTGACTATTAGAGAATATGTGTATTGTGGCGTCCTTTGTACCCTTTTCAAGGTTTATTATGGCGCAGAAATCAATGGCATTGATTCCAGCCTTGAACACAGTGGGCCACATTCCCATAGGCACCCAGACTTTAGTGATGGGTTCAAAGACGCCAGCTCCTACTCCAGATTCCATTTTAGATCCGTCGGTGAACCAGACCAGACTTCGGGGGTCTAGTGATGGAACACAATCGGCCCATTTTACGCGGTAAAATATTTCAACCTTAAAAAAGTCTTCTAAAACAAAACTCCCTTACTATAGTGTATGGGATGGAACAAAATATGTCCGTTTTGCGAATCAAGTCAAGTATTTTTAGGTGCCCCAAGTGGTCATCCGGTTAAACTTGTATTACAACTGCAGCTTAATTGCGCATCTAGCAGCTATCTTCCTAATGCAGATTCAAAAGGGAGAGAGCCAAAATTAAGCCTCTAGTGCTGCAGTTGGGCAGGTGCGCATGGTACATGAGATACCGAGACAGCCCGAGACTCGGCACCGTAGAGCAGAACTGCAGTATAAGTATTTTGAAGAGCTTTCACTTGGTCTTTCATTTTAGGAGTTTTTCGGCAAATGAAAAAAAAAATCAATTTGTTATTTTCCTTACCAAATCCAACACAAAGCCAAAGCCTCACAACTTAGTCCTTTTTTTGGGCTACAAACAGAGTCAACCACGCAATATGCTAAGGCATTATCTTTGCGTATACAAGAAATCGCCATCTGTCATTCCAAAAGCAATGAGGACTTATTTTTCACATTTATATACTTTTAAAAACGTGTAGATAGAAATCGATATAGAATTGTATTCACATATTAGCATTTGAATGGCGTTGCAAGTGTTCTGGGGGCTAAAACATAAACTAATTTTCCAATAGCTGTCACTAAATCTTAACAGAGGGATGTATTATTAGTCCAAATCTCGGTACCTCCTTGATAAAAAAAAAAGATAATCCAAATTTCGTGTAAATGGTCAACAAGCCACAACTTGCCTATTCTATTGAACTTTGCCCAGACAAGTTCAACGACACACTGTGTAATTGTGTGGAAAGACCTTTCATAAACAAATAAAAATTCGCATCAGACTGAAATTGCCAGGGAATTTGTTGCATCAACATTGTTGCCGGCAGATAAAAAGCTTTGCGTTTGCTGTGCAGATTCAGCAGACAATTTCCAAAAGTTCTGATGCAAAAATATCCCCAAATAAATCCAATATGTACTCCTTAATCTTATTTAAATGTAT
Organism: Portevinia maculata; assembly: GCA_949715645.1. Lineage (NCBI taxonomy): Eukaryota > Metazoa > Arthropoda > Insecta > Diptera > Syrphidae > Portevinia > Portevinia maculata. Next base: position 20,867,736 of record OX454526.1, on the reverse strand, counting down.
GCCAAGTCCCAAGTCCCAAGTCCCTTTTTTCGTTTAGGTTCTCAAAATTTATGCAAATGTCGCTTTTGTAATCAATCGATATGGACAAGCACGCAAGGACGCGCGTTGGTGGTTGATTTAGGGGAATAATGGCCCGGATACCCTTACTGTTTGAGCTCTCCTAAAATGGGATATGATGGCAAAGTTCAAGGCAAAGAACTGAGACGACAATGATATACCATTTTGAATAAATTCCATCTGTTAAGCTACTTCTAAGATCTGGAGTGTGCCATTGTTTTATTTGGAAGTGGCTGGGAAGAGTATAGATGTAACGTGTCCATACATACTTAACCATGCATCATATTTCCCATAGTCATGGAGATGCCGATAGGATCTTCGGCCGGCGTCTGAATGGACGAAAAGAATGTTGGTTCTTGTGGTGGTAGTGTGGATACCGACTCGTGAAAAATACCCAAAAAGATATCTTCCTTCGTGCGAGGATATTTACACCAATCAGAAAAACCTGTGTTCCACAAATTTCAACTAAAGGCACTCTCGTCACAGGGAAAATCGACATCAATAGTAAATAACAAAGTTATAGATAGCGTGGAAAGGAACTTCAAGCTACAACTTGTGGTCGGTATGGTTTGAAGTGGCTTGTGGTGCTTTGTTACATTGTCTGTTTCAATGGCCATTGGCTATTGGATAATTTTATTGAAAAATACTTGTGAAACCAAATAGATGGAATGAAATTTTCTAATAAGATTCCATTTTGCTGGGGCTTTCATTGTTGGCGAGTTAATACTTGGCGAGGATATGAACAGCTAATACTCCTCAAGGGCAATGTAATCATTGAACTCATTTAAGGCGTTCAGTGTGAATTGAATGACAGAGTTATTTTTTTTACACTTGCCTTTCATTGGCCGTTCTAAGGACTGGTATACTGCCGCACAGCCCTTAAGCGAGGAACGTTTGGGAGGCTTAAATTATTGTGAACAATTGGCTTCAGTGGGTATTGCGGAAAGAATGCTTGCTAATAAGTCTGCTATATAATGAAATTCTTAAAGAATTCTTCACATGAACCTAGAAACAAATCACAAACTACAAATGCCGGGTCAACAGCGAATGGCACATTGATAATAAACAGATAAATTACATGCCTAACGCAACGAGTAGTCAAAATCCTAATTGCTTTCCGAGCCAGGCAATCACACTACGCAGCCAGCCATTGAAGCCACAAGTTAAGCTCAGACTGAAATGGCGTTTGATTGTTTATCGATTTTAATGGTCAGACCAACATATTTCCAAGTGCCCTGACAGGCTAACTGCAAGTGTATTATCAAACAAAGACAAACTTATAATTGATACAAATTTGTCTGCATAGAACCTGCGAAAAAGAGTTGCATTTTTTATGAATTTTTTGTTAGAGAAATAAATTTTGAATGCAGTATTTACATACCGTCTTTATATTTGGAAATAAAAATGCAATACAAATCACAACACTTATATAGTTGGTGCTCACAAAACCACAAAATTTAAAACCCCAAACGATGTTTTGGAATTCAAAATGCGCTGCATATCATGGTAATATAATTGTTAGCTATCTACTTTTGTTTCTCACACCAAGTTAATTGAGGTCGTCGCAACTTTTGTGCGCCACCTAAGGCGAAGTCTTTTATTACTCTGTCGTACTTCCTAGGTCTAAGCGCTGACTTTCTTTGGGTTTAGCCTGACTTTCATTCGCTCTATTTTTTTCAGCTTCTGGATCCTCGTTGCAGGAACAATTGAGCGTGACCATTTTTATGTGCAAAGTTATATTTTCGTCGATTCCGAACCGCTTATTTTGAGAAGCTTCTCATTACAGTTTTTTCTCTTGAATATTTGCCATACTTTCAATGAGGTGGAGCAGTAAAATAATTTTTAATGCATTCAGTGACTTAAAAGACTTCAAATATGTAGTTCAATGCGTTAAGTGAATGCTAGTGACTTCAAAGTGACTACAATAAATGGAATGCATTTTTTATGAATTCAACATTCTGATTGGTGAAAATGAGTTGCACTATCAAGGCTTTAAAAGGAATAACAATTTGTTTGTATTCTAATTTTAAGGGCCAATTGAATCATAACCTCAACATTTTCAGCCAAGACTTCATTGCATGCGATAACATTCTTTAACAGCCCTAGAGTAAAGGACCTAAACACTGAGATTTATTTAATGATCCATCGGCACCCATAGCAACACTAGAAAGTGTTAAAATGATACCGACCGCACAGGGACTTGTTTGCGATGCGGAGAAAAGAGATACATAGCGAAAGAGTGCACCGCAAGACCTAGATGCGCCTTATGCGACCCAGGATGCGAAAGTGAAAACGATCATCCCACCGGTAGCTTTAGATGCGCAGCGTACAAAGACGCAGTATGAGAAATTGCCAGGAAGCCATGAGATTCATCCAAATAAATTTTAATTACTGTGAAGCTGCACAGGCACTACTATAGACGGCGGAATAAAAAAAAGGCAGATATTATCTTTATTTGCGAGCAATACAAAACCTAAAACGACAATAAAAAATATGCAGAAAATAGAACCAACAAGGCGGCGATATGAACATACCAAAAGATACCCCTTTGAACGCAAGGATGCCGGACAACTGCAGAACATCGCATACGCTTAGGTAAAATTAGTTCATCTCTTCAGCTGCTATGCCCCGCCGATTATGAGCATATTAGGATTCGAACGAATGATGGAAAGTCTTGCTGCTGAGGTTAGAGAAAAACACCAACCATTGTAGCCGAGGACTTTAACGCATGGACAGTCGAATGGAATAGCAGGACAACAAATAGAAGAGGCGAGGTTCTTTTAGAAAGTTTTGCTAGCCTTGATCTAGTATTACTTAATCAAGGGAACAAGCCCACGTTCGATAACGGTAGTTCATGCTCCCACATCAACCTGAATTTCGCCAGCAGATGCCTAGCAAGGAACATGAAATGGGAAGTCTCAGACCTGTACACAAACAGCGACCACCTTGCTATCGCCTTCGAAACGAAAGAGCAACCGCCAAAGTGTAAACCCCCTTCAAAGGTACAAGGGGCTGGATGGAAAACAAAAGATGTTGACACCGAAATACTTGCTTACATGCTCAGCAACATGGACATGGCAAGAGGCACAGTAGAAGAAAAAGCCAAAGAAGTCTCAAGGTCCATATCTCAAGGATGCGATGCGAACTGAGCAGCCGCCGTCGTTAAGGGCGCTGTGCATGCTCGACACACTGGGGAAAGTGCTGGAAAGAATAATACGCACACATTAAGAGCCATACATAGAAAGAAACCCTGGTCTCTCCAACCAAGCCCCATAGGCGCGATAAGTGCAGTATGCGATATTGCACGCGAAGCAATTGTAGATCAGAGATGGTTTGGAGGGAGAAAAAAGTACGGTGCCATCGTAACACTCGATATCAAAAACGCATTCAACTCAGCCGACTGGAGATGCATAATGAGAGCGTTAGGCAACCAATTCACTCCTGACTACCTGCAAAAAATAATATACAGCTACCTTAGCGAGAGAACCCTACTCTATGACACGGAAGAGGAGCCTAAAGCTTACAAAGTTACGGGGGAAGTTCCCCAAGGTTCAGTACTAGGACCTGTTCTATGGAACATAATGTATGATGGGATACTGGGACACCTATCGGCTGTGCCGATGACATTGCGGTCATCACGGTTGGAAAAACGCTAGACGAAATATTTGAACAATGCAGTCAGACCACAAGAAATGTGAAAGTATGGCTAAAGGAAGCCGTTCTAGAACTGTCAGACCATAAGACGGAAGCACTGCTTATAAGTAGCAGGAGTTCGTCTTACCATACAGTTAGGCGAAAAAACCCATCAAATCGAGCTCGCACATTAAGTACTTGGGAATGAGACTGGATCACAGGCTCAACTTTAAAAGTACATAAAGTACGCCGGGGAAAGAGCCTGTCGGGCAGTGGCTTCGCTTTCGAGGCTAATGCCCAACGTTGGAGGACCCAGTCAGCCAATCAGAAACCTATTAACTGCGGTGAGCAAGTTGATCCTGACGTAGCCGTCCTCTATATGGGAATTAGCGACGGATCGGAAAACGTATTTGTGAACGATAAACTCGGCGCATAGAACTGCATCGCTTACAGTATGCTGTGCCTTCAGAGCGGTTTCTGGGGAAACGATCAGTGTTATCTCTGGCCGAATGCCCATAGACCTAGAAGTAAAAAAGTTCGCGTCTCTTAGCGAGTACCAGCCGGAAGGCATAAGAATTATTAACGAGGCCCTAAGTACAGAATGGCAACACAGGTGGCACAATTCACCCAAAGGAAGATGGATTCATACGCTGAACTACACATATACGAATGGATCAGTAGAAAACACAGCGAAGTAAATTTCTACCTGACATAGTTCTTGTCGTAGATGACCACTACTGCCCGCACTGTGAAAGCAAAATCCAGAATGCTGAGCACGCCCTGTCGGAACCGGCTAGGAGTTTCCTGGAAAGGACAATGACCGGACAAGTGACACCGAGGAAACATATTGTTTTCATGTTGACGACGATCGAAGCCTGGGATATAGCGAGTGAATTCATCACAATCAGCAGCTCCACCGAGAAGAACGAGACAGCGAGGGAATCCAGAGAATCAGCACAGTGAATGCGAGCGGACCCAGTGCCAAAAGCAATCATATCATAACAATCAATAACGTTTTATGTAATACTAAATTATTAGCTTCAATACTGCTTCGTTTATTTTTTCTTTCCACCTTAAAGAAAATGCCACTAATTGGTGCACCAGAGGCGATTCCGCAAGGTAAGTTTGACAACCTTCTCATGCCAATTATATATGTTCTTTGATGCTTGCCAAACTTTATTTAGGTTAGGTATTCCTGGCTGAGTCCGTACCTCGAACCAATCTATCAGAAGATACACGCACTGCGGAGTCACTGTACCATATTCACATCGAGATTTCTACCAAATCGATTGAATTTTGCATACCCTTAATATATACAAAACTATCATTTCCCCGTCCTTGTAAAACCACAACAACAACAAAATTCTGAACTTCAATATTTACACGCACATAATTCAAATATATCAGCAAAAAGTCTAAATATTAATCAAGCGTAAATATGGTCTTCCCGCCAACAATCGCAATCAGTTGATTTCGTCCTCAATTATTGCCAACAACAATACATACCCTTTGTCTGCATTTTGTTTACTATGCGTATTGTTTGATGATGGTTTCTATTTATTTTTACGGCGGCATGAACAATAATAATTTCTATGTTTGATTTTAGATAAACCGTGATCCTGCTTTTGAAACCATTAATTTATTTTACGCTCGCTAGACATTGTCGGCCACACTGATTTGCTAAAATATGAAATATGAAAATTTCCAATAAATTGTGGGCACGTAGCGGGAAAGAGCACGAGCACCAGCTTACATAATATCGTACTATATAATGCTAACTGAAGTATAATTATATTTATGCAATGTTTTGTTTGAATAACGTCCACAATCGACCGACAGGACGATAAACGATTATATGATGAAGGCTTAAAGTTTTGTGGTGATTTGATGGGAATTGCTTCTATGATGGCAGGTATATCCTGATATATATATATATATACAATATATATTGGTTTCTATTGTTGCAATTTATAGTAAAGCGAAATGAGGTTATTAAAGTGAGTGTGTAATTTTAACGTGAATGTATTAGGGAACTCAATATGCAAAATGTTACGTATACGCCTCAGTGGTTTTTGATTTTGCTCTTACTGCAAACGAGGATAATGTGATTTCTTTATCGAAAATTTATTTGCAATTTTGTTTGTCACTTAGCGACTTTATTGGACATTGAAAGTAGGATGGCAGTTTGACAGAGTCAATTATTTTGGTTGATTCGCAAAATTGTGATACACTATAAATGGTGGCTAAGATTTTGCTCTTTGAAAATATTGCAATTATCACAAACACGTACGCTCGGGCAGCCACTCCAAGACTTACCAAAAACAAGGCAGTGAGCAGCAAAAACAAGAAAAACTGTTTTGAAACGACTGCATCGGAACAGCAGGTGTTCCAAAAACTGAGAGGGCGAGGAACCAGTCACTCCTGTTTAAGAACCACTAAAAATTTAGAGACCATTTTCCTAATGAAACTCCTGACTATATTGAGATCGATTCCTGAGTAGAGAAATTAAGAAGAGACCTTCGAAATGAGTTCACTAAATATTCAAACTTTCTTCTTATTTCCTTTATGGCAAGGTTATAATCACCTTGAGGAATCGTAAAACTTTTCGGCATCCGCACTATTCCAACGGTAGGGTTCGCCGGTTCAACCTCAATAAACATTGACATTTGTATGATCCCGGCCCAGCTCTTTTTCACGATTTCGACGCTCACATGCTGCTCATGTTATTGATTATTGTATGATCTTCCTTTTATGACAGTGGTCGTGTCAACCCACGGATGTGCATGTAAACTTGTGGAAGAGTTTCTACTCGTAGATGTAAAATGCGACGCAAGGCTCACATGAATTTTAAAATTGCCAAGATGTGATTTGTCCCCTTAGTCGCCTTGAACGACAAGCGCTGTTTTTTAGGGGTGATTTCATTGGTTTATTCAATTCATATTGACAAGCTTACTTAATACACTGCAGGACTGGGTCTTACGAAACTTCCACGCTTTTATGAGAACCGTTTCCGAATCACATTTTTTCAGTAGCCTTTTGCTACATGTATAAATAGAATGTCTAGGAACACACCGACAAATAAACACATTTGTTCTGATTTCATTTATTTATGCTATATAATCAGTAATTTCCACATTAAGAACAACACTCTTTTTTAAACTGTTATATGAATTAAAACTTTATACACTTTTAACTTTGCTTCGTCCTTTACGGCGGGTTAGGTTTGTAGTAAACTTTGTCAAAAGTAATACTATCAATGGTGCTCCCATCTACTGTAATGCGACTGTATTTGTAAAAATTGCTGTTGTCTTTGCTGTTGTATCTTCGGTAGCTTAGTTGATAGTATGTTTGAGCCCATAATTGTTGCTGCTGCCAGACAATGCGCTTTACTAAGGATATTTTATAAATACCATAAAGCGGACAATTTATTACTACTAAATAATATTCCTGTTAACAACCACACCAGAGATCGTATTTAGTAAACATAGTAATGTTTCAGTCAACAGTTGTTTGCAAATTTAATTTACTGGTTCGACCATTCCGTGGCGATTTCTTCATTATTGGCAATCAATCGAATTGTATGAGTCACTTTACGGTAATTATCGCATATGCTAATTTCCAATCATTCGCAACACGGTTTGTCAACAATGATAAAGAAAGGACTCAAATCGTCGTCCATTGTGTGCTATTCAATCTACGTCCAAATTGGTATTTAATTAGAATCAAATTTGTCGTCCGGATTCGCGGAAGTGGTTTTCATAATGGGTTCTCTTGCGCAATCCCGCATGTTTATCCACTTCCAAAGTAGGTGAGAACCACTGATGATTAATACGAATTTCCTTTCAATTGTGCATTCTGGCGGGAGAATTAAATAAATTCAAACTAAATTCAATATTCAATTTGCTATTGGAGATAGAAGTACTCCGAAATGTTGGCGTCTCACCAGCTGCGTCAGGTCCTCTACCACCATCATTCGAACACGAACCCGAAACATCATCTGCGGTCGGCAATTGAATTGATAATTGCATTGCAACAAATCCATTATTTGTCCCCAGGACCACCCACTCACTATCCAAACTCATGTTCGATTATTAGTGTCAGGATACAGGGAACGGATGTGTTCATGAACGGAGAGGACAGCTCATTAAAGGCGTGTTTGTCCGTGTCCCAGGAACGGCTGTTATTGTTATTGTTGCAGACGGTTAAAGGAAACTTTGAATCAAGTTGGGTGTGTCCGTAGCACTGTCAAATTAATGCATATCGATGAGTTACCGAAAGCATGTACGAAAGGTATGCTTTGATAATTAGAACGCTGGCAGACGACTGCACGTGTGTTAGGTTGAGTTTTGGTTTTCAATCAAGCGGCCTGACCCAAGAGAGTCATCCGTTTGTTAAATATCCTTTGCACCTACTAACAATGGACTTTCATGTCCTTCCGAATATTGATTTGCAATTATTGATCTAAATTTACTGCAAACATAATCGTGCTTGAGAGGGGGAATCAGTTATGCGGCAATGTGAATCACCCCTGCAACTAAAGGGCTCATCAAAATGAATATAGCAAATAAGTTGTCATTTTAGACTAATGAAGAACCGAAAATTCCACCACCATACCACCAAAATCGCAATGGAACTTTTATTATATTTACTTTTCTCGGCGAGAACTCAAATTTATCAAAAAAAATACACTAACACCACGAATAGCAATTGCCGTCGCACTGAGTCCTCTCCATTATGGAGTGCTTTCAAAATCGGTTAATTTTTCGTATTAAATCACACGAATTTTTCCATGTCATTAACAATCTCGCAATTAGCAATGATACCATAGCTGCGTCCTTCACTAGATCGGTTTCCATTTAATTGCTGTCAATAATTAATTGATATCAATCTGAGTTGTTTAAGTTTCATGAAGAACATTTTTGTATTTTTCCTCGTCTTATATTGAATTAATTGTTTTTAGAAGTAGAGCTTTTCTCTAACTTAGAAGAATTTCTCATTTAAACAGAGCTCGTATGACAGGTTGGCATGTACGTGTACATTTGACCTTTGCTATACTTTGTGAATTTTCACGGCAAATTCAGGTCGTTGTTTTTGTTTAGGGTTCAGTGAGTTATTGTGCTTAGCGTGGCACGACCTTTGTACCCATGAAAGGAGTCCTTCTTGGATTGACCTTTTTTAAATTCCCTTGGTTTGCATGCGTGCTTGCGAAATATAATCGTAAATTGTCAAAGGGTCATTTCATTTGGAAGATTCCGCGAGTAAATGAGTTTTTGAATTTGTTGCGGTTGAGGTAACAAGGGGTTGTAAGGTTCTGTTTATAACTTTATCAAACAAACGAGCATATGATTTGTGTACTTAAAAGTTTCGAGGTAGGTACATATTATTGTTGCTGTTAAATGCGTGTAAAAAAATTAGCACATAAGTGAGTATAAGGAGGCTAATTGTTGAAACTTTTGAAAGCTTTTTTAGGTAAGTGTAGATGTTTAAGGACCATGAAATAATTTGAGGTTTGTTTTAATGATTATATTTTTATAGTATAGTTTTTCTGTTCCACAGGTTAGGTAAGGTTGAAATGGTAGTCGTCAGAGACCCACTCATTTAAACCAATAAAAGGTCCGTTGTGATACTACTCATTGAACCATTTAGAACTTTTAATGCACTTTTGATTACAATGTTGATATATGTACAATGATCTAAATGATCTTCACTGTTGAAGAAAGCGCCTAGATGAAGTTTTTGTATTTGGGAAAGAGCATGGCATCTTCAGAGAAGGTGGAGAATAATCTCCATCTCATCCTCGTCCATGCAGCTTCTGCAGAAATCATTTGAATAGACTTGGGCCTTGTTGCATGCTTGCATATGTCCAGAGGTGACGCAAATGCAGACTGCACGTAGGGGCTTTTCCATATACATTTGTAATGATATGACTTACTAATTCGTAGCGGTGCACCGCCGTGTAAATAACTCGATTGACCTAAGCTAATTTTTATTTACCCTTCAACTGCCTCAGTTCGCGGACATAGGTATCTGCGAAAGTTAAATGCACCACGATTTCGGAAGTCGGTCGGATGACATACATCGCCATGCAAATTACTATTCGCCATCATACAGTAGTTCTTTGTAGCGATGGCCGGCGTCGGACGTTTACTCTTGACACAAACTCAGTTAGAGATTCATAATAAACCCGCCACTAAACTAGTCATTTTCATATCTAATTCCGTCATAACCTTGTTCTCAGGACACAACTATCTGGGAAAAGGTAGGATCATTCGTTGTCAACAAGGCATCGCTACAAAATAAGGTCAGACATCGACATCCAAGCGAACCACTGAACAACACGCATCGACTATGCATTAAAACGCAACAAGAGAGAACCGCATCAGCCGCCCTACCTCAGCAGACGACATCCACCACTAATGCAACAGCAGCCGATATATAGCCGATACGGAAGTTCAGCACCAGCAATCCCATAATCATCAGGCAGGCGATAACAGTAATCGTAAGTTAGAGATAAGTGTATATTCTGCAATCGGTGATAATGACTTTATTCAGAAGTAACGGTTACGCCGGCTGCGTGCCCCTAGTGGAACCAGTTACAAATAAAGCATAGCTTATCTTCGAACCAAGGAACACTATTCACATTGTTTGCCTCTGGTGGAAACGTTAGAATCCATGTTGGTGCAAACTTTAACAGAATCCATGTTGAGTTGGGATTGTCACACACGCCCATGTTTGATGTATTCTCTTGAATTGTGTCGCTGATATGAATGCATAAATAAGTGCTTTAATTTCGATATTTTGGATTGTATCAATTATATGTTGCGCCATATTTTAGTTGCTCGTTTTTAGGCATCCTTTAGGGAGTAAATTTAGATTTTTATCGAACCTTATTGATAATTCTCTTTGGTATTAATGGTAGAAAATTATAAAATTAGCTTTAATTCAATGTTAAGAATTAAGCCTCTTTTGATTAAATGAATGAATTGATTACATTGTTTAATCTTGAAAATATATAGTTCACAGTTCATTGCAATGGTTTAGTTTAGCGGTCATTCAGGTGGAATTGACCTGAGACAGTCAGAGGTAAGGGAGGGGGGAATGAAGGTAAGTATATATCATATTAACTATGGGGCTGCGATGTGGGTGGCCGCTGGAAACTGGGAAACAAAATCGGATATATGAAGCAATGTCCTTTTCGCGCCGCACCGTATTTAATATTTACAGATAACATCATCTTTTCTGAAGCATGTTTAAAAACGTAACACCGTTCAGAGCTGATAGCCCTGTTGAGTTAAAAATATCAAACGCCAAATATATTGTATCGTTAGGTCTCAACAAGGGAATTACCAAAAACTGACAAAAAAACATGATATTACAATCAGTGGTGATAATAATTCAGGATGCAAACGGTAAAAACAAGTTTTGTTATGGTAAAAGATATAGGAAAAAACATTTGGTCGTATGTTTCAAAATAATTTGGATTTATTTCACTTGGCCTTATATCACTGGCATCGCCCCGTCATCCAATATAGGTGAATGTTGAACTGCTGCCCCATTCTCAAACATTCTTGCTTTGCATTTTGTTAGCAATGCCAAAGCTCATGTACCACTGAGCTTCCATATTACATGTGTTCTCAGATATGCAATTCATCTAATAATAGAACAAGAAGTGGACAAAATCCGGAGGGCAGGATTTTCGTTTCGTTCTAATCCTTTAACTTAAGAGCTAAACAAAAGGATAAATCAATCTGTCATTATTAGAGAGAATTTCATTTCATGCCTTCTTGTTTTCCATCCCTCATCCCTTAACGTATTTATAGATATTCCTCAGGATTCGTTTAATTCGAAGGCGATTTCAAAATGCCCATCTTATGGGAACTTAAAATTCCATTGCATGCTGCATTTATACTCAAAATAGATGCCTTTTCTCTGATCCATGTCAAGATATAAATCACAATATGAACAACGATTCAAATTTTCTTTTGTGCTTTGCGTGCATTCTATTCTTTTTTATTTAAGACACAATCGGTTTGCGGAGGGCTTAGTGGTTATGCGTTGGAATACTGAGCGAGGTTCAAATAACGTCGAATCCCAGCAACACTTTAAGTTTTTTTCACTGCCCCACCTCTTGAGAAAGTCTGGCAAACACCCAAAAGTATCAATTGTCATGACGGTCCCTTCCATTCGTGGCAAAACTATAGTACATATAAATGGTTTGAGAAGGTACGTTCTAGGCGCTGTATTGGCCGTTGATGCCCAATTGTTAAATTTATATTGTTTTACATCGGCGTAGGCTCCCTAAAATCTTCTTCTTCTTCCTTAATGGCGGTGAACTATGATCAGGATTGAAGGAATCAAAACCCTCCCACTTAACTGCATCAAAATGTATGTTGCGATGCCTTTATATGATTAATAAATTTCAAGAGATCTTGAAACAACTCAAATAAAGAACAAAACCAAAAGTGACATTTCCTATTTATTGCATTCAATTTCTTCACAAATTAGATTTTTCCATTTTAAAATACAACCACGGTTGGCTTTACCGACATATGTCAGAAGAATTTCCTTTGTTCTGTGCCATGAAAATTCATCCTTTTCGTCATTTGTATGGTTTAAAAAATCTTTATGTAGTCTGAAAATCTTTATTTTCGGTAAATTTCAAACTTTAATCTTCGTGGAAACCTTTATTATATATTTTTTGTGGACCTAATTTCCGTACCACTGCATATCATATCTTGTTTTGTCTTATCGGCAGTATTCCCACCCTTTTCTTTCCATTACTGATGAGCTCCAAAAAATGTAAATGTAGTCACTGAAGATTATATTTTCTTTTTCTTATACACGCACCGCACAATATAATTACAAAAGCACCTACCTAATATACAACTATTTTCGATTTTAAATTGCTAAGTTTGCCATTAGCGAATTAATTCTTATTTACTCGTACAATGGTTGTATTCATATAGGGTGTTTTTTCAGTCCAGTACTAGCTTCAGACAGTTATATCTGTCAAACCAACTGTCCTATTGCAAACTGAATTACATATTTCTTCAACTCTGGAAAGGTTTTGTTTAACAAAGACTGATTGAATTTGATTTGACATAAATTGGACAATAGCTGAAGTTTAACAGCCAAAGAAACAACTGTTTAGCTCCATCCAACAACTTTTAAGTACACTACCTAGGTATGTAAAGCTTAGACTGAAGAGTAGTGCACCGAGTTTCTGACGCAATAATTAACAAATTTCTTGCAAACATCACTACTTGCTGGACCGAAATTTCTACAAGAATAAATAGTCAATTTTCCCCCTTGTGTACCTGGACACATTGAAGGTATACAAGATCAACATCGATGCACCCAAAAAAAAATGAAGAGCAGTTTGTTAATAGACTTGGAAAGCATGGATCAAATGCAATGACGGTTTTTGAGTCAGATCGATCTTTCTATGCTATTAACATAAGCTGTCCAGGTAGTATGCATAATGCAAGAGTAAATTTATAAACACATAGGATTGTGGTTTTTTTTGTTCCTTAGTCCGAAGCATAAAATAGCCCATAACCGTAAATTCTCCCTTCAACGCTTATGCTATTTTGCCCCTTTTTATCGAAATTGGGGTAGTTTCGATTCTTATTGGTCAAAATTTGATGTACAAAATTGCAGAATGTTCGACTGCATTTTCTTGCACGCTAAATCTTTTCGACGGCCGAATCTCTCAGTTTTCTTCAGCTTATTGAAGACATATACTGTGCGTACACTCATGCAAAATACGATTACAAATGCAAAGTTCTCTTTTTAATTGGCGAAACATTTTTCCTTTTAACTTTTCAAAAAAGTCTGAAAAATCGCTAAGTTCGTGAGAACTTAGAATCTTTAGTGAAACACTTGCACTTTTACTTTGCAGGAAATAATTTGTTTGAAAAGTCGTAAAGTGCTGGTTGGTAAAATAGGGCGCAGGTTTTGCAAAATTTTATTTCGTTGTATATAAGAAAACCTGTAACAGTATTAACATATACAGTGCCGCTCACTTGAATAGCACCATCCATTATACATAATGGAATTCAAAATAATTCGACTCTCTGAATATGTAACGGTTCAATATTTTGATGTTTTTTTAGATCTCTTCAAGCACTCTCTCTGTCAGAAAATTCATGCATTGGAAATATCCCGTTAAATAGTTTTAGTTTTTGTTATGTTGTTTAAAATTACTACAAAAAAATAGTCTTAGTTTGGTTCACTTGAACCTGACGGTTTTAATTATTATTTTCATGATTTGCGGAAGGAGGAACATAAATGGGATGGACTGCACAGCCGAGTGGGCGGAGTTATGGTCTGGGGAGCCATAACGTTTTATGGCACTTTGGAGTTGCAGTTCTTGATTCATCGGCGTACTCGAAAATGCTTTACCTTCTATAACTGAATTGTTTGGTGTTTTATCGTGGAAGTTGCAGCAGGATAACGCACATATTCATAATGCCAGAGTGGTAAAACAATTCCTACAACGTCAAAACGTCTCATTGTTGGATTGGCCACCATAACCGCCAGACCTAAACATCATTGAAAATGCTTGGGGATGGCTTTCTCGAAAAGTGTACTAATCAGGCAAGCATTACTCTAATAAAGAAGAACTTATTGATGCAATTAAATGTAGATGGGCCTCCATTTCACTTGATTATATCAAGAAATTGTACGATTCCCTGCCTAATAGGATGTATGAGGTTATTTTTAACCAAGGCTGAAGCACCCATTACCAATTTTTTTTTTTTGTTTTATTCAAAAAATAAATCTAAATTATGTTCCCTATAAATATCTAAGTTTAAAAGTTTGAACAATTGTTAAATTAATTTTTTTGGGGAGGTGCTATTCAACTGAGCCAAAATTTGATGTAAATATTTTGGTTCACATCGCTTCACCACTGTTACTTTTGATACCATTCCTTCTCTTTTACTTGGAAAATATAATAAACTTGAAATACAAAAAAAAAAAGAATAATTTTTCTTATTACTCTCGAAAATATAGAGCTTTAAACTCGTGGAGGGGGGGGGGGGGGGGGGTACTGTTCAAGTGAGCGGCACTGTATTTGTGATATGTCACTGGTCCAAACATCATTCATTTTTGAAAATACTCTTTCAGTCGGCACATTAGAACCCGGTTGCACAAACTGAAATCATTTATTTGAATTGATAATCGATGTATGTATCTACATTTTTTCGATGATTTAAAGGATAGTTTCATAAATAAAGGACCAAAACTCATCCTCTATCAAAGATAAAATAAATACAGATGCGAGGTAAAAAAAAAAGTTTGTACTGTTAAAAAAAGAAAGAATCACGATGATTCCATACCCATACATCAAGTGCTCATTGCAGGGACCTTTGATCCTCGCTTATAATTGCTCCATCGTCAGCAAAGAATAACTGATGTACTTTGGAGTCCGTGACTTTTCCTTCAATCAGATAATCAAGGAATGTAATAAATATCAATTGACTTTGGTGTATAATCATTTTGACTGCTAACTCACCATCATACTCTTGTCTTTACTCCCTCATACATGTCCATGTCAATCAGGACAATAAATAATGTGTTAAATGTGACTCTTCACATTTGATAAGGTTGAGTTTGAGTTCCGTATTTTTGATGTCTTGGTTTAATCTTTGTTTTCTTTGTTTTCATTCTATCCTTTCTTTTTGCATAAACTGTACAATAACTTTTTATCTTTACTTTTGTTTGAATTATTTTTGGATTATATTTCTTGTAATGTTTATAGTTTATTTCCTATTTTCTTTTTACTTCAATTCTAAAACCGGCACAACATCCAAACAAAATCGTTCGAATTGTCTTGTATTTTTTTCTATGCAGGAACTTGAACTGCTTTTTATGAATAGAATTTTTTGATTAGATACCTATTTCATGAATTTATAAAAAAATAAATAGGACATCTAATCTAATCAAAATCTCTGCATACAAAATATAAATAAAAGACACGTATATGATACGGAATTTTTAATCCGTGTATAATAACAGCTTAAGGCAGAGATCCTGCGTTAGCAGCGAAATCCTAAATTAAATACAACGAGCCACCACAATTTGCGAAACTTATCTTTACCGCAAGTAATTTCACGAATACGTGTCGCTAGAATCTTTAACACACTTCCTCTTAACAGTAACAGTATATCCTTTGTCTACATCATTTTGCACAATGAAACATCATTAGAGAACATTTTTCTTAGTCTTTAGTAGCAAGACATCGGCATGTCACAGCAACGCACAGTGCCACCTTGACGTTGAACGTATCCTGCATCTATCCCTCGACGCCACACATTATGTTTCATATCGCCACAAACACACATACAATCGAGCCATGCTTTGTAAATAATTTTAAATTGCTCGTAATTCTCAATAACAAGGACTACGCGCTTTACATGTAAATTTCCTACATGTCTCCCACTATACAGGGTGTTAGGCAGTATAATTCTTTAAGGGAAGATTCCGGAAGTTCCACCAAGCAAAAAATTGTTGTTCAGAATGTGAGGGGGGGGGGGGGTCCATTCTCACTCCATTTAAAGATATAGCCAATTAAAGTGCGTGACCTCCAATTTGGAGGTATAACAACTTTAAACACTATAACTTCTAAACTATTATAGGTAAAAAAATGGGTTGTACATTTAAGAAACATAATTTAGTAGCGCATACAAGTTTTAAAGTTTTTTTTACTTAAAATGTATTTTTCTCAATTTTGACTTTATATTTTTTTTCTATGAAATGTTTATCGTAACAAATTTTCTAACAAATTATCTTAACAACTATTTTACATGCGATCAACAGAAGTTGTAGTACAAGTAATTTTTTTGTCAGACAAGAAAGGTCAAAAAGAAGTGCACCTACTGAATTACTCTTAGGTTGGGTTAGGTTATAGTGATAGTCGGCAGAAGCTGACACACTTACTTAGACCAATAAAAGTTCCATTGTGATACTACAAGGATTTATCTTGTTCCTACTCGTTGAACCAGTTGGAGCTTTTAATAAAGCTCAAAAGACTTTTAATGTCAATGTTTATGACATCGTTGGGATCACCTATGAGACAGTGTCCGTGATTACACCAATTGTAGCACCAATGTGCAGTCTGTTCTGAGAGATCAAAACCTTAAAGCGTTTCAGATCCAGCTTTGGTCAAATCTGTTGTGTCGCTAGACATGTGTTGCCACTACCATGCAGTTTCTAGAGACAGAATCCAGAGATTTTATCGCAGCTTGACTATGTGAGAAGATTCGCATGTCCATAGAGGATATCACGTTCCTCTTCAGCCACGATAGGACTTCTATAATCGACATAATTTTCGCCTGGAACACACTACAACGATTAGGGAGATGAAAACAGAGGCTGAAGTTTAACCTGTCAGAGAACACACCTCCACCAACCCCATCGTCGGTTTTGGATCCACTGGTGTAAAAGTCGATTCATCTTCAACAGGGGCCTTCCTCCCACATTGTTCTGGAGGATATTGACTTTGAAGTTTTTGTCAAAGTGGAGCTGAGTTCTGGTGTAGTCTATGTTGCTAGGGAGGATTCTGAAATTTTTTAAAATTGAGATGTGGCCGATTTCATTCTCGGACCACTAGAAAGTTGTTAGGCGGACAGGAGCACTAGCAGCCGCTTGCTTACCAAAGATGTCAAGGGGTGTCAGGTGAAATAGAATGTCCATGCAGACATACGCTGATCGTTGGACTTTTGCTTAGCTTATCGCGATTTATCGCTTTGTCTAAGGCAGTAGACCAAACAACTACCCTGTAGATAAGTATCGGTCTTATTACCGAGATGTATAGCCAGTTTTTAATGCGGGGTTGAAGACCCCATTTGTTACCGATGGCTTTTTAGCAAGAGAAGAGTGCTACCTTAGCTTTCCGAACTTTTTCTTGTACGTTAATTTTCGAGCTAAGCTTTTTATCCAAAATGAGACCCAACTATTTAGCTTCATCAGAAAAGACTAAGCTTGTGCCCTTGATCTAACGAGGGTCAATGTGTGAAATTTAATATTTTCTAGTTTCGTAGTGACGTTGCAATTTCCGTCGCAGGGAAGAACCTAAACAACCCGAAAGAACTTCTCCAAAACGCTCTCAACAAGCTATATGGCCATGTCGATAGAACAAGTTCAGTTTTATGGGGGTTGATACCTAACCCACAACGATGCCCATGTCGATAGCTTGTTGAGAGCGTTTTGGAGAAGTTCTTTCGGGGTGTTTAGGTTCTTCCCTGCGACGGAAATTGCAACGTCATCGGCATAGGCGATCACTCTGCATCCTTCCCTTTTCAGGCATATCAGCAGCTCGTTCACCACTTAACTGAATGAATTGCTTTCAAAATCGCTTAGATAATTTTTCTTTGGTACTGAAGAGGACCTTTTTGGAACAGTTTATGAAATGTTCATTGCAATTGTTCGAAGTGCCTTCCTTTCATTTGAATACACTTTCGGGCGCGTTTAAGCATTTCCGATGGCAGAAAGAACATCGCCCTTCTCTGAACAGGAGGAACATCTTCAAGGAGCTCCGGCAATCGTTCCCTTAGAAATTCCAGGTTCGGGCCTGCTTAAGTGTTTCCTATCAATCCAGCCCAAACATTTACGCTAAACCTCCTTCAAAATAAGCAACACATTTTGAAGAAGTTGTTCACAATAGTTGAATTCTTAACTTTAAAAAGATGTTGTGCGAATTAAATGGGGATCGTAGTCTGACCAATGGTGCAAATTATGGCCCCATCTCTCGTGAATTACGCTTCGTCAGTACACAGAATGTTCTTGAGGAAGTGCCCGTCTTCTGCCTGTTTACGCAGTAGCCATTGGCGAAATGCCACTTATCTCCTGGTTGTAAAACTTGTACCGGTGTAAAGGGTGTAATATTTTACTCTGTAGAGTTCTGTGAATCACAGTTTTGGGAAGCTCCAACTGCACAGCTAGTCTGCGGACGGCGACTGACGGCTGAACTTCCGCAGTACGCAAAATCCCACTCCAACTTCTGCCGCAGCTGCGTCTGAACTTCGTTCCCTTTTATTTGGTGTAGCTGGCCCGGTATCAAAAATACACATCAGCGAATAGCCGGCTACAAGGTGTTCTACGATTTCGGTATAGTCTTGCCAACGAAGCATTTCAATTGCAGAACCCGTATACAAAAACTTATTCCACGTATTCACGTCTGGAATACATTTTGTGGAGATCAATTTGTCAATCGGCTGTTCACTTACAGAGTAAAATGTTGATTGTAGATCAGTTGAAACAAAGTTACGGTACATGTGCAAAGCTGTGCTAATTCTTTGTCAAGTTTTTTTCCTATTTGTCAATTAACTGGTAACTTCATTGCTTATCCGTTAGGTACGTTGTTTTATTTTTAAGTTAGATTTAATATTTTGTTTGTCTAGTATCTATGTAAGTTGATATTTCAGTTGATATAATTTTGGTTGACCATTTTTGTCTGAGAAAAAATGCCTTTTACTACAACTTCTATTCATCGTACGTAAAAAAGTTGCTTAACATAATTTTTAGGAAATTTTTCAAGCATAAAAATGTTAAAATAATAGTTTAAGGTGTTAAAGCGTTTAAAGTGGTTACACCTCCAAATTAGAGGTCACCCACTTTGATCGGCTTTAACTTGAAATGGAGTGAGAATAGATCCACCTCCCCCTTCCATTTAATTTTTTTTTCTCCGGAGCATCCCATAAAGGATTATACTGCTTAACTGGAACACCCTGTATACCGTGTCATATTGTGTTTTGCCTTTATCCTTCGGATCGTTTTTTTTACTTAACGGTTTTTTTTTCTTTTGGCAGTTAACTTGATCCTGGCACTCTGCATGCTATTGTTCTGTTGCATCTAATACACAAAGGAGTATACTGGCAGTGTTATAAGTTTGTTCTTCAGTAACAAAGGAAGATTTAAGACGCGGCCTAATGAAAAAAAGGGTGCATAAAAAGTTATTATAAAAGTACAAAGTGGTTGCTAAACACATTGGACAAGGAATCACTATACCCACCGCCATACAACCAGACACATCGGAGAGTGTTCGTCTTTCCTCTCACTTATTTTGGAAATGAAGTATTCTTGCATAACAGCGCTAATGGAGCAACTGTGTGCGTGTGCGTCGCCACAAATGTGGTACACATTGTTTGGTTCGCCTACAGCGATACCGCATTAGTAATGCGCTCTGTGCAAATGAAAACAATACGACGACAAAAGTAAGACAAGTGACGAAGGTGGGCGGCGAGAAGCACTGAAGCTGAAGCCTACAGAGGATATGACGTGCTAGATGAGTATTCTAATAGAATGTGTGTCTGCAAAGGCTTTTAAGTGCTGAATTGGAGGTGTTATTTCGTTTTGTATGGCTAATCAAGTAATGTGCGCCTTTTTGTGTTGCTCCTCCCGGGAATGATGTTATTATCGTATTAACACGCGGAATAATGAATGAATGTTGATGTTTAATGATGCACCGATTGGATAAGTAGTTGTTTCAGGTGCGGAGGAATAGATGAGCTGTATCAGACTATCGTCTTCGAGATAGTCCACTTTGCCCTCGAACGAAAAGCTTTAAAATGACTTGTCTGCAGATGTATATGTTTTAACATTGAAATTAAATCGGCAGCTAACGCAGACATTCTCAATTAGATCAGCTACTATTGCAATTTCTTAACCCTGGAAGTACATGCTTATTTTTTTTACTTCAAGGACATACTTCGTCGAATCGACGACAGCATAATGAAAGCGGTACTTCAGGTGACCTATGAACCAGAAATTTTGAAAGTCGAACGATTTCAATTACTGTGCTCGTTTAGCATAAAGAAAAACAACAATTAATAATTTTTTTTATAACATTTTATACACTCTGTTCCACGTGCTAACGAACATGTAGTTTCTTGATTTAATTTTACGATTTTTTTTAAATCCTTCAATAATATGGAAAAACCAAATAAATATGAAAGAAGCCTATATTATGTTTTTGTTGTAGAACAAAAAATTGGGATTGAGTAGATAAATTCAATTTTAACCCTTAAAACACTAGGTGAGTCCCTGGGACTCACCCATCTTTTTATACCCTATTCTAGGGGTATATTAATTTTGACGCATAGTTTGTAACATACCTTAATATTGCCCGTAGACCCCTAAAAGTTACTATATTTATGATCAGCATCGATAGTAATGTCGATCTAGCCATGTCCGTCCGTCCGTCCGTCCGTCCGTCCGTCCGTCTGTATCCAAAAATTAGGCCTTTAAACTGGACCTAGAGAGCTGAAATTTTAACCATATACTCTCTAGGGTCCCGAAATAATCAAGTTTACGAATTTTTGAAATCCGCCCACAGACACGCCCACAAACTCAAAAAAACCAAATTTTGGAAAAAATCGAATTTTGAGCTAGAAAGCTGAAATTTTTTATATATGATCTATGACTCCTAAAACTGCTCGGGATAAAAAATTTTCAAAATCCGCCCACTGACACGCCCACAAATAAATAAAATAATTTTTTTATACCCTATTCTAAGGGTATATTAATTTTTGAAAATCCAAAGTTTCAGCTAGGGAGCTGAAATTTATAGTATATACTCTCTATGGGCCCTTTATGCTCATGTGTAAATATTTTCAAAATCCGCCCACAATTATTCTTTTTTTTTTTGAAAATTCAAAGTTTGAGCTAGGGAGCTGAAATTTATAATACATACTCTCTAGGGGCCCTTTATTCTCATGTGTTAATTTTTTTTAAATCCGCCTACTGACACGCCCACAATTAAATAAAACAATTTTATTGAAATACCCAAGTTTGAGCTAGGGAGTGTTTTTTTTTTGATAAAATCCTTTAAATGTTATATAACAAAATACTCGTATGTAGAGCGTTCTTAACAATTCAACCATACTTAGACTTTTGTCACGCCCACTTATGAGGGATAGGAATAAGAATAGGGTATCCAACAGTTCGCCCAAGCGGACTGTAGCCCGTCCCTATGTTTCTTTCACACACAGATCGTGCATTTCAATACACACATATAAGATCCACAGTACATTCATGTATTGTGGTGATAAACGCGATACTGGTTGGATGTGTTTTTACAATAAGTGGAAGGGTCACTTTTTGGTGATCAGTGAGTCCCAGGGACTCAGGTAGATATTTATGTTGCATTTTGCAAATGTGTTTGCTTTATAATTTTTTGTTTTTTTTTGGGAAAAATTCAGTGATAAGTATGGATTTAAGTAAACTAGACCAAGCTGGTGAAGATCTTAACAGAGGTAACCTGATTTCGGGTTTATACAACACTATTTTGCCATTTGAACTACGTTTATCAATTTCATCGATTACCAAAAGAGAAATACCTGACGCGCCCGAGGCTGCAAAAGAAAAACTTCTCAGAGGTGAGCGCAAATACTGCCATGTTTGCAGCTCCAAAAAGAGGGCTAAGGCTGCATATCTTTGTTGAGCATGCAAGAAGCCAGTTTGCCTGGGATGCTCCCGCAAAATAGGTATGCAAAAACTTCTAAAATCAAGTCTGCATTTGAGTACATGCACGTTTTTTCTCTTTATATGGAGACTGTTACTTTTTGCATCAAATATGAATTAAGCGTTATTTTTTTGTTTTGAAAAGTGAATTGCTGGTTTTTTATATATTTTTTTTTTAATTCTAAAAAATGTGATTTTTCAAAAAAAAAAGACTTCGAAACTTCCATGAATAAATCTTAATTATAGAGCATTTTTATAAATATTTTTGTTTTATTTTATAAGGAAGAAGTTGAAGTTCAAAGAACAAAAGTAATTCTTTTCAGAAACATATCCTAAATATTGAAAAAAAAGCTATATTACACAAAGTGAGTCCCTGGGACTCACCTAGGTATTTATGCGAGTTTTTTTAACCTAGTGAATTAAGGGTTAATGGTGCTTTTCCCAATGCGGTCTTTAATTAGTTATTTTGTCTTTAATTATTTATTTTATTTTTTTTGGAGTGTACCTGAAATGCAATTTTCACAGCCTCAGTTCATTTGGTATTTTATTACAAAACGCGATAAATTGAGTATTTAAATATGGAGTGCTTCGTGGTTTGACGACATGGATTTTAGAAAATCGAATGTAGTTAAATAATATAATATTCAGTTGCACGTCGGTACACAAAGCATCATGAACACAGCTAGAGCTGTATGCAAAACAGACACAAATGAAGTGCACGACTGGGCCGTACGATTTCATTCTCAGTTTTAAAGAATTACAATTTTTTATTAGCCATTTTCTGTATCTACGAGTTTTTTATAGAGGCATACAACTTTTTTTTGAATAAAACACAACAAATTTAATGGAATGACGAAATTTTGACTTTATTATTTCACAAATTTCATGGCATTTAATGCTCATAAATAATTTCTAGCATATGTCGGTCCACTTTTGCACCACTTTTTAGAGCGTAGCAGCTCTTATTTCGCACGGTTCGCAGAACGACAAAATATGATTCGCTCTTTCATGGAAAGTTCGCAAAGGAATTCGATTTCTGATTAGATCGCGAACCTTTTTTCCGGTTCGTTTACAAATAAAATTTGTTTTCACGATCGAATCAAATCTGTTGCGATCTGTAAAATATAGTTCGTTCGCGAATTTATCACGTGCGAACTATTCTCATAAGAAAAAAAAAAGTCATTTTACATGAAAATTATATTACATATTTTAATATAGAAAGAACATAAGTGAAAAGTATTTTTATTACATATTAAGATTTTGGAATAAATTTGAATTCAATTTAACTAATAAAACATTATTTATTGTTTCTTTGGATAATTGTTTTCTGTTTGTTGTCAAAAAAAACTGGTAGAGCGCTAAAAGCCCGTTCAAAAGATACTTGAGTTGATGGCACTGCCAGCACTACTTGTGCAAGTTTTTCTAGAAGAACCACTTTGCTACTCAATGTTTTCCAATGATCAATTTTCTCTCAGAAAGTTAGCAAGTTGATTCGTCGGTTTCTTCATTATAAGAAACATATTAATTTAACTCAAATGTCTTTATTTTCCCCATTTCAACTAAAATAATAACTATTGAAAATATAAATTGCGAATCGAGACTGATTTGTTTTATTGATCTTTACGGATACTTATCGCGAGCGAACCATATTCTACCTGAATTTCTATTTTCCTATCTCTCACGAACGAGAGATACAGAAAAAAAGATACAGTTCGTTCGTGAGAGAACGATAAAGAGCGATAAAGATCCTTATTTTATCGTTCGCGAGCAATATTTTACGAACCCTGTAATTTCGTCAATAATGCGTCGAATGTTGGCTTCTAAGTGATCAATCGTTGCTGGTTTATCAGCATAGAACAGAGATTTGACGTACCCCCACAAAAAGTAGCCCAAAGGTGTCAAATCACACGAAAGAGGTGGCCAACTCACAGGTCCATTTCTTGAGATGATTCGGTCACCAAACGTTTGACTCAACAAAGTCATGGTTGCACGCGTATGTATGGCGTGTTGTACCGTGTTTCAATTTCAATTTCAATTTGTTGTTGGAACCATTTCTCTTCCAAATGATTTTTAATGACATGTGGAATAAAAAAATCACTAATCATTTGCCTGTAGCGTTCGCCATTCACGGTAATGTTGGCACCGGTTTCGGATTAAGAGATAAGTGTGCCGATGACGCCTTCGGCATATAAACCACACCAAACAGTGTTTTTTTTTCCGGATGTAATGGAGTCTCATGAGGATTGTGGTCAATCCAAAGACGACAATACTGCTTGTTTACAAACCCGTGAAGTCAGAAATGAGCCTCATCGTTGAAGATGATGCGACGATTAAAATTTGGTTCAACTTCCAGTGGATTTTCAGCCCTTTAACAGAACACACGACGCAATTGATGGTCCGCTGGCTTTGATTCTTGCATCAGTTGGATCTTATATGGATGTAGGTCGAGATCTTGCCTCAACATTTTCCAAGTAGTGGACGGGCAGAGACCGAGTTGTTGAGAACGGCGTCGGATCGATAAATTCGGGTCCTCTCTCATACTCACGTGTACAGCATCTTTTGTACGCACGGTACGGGCTCGATTAGGATGTATATTATTACAAAGAGTAAATGTGGTCGTGAATCGATCAATAGTATTGCGTATTAGCTGCTCAGATGGACGATTATGCGCACCGTAAACTTGACGAAGTGCTATATAAGTTTGGCGAACAGAGCGCGAATTTTGGAAATAAATTTCTACGATAAGTAAACGTTGTTCTGGCCTTTCGATGGTGATATGCCAAAGTATACTGAAAGAAAAGTCAAACACACTTTATTAGTATAACAGATAGTTTGACAGTTTATCCCTATCAGAAGTTTTATATGTACCTCTATCAAAAAAAACACCCTATACTTTTTAAATCAGAAAAATAGAATCGTAGCAACCGTAACGCGAATTCATAGACCTAATGCGGGTAGAAGCAGATATAACGATAATTGACCTTGTCATTGTGATAGAACGGTTAGAAGGGCTTTCGATCGTAATGTATCTATTTAGGGCAAATAAAATTACGAAATTTCATGCACAACGAAAAGAGTATATATATAAAGATATATAATATTAATTAAGTCTCTTTTTTTTAAATTCTGACTCGCCAAGGCTATTTATTAGATTCGACCTAAAAGATCTTTTGTACCGTATGGGCCAGAAAAGTTTAAACTAGTAGAATTTCCACTTTCCGTGTAAAGCGGACAATTTTACCAGTAGAAGAATTCTTTATGTCCTCGGGGCTCATTTGCTCCCTGAAAAAGATCTTCTTTCTAATTCCATTAAGGGCTGGACATTCACATAAAATGTGTTCAGCTGACTCGTCCTCTTCAAGACAGAGTCGGCACTCAGGAGAGTCTGATATTCTCATTTTCTGTAGATGATATTTTAAACCATGGTGACCAGTAAGGTAACCTACTAGGTTTTTGATATCATGCCTGCTTAAGTTTAGACATTTGCTGGCATTTTGATTGAAGGGCCGAATGCCGATGCTATCCCAAAGATAGATACATTTTCTATGTTCCCAGCTTTTAATTGCTGCCGTTGCTGCTGATCTATGAGTGCAGCAGAAAGGTTTGGGACCTATGAAAGGTGTTTCTGAACCTTTTCTGGCCAGTTCGTCGGCCTTTTCGTTACCTTCTACCCCGACATGACCCGGAACCCACCATAATTTGGTCTTGTTTCTTATTGCGAGTGTTTGTAGGGTATTGAAGCAGTACATGACTGATTTGGAGTCAATGGTATACGAGCTAAGGGCGTTTATAGCTGCTTGACTATCCGTGAAAATATGGATGGTTGCACCTTTTATGCCAGATAAAATAATGTGGCTGGCGCATTCTTGAATGGCGTGGAGCTCTGCTTGAAATACGCTGGGACTTTTTCCCATGGGTATCGTAAAGCGTTTGTGTGGTCCGTATATTCCCGCTCCTACCCCCGTTTCCATTTTAGAACCATCCCTATACCACTTTATGCCGTTGTGGCTGTTTGGTGGGTTATTACTAACCCATGCTTCTCTCTTGGGGATCTCCGTGGAGAACCGTTTGTTGAAGCATAGTGTTTTTTGAATGCGGTCTATGACCGCGCAGTTCATGTTAAGTTCTGGCAGTTCATCGAGAAGGGGCTTTAGTTCCGGATGATCATTAAGACTTATCTCGTTTAACTGTATTAGACTTATTGCACTGCGGATCGCCACTTTTTGAATGTAGATGTGGTGAGGTGTAGTTCCTGTTATTGCCTCTATGGCAGCTGTTGGACAGGTTCGCATGGCTCCGGAGATACCAAGGCACGCAAGCCGTTGTACCTTTTTGAGCTTCTCTATTGCGACCTTTTGTGTGGATTTTGTCCACCATACTATGGAGGCGTATGTTATAATGGGTCTTATCATCACTGTGTAGATCCAGTGGACGATCTTTGGAGAGATTCCCCAGGTTCTGCCATATATGCGCTACAGGCCCATAAAGCTCCATTAGCTTTAGTGATTTTGTTATTTATGTGAGAGTTCCAGTTAAGTCTCTTGTCTAGGATTACTCCAAGATACTTGACTTCGTCGGAGTACTCTACGACCGTGTCGTTTATTGTGATTAGGCCTAGGTCTAATTTCCTCCTTTTAGTGAAAGGAACGATGACGGCTTTTCTGGGATTGATGGAGAGATTTTCCTTGATGCACCAGTCTATGGCTGTCTTTAGAGCATTTTTCATTTTTGATGTGACTCCAATTGAGTCGCCCCTGACAATGATGACAATATAATCGGCGTACCCAATTGTAGTGTAGCCCAAATTGCTCAACTTGTGTAGCAGGTCATGGATGACCAATGACCACAAAAGGGGTGAAAGTACTCCCCCTTGTGGGCAGCCCCTTACGGCTGTTACTGATACTGAGGTCGTTCCTGACGAGGCAGTTATTTTGCGACTTACCAGCATCGCTTTGATCCATTTAATAGTTGGTTTGTCTATGTTTCTATGGTACAAAGCATTTGATATGGATTCATATCCAGTGTTGTCAAAAGCACCCTCTATGTCCAGAAAGGCACAAAGTGCGATCTCTTTGCAACGGTACGCCTTTTTTATCTCTGTAGTTAGTCCTAACAGAGCGCCTTCCGTGGATTTAACCTTTTGGTACGCATATTGGTGAGGGTGCAGAGGCATGCTTTTTGATATGCATTCTCTAATGTTGACGTCAATAATCCTTTCCATTGTTTTCAGAAAAAACGATGTCAAGCTTATCGGACGATATGATTTAGGTAATTCGCTCGGCTTGTTTCTCGGTTTGGGTATAAATACTTCGTTTACCTCCCTCCAGGTAACTGGTATATACACCCAGTTGAAGCTGAACCTAAATAATGCAATCATGGATGGTAATAAAAATTCTATTCCATTTTGAATGAGGGCTGGGAAAATACCGTCTGTTCCTGATGCCTTGAATGGTTTAAATGAGTTAATTGCCCATTTAACCTTATCCGGAGTAAAAAGTGTTCCGGATAAACTATTAATGCTGCTGAGGTTTCTTGGAATTGAGACCCCCGCTATATGGTCATCTGTAATGTCCATCGTGTGAGACCCTGGGAAGTGAGCCTGAAGCAAAGTTTTCAGCGTTTCTTCCCGGTCGCGTGTGATTGAACCATCTGATTTGATTAACAATCCCAAGCTTTTTGCTTGATCCTTTGACAGAGCCCTTTGGAGGCGTGCCACCTCTGGAAGTTTTTCGATCTTCTCACAGTTTGCACGCCATGAGGCTCTTTTGGATCTGCGCAACTCTAAGTTGTATATGGTCAGCATGGATTTATATTGTTCCCATGTGCCGGTGCGTTTAGCTTTGTTAAAAAGCTTTCTCACTCTCTTTCGAACAGACTCAAGGTTATCGTTCCACCATGGTACGCACCTTTTAACCAGGGTTTTTTTAACCTTGCAACTACTTTTGAATGAGGCAAGAATAATATCATTTATTTGACATTGCGCAGCATCTGCATCATTTGTTGTTGATGGTGCTTCTGGCAGCATGTCAGATCTGACCCCTAGATTTTCGCGGTAAGTTCTCCAATTAGTCAGTCTGTTGTCATAACGGACTGACGCGTGTTCGGCATTGCGTCTTATCTCGAATCGGATGTGCATATGATCCGATAGAGATGCCTCGCCAGACAGATGCCACCCCTCTATGATATCTTTCATAAAAGGAGATGAGATAAAAAGGTCTAGGACCTCTTCTCTTATAGAATTTCTAAAAGTGGGAGTCCCTTGTTTATAAAGACGAGGTTGTTGCTATATAAAAATTCTAATAACGACTCTCCTCTATTGTTAGTATCTCGGCTGCCCCAAATCGTGTTATGTGCGTTTGCATCGCAGCCGATTATGATGTGCACTTTTTGGTCCTCACAGTACCGGACAAGTTTCTGTACTGGTAGGGGAGGAACTACATCAGTGTCTCCAGCAAAGTATGCCGATGCGCACACAAATTTGACTAGCTGTCGGCCTTTGTGGCGTTCTATTAGAACTGCCTAGTCCCTAGTTGTGAAACCTGGAATGAGAGAAAATTTTATATCTTTCTTAATAGAAATGGCCGCCCGTGATCTGAAAGGACCTTTGGCGAAAATGATCTCTCTATTTTTACAGTTTAATCCAGATATCTTACCATTGTTTGCCCATGGTTCCTGGATTAGACCAATAGCGATGTTCCGTTCGGCACATCGCTGGCTAGCACTGGTGTTGCCGTGCTGGAAGCTGCTGCCTTCGCGGCAGTACTGGTACTGGTCCCAATTGGATCAGTTGCGGTGCTGCCGTGAGCTTTGGTGATGTGCTTTTGAGGATCTTTCGGGCCCTGTTTGGCCGTCTTATCAGCACTTTGTAATATGAGTTTGGTCTGTCCAAATCGGAACGAGACCATCCCCTTTAGCTCCACAAGTCTCCTCATGGAGCTGTCATTGATTGCAAAGACCATATGAGTGATGGCTCTCTCATCCGATCTTTGCAGAACTCTCCACGTTCTCGTGTTTATTTCTCTATTTTGGCCATCTAATAAAGCCAGGATCCTTTCGCTAGCTACCCCGGTACTCTGCGGGAAGAACCCTCTGATGACATGTGGTTTTGGAAATTTTTCCTCTCCCACAAGCATCACCTCTAGCCCGCATTTCTCCTTAAGCTTCGCGAAGGTTGTCTCCATCCACTTTGCACTAATGGCGTCCGCACATACTATTCGTAGCATAAGCCATCCGGCTTTGAAAGTAGTACCGCGGAATGCTGGTTTGACCTCCTCGTCACGTTTTTCAATCTTGATGTCCATAATCCTCTCTTGTATCAAACCCATTTGTTCGTTGGAGAGAGGATTACGATCGATGTCCACTGCTACAACCTCCAGTCTGACATAGCTCGTTATATTGCTATACGAGACTTTGTCGACGGTTGTCTTCCCAGTGCGACTTCGCTTCGCTTCGGATTGAGGCGGGGTATTATCCTCGGATCGCGTTCGCTTCACCTCGGGACCCTTGTTGACCATCGTTTGTTTCGCATAGATTCGGGCCGGCTCAATGGTGCTCCCCTTCTTCTGCGCTGTTCCGAGAGTGAATAGAAGTATGTCGAGTGAATAGAAGTCTTTTGTTGCGTCCTCACATTTATTCAAGTTTGTCCAAGCTAATACCACAGTTTTTCCTCAATTCGATTTCAAGTCACCCACAGAGTGCACTGTTTGTTTTTTGCTTTTAAATTGCGTTTCAACGACAATTATATCGTGGTTATCTTAGTGTTTTCAATTTGAAATTTTATAAGTTTTTGCTAATTACAAAATGCCATTGGAAACGAGAGCTAGCCGCGTACAACAACAAAACTCACCCAGAGAGTCTGGAATAAACAACTCTAACAGTGTTGCTGATAAACTATGGAGCAGAATTGAAAAAAAATTAGAGAAATGGGGAGAGGACTTTACCAAGATGATGGATACAAAGCTGTCGGCGTTGGAACTAAAACTTAATGCACAGGTCAGTGTAATCAAACAAGAACTTGAACAAAAAGTATTGGAAGTTCGACAAGAATGTACTCGCTTAGATCTGCTGGTTGATCAGTTGGAGAGAGAGAAGGTTAGCTCTGACGCTGTCATACTTGGCATCCCGGAAACAGAAAATGAGAATTTAATCAACCTGTATCACAGTATATGCTCTAAAGTAAATATTCCCCCCCCTGACTTAAAAACTATTTTCCGACCGAGATCGCTTCGGCAACGTATGCCACACAGCTCCGACGCATGCATCGTAATGAAGTTCTCAGACAAACGTGCGAAACAATGTCTTTTGAGAGCAGTTACCAACTACAGCAAAAACAACAAATCATTACTAAAACTTAATGACATTGGCATAAACTCCTCGAAAAGCTTTTTTATCAATGAAAGCTTAACGAAGAGAAATCATCAGCTTCAGCGGGAAGCTCTTAAGATGAAACGCAGATCTCTTGTTGCTAATGTCTTCACCGTTGATGGACTTGTGCGAGTCCGCTTTTTGCCGAACCAAACCCCAACAACTATTCGCCGCTTGGAAGATTTGGGTGATGTAACTGGACGTGATGTACGTGATGGTAACAACAAAAATGATGACAATCAAAAACAACAACAACAACAACTATAAACACAAGCTTTTGCAGT
The DNA here is from genome assembly GCA_949715645.1 of Portevinia maculata. Taxonomy (NCBI): domain Eukaryota; kingdom Metazoa; phylum Arthropoda; class Insecta; order Diptera; family Syrphidae; genus Portevinia; species Portevinia maculata. Next base: position 20,836,933 of record OX454526.1, on the reverse strand, counting down.
CTAGTTTACTCTTCAATATTTCATTTTTAGTTTTTTGCTTTTCTTTTTTCTATATTATTCCATTTCATCTCTTTGCATTTAAATTTTTCTGGTTTTTATCCTTATTGTTTTCATTACTTTTGTTTTATTATATCTACCTAAGAGATTTATCAATAAGTTTCCATCCATTTATGAATCCCACAACTGATCTTCTTTTGAGCTTAACATTGGACTTGGTGGCAATCAAATATTATTATGACCAACTACAATAACAATAGCGCTAGTGTCATGAATGAGAATTTAAGAACTCTGGTGAATATTATGTGTAAGCGACGAAATGGAGTTCGTGTTTGTCATATAAACGCGCAAAGTCTTGTGAATAAGATTGACGAATTCAGATGTGTATTTGAGAAAAGCTTGATTGATGTTATCTGTATTTCCGAGACTTCGTTTCATCCTGGAATGGATGATAACTTATTTTTATTAGAAGGCTTTAAGCCCCCATATCGTAGCGACCGCCATGGTCGAACCGGCGGTGGATCTGCAATATATATTAAAAGCCACATTAGGTCTCGGCATTTGTTAAGCTCCTCTCCCTCGCATCCATATAATTATGTTTTTATTGAGTTGTTCAGTGGTGACCAAAAAACAATAATAGGATCAATCTATGCCCCTCCCGATGTTGCAAATTATCAAGTTATCTCAGAAATCATAGAGCAAATTAATTTTCTATCACCGAAGGTTGTAGTTTGTGGTGACTTTAACATTAATCTACTCAATAGGACATATAGTAAACGTCTTACGGATGCCATGAATGCCTTTAACTTATTTTTTGTTAATTCGTCCGATGCTACTCATTTCGTTCCTAATAAAACACCATCTCTGTTAGATGTAGTCCTTGTCAGTGATCAAAGTCTGTTATATTACTATCAACAACTCTCTGCTCCAGCGTTTTCGAACCATGATATTGTTTTCTGTATCTTAGATCTGTATGTCGACACTACATCAAATCAATCGTTTGAATACCGCGATTTCCGTAATGTAAATCTGCAAAGTCTTTTCGATGAGTGCTCTAATCTTAATTGGCAGTCAATATATATGACTCCTGACACGAATGATCAAGTTAGCGTTTTGAATACTTACCTCCTATATCTTTTTGAAAAATTTGTCCCATTGCGAACCTGTCGTGTAAGAAATAGAGACCAACCCTGGATGACCAGTTCCATCCTTAATACTATGGCCCGAAGAGACTCTTTCTTTCGTCGGTGGAAAAGGTATGGGTGCACAGATATGTACAACAGTTTCAAAGTTCTTAGGAACCAAGTAACCGAGATGATAAGACGTGCCAAATATCAACACTACTCAAACCAATTCAATTCAAATAAGTCATCAAAGTTCTTATGGAACCAAATACGACAGATTGGTTTGAATAAAAAGCCGCTCGGGTTCAAAGACGATATCAATATCGAAGAACTAAATGCTAAGTTTACGAACGAAGGTACTAGTGAAATAAATAGTGAAATAAATAGTTTTCCGTCAAACTCCTCGGAAGATGCTTTTTCTTTGTCTGCGGTAGATCCTATATCCGTAGGGGAAGCGATTTTTTCTATTAAGTCGAAATGCACTGGCCTAGATAATATACACCCCGACTTCATAAAAATTCTTCTTCCCTATTTCCTATCCCACATAACCCACATTTTTAACCACATTATAACAACATCTAACTACCCTCAACTATGGAAAATGGCCTAAATTATCCCAATTCCTAAAAGGGATAAGAGGAATGAATACCGGCCAATCGCAGTACTCCCATTTTTGTCAAAAGTCTTTGAATCGCTAATTAGTAGCCAAATAAAACATTACATAGAGTCCAACAAACTAATTTGTCCTCTTCAATCAGGTTTTCGATCAGGTCATAGCTGTATTACAGCGCTATTGAAGGTATCTGATGATGTCCGAAAAGCAATAGATGAGAATAAATTAACAATAATAACGCTGCTGGATTTCTCCAAAGCTTTTGACTCCATTATCCCCGAGATTTTATGTAATAAACTTGCAACTTCGTTCAATTTTTCCAACTCGTCCAATAAATTAATTCTGTCTTACCTTACCAATCGTATCCAAGCCGTCTCTCATAATAGGCTACTGTCGTCCTACCGTCCTGTGATTATTGGTGTACCTCAGGGATCAGTTCTTGGTCCCCTTCTTTTTTCCATGTTCCTCAATGATCTACCGTCCGTTTTGTCTTATTGTAACTTCCATATATATGCCGATGACGTGCAAATCTATTACAGCTTCCCACTTGGGTGTGTCGGCGATGCAATCACTAAAATCAATGAGGACTTATCCGCAATTGCTAACTGGTCACTGCAAAATAGACTGATGTTGAACCCCGCCAAAACAAAAGCAATCCCAATTTTTAAGCGAGAACTTCTGATTGATGACTTTCCACCTATTCTTTTGAATGGGTCGCAAGTAGAATTGGTCTCCAAAGTGAACAACTTAGGCATACTATTCAACAGTAAACTATCTTGGGATGATCATATAAACAGTATCGTGTCTAAAATATATGCTTCCCTACGCGGCCTTTCTGTTAGTAGACATTATCTTCCAATAGATATAAAGATGAAATTGGTCAAGGTGCTTCTTTTACCGATGTTTACATATGGGTGTGAAATATTTTCTGATATGGACTCTATCTCATCCCGAAAACTTAATGTGGCTTTTAATTCTATTGCTCGGTATGTTTTTAACCTCCGTAGATACGATCATGTTTCCTCGCAATCTCGTCAAATTCTCGATTGCACTCTTGACAGCTTTCTTAAATATAAATGTTGTGCTTTTTTCGCTAACGTCATAAACAAAAAACAACCACCGTACTTATACAACAAAATCACATTAAATCGATCGACTCGTTACATATCAGTGCGACCGCCTATGCACACCTGCTTAAATTCGCGCAGACAATTTTTCGTTCATGCCACTAGTTTATGGAACCAATTACCCATTGCTATCAGGTCTAATGTTGAGCTCAAGAAACTCCTCAAGGCAATCTGTGCTTTTTTCAGAAACACTTATTGAAATTTCTCTATCTGGTTAATGTCAAATATTTTTGTTTTTATTTTCTTTTTTCTCCCTCTTCTTTTTGCAACTTTAAATTATTGTTAATTTTTCCTATTTCTTTCTCTCTTAATTTATTAAATCCGCAAGTGCAAGTTGTAAAATATCTATCTCATGTTTTTATTTTCTCCCTATATTCATTCGATGTCTTTATAATATTACCATGATAAAAACTGTATGTAAACTATAAGAATTCTTTATATTCTTAAATGTACAGCGATTTAAATAAATAAATAAATAAATAAAAAAAAAAAAAAAAAAAAAAAAAAAAAAAAAAAAAATCTGACGTACTCAGACTCAGTCCGTGCCACATTGGCGACTGTCTTAGTTATGTCCTCTGTATCAGGATGTCTTTCATCCGATAATATGCTGTTGCATATGGTGCTAGATTCTGAAATAGAGTCACTGAGTTGAGACAATTTCTCTTCAGGTTCCGCCATTTCAGAGTCGATGATTACAGACTCTATCCCATTGACAGATGTCGTGTCGTCATTGACAGGATATTCTAAAACATCCCTAGTTCATGATGCAATCTTAGAGGCATCATTCTCTATTTGTTTTTTTTGTTTTGGATCAATTTTGATTCCCACGAGTATTCGGGATATTGTGTCGCCCGTGGTCTACCCGTCTAACCACAGGAAGGCTATCTTAAAATCGGAGGTCGCCTGGTATCCGAAGTTTGCAAACTAGCGACTAAGCACCCTCTTAGCCATGCATCTCTCGGCGCTTGCTACCTTTAGATTAGGGGTTTGTTGGGGAAGTAGGACTTAGGGATTTGAGGGAGGAGGGTAGGGGCTAATTGGGGAGAAAGAGAAAGCGGAGAAGGTGGGAAGGGGGGTTGGGGCGGACGTGGAGTCCTCGTCAGTTCTTAGTTGACGCTCATCAGACGGCCTGTCCCTTACCAGAATAGCCCGATGACTCTTTACGCCGTAAGCCTCCGCACCGGCACCATCGAATTTTCGTTCCATGATGGTGCACACGTCAAGGTGACTGACCCCGCAAGGAGGATTAAGTCTCTTTACCCGTTTTTAAGACGTTGTAATGTTTCGAAGTTAGTCTTTTGGTAAAAACTGCGTTTGCCATTTTCCTAACTTCACTCCAAGTATTTAAAACACCAACACAAATCAATATCATCAAAACCGTTTTTGAGAAAAGTGAAATTTAAAAAAAGAATTAAAACATTATTTTTTGATCTTAGTACTGTTCAAAATAATTGAATAAGTTTGACTGTGAAAATTTTTTTTAAATCAATCCACCGGTTTTTCAGATATAGCCATTTTTCTTATGCGTCCTTATTCGAGCCTTTTGCGAAAAACTGAGTATGCCATGTGCTAACATTTACACCAAGTATTAAGAAAATTAATGATTTTCAAAAATGTTGCAGCTTTATACAAACAAAATTATAAAGAAATATTTTAAAAATCTGAGTGTGCAGATTTCTTCTATATATTTGTATCAAGCAATTTGATTTGAAATTGCGTCTCCCGTTTTTGAGATATTATTAATTTCCTAAAATACGGTTAATCGAGTCTTTTTGAAAAAACTGAATAAGCCATCTTCCGACACTAAACGCAAGTATTCAAGACATCATATTTGATCAAAACCGTTTGAGCCATTTTTGGAAAAGGTTAAAAAATAAATGTTTCAAATATTTTTGAATACAGTTATATTTTCAAATACTAGTATTAGTCGATGCGTAATTTTCTTCCAGATAACTTTGACAGGTGAAGAATTAAGACCCATTTCGATTCTACATACCTTATCTATCAGAAATTCGCCGACGTATTATGCATATGCAGGTCAATGAGTATTTTGTACATAATAATCTTTTGGTTCCGTTCAATCGTTCCAAAAATACTTGTTCCACCGCACTTTCGAACGTGGCAGAAGACATAAGATTGGATAAAGGCCATGTTGCTTTTCTTATCCTTCTGGACTTCTCAAGGCATTTGATACCGTTGATCGCTATATCCTTATTCACATATTATGTCTATTCTTCACATGTCTTCTTCGGCTGTAAAGTTACTCTCATCGTATCTAAATGAAAGAAATCAGGATTCGTCTTTGGGGAACGTTCTATAAGATTTTTTTACGCAAGTCTTGATTTTGGGACCCTTCTTATCTTCGCCTTACATCAACGATTTACGCTGGCGACATTCAAATTTATAAAAGCTGCACTCTTGGTCTTATTAAAAACTGTTCCGACTATTTGAACGAAGACGAAGAAAGGATCTTGATGTGGTCGTTAAACAATCTGTCACTTAAGCAAAAAAAAAATGTAAATATTTGGTTATTTCAAAGAAGAAGCTAGAGCTTTATTATTTTTCAGCAATTAAGCTTAATTGTTCACCAATCGAGTTCTTAGATAGTTCCGAAATTTGGGAATGTTTTTCAATAGAACACTCACATGTGATTGTGGTCAAGGCATATAGAGTTCTTCGGACCTTATGCACTGCTCAAAAGTCAACGCCACCAAAAACAATAATATTTCTTGCTAAAACTTTAATTATTCCAATACTTGTATATGGTTCTGAAATATTCTATAACTGTGATGGGGATTGTAAAAGGAAGCTTCAAATAGCATTCAACAGTACCATTCGCTATGTTTATGTGGATTTAGATTTAGATTTATTAGTTATAATAAGAATCGCTGTACATAGAGAGCAAAGCACTTATAAATAGTACAGGTACAAGTATTAAATATATTAAAAATAATTTTTAAATGTATTTAGAAGAAGAAAGAGATTTGATAAAGAAAGGAAAGATGAAGATACAGAAGAAAGATACTGAAGAGAATAAATATACACCAAGAACTAAGATAACGAAAATAAGTGTGAGTGATTTCAGTTTGGTACAAAATGAGAATAACACGCCGATGAAAATTGTCTATATTCGATTTTATTTCTCACCTGGTGAGGCAGCTGGTTCCAAAGCCGAACAGCATGAACAAAAAACTGTCTGCGAGATGTCAAGCAGGTATGAGTCGATGGTTTAATAGTTAAACAACGGTTAAACCGGGAGAAGGAAAGTTTGTTGAACAAATACTCTGGTTGTTGTCTGTGAATAATCTTGAAGAGCAAGATACAGGTCCGATATTTTAAAAAGGCATCAAGGTCGCAACCAAGAAGTTTACGACGTTCTGTTAAGACGTGGTCATATCTCCGTAGATTGAAGACATACCGAGCAGTCGAATTAAGTGCCTTTGTTAGCTTAAGAAGAGAGATGTAGTCTGAGTCAGCAAAGATTTCACATCCGTATGAGATAATAGGCACAATAAGTGCTTTAACAAGTTTTAATTTAACTTCAACTGGAAGTATTGCTTTGCTGACAGATAAACCTCTGAGCGATGCATATATTTTGGATACTATAGAACAAATATGGTTGCTCCATGTAAGCTCACTGTTAAAAATAATTCCGAGATTTCGTACATGGGCGACATATTCTACATGGGTGGAGTATAGTTCTATAGGAGGAAAGATAGAAAGACAAGGTGGATGCTTAGACATGGGGATGATTTTGGTTTTTTCAGGATTAAGCATGAGAGCATTTTGTGTGGACCAATTCGTAATAGAACGTAGATCCTCGTTAATTTTTGCAACACCATACCAATGGGAAAGCTTAGGTAAAGCTGGACGTCGTCTGCGTAGACATGAAATTTACAATGGGACAGTACAGTAGGGAGGTGATTAATAAATATGGTAAACAGTAAAGGGCCCAGTATAGATCCTTGTGGGACACCACTACTAACAGCACGGAGGGTTGACATTTTGGAGTTGTAAGATACAGCTTGGACACGGTTAGTGAGATATGAGTATATAAGCTTGTTAGAGGGAACAGAAAAATTGAATATTGTGGAGAGTTTGTTACACAGAATTGACGGATTTACACAATCGAAAGCTTTAGAGAAGTCGAGCAAGGCCAAGAGAGTAGTTTTATCCTCATCGATAGCCTGCCGAATGTCATCAGATACTTTGAGTAAAGCTGTTATGCAACTGTGTCCTGAACGGAAACCAGATTACATTGATGTCAATAGCTTATTGCTCTCGACGTATTCCTTTATTTTGCGACTTATGATTGATTCCAATACTTTGGAAAGAAACGGGAGTATTGCAATTGGTCTGTATTCCGGAGCATTACCTTTCTTCGGAATAGGTACAATTTTAGCTTTTTTCCAAGCGGTTGGGTATGTGGAAGTCATAAGAATAGTGTTGTATATATGCGTAACATGGGGTAAAATGAGAGGAAGAAGTATTTTAATGAAATCTGGATGGACGTTGTCCAAACCAACAGATTTACACTTCATAGATAATATCGTCATTCCAACCGCGTATAAATCGACTCTGTTGAATGCGAAACCATCCATTCTACTATTATCAAATAAAGTCAAGAAAGCCGAAGAATTGAATGTATTGGAAGGACCTGAAGTAGCGAGACGGTCATTTAACTCTTCAATGTCAATGTCGTCGTTATTACCGGAAATATTTTCTTTACATAGACCAATTTCGCGAATTCGGTTCCAAAGAAATTTTGAGGAGCGGTCAGAATTAAATTTGGCACTATAGTACCTCAATTTTGCAGTTTTTATCATGCATGTGACATGATTTCTGCTGGATTTATAGTCTGCATGCATTTCAGTACAGCGAAACCTCTTCATTTGACAAAAAACTTATAGGATATATCTTTTCCAAATTATATAAAGTTTCGTAACCTTCTTTTATTGTTTTCAATTATAAAAACAAAAGACAACCGATACATCTTTACAATAAAATCCGGTATTCAGCATTCAACAGATCTGCTTGTTTGATTTTACCACAATTTACGTGCCTAACATCTGAGAGACAATTTTTTATTTCTGCTATCCACCTTTGGAATACCCTTCCGAGCAACATTAGAAAACTACATGATACACATCGATTTAAGAATGAGTTGAAACTCTTTTTCACTAACTAAAGCAACCAATTTTGATCAACACACAACTAGGCACCATAAATCCGTAGCAGACAAGTAATAAATACTCTTTTTTTTTCTTCCTCCAATACATGACATTTTACACATCTCTGGACAAATGAATGTCAGATATTATCAATTCTATGATTCACATGTATTTACCGATAAGGAGATAGACGATTTCTAGAGAGAAGAAGGCACAGCCCATTTGCGGGTTTTATTGGGCGGGGGATGTGGAAGGCGAATATCTCATTATAGGTAACTCATTTGTGTGCGGGGGTTTTATTCGCAATTAGATTTTGAAGTATAAAGCACATTATGGCGAATTTTGCGTAAGGATATTGGCCAACACCCTTATAAGATCAAGCTGACTCAAGAACTAAAGCCAGTTCATCATATGAAGCGGATTGCGCTCTGGACATGATGGAAGAAAATGAAGAATTTCATATTAAAATCATCTTCAGCGATGAAGCGCATTTTTGGTTAAACAGCTTCGTCAAAAAGCAAAATATGCATTACTGAACAGGTGAGAACCCTCATGTGCTTCATGAAACAGCACTTCATCCGCAAAAAGTCACTCTTTTCATGCCGGGCGATTGGGCGTTGTTTTTCGTCGATGAAAATGATCGCCATGTTACGGTAAATGGTATTCGAGACATGTTTTAACGTTATTTTTTTGAGCAGTTGCATGAATTGGACATCAGTGATATGTGGTTCCATAACGACGGTGCCACAAGCCACACAGCGGGTGCCACAATCGTGTTATTAAAGTCTCAGTTCGGTGAACGTATTATCTCCAGAAACGGATCCGTCTATTGATTTGATTTAACGCCTCTAGACTCTTTTTTATGGGGCAACATAAAATCATTGGTCTATGCAACGAGCCGGCGACGTTAGAGGTGCCCAGAGCTAATATTGAACGAGAATTAGGGGCCCTGTCGGTCGAAATGTGCGGCCAAGTCATCGAAAACTGGGTTCAACGTATGGACCGCTGCATACGTTCCCGTGGTGGACATATGAACGAAGTCGAATTCCATTCATAAATGTTTTGATAGTAATTCAAGTCAATAACATTTTTATGAGATATCTCAACTGCATTTTATTTAAAAAAGAATTTGTCAAATGCTTAATGAAATACCCTTTATATAAGGGAATATGTTATGAATGTACGACTCGGTAAGTTTTTTTTTTATAATTTGCTTACGCTAAAGGGTTTTTCTGCTATTACAGTAGCCTTATAGTGCTAAAAACACAGCGTAAGCATTTTGTGTAATGCACTGTTGGCACACGCATCCCGTAGATCCCATCTGACATGTGTAGTTTGTTTCGAAGGCGCATGAATGTATTATGGAGGAAACTGAAATTGTTATTAGCTTCCAAAAGCACAGAAATTCATAATTAGGAACTATATCTACGGTGAGAGCAGCGATTAAGATGATGATAAATGAAAAGAATACTACCGATTTTTTTCTTACATATTTGTTGGCTTATCGACATCTATCAAAGGTGCGAAATCTTCCCTGTAATACTAGCGTATGACTTTCTTGTGAGAAGTGTAGCTAAGCGTTTTCACTTTTTTTTTTTTTTTTTTTTTTTTTTTTATAATAAAAAAAGGAATTCCAAATCCTAGAGCACTCAGACTCGGTAACGGTCCATTGTACTACCAGCCGTTTTCACTTAGTACAAAAACTCTAGCATAAGACATCTGGTTCGTTCGTGAACATTCGAACCCTTTCTCGGTTCAAATTCAGGATCGCGGATATTTCTCATACGATGATTTACAGATTATTTTCATCTAATTTTTTAGGTATGCCAGCTCAGAGTCCTTTAAAACATTCAATTCAAAAACACACTTTAAACGATGCTTACAACCTTATGTCAAAGGTTTCACAAAGTGCTTCCCAAGATCCATCAAAACAAATTTATAAAAAAAAGTCGTATTCATAAAAGCCAATCCATAGTTTCGAGTCCTTTTTTCAGAGCACACCGTCTATCTCGTGAATAAATCCATATCTAAGCGAATTTCATTTAAATGGAACTAACAGCACCATAAAACTTAATTAACGCCATACATTTATTTAAATTGATAGCCAACAGAAAGGATAATTCGTTAAAATCTTTTCGTGGCAACCACATATGGTATCAATCATAAAAAATGCTCAAAAATTAATCAAAATTTGCAGACAAAAAGTTTTCAAGGGTTAATTCGACGAATTAAAAACCAATCGCTAATACAGCGTGCCTATGTCGAAGATAATACAGAGATTCACACAAAAACCTAACACTAACAATATACACAACTTTCCTTAAATCAATATTCGAACCTCTGAAGATGGTCCTTTTTTCGATTAAAACATCTGTTTTGAGCGCAACATCTTGACAAATTTACAGGCCCTCTGTGTGGAATCATTTGATTGAATAAAATTAACATAATTTTCGAAGCACATGGTCTATTCAGGGTCCTGAACCTGAATAATGTGGCACATAAAGCCCCAAGTGAAGTTCCTGTCGTCGCAAATGAACTCGATAAGCATTTCTACCGCATTGTGTACACTTCATTAGGCATGAGTTCATTAGGGTGTGGGAGCTAAATACGGTGAATGGGTGTTTGCCTTGCACCGCATTCACTAGCCTCGCCGGTATCTCCGAGTTCACCTTTTGGCTATAGTGAGCGAAAGCAAAACTTGCCTTTGTTGGATTTTCTATGAAGTTTTTTTTTGTTTTATTTCTCTTAGCCTGTCGATTTTCCTTCACTTCGCTCGTGGTCGAAAGTTTTTGTTTAAAGTTTTCCAATTATAATTTCGCGTTCAAAGATTTTTTATTTTTTTTGCATTTTTTGAAGGAATTCATTCATCCTGTTGCTGTTCTAGTACGTTGGTTGGTGCAAAATTGACATAAGCCAAAATTAAAAAAAAGGGAACAAATCTTTGATGAGGAAAGTGGAGCAAGGACAATGAACTTTAAATCAGCCTTTTGAATATTTGTCAATGTTTGTAGCTGTAAATACATGGGACTTATTAAGTATTAATTCCTTTGAAGGCGAAGAAGCTGAGGATTATTTTGAACTTCAGGACCAACTTAGGGTAGCTACATCAAACTGTAATAGCGAGAAATTTAATAGTTTCACTTCCAAAAAGAAAATCACCTAATAACTCTTCTACTTAAATTACTGTTAATTAATACCGACTTCCGTCGAAAGTAGATTCATTTCCGGGAATAATTATAATAACAACTTCAATCACACCTAATCTTCAAAAAGTAAGCAATCATTTAAAATAAATATTTACTGCATTTGAAGTTGAAGTTAGATTAAGGACTTTGTAATTAAATTATTACTAAGCACCCACTGAAAACCACGAATAAAAAAAACTTCATCCAGAGTCTATTTCAACAATATTAAAGTCAAATTAACAACTCGTCTTATTACAATTTCGAAACTTCACTTCGCCATTGTGCAGAGGGACGCCACATTGTCGTCGTCCAGGTTAAACAATAAAGTGCAGCACATCGACTCTCCGCCCGGTTGTGATGGAGGTAAGACTTTAACATTCGCCTTGAGGATGTAACAAACTGAAAGTCAAGATTTTTCACTTTGTAATCGTTTAGATAAGAATAAGGAGCTGCACCACCAAAGAAGAATAGCCCTTTTTCTCATCGTCCAAGGAGTCATTAATTTCCTTTATTCCATTTCTGGTCACTGCAAGCAGAACAGTTCCTGGGATTCCCATTCCCAATTTATTCCGTGACGAACAAGAAGCATAAGCAGTAGTAATAGATGAAAGTAAAAATTCAGTACAGCACTACTCGTATCAATGAAAGCGAATTCGCGCACTCAAAACGAAAAGAATTACTTCGAGTGCTCTTAATTTAAGGACTACTTAGGGACGTTTATTTTCAATTGCGAAGTTAGAGTGCACCTTTGAGGGCAACTTTTCTTTTCAACGATTCGCCAAACACATTTCTAAATATGTATCAAGTCTAACACAATAGCAAATGGGATTTTCGAATAGGTGGGCAATTAATCACCGATAAGGACACTCCATGCAATGAAGTATATCGACCTTGACATAATACTGAACATAGCATATAATGTACATATATAAACATACATGATACGGTTACAAGTTGAATGATCTGTAAATCCCTCAATTACAAGTTTTGCTACTCGTCGAGTACTTCACGTCAAGTGTCGTGCCTCTCTTGGATCCCAATACCAGACTCCGCAAACCGCTATACTTTCTCAGGCGCTTTACTCGGTAGAATCTTTGTTTTATGTATAAGTTGTGCGTTATCCTTGGGATTAGGTAGATTGCCGCAATAACGTTGTCAGCGAGATGTTTGGGGTGGAATAGGAAGAATGGAATTGCTATTTTAGGGGTGGTTCAGAAGTTCTTAAACTGCTGGGGCGGGAGGAAACCCCAACTTTTCAAGTGCTATTATATAGTACACTTTTTGAAGACCACTTTAAAGATGAAACAAAAGAGCATGGGACAAGTTTTGATGAATTGTTTCAAGGAATAGCTTCTCTATGACTCATTCAGAATTGGGTTAGTGCAGACAAAATTTTAATAGAATTTCTGTATGAATGGCATCTGAATGGGACAACTTTAGTAAAAGACGTATGTCTTATCTTTTAACCATACTATACATTTTTAAAATAAATCCTCTTTTTGATGTAGACACATACACGCGAATAGAAACCTGCTGTATCCTTATTAACTTCCCAGTGGATGTTCTTGTAATGGGGCCGATTTTGTGAATCGCGGATTTTGACATATCTCCACGTTTCAAGTTCACCAGAATCCATTTTCAACCTTTTTATAGAGATGTCTGTCCGTGTGTATGTACATACGTATGTGCGTATGTACGTATGTGCGTTCGGAATTATCTTTCGCCACGATTATCTGAAGAACCGAAGATGATATTGACATGGGACCGGGTTTATTCGAAGCGCAATTACGTAAACCAGAACTGATTAAGTTTTCAGCGAAATTGGTCCAGCCGTTTTTGTTAATAAATAAATAACTTAAAAAATAAAGGCAAACTAGCTGAATTTTGAAATTGATGACTTGTACTATTTATTAACTTCCCAGTGGAAGTTGTTGTAATTGGGCCGATTTTGTGAATCGCGGATTTTGAAATATCTCCACGTTTAAAGGTCACCAGAATGCAAATCCAACGTTTTTATAGAGATGTCTGTGTGTGTGTGTATGTACGTATATGCGCATGTTCGTATGTGCGTTCGGAATTATCTTTCGCCAAGATTATCTCGAGAACCAAAGATGATATTAATATGGAATCGGGTTTATTCGAAGCGGTCCCCATGTCAATATCATCTTTGGTTCTCGAGATAATCGTGGCGAAAGATAATTACGAACGCACATACGTACATACACACGGATAGACATTTCTATAAAAACGTTGAATTTGGATCCTGGTGACCTTGAAATGTGGAGATATGTCAAAATCCGCGATACACAAAATCGGCCCCATTACAAGAACTTCCACTGGGAAGTTAATAATTTGCCTTTATTTGCACTATTTTTGTCATTTGTCATTGAGCACATCATTATTACATTGTGCTCCGGTATTTCGTATACATGTAAATTTACAGGTCTCCGTGTTCATAACAATGGTTGCGTTAATATATATTACACTTCGCTGTTATTAACTACATTTAATTCCATAAACAATATTACAGAGCATTTGTTTAATATTAAACAAGAACTTCCACTGGGAAGTTAATAAATCTTAACCATAATTTATGGTTAACCACATTTCAAAATTTCCTACTAATCGCATAACTCATATTGATCCCACTAGGAAGTTAGTCGTGTGGACCTTGCGGGTCGCAGCAACATCACTTTTTCTTTGGAAGAGTTTATCAAATAAAAACAAAACACTTTCTTACACTCACTATATTTTTATAGTTAGTATCAAAAATGAATATACTTTAAAAACTTCTAAACTAAAAATACTTGATTGCGCGACGACGCTCATAACTTCTCATTACTTGTTTTACTCCGGCTATCAAAAGTGCTATATTGACAAAACACAAGCAGAGCACCTGCATAGCCCGATTCATATTGTTGATTGGGTTACGCTGTTGTGTCACAGCTGGATCTGACATTGTGATTGGAAATGGAGTACTCTGGTTAAGGTCACAACTAACCCAATAAAAGCCATAGACATTGGTTGAGTTCATATTTCCAAACTTTGTTGCCCAAATCATGCGACAAATATTCGTTGATACATTTATGAAAACAAACAAAGCTTCACGAATGCCGCAGTTATGCATTTCCAAACTAGATGTCAAACAATTTAAGGAATAAAAACTATTTTGACAAATACGAGCAAATAGATCTCGGCCATTTATTAATTATTTATGAACGCGCACTGATTTTATTATAAAAAACAAAAAAAAAATTGATTGGCTCGGCCATATTGTTTGCCTATGACCAAAGTGGTCTTTTAATATTTCAAATAATGCTAATCAAATATTATTCATTCACTTTTAAGCAATGAACTTAAACTTGAATTTTCTCTCCCGCCATTTTTCTGAAATTCGGCAACAAACCAAAAACACATGCATAGTTGACAGCATGATGAATGTCGATTTACTCTTATGAACACAAATGTTGTTGAACTCATGCACCGAAAATGCAGTTCTCCTGCAATTATATAAATGAAAACAATTTTTTTTATATTTAAAAACCCATTGCTATTGTTGACTTGCACGTTGTACACATGAAGTTCGAACAAATCCAAGGCGGGTTGTATTAAGTTGAAGGAGCACCACACTTTGCATGAATTGACTCTTAAGCTGCACGAAACAACTAACATCCCAACATCCTAATCCCAATCACACCATCTTTACTTTCAATCTGATTCGTCCCAAATTTCTCACTTTGTGACGCCCCACTCAGAAAATAAAATGTCAATTAGCTTAACATCTAAGAAAAATATAAGTATGTACCTACTTGTTTCTTCTCGTTAACTTTAATAACAATCAGTGCCGCAAAAAAAAACATCTCTTTGGCTTCTCAGCCCTATGCCCAAATACGCTGGAAAAATAATCCCCATTTCTTCCCCTTACCACGAGCCACAATCATGCAAATGTGAATAAATCCTTTTCTGGTCTCCGCAGGGAATTTATAGAAACTTCCAATTCAGTCATCCAACCAGGTGGAGACAAAATTTTGAATAAGCATCACATAAAAAACTCGACAGTGAACAAAAATATATGTACGAACGGCCTCACCTCTTTGAAAGTTTTATCATTCAACTAAATGGATATGTCGGAGGCAGAGAGGTGCAACAAAAGTTATTACCCTACTACTGCACACAAAAGGGGTAGCGTTCTGTATGTATTGAAGACTTCGATTCCGATAAGTGTACTCAATATATGAGCACCAATACCACCCGATACAAATACATACATTCATCGGAGGGCACACCAATATTCTGGAATGATTGGGAATCCCCGACGGAAACATTCCGAACGCAAATAGGACTGCGAAGCGATTTATTCATAAATACCTGTGATAGGGATACGCGTAACACCGGAAATCTGCTACACGCTGTCAAACAAACAAAAACAACCCCTCTGTGTAAAACTTTTGCCCCACCAGCAGCGATTGAAAACGCGAAAAAACCTACATACCGACGTCCTACATGCTTGGAATATTACCGTATAAAGTTGATTCACTTTTGCACACTTCATTTTCCGTTAAGTACGAGGATGCGGGTGCCGAATGGTAGGTCGATCAACTAAGTACGGAAGTTGAGTAACAGAGCAAAGGTGGTATTTTGAGTGGTTGGGGTAGTTGTTCGTTTTTATTGGCAATTTCAACAAGAACGCAAAAAAAAATGAAAGTACAGAAGGTAGAAAATGTTTGAAATATGTTCAACACCTGTGGGCAGACATAAAAATCTGAGAAAGTGCCCCAAGGGCAGCGCGCTTTAAATAAAAAAAGACAAGCTGGCGCTACCTAACCAACAAACGAAATGTACGAAAAAAAAACAAAGACAATTTATGTGAGTAATAAGACGGACGCAGTGGCTCAGTGGTTAGTCTGTTGGACTACTAATCTAAAGGTCGCCGGTTAAAAACACGCAAGGGCCACGTAACATTTAGAGTTTTTTCCACTGTCCCACCTTTTGCGAATGTCTGACAAACATCAATTGTCATTAGGAGCTTCTCAAATTGTTGGTCCCTTCCACATTACACAAGCAAATGCTCGAAAAAGCTGGGTCAAGCCGTTTACGCTTAATATTTATTTTATTTTTCAGTAACGGGGTTGAGCAATTTTTTTTGGGCTGTACCTATATTGCGACCAAAGGGGTTCTATCGTCCATGAGCTATTGGAGCACGAATGGATACAAGAAATGGCATATACTCGGTGAGAGATAATATCAGTTGTTTCAGAAAATATGAAAAATCTCTGTTTAATCGGAAAAAATGATCAACATTTTTCCTTAAATCTTTATCTATAAATATTCATTTTATGTTCGAAATTGCTGTTGTTATTGACCAAAATCAATAAACTTACATAGATGCCCAGATAAAAGCCATCATTAAGTCTACCTGAGTGGATACACTGAAGAGTCCTTTCTATTCTTTTGTGTTGATGATAAAGAAAAATGAGTTCCGAGATAAGAAAAGATTATTATCGAACAAGATTCAATGCCACTGAAGCGATTATAATGTTCATGTCAAGTGGGCACCCAGGGTGAAGTTAATTTTTCGATTTGCTCGTATTTTTGGGGATGTTTTTTTCGATTTTCGAAGATAATTTTGTAATATAATACAAAGTGAGAGCGATGCCATTGGTGAAATCGAATTGACTTCACATTTATCGAACACAGAAATTCTAAAGAAAATGTTTTGCGATGATAATAATGAGACGAACCTACCCCTATTATCTAGTTAGTCAGGATATTGTGGATCCTGGCAGGTGTCTAGCAACATTTATAGGATTATACCCTATTCTTCGAGTGTGTCCAATGTAAAAGTAAAGTAATGAGTATTAACCCAACACTTAAGATTAGGATTAGAGGGATCGTAACTCTCTCACTTTAAATCACCCCTACTGGCCTGCCTGTGGGGTTCGCTGGTCCGACCTCAATAAACGTTGCCAGGCCAATCAAATGCTGTTCTTGTTGCAATTGTGTAATCAAGTAGTAATAACTGTAATTAGCGGGTGGCATTGGTGCGATGGTAGTTGTATTCACTAACTGATTGGCATTTCGTGCGTTCGAATCCCGGCCAGGGCCATGATTTTTAATTGAAATCACATAAATAGAGATCTCCCTAAGCAATTTAGGCGCCACCCGTGGAGAAAAATAATAAGCACCAAAACTTCTTTCCTATCCTCCTAGTCTTTCGAATGTAGCACCTAAAATCATGCAATACAATACTTCATTGCTAGGTGCTCTCTTACTGTTCAACAAAAAATACATGCGCTGTGTTTAACACTATAAAGGTACTGTACATATTATGTACAGAAAAAACAAAGCCCCTTTAGCGTAAGCGAATTATAAGAACGAAAAAAAGTAAAAGTAAAGTAAAGTAAAAGCAAAACGTTTATCGCTTTCTAATTGTGATCAAACCGTTGATTATTTCTTTTTTGTTTAAGTGTGTTTTGAAAGAAGATTTAATTAACAATGTCACAAAAAAGAGTGAGAACCGTGTTTGAAAAAAGTTGGTGCACATATTCTACGTCCACCAACTAGTTGGCCTACAGCGATGATATTATGCAATTTCTAAAAAGTGACATTAGTTGTTGTTTCTGAAATAAATACAAATTTAAATTGCAACTAGACGACCGAAATTCCGCGATCGCACCCGAACCGACCGCAGTGACGAGGAGCACAAACGAATCTATGATCACCACAACTGAACGCCCACCAGCAGTTACACCACCGCGGCATGTATAAACTGACCGACCCCCCGGGCGGAATTCCAAACGGACTATTGATCGCCACTACGATCTAAAGCTACAAATGACCTATGGGCAATCGCAAGATAAATTTTGCCATACAATCGCAAAATATACCCATGAATTGTCAACCCCATAATCATCTGGCGAAATCTGTGTAATCCGATTCGCCGTCCAGACCGCGTCAGAAGTTGGTATTAAGACGACACGGCTAAACCCCCGTTACCGGCCAAACCACCGACCCGGAACGGAATAGGTTCATTAGACATTTTATCCGATCCGCCAAGACAGGTATGTGACAGAATCGTTTGACCTGATGTCCAATACATTTTTCACAAAATGCCCATCCTATCCCCAACTGTATCAACCAGTGTGAATAATAAAATTAAAAAAGAAAACACAGTGTCACGGAAATCCAAAACCAAAATGAAATATAATCGTGACAAGAGCACGCAACTTCCAAACTATTTGACCGACAATTTTCTGTGCCATTTGGTACTTATTCCACCCATTAAGTTAGTTGAAACCACTGGTTACACCGATTCGGTTATTGTGAAGAGCACATGCGGATGTTATTTGCTCATTTAGTTGCAAGTAGCTTAACTGTGACTTAACTTTTACATTGTGAGACAGACCCTAAGCGTGTTATTATTTTGACTCTTACTCTTCCTTTACGACGAGGTTACGATCAGGATTCGAGGGATCATAAGAGAGATAACTAGAAATGCCCACCCCAAAGAGATGAGTGAATTTTCCGACCAATAGAGAAGAGTGGCAATATCCTTAATTGACTCTCAATAGTGCGGTTGCATGCAAGGATTATGCGGGTACGGAGATATGAGTTGCGTGAACCCACGACAGTCAAGCATGGATACGTTTGTTTGTATCGGGATTTACATTTTTGCAAGACTATTAAATAAGTTCAATAAGAATGTTGAGTAGGATAGGCGCCATTTATCGAACATTCACAAGGTTGTTCGGTTCGTTAAAGGCGCAGCCAAGCAAACAACGATTACTTAATTGGGACAACGTCTATCTTTTGGTTATCGCACCTCAAACATTACGAGTATATAAATATTAGAATAAAAGTTTCATAAAAAAGTTAAAAGCTGGCATTTCGAATTGCTAGAATTCATTTTACGAGTACTTACGAGTTGCAACTTATCCACAAAATCTACAATGAGACTTCCTTTTAGATTGAAATGTTGCAATCTAGTTGCAAACTACACTTTATCCGGCAAACACCAATAAAACATTCGTTTTCATTGGCTTTGTTTGCAAATTAATGTCCTTCCCGCCACTGTTCAGCTGTTTATTTTGAAAGAACAACTTCTTACGACAGGATTCTTGTCGGTTTCAGGAAATGCAGTTGCATCTCTTGCAGTAGAACAACTACTTAGCGCTGTAGGTCTGTACCTACGAACTACTCAGAGAAAACTTTTCAAATAATACGCTATCCTGTATAATATTCATCACAATACAATGTTATGTAAGCTAGTTGGTTTCTTGCTACTACTATAACTGCTCAAGAAGCCACCGAGTGGGTGAACGTAAAGAATTGCCATTATTATCTCGATGACAATAGAACTTGCAGGGAGAGAACTACTTGTTGGTGTGGTTCTGGAAGTTGGAATTACTGCTCATAGTCACCGGAGTTGTCATGGCTTTCAGCAAAGTTCTGGTGTTGATTGCTAAGTTTATTCGTAGGCTTAAATGCAACGATACAACAGCTAAACATTAAAAACAGAAATCTAGTTAAAGGATTTATTACTGTGACAAGGACTTTCTTCTTCCTGCAGTAGGAAAGCGTTCTTGACTGCGAAAGGGGAAAAACTACTTTCGCAATGCAATCGATTTACGGAGAAAGATTAATGTTAAATAAAAAAGGATATGCAACTGCAATAAAATGCAGAAGTTGTCTTTTTTTACTCAAATGTAGGTATGTATGTACTGTACATTGTACATAGCAAGAACAATTTGACGGTAAGAGCCTTACAATTGAAATATAGTCGACCTTACACGAGAGAATTTTATTATAACCGAATTTTAAAAGAATACTTAACAGAACTTTTGGATAAGGACATCTACTTATTTCAGCAGAAATTCGGAAGCCAGACACCCTCGGTCAGATATTTTTTGCGTGAACTTTGTACGCATCAAAATCGAAGTTTAGTATTTAAGTAGGTATCTTATGACAACAACACTGTAGTGGAGCATAAATGAACTTGTGATTCATTGAACTGGAACCGTTAGAAGTTGCTTCTTCCGGAAAACGACTTAGGTTGAATTGTTGGGGTTGGCAATTTGTGATTACAATTGTACCTACACATCAAATGAAGCCTTCGTCGAAGAGTCGGGAGGAAATGCAAGGGGAATTTGATTTTCGTTAATTGTATTTATTAATTTCAAGTTATATATAATCCAAAATTGAGCAGAATTAAATTTAAATTAACTTTTAACTGTGGGTGTAGTGCCTCAACAGTCGTTGGTTCTTTGAATTCTGTATATAAATGAATTTAAAGTTCGACTCCTACCCAGGAACACCTAGAGTGTTTTCACTGCGCCACCCCTTGTGGTATTATGAACAAAACCTAAGAATAAAGACTGTCATTAAAGAAATCAATATAAGGCAGCAAGTTGTATGGACCATAATGCCTACAACTTGGCTTCTTCAACCATTTGTTTGTGCAAATTTATATTTTTGCAACGAATGAAAGTGACCTAAAATCTTACGCGTACACCGAAAGAAAAATTTGAGAAGCTTGGCATTATGCTACTGTTCCATGACTGTTTAATTTTCAATTTCAATTTTGTTTGAATAGCTATGTACTCGTACATATAAGCTAAAATGAACTTGAAAAATTAAACCTTAGAAATTAAGAATTGTGAAGGAATTTATAGAATGGGGTACTTTTGTTGAAACAGAAAAAAGTATGATTTGCATTGACCTTCCGAACATGAGTTCAGTGAGTTGGATGATTAAAGAGGTGACTGCACGATAAATTTCAAGGGCTAAATTCCCATACACGGTCAACGAAAATGAGCAATGCTATAATTTTCTAATATCAAGATGACTACAGAATCACATGACTTGATACATTTTTGAGTCATCTTGACATAAGAGATTCAACGCTATGACCATAGGATGTTTAAGAAAATATAGATTTAAATATATAGGTAATCGAGAAAACCCACGTCACGGCCTTCCTCAAAGGTATTCAATTAATAAGACTGAGGCGGTATTGGTAGGAAGGGCAGATCAAAGGGTCGTTCCCGGAAAAACGCCTCGAAGACCATATCGAAGAAATGGCATTGTAAGCTCTGGATTCTGGTTACATGTGTATTCGCAGAAAGCGGGATCGCGTTTAGCAGGTGAACACACGAAGTAGTTGCAGTGACATATCTTAACACTTCTCAACATCACTAAACTATATTCACATTTCCGCTCATATAAATGTTTGGTTAAAGAAACGAAATGGTAAAAGAACAAAATAAAGCCATAAAGTTAAGATTGGACTGCATGCCAGTTCTGCATTTAAATGATCACAGCCAAATGACCAGATTATCTGTCAACTGACAAAAAGTTCAGCGCTGTCAAAGATAGTATATGCATTCCTATTTGCAGAGTGAACTGTGGTAACGCTGTGGGTATATGTCAAAGCGAAAGTTAATTTTTCGACCAAAATTAATAAATAAAAAAGACTGTCATAATCGCGAACAGAAAGGGAATACCTAGGTATTATTTTTTTTCATTTGTTTTTTTGTTCGAAACTAATTTTGGGATAATTTTAATTGTATTTATTTGGTGTAATTGAAAACGGATGAAGAGCAGTAGGATGCGCATTTGTTGTAGCTGCGTATATGCTCATTGAGCTCGCTCATCGCGAATTGACTGCTGTCGCACCTGCTTCACGTAGACCGCAAAGTGAATGGGGCAGGAAACGAGAAGAACACGCAAATAGCTTGACATCTACGAATTTTAAACCAATTTTTAAGAAATCATTCGGTGTTTTTTTTTAAATAATTCTTTCGTTATTTCCGGGTCGGGAGACGAGGAAAATATTAAGGTTAGTAGCTTCCGATCAAGTTATCGTTATAGTTTCCGACATTAATAACACTCCACCTGTCAATTCACACAAAATCTTTCGCGAAACGAGTTCGATATCTACCTCACGCGTCCATGCAGCGACGTTTAGCAACGCAGTTTTTCAGAATTATCCCAGTCAACGAATTAAAATTCCGTTGATGAGGCGACCGCAATTTAAAAAAAAAGTCCAAGTCATAACCGATCATTTTCGCGTTCGAATTCGAGATCAAGAGATGCTAGAGCCAGCAATTAAGTATGTTGGTATCATGAAAAATTCGGTGCTGGAGCAAAAAAGTGCAAGTGAGGCGACTATAGTTTCGCTACACAAACAACTAATTTTAAGCGGTCGGAAAACTAAACTCCCCCGCCGTTAAAGCTGCTAGTGACGGTGGAAGTCTTAGTCGCAGACTTTGTGTTGAGTGTACAAAAACAAACATAACCTTTTTAATTAACACCGGAGCGGACATTTTTATTATTCTCCCAAATTTTTGAAGAATACAATGTCAGATACAGTATCGAACATCCTCGACGCAAACTATAAAACCTGTGGTACTCGTCTTGTTGCCTTAGATTTTGAGTTGTGTAGAGAATTCGAATACATTTTCTGGTGCAGGGAAATAACTTCACGGGCAATAACTTCACATGGGCAATAACTTCACCTCGAGTGGGCAAATAACTTCACCTTTTTTTTGTGAAATTATTTCCCACCTATTATTTGAGAATTTTTCTATTATAACAAAAGACCCTTGCAGCCACTCCAAATCAAATAGTGACCCCAAGCAGGGGGGTTGCAGGGGGCAGCATGCCCCCCATATGCATTGCACTGTTTATGGGATTAGTTGCGAAATCGCACGTAGATCATAGTCTCGTCGTTTAAGAGAAAGAACAAAAATAAATGGTGTTTGTATCTACTGATTTGCTTTTATTATTGTAGGTAAATTAAGATAAAAATATTAATGTGTAGTCGAAAAAACACCACTAATGATGTCTTTAACATAGCATACATGGCATACTGTATTAATACTACACTGCACATTTCCTTAGTTTTAGAAGTTTCGTAAGGGTTATTACATTTTGTGCAAAGTATCGTGGCTTGTTTTTAATTGCGCGTACTTATTTAGTGAGGTGGTTTTGTAGCTTTAATTGCAAATGCCCTAGTTTGAAATGTGTCAGACAATATTTATAAGTATGAGGTGGACATTAACCCTAGAATAGGGACTGGGGCAAAATGTTACTCCAGCGCTACTTTGAATTTTTTTTCTTAAAAGTTTTGAAACCTGGGATCTTGTGGTACTATTAAAAACGTTTTACTCCGAACATTTTCAACGTTTTAAGTGACCTGGGAGCGTTCAATTTATTTATGCCATTTTTTTCTTTTAAATGTTTTCGAGTTTGATGGCTTGATATTGCTACCCGCGTAAAAGTGCCTACCTACAAATGACATTAGGCGCGTTCAATTTGCAAGGTAACTGCAAGTTCCCTACTAATTAAATTTCTATCACTTGCCAAATGATGGTAACGTGAGTTATTCTGTGTCTGTGCGTTTTTTACTGTTATTTGTTGACAACTGCTTCAAGAAGATAGTCCATGCCATTCAACAGTAATATTTTGTTGTTGCTTGTATACCATTTATAAATAAAAATAACCATATGTGACTATTGCAAACGTGTAATCAAATTCAACACCTAGAACAGTATCTACTCAAAAAACAGAAAAAAAACAGATGTAATTTTGGGCTATTCAATTGGCATTTACCTATTCTCGTGCCCGTATGACGGGTATTTGTTCCTCTATTTCATCCGACATCAGCCACCCCAATTCGTTTAACCAAAAACAGAACGAGCTTGCTCGGCAATTGCGCACAAGAGAAATCAATATTCGTTCAATAATTTTAGGTTCTGGAATAACGAGATCGGCATTGCGCATCCTTGATCATTCGCATGCGGTTTAATTACCACGAACATCAAGTTACCTGTATCTTTTGTATGCGGTACGAGCATTTTATTTTTGTTTTATGGATATATTGCAGGCTAGATATGCCATTGGCCGACAAGAAGTTCAAATCACAGTACGATAAGTGCTCGAAGAAAGTATGCCACGAACATAACACCATTGCCTCGACATCATTTTTATATGTTTAATTTTATCTATATTTGTCCATAAAATATTTTTTTTATAGTTTGATGTGCTCTTTAAAAGACTCACGCTTAATTGTACGGGAATAAATTTGCTACATCTGGTCCCCGTTTATCGTTAACCTGCATTTTTTAATTCGTCGGGTAACATTTTACTTCAGGCTTACTTGTAAATGGACCTTGCCCCTGTACTAGATTTTTTGGCACTACTGAGCTGTCAATAAAAAATCTTTGTTTCTGTTTCAGCTCAGAGCGCTCCGAGCGCCCAAAGCGCGTTCGGTGAGCTCCAATGAATTTCAAATCGAGACCCGCCACATTTTCATCGACTTTAAAGCCGCATATGATAGCATTAATCGTCAGGAGCTCTAGTTACCGATGGCCGAATTCGGGATCCCGGCAAAACTTATCCAGTTGTGTCGCGTGACACTTGAAAAGACGAGGTGTAATGTGCAGTTTGGAAGCAGCTCTTCCGAATTATTCCAAACTTGTACCGGGTTTCGGCAAGGAGATGCGCTGTCATGTGACTTCTTCAATCTTGTTCTGCAGAAAATAAAGCGAAGGGCAGGTGTCAATACGGAAGGCATTATCTTTTATAGATCCGTCCAGCTACCGGTGTATGCGGCCGATATCGTGCCGTGTTAGAGGCTTTCACGGCAATAGACGAAATTGGTTGGTCTTGAAGTAAATGTGGACAAGACCAGCTACATGCTATCAACAAATAAACAAACATCTATCAACCGCCAAGGACAAAACGTCACTCTTGATAGCAATACCTTCGAGGTGGATAAGGAGTTCATCTACCTAGGAGTAAACATCAACTCCATGAATGACACCTCAGTGGAGATCCGGCGGAGAATTACTTTTGAAAACCGCTGCTAATTCGGTTTGGCGAAACAAATGGGTTCAAAGCTCCTCACTCGAAGGACAAAATGCACGCTCTATCGAACCTTAATTCTACCAGTCCTGCTTTATGGCGCCGAGTGCAGGACGATAAGTAGAAAAGGGGAGCTAATATTGGGTTCTTTTATAAGAAAAATACTCCGTCGGATATTTGGTCCTGTGTGCGAGAAGGGCGAATGGAGAAGAAGATACAACCGCGAACTCTATGATCTGCACCAATATGTAGATGTAGTCGAAAAAGCTAAATCACGTCGACTACATTGGCTCGGCCACATTGAGCGAATGGAAAATAATGGTCCACCCAAGCGGATCTACGACTCCCAGCCCCCTGGTTCGAGAAGGCAAGGAAGACCGAACCTCCCTTTTAAAGACCAAGCCATCCCGGATGCCAAAGTGCTTGGTCTGGACAACTGGAAGCAGTGTGCCCGGGATCGCAGAAGATGGAAGGCTGCAGTGTCTCAGGCAGAGACCCTGAAGAGTCGGGAGCCCGTTAAGTAAATCATATGACAGTGAAATGCTCAAGTTCGTTTCATAAATAAATCGGAGTGGGCTGAGCTAACACTACTCAGAACATACTCGAGGTTCTCAGACTCTACTCAGAGCTCAAAAGAAAAACGCCTATTGATAGATCGGAAGAGAATGGTTCGCTCAAATATTATTCAAAAAAAATCTTCAGCACACGTAAATTATAAAAAAATACCGCTCAAAAGGGATAAGATGCGGTATCCAATAAGTCAAACTACTGAATAGAGATTGGTCAAACGCTTTAGGCTGCAAAAGTTCTATAGGACGAAATACTCGTTATAGAAAGAATTACGCCTTACTAAATTTCTCTCGACAGTGAAAAGAGCGAAAGGCTTAAAAAGTACCTAATCCATGGATGCAATTATACCAGAATTAGACAAGAGAACAAAATATTATAGCTCCCCCATCCGAATGTCCACAAATCAGTTATTCTGAAAAAATTGAGAATAATCCAATAATTTACAGCGCCGCATAAGCTTTCCCAACCTTTTATTAAAATTTAATACGAAATCTTTTATAGCAGATATATATACAACAATGATAACGAAAAGGAGCTAAGCTCTAATTACTAGTTAATAATCGTAATCCGAAACTCCATAATTCATTATTTTGTTGTGACAGCACCTTAGGAGCAGAAAAATCCCTATATCCCCACTGGAGGCTTGAGTTAAGTTACTTTTTATTTGGGAAGCGATGAACCAAAAAAAAACGCTTCATAAATCATCAAAGCGAATTTACGTTTATTGATAGAATCCTTATGCGAAAGAGTGGATTTCTTCGTCTTAGGATTAGGATTTGTTATATTTCCTATATCCGATAATTTTTTTTTCTTTTCTTTGATGCGAGTACGACCGTGTTTTCTTTTTCGGCTATTTCATTTGCTTTGTCGTCTCGAAGCGGTTGTAAATCAGAAACTTTCAGACTTTCTCCAAGGTCTTTGGGGAATCGTCCCCAGCATCCCATTCCCGTAAAACATTTCGAATCGAATGAGAATGTTTTGTGGTCGTTAAGTAAAAACATTTTTGCGCCCTGATCATAAAACTCCACTAATCCATTCGAGCAGATGAATTTCAATGGACGAAATACGAGTGGGTATTTAATTCTGCTACAAAAACACTCAGTTAAAGCTTTTCGTAACCATGAGATATTTGTGACACAGCCATAGTATAATGTATATTTAAGAGTTTGGTATCTACAGAAACAACATTTTTGATGTGTATCTATAACTAAAGCGGGGGTGAAGGGAAATGAAAATTGGGAAATTATTTGTGTAACGCTTTGGAGCGCAGTTAGTCCTCCAATAAGATGTTAATACCTTGCACACAAAATATTGCAAATTAAAACAGTGTAAAATGAGACAGATTGCATCAAAAGACATTTTTTTTTTATTTGAGAACCAAGAGTATGTAAAAAATTTTAAACCGCGTTGAAGCGAAGACGAGTAATTAATTTGAAAGCAGTGTTAAAACCGGTTAAGTCGAGTGTCGTTAAGAGGTGTGCCAATCGTTCTTTTAATACGGCCGAATCCTTCCGCCATCATTCATTTCAAAGATTCATTCTTTTCAGTCGGTCCTTTTCACGTTCATTCCCATTTCGGTTCGGTAATTTTTACCAGTACTAAAATAATTGAAAAAAAAACCAAACAATTCGATTTTTTCTTAAATGTAGATACCAATACCAACCGCCATCCATTACACAAAGAAAAGACATGATAGAAATGTGCAGATAGCATTTGCAAATACCAAGAAATATTTTCATGAACGAAGGACCACTCAGATTCTTTCAAACGATCTATAGTTATATATATCTGTAGTTACTCATAATGAAATTAAGCAAACTTATGACGTTTTTCATTGGACCACTCGGAGTACTCTTTTTGTCTTTCGAAAATATTTTGGGAGTGCTTTTTCTCTCCGGAAGACATACAGATTATTCCAAGTGGTCCAATGGAACAACATAAACCTCATGTCATTGAGGCTAATCGTAAGCCGTCAGCTAACGAAAGCGTGACGAAATCGCTTTATCCCATTATGCTATACTATTTGTAGTAAAACTAGCTGACCCGGCAAAAGTTGTTTTGCCATATAAATTATTTCTAGTGAATATTTTCGTAGGTAAATGAAAAATAACTAACTTATTGTAAGTGTGTTGGGATGTGGTCTATGACTTAAAGAGGAATTGACCGCTGTGGACGTTTTGTCCTTTTCAGAACATTAGCGGATATTGGAGAACGGTGTGTATCAGCAATGAACTCAAGATTATTATTTCTTCTTCAAATCACGATTTGACTCGTCGCTGTACGGTCGCCAACCATGATTCCAGCAAAGTCATCAACAACAGGTGCATTAAATCGACGCATGTGCTCTACAGCTGGTGTTTTATCAGGATTGATGACAATAGCGTGATTGTCAGTTTGTAATTTGTAAATATTTTCGTTCGGAAGCAAATATGTAAGTTGAAAAGTTTTCTAAACAAACATATTAGATATCTAAATACAATTGAACAGCGTTTTTGGTAAACATATCAACTGTTTTATACCCTATTCTAAGGGTATATTAATTTTGACGCGAAGTTTGAACCATACCATAATATTGCCCGTAGACCCGTAAAAGTTACTATATTTATGATCAGCATCGATAGTAATGTCGATCATGTCCGTTCGTCTGTCGGCAAAAATTGGGCCTTTAACCATATACATATTATACATATACTGTATCCAGGTCCCCGAAATAATCAAGTTTAAGAATTTTTGAAATCCGCCCACAAACTCAAAAAAAAACAAATTTATCGAAAAAATCGAATTTTTAGCTAGAGAGCTGAAATTTGTTATGATCTTTGAGTCATAAAACTGCTCGGGAGATAAAATTTCTAAAATCAGCCCACTGACACGCGTACAATTAAATAAAACAATTTTATTGGAAAGTCAAAGTTTGACTGAAATTTATGATATAGACTCTCTATTTGTCAGCTGGGAATAAGAATAGGATATCCAAAAGATCGCCAAGCGGACTGTATCCCGTCCCTATGTTAATTGTTTGTTTGCTTTAACATAATTTCTCACGTTTTTTCTCTATTATTTGGTACTTTTTACCCTTCAATAGCTTCTGTTTGCACTTTCATATTCAGTTCATTAACAATCACAATGATTATTCCATACGATTTGTGCAAATTTCTACAATTTTATCATTCAATTTGTTTCTGTTGTTTAAGATAGGGATTCCGCAATTCAGAAAGAGATAGCTTGGTGAAAATGTCTATAGAGCACCCAGCTCGCCGACGATGCGTCTGGCATATGGATAATATTGAGGTTATTGTAGCCGCAACGTGCGCTTTCGGAGTCCCCACCGCCCATAAAGTAAATTTATAAAAATTTATGTGGTTCATTCGGCATAGGCAGCAATAAGCCCACTTTCTGATAACCTTGGACTTTGATTTTGAATGTTCAATGGAATTGTTGACCATTTGCAGCATTATTTTTACTATTTCTGTTGCTCCAAACGATGTCATTTGGAAACATGAATTAAATGTTCGAATTGACTTCAGGAACAGGTTAGAATCTGGATCCATACCGATAAGTAAGCCGTTCAATCCAATTGTCTTTGTTGATTTCGTTCAGCTCGTTCCTCTTGTGATTGTGATTCAAGAAATTGTGCCATGCTCCTACGCACATCTGCATTATCTTGTTGGACTCGTTCGTCTGATCTTTGGGCTCTTCTATTTCGCATGTCTGTCGTTCTATTCGTTCGACGGCCCAAATTGGTCCCTTTGCGACTTGCTGGCATTGTTTACTACACACATAAATAGATTAAATTGAAGTACTTAATGATGGAAAACAGTATACTGTTCTTTTTTTGGTTGTTGCAAAAATAAATAAATACAAAATGAAAAAAAAAAAAATTTTAAAAATGTGGTGTATATTGATTTCGGTATTTTCATTTTTTAGTATTTAGTATTTTTAGTATATTGTATATTGGTTTGGGTATTTAAATTGCTATTTAACTACATAATGCAGAACTTTACTGCACATGAAGTACTTTACTACATAGTTTCATCTCTTTCTAACGTCGTACTTCATACCTCACCCTACTCTAAAGTACTACAATTTTACATTTCTTATGTTATAATCTTTTCTTTTATTTAACTTATTTAACATGAACAAAAAATATTTAAATATATAACATAACGAATATGTAAATTTTTTCCCCGAGAGCTTGTCAGAGAAAACAATCATTTGTTGGACCAACATTTAAGTCTTTTTCAAGCCATTTTTAACCTTCGATAGATAAAAAAAATCCCATACATTTATTTTGTACGAATCCGGTCTAGGAAATATTTTTTTTGTTTTGTTTCTTATATCTCATGATTTGTATTTACTTTACTTCGTCGCTTCAGAGCAATTTCGAGATTTATCCGTTTTGATTCGGAAATTACCAGAGCTGATCGAATAGCATCTGACAAAGCAGCACTTATATGGGATGTATTTGAAATGTTAAATTTCAATCTTGGACAATGTTATCGGCCTTCTGAGTCAATTACGGTAGATGAACAACTTTTCCGCTTTAGAGGACGTACTAAATTTACCGAATACATACCATCCAAGCCAGCAAAGTATGGCATAAAGCTTTGGTGGGCCTGTGATTCGCAGACAGCCTCTCCATTGAGTGGACAAATTTATACTGCTGAAATTGGTTCCAACAGAGAAGTAAACCAGGGTGAAAGGATTGTGAAGAAACTTACCAGATAAATTTAAAGCTTCAAAATGCAGAGAAATGTTGTCCACCGAATTTGGATTTTGTGAAAATGCTGTGCTTTGCTCTTACGTCCCAAAAAAAAGACAAGGCTGTCGTTTTGCTGTCAACCTTCCACCAAACTAAGGCAATCTCCGAGGGACCACAAAAAAACCAGAGATAATCCTGTATTATAATCATACCATAGGCGGAGTTGATACGATGAACAAAGCCAGTATACCACAAAACGAAGGACGCTACGTTGGCCGTTGGTTTTATTTTATAATCAGCTTGACGTATCAGGACTAGCTGCATACATAATTTATGTGAAAAATAATACACAAGGATCCGCAAATATTGCAACAAAGAAAAGTCGCAGAATAAATTTCCTTCAAAGCCTGGGTGAGAGCTTGTAGACCAAGAGCCCACAGCAAATTTTGGGCGTGAAAGTATAACCAAAAAGCTGATACATGAACAGAAAGGTCTCCAAAAGTAAACTCAAATGTCGAAGTCTGGCAGCGCTTAGTTGCAGCTGAGGTTAGTAATAGTAGGTTGAAAACGTGTTTTTTTTTCCAAAATCTGGATTTTGTATATAACCACTTGAATATAGTATTAAATGAAAGAACAGACTGCCCTGATCACAGAAATATAGCTGCCAGACGTCTTACGCGCAGCCATACCCTTGCCAGACGTACTAATAGTATGTTAAAAATCACATTTTGAAATAATTGGTACAACCAAATAATGGTTACAACAAAAAAAAATTGTGAAAACGCCCAGATCACAAAAATGATGGTCCCAGACGTTTAACGTGCAGCCAAAACCTTGCCAGACGTCCTCAAAGTATGCTAGAAGAACATTTTTTTAACAATTCTGATAACCATATTGTGACAACAGAAACGAATTTGTCAGAGCCACTGGTCATAAAAGATAACTGTTAAATACTTCACTTATGTCTAGTGAATGTTGCCCTAAAAGTGTAATTATCTTAAAGACAATATACAAGTATTTATACACCATTATTTATTAATTAAGAACTTCAATGTTTATTATATGATATGTATTTATGTACATAACTGAAAAATAATAAGTTTGGAGCACAGTCTTACCCAAACAATGTGCCAAAATTGTTATATGGCCTAGCTTACAGTCTTCTTTTTTATGAATAAAACGAATTATCTGGTATATTACTTGTATTTTTTTTATTTAATTTCAGATGGTTATTCTATTCAGGCTAGACTTTTAGTCTAGGCTCTAGGTGTAACAATATGTCTTCTTGTTTCCCTCTATTTTAGCATTTGCGAAAATATCAAGCAAAATGTATGAAAAAAAAAATTATCTACATGTGTAGATACTGTTCATATGTGCAAAAAAAACGTCGAAATGTATAAAAAGGTGAGAAAATCTGAGAATTTTTTTTTAAATCTTTTGTTTTCCTACTAAGATCAAAAAGTTAGTTGCTGAGTAAAATTTTCTTCGAGATAAGCCCTAACAAAAATATTCAATAAAGAAAATTCAAATATCTACATGTGTAGATAGGGTCCATGCGAAGGTTAAACAAAAATATACTCGTAACTAATGTTCAATGGGAAAAATGTATGTTTCTTATATGCGAGGGATTTTTTTTTATAAAAGAAGATTTGGTGAAGGAAATTTCGTTTCTCATTTCCAAATGTTTGTTATAAGCGTGTTTCTTGTATCAGCGCTTTTCTATTTAGAAATACATAATAGGGAAAAGACACGTTATTTTCACAAACATTTTTTATAAGCGAATTGTTCTTATATTAGTTTTAGTTATATCCGGAAATACAAGGCCAGCCAGGCAGCGCCGCCATACTTGGGTAAGGCTGTATACAACCGGCCCTGGCCAAGGAGCCTGAGGGAACTCGTGCACGGTTGGTTTAACCCCAATCTTTTCATCCTTCGGTTTTCTATCTGCTTTCGCCAACACTGGAGTTAGTTTGCAGTTCTTCTTGGCTTCTTCTGGGCCAACGAAATGCATTACATTTTGAAACGAAAAAAGCATAAAGAAAATTAGTGATGCTTTCGATACATCAGCATCGGCATCGTATGCATCGATGCGCATTTTGTCGGCTTTTTTGAATGCACCCATTATCTTAACGCGAGTACTGGCTCTCACATTTTCCTAACTGTCAATCAGAATTAATTCAAAGCAATTTAATGCAATATGAGAATCCCATTATAAATTACTAGGTTAGTTCGCGATATGCACACCTGCAGTGCAAAATAAGTAAATAATCAAACCATCATAGTTATAAGGAACTCGACGCACCGAATCGATTTTTATTATTATTTTTTTTTTTTTTTTTGAATTTTTCACATTCGATTGTTGGAAACTTTTGAATTATTACAATGTTTTCGGGCGAATTTGTTGCAAAAAAATCAACCATCACGAACAGCATTCTATGCTGAGATTTTTATGAATAAATCACAAGCGTTAAACCGATTATGCCATACACTTCCATAGGTAGGTAGTTATAGATGTGTATGTATGTAGATACCTATACCTCTAAGCAGGAATGAATGATTGGAAGTAGTTTTGATTTATTGATAAATATTTGTAAATTTATTTGTTTTTATGCAGAACGAGCGAAAAATGCATGACATAAATTAGAATTGCCCGGATATGTTGCTGTTTAAAAAAAATATGTAACATTTTAAAAGCTCGCAACATGCTGGGCGGGAATGGTGGAGCTCAGTTTCCGTTTTATATGTGAAATTTTTTAGGAAGTTAAAAATGCATGTGAAGTTAACGAAGTGTGCAATGATTTAAGTCAATATGACGAATAATTATATTTTCAGTCACATTTAAGACACTTCCAATAAGTTTTTGTTTTTTCTATTAGACGTTAAAGTCAGGGTGGGATTCTGTACAAAACGAAACGAAAAGCGCTTTCGCGTTTCAAGAAACGAAAGAAATCTCACAAAAACGAAGGTTTTCTTAATGTAACGCCTTTCATTGTCTAATTCTCGCTCCTTAAAGCTGTAGAAACCGTGGGACATCAAAACTATAGTTTGAGGATCTTAAATCGACTGTCAGAACAATAAAACGAATATTATGAAGCCTCATTTGCTTAGTGGTTTCTGCGTTGGACTATTCCTATAGGAAGGCCCGGTTCAAATTTCACCGATACGAGTAAAAAACTCTTTCTTTCAGTTTTTTTATAAACAGAGAATCGCTATCAATTCTTTACTATCGTCATTATTTATCGATAATATTAAATAATTTAAAAAAAATTATCAAAGTAACATTAAAATAAAGGTAAGCGTCAAAGAAATAGTTCTCACTTGTTTTAGTTCGCGTAGGCAAAAGATTCGTTCGTTTTTCTAGTTACGTGAAGCAAAATAAGCAAAAACACTAACGAAATAGTGTTCGCTCTTTATCTTTCGCACAAACGAACAATTGTTTCGTTCTTGATGTTGATATGAAGGAAATCGTTCATTCACACGA
The DNA here is from genome assembly GCA_949715645.1 of Portevinia maculata. Taxonomy (NCBI): domain Eukaryota; kingdom Metazoa; phylum Arthropoda; class Insecta; order Diptera; family Syrphidae; genus Portevinia; species Portevinia maculata. The sequence continues at coordinate 20,803,100 of OX454526.1, read as the reverse complement.
AAACGTTACAAAGTTTTCGCTTTATAGAATCCCACTCTGGCTTTACTTTAATATTAATTTTTCGTATTCCAACCAACAATTAAATTTTATTTACATATTCAAAATTTCGCCATAGAATGGACTACATCAGAAGTATATCCGTATTCTTAATGAAACAAACTACAAACCAGAAATCCAATTTTCTCTTTTTGGAAATCCATTACAAACACACTGTGTATTAAGGGATTAAAAATACTTTAGAAATAATTTATTTCTGAAAGGAGAGACATAGACTGATTGAACAGGGGCACAAACTCATGCTTGTTTTGTCAGCATCTTTTTAAGTCCCCAGAGAAATCAATGGAAGGATTAGTAAAATACACGAAATGTGGCACAGGTTCCTGTTGTATAGCTTACATTCATTAACAAAAATACAAAAAATATCATAAGCTGCTCAATTACTTTAAAACTTACTAAAAATTTTGGCCGCGGACAAGTCAACCAAGCAAAATCATACCTGATGGTTGAGGAAAGTTTTTTCCACAAATATTATGTTAGTGAGTGTTCTGAAATGGAGTCAATAATGAAAAATAAGAAGTGCACAATTCTGAATTGAAGATTGGTTTTAATATAAATTTGTAAAATGATGAACAAATAATATGCCTATGCACCACCACAAGTTGGTTGTTCGATGCTACCCGTTTGATGATTGATATCCAAATGGACGAGAATACCCGACCAGCGACATGAGTAGGTAAGCAACAAGTTTTACCGTTGATAGAATGGTATGTTAACCAATGTTAAGGTCCGGTGGGTGCATGAGCAGTACATAGGAATTGAAATTAAAGTAAGTACAGTGAGTCAGAGAGATAAGTATAAGTAACAACAAAATTCAATAAAAAGAAAAGTATAACAGTTTGCAAATTCGAATAATTGATTTTCAGAAATAAAAGTTAAAATAATCCGGAACAGTGAGCATTTGAGATAAACATTTTATCCAATCCAATCGGTAACTGATGGTCCTGCAGCTTTGCGATCCAGCCCATGTTTTTTCCCCGATTTCGATTCCGACACGTGCATCTTCAGTCGTTCCAACTTTTGACTTGCGACTTTTAGATTATTTTTTTATTGATTATTAAATATCAACTTTACATACCAAACAAAAATTATTAAATCTAACTTGAAATTAACAGAATACTTATTCTATATAATTGGTCCTTATGGGGACGCTCTATCTACTCTACTTACTTAAACTGCTTAACATATTCTTTCTATAATTAGGATACTAAGCACTCGTTGCCCTACGCAATTTCCTAATTTCCTTAACGCCCGCGCTGTGTAGCTAATACATTATAAGGGTCCCAACAAATCCCTTTAGTGCGCGCTAATTATAAAAAAAAAAAAAAAAAAAAAAAAAAAACAAGTGGTCACGCCCAATAGTGAGCCGACTGCTTACAGCGTCAGTCACCCGCTGGAAGCACCACAATAATTTGGCCAGCCCGGCCTCTCTCACAAACCTCATAGCTGACTTAATATAACCTATCAACTAAGAGGACATTACCTATTATAATACACCGTCCTGGGAGGGAATGCTGACCCCTCCACACGAATCGAATTGAATCGAATTTATCCCTCTCCACAATTGCGGAACTAAAATAGAGGAGCTCATGAGCATTGGCGAGTTCTCCGCCGTGGATGTGCCTCTTATTTCTCGCGCAGCGGTAGCGGTGGTATAATACCGGGATATCATCCCTCATCTGCAACAGACCTTTTGCATCAAAATGGATAAATGCCTCCGGCTGGATATGTCCAGACTGGAGGGTACTCTCTATGTAAATTTCTTTGGGGTAGTAAGCCCCAAGGATCAGACTATTTTCGCTGGTCAACGCCCTTGCAAGGTGCCGTCGAATTTACCTTAAAGAGAAAATTTTGCAATCCTTTTCATCGTATAGGACCTTGTTGGGATAATATTTTTTGTAGTTGGATTAAGGCACTCCGAACAACCGAAAACATGCCCTTAGACATTGTCTCCCAAGAACCCATCTTTTGCATATAACTAGGCGCTAAATTATATCACAATAGATAACCATAAGCGATGATTGGCCTAAGAGCCACGTAGCATATAACTTTCAGTATGGAGTCAAGTTGTCTGATATGAAACAGTCTCTTTGCCAGAGCACAAGCTTTCTTGGCCGCAGCAAGACAAGCACCTTATCATTGAAGCGCCATCTCGTTTTTCTAAGGAAAACGAGTAAATTCGCACAGTAAAATGAGTGCTTCAGTGTAGAAAGTCTCGCACCCCGACAAAAAAAAAATAGACAAGCACCTACTGGTCGAGCCATATACCCATATACCCAGATATCTATCTATCTAACTTAGCTTCTCACCGCCAATGGCTGCCCATTTCGTCCAATAATGGCAAATTTCTTCCAGTTTTTTCTGGTATCAGTAGAGGCCCCAGCCTATGTTGTTCTGAACAAGATTGTTAGATTGTTTCCGTCTTCTGAAAGTCGATTTTCAGCTTCCAGTCGACGCAATATCCCTTTATTAAATCGAATTCACGCTGCAAGAGAATTTTAATGACTTCGATTTTAGGACCTGATCTGTATGCTACCAAATCGTCGGCTTACGCTATATCATGTCTACGTGAACCTACAAAATCACTCGTGTAAATGTTAAACAGGATCGGAGAATACCGTTTTTAGTTTCACAGACTCTGCCCGAAAACTCTTTGCCACATTTGACAACGAACTTCTTTCCCTTAAGCAAATTACAAAATACATAGAGCAAAGGTTTATGCATCCCCCGTGTGGTAAACTTGTAGAAAAGTCCCTTTAACCATACGGTGTCGAAAGCCTTTTCAAAATCAACCATGCAAGCGCCCTTGCATTAATTTGACTGAATATCGGAAACCAATTTCGACGCGGCATGAGTAGTGTCATACCCCGCCCTGAAACCAAACTGGTTGTCCGGAATTATGTTATTGTCCTCGAGTCACTTCAATAGGGCTCTATTGACAACCTTTTCAAAGACCTTGCTTATATTCGGAAGCAAACTAATCGACCGGAGATTGGCAGGGTTTGTCCTATCTTTACCCTTTTTCGGGATAGGGTGTACCACAGCACATTGTTAAACAGCGTGGTGAACATATCTTCAGCGTCTGGAGGCAGGTATCTTGATACAGGAAAACATCCATCACCGACGACTTTTTATTCTTTAGTGACTCGAACATACACAGAAGATCGTCCTTCGAAACGAACAAGTGCGATGCATCTCGGCCATTTGCGACAACTGCATTATCTGGTTTTCATCATTGAATATGGTGAATCCGTTATTCTCAGATAGAAGTGGCTCATTCGAGCCCTATTCTCAAACTCTTAGTCATCTTCTCCAGGGGGTCCTCGACCTCGAAAAATTCTTCGTTTTAAGCGACACTTTCCGGACGTATTCTAGCAATCATTACTTCCTGTCTGTTCTCTGTTGTCTGGGAGATTCTGACACAAAGAATATCATTGTGATCCTTCCTCCTGAACAACTTATTTATCTGTAGAGTTTGACTGGTAGCATACGAAAGAGGAGATCGACGACCATCTCTCTGCAACAGTTGCGTCAATGGTCCATATGCATAAATCTGAAGTACTTACTATGTAGTAGTTAAAAGTAAAAGTAAATACTAGTATTACTAGTAAAAGGCAAGATTTATAGTATATACTTCATTTGGTATGCAAGTTAATGTTACGATCTATATCGAACAATCACACAATATACAATGTTACAATCTATATCGAACAATCACACAATATACAATGTTACAACGTAACATTCAATGCCCACCCACAGCAACCTGAAACAACAAACCGAAACAATAAACATAAATTTCAAGCTGAAGTCATAATGCACTTGACTCAGCAGATCATAAAATGAAACCACTTGTTGGGGACTTGCAGAGGAGATCCAAATCAGTTCTTAAGTATAATCCAAACGGAGAAGTCCGGTTAGTTCATAAGTAGAATTCTAAGTGTAAAAGTGTAAGGAAAAAAATAAAGAACTTTTTTAAAAACAAAAATGAGAAAGTGATTTTTTAATTGGCGACCGTGACAGGACACACATTTCTTTGTCAACCAGAAAAAAAAGTATGGGAAGATCTGTGTGCGGTTTAATAATAATATAAAAGTATCCTAGAAAAAGGAGAAAAGTTTTAAAACACCGATGGTTACTATTTAACCAAAATTAAATAAACAACATAAAAGTATCCAGTAGAAAGGAGAAAAAAATTAAATAAACAACATAAAAGTATCCAGTAGAAAGGAGAAAAAAATTAAATAAACAACATAAAAGTATCCAGTAGAAAGGAGAAAAAAATTAAATAAACAACATAAAAGTATCCAGTAGAAAGGAGAAAAAGATATAAATAAACAACATAAAAGTATCAAATAAAAAGAAAAAACACCGATGGTTTCTATTTAACCAAAAATAAATAAACAGTGAAATATAAATAAAATATAAAATATAAAAGAAGGATTGTGCTGTAACAAGTTTTCCAGAACCAGGGATCATCCGATTAATTTAAGTAAGTTAGATATTAACAATTGTATCCTTAAATTCAATAAAAACAATTTTAATCAAGATTGTGAATTCAATAAAAATTTTAGTAAAAGTAAATTTATTATTTTGCGCAATTATATCTTTGAGAAATTTTTAAATCCTGGACGAATTACGCGAGAAATTTAATAAACTCAACATGGCAAATCCTAACTCAGACCTAGAAAACACAGTTGCTAGGCTAGTAGCTGCCAATACTGCAACATTGCAGGCAGAAATTTTAATCTTAAAAACATCGTTAGAACACCTAACAAACAACAATCTAGTTACAGACTATAAAGTTCAGACAATTGATGAACTTATCCCCTGTAATGAAACTTTAGACGTGATTAAATCTTTACCAGAATTCACTGGGAACCCTAACGCTTACGTTAGCTGCCGTGAAGCCGCCAATAATACACTTAGCTTATACGCCAAAGGAAGTCGTAAGTACTTCTCGGCATTAACTATTCTAAGGAATAAAATTACGCAGAACGCGAATGATGTGCTAACAAATCATGGCACAGTTTTAAATTACGATGCGATAATAGCCAGGTTAGATTTCGCGTATTCAGATAAACGCCCAGTTCATATCATTGAACAGGAGCTGAGTATTTTGCGACAGGGATCTTTAACATTAATAGATTTCTATAATGAAGTCAACAAAAAATTAACATTACTAACAAATAAAACTACAATGACCTATGGCACAGATACTAAATTAACTAAAGAATTAAATGAGTCAAACAGACGAAACGCACTCAGAATATTTATAACTGGATTGAACGCACCGTTATCAAATATTCTATTTTCACTTTCACCAAGTGACTTACCTTGTGCTTTAGCAAAAGCCCAGGAGCTTGAAAGCAATAATATGAGAGCGAACTTTGCTCTGCAATTTAATAAATCTCATAATGTGGCGGTACCGCGCGAACAAAATTTTAGAAATCAAAATTTTAATCAAAATCACTTAAGATTTCCCCCACGCGTCAATAATCAGAACGTTAATCCATTTAGAAACTCAAAACCAGAGCCAATGGAACTAGGTAGTTCTGCACATAGACCAGTTAATTGGAATGAACAGAATAGATTTGACCAGCAAAGATTTCGTAATAATAACCAAAACCAAAACAATTATTATTACAATAACCGTAATCAGTTTAGAAGACCAAATAATTTTCAGCCAAACAGGCAAATGAACTATAACAATTTACCAGAAAAACGCCCTCACGAGAGTAGTCAACAAGGTACTCAACCACCAATTAAGGTAGAGCGGATTAACAACTTAGATGAGGAGGCTTTTTTAGACGAGTGCCCGGATTACCCTATGTATTCCGAAGAGGCCCAAGAAATCAAAGACTAAGAATAATAATAGATACAGGCGCAACAAATTGTTACGCTAAGCCAAATGTCTTAGATTATAGGCAAAAATTACTAATAAAGCAGAAAGTGAAAACAGTAAATGGATCAACTTTGATAACTCATTTTTATGAAGTTTCCATTTTTGATGAAATTATGAGATTCTATGAATTAGAGAATCTTGACTCAGACCTTTTAGTAGGTTGTAATTTGCTAAAAAAAGCAGACATCAAACTAGACTTTGAAAATGAGACGTTAGTACGTAAGAATAAAAAGGAGAAATTATTTATAAGTAACGATAAAGGACAATTAAATAACATTGTAGAAATGAATGAGGAAAAATTAGAACAAAATATAAAAACTAAAATTAATGAAATGCATTCAGGGATAGATACGCGAATACCGTTCAGAACGGATATAAAAGCGGAAATACGCACAAACAATGAAACTCCTGTATGGAGCAAACAATATCCCTACCCACTATCTGCTAACGCGTTTGTAAATAAAGAATTGCAGACAATGTTAAATGATGAAATTATAAGACCTTCGAAAAGTCCTTATAATTCCCCGGTGTGGGTTGTTCCAAAGAAAGGAACAAACGACGATGGTTCTCCAAAAATGAGACTCGTCATAGATTATAAGAAACTAAATGAAACTACAATTGCTGATAAGTATCCAATCCCAGATACTAACGTAATCCTTTCTAATTTAGGCAAAGCTAAATATTTTTCAACCATAGATCTAGAATCCGGTTTTCATCAGATTAAAATGAAACCCGAAGACATAGAAAAAACAAGCTTTTCAGTGAATAATGGAGAATATGAATTCCTAAGAATGCCATTTGGACTGAAAAACGCTCCAAGCATTTTTCAACGGGCTATGGATAATATTTTGAGAAACTTTGTAGGAAAAATTTGTCACGTTTACATTGATGACATAATTGTTTACTCTGAAGATTTAAATAAACACACAGAGGATTTAGAAGTAATTATACAAACGCTCAAAGAAGCGAATATGAAAATCTCTTTGGAGAAATCTAAATTTTATCGTAAGAAAGTAGAATTTTTAGGGTACATTGTTGGACATAATATTATTAAAACCGATCCGACAAAGATTGAATCAATCCAAAATTTTCCAGTCCCTAAGACTCTGAGACAATTAAGGAGTTTCTTAGGACTTACAGGATATTATAGGAAATTCGTCAAAGATTATGCCAAAATTGCCAAACCTTTGACAAAATATTTAGCAGGCGAAAATGGTAGAGTTTCGCAATATATATCAAAAAAAACTAACATTAACCTGGATCAAGAAGGTATAATGTCATTTCAAAAACTAAAAGAACATTTGATTAATGAGATCGAATTATCTCAACCTAACTTCGATAAGAAGTTTATTTTAACAACAGATGCATCCAATGATGCAATTGGTGGAGTTTTATCTCAAGAGGATAAACCAATAATTTTTATTTCCAAAACCCTTAATGGAGCTGAAAGAAATTATGCCACAAATGAAAAGGAACTTTATGCTATAGTTTGGGCATTAAAGTCATTACGGAATTATTTGTATGGTGTAACAAATCTGGAAATTCATACAGACCACCAACCGTTAACCTATGCAGTTTCTACACGAAACCCAAATACTAAAATGAAACGTTGGCATGCCTTAATTGAAGAATATGCACCCAAAATAATATACAAACCAGGAACGACGAACGTAGTAGCCGACGCGCTATCTAGACAAAATTTAAATAATATGACAGACAGTTCTTCGACTGACGCAACTCAGCATTCAGCTGAAAGTAGTGATAATACAAAAATCACAGTGACAAATAAACCTTTGAATGATTTCAGACAGCAATTTATGATTGCAAAAGGAAATTTCACAGTGCATGAGAAATTGCAGAACTTTGCTAATAAAGTTAGACACATTATTGAATATGATACAATAGAAAATTTAATAACAATATTATTAGAATTTATTAGACCAGGAGTAGTAGCTTTGTTCATAACTCCTGAAGATTTATATGAAATCAAAACTAAATTATTAGAAACATTTAACAACAAATTCCTTCACTGTAAAATATTTCCAAATGATATCTGTAACATTGAAGATCAAGCAGCAATAGTTACACAAACACATATTCGAGCTCACCGTAATTACAGAGAAAATATAAAACAAATTTACGAGCTATACTATTGGCCAAACCTTAGACAACAATTTAAAGAATTCGTACGAAATTGCGATATTTGTAATAAAAACAAGTACGACCGTCATCCTAACAAGGTACCGATTGGCGAGGCTCCAATCCCAAAAAAGGAGGGGGAGCATGTTCATTTAGACATATTTTTCGCTCAACACTTTATTTTTATCACATGTATAGACGCTTATTCAAAATTCTTAGTAATTAAACAAATTGAAGATAGAATTAATCTTGAGGAAAAAGTATTGGAAGTATTGCAAAGTTTCCCAGAAGTAAAGAATATAACAATGGATAATGAACCCGGATTCAGGACCCCCAGATTCAAATCTTTAATGCAAAGATTAGGTATTCAAATTTATTTTTGTGACCCTCAACATAGTACTTCTAATGGTAGAGTGGAAAGAGTCCATTCAACAATCACAGAAATTGCACGTTGCATAAGAGAAGAATTTGAATTAATTAGTTATATAGAAGCGATATATAGAGCAGTACAATCATATAATAAAACTATTCATTCTGTTACTAACGAGCGTCCATTCGAAATCATGTATAATAAAAAAAACCATTGGAATCTAGTACCAAAATTATTATTAGCACAAGAAAAAATGTTAGCCAGAAACAATGAAAACAGGTATGTTAAGACATATAAACCAAACGAGACAGTTTATGAAAAAATAGTTGGAGTCAGAAACAAGCTTAAACCAAGATTCAAAAAACAAAAAATAAAAGAAGACCTCGGAAATAGAGTTAGGATAATATCGAAAAATAGAATAGTTCACAAAGACAATATAAAAAATATCTTTCAGGAATGATGTCACATCTTATATTTATATTATTACTCATCATGGCAGCAGCCGACATTATTGATTACACGAGAGAGAATTATTTACTAATAGAAAATGTAGATGCAGCTATCTATACCAGCTATAAGCAGCTCTTCCATATAACCAACCTAACATACTTTGAAAAACTTATTGAGGATACTGAGGATAAAATATCAAATAATAATAATTTTTTTAAACATTCAATAGAAGAAAACAATGACAACGACTTACTAGACCCGAACAGAGATGTGGACATAAATATAGTTAAAACCCTTCTAGGACAACTAAAAGAAATAAGAAATAAAAGAGGCATTAATGAAATAGGTAAAGTTTGGAAGTGGATTTCAGGTTCACCCGATCACGACGACGCGATTTTAATAAACAATAAACTAACTGAATTAATCACGAGTAATAACAAACAATTTGTTACAAACTCAGAAATATTTAATGCAATACACGAGCTATCTGAATCCCTAAACACAATAGAAACTAACACGCTTCTGAGAATAGTCAGGGAAAGAAACAAGTTAATAATAATAGAATTGCAAAACATTATACACACGATTACCCTAGCCAAGTTGGGAATATTAAATCCTTCAATATTAAATCTAAAAGACATTAAAGAAATAACTAAACATGATCATGGTAGTATGATAATTACAGACCTGATTGATGTTTCTAAATTCAAAATATTACAAAACAAAGATATAATTGTTATATTAATTAAATATCCGATAATTGAAAAAAACTGTAAACTCTATGAAACAAGGGCCATAAGCCAGAATGATGGTAAACTTATCATTAATAATGAAATTGCTGAATGTAATCAGAACTATATTAATATACAAGATTGTAAATTAGAATTAAGATATGCATTTTGTAAGAGAATAACAAATGAAACATGTTTATCCAATTTATTAAATAATAAGAAAGCTATATGTAATAAAATAAGGGAAAAGAATTTAGAATTAGAAATTATTAAAGATGGATCAATCCTTATATCTGGACAACATGTGGTAAACAATGCAACTATAAATGGAGTATACCTAATTAATTTTCAAAATACAACAACAATCGATAATAGAATATACGAGAACCCCACTGCAACAATACAAAACTATTTAAAAACATACAGCATTGACAATTACGAAATTAGTCAATATTTTGAATCCTACAATGAAAAATTGAAATTTAATAATATTGATCTTATCAGTGATCAAGAAACAAAATTCCATCTACGGAATTAGAGGAGCTGAGATTCCAAGGACTCCTACGAAAAGTAGAGGAACTCACAACGGAAATGACAGAAGAGGCGGGACGCTCTTCTTAAAGAAAGAGGGGAGTTAATGTTACGATCTATATCGAACAATCACACAATATACAATGTTACAATCTATATCGAACAATCACACAATATACAATGTTACAACGTAACATTCAATGCCCACCCACAGCAACCTGAAACAACAAACCGAAACAATAAACATAAATTTCAAGCTGAAGTCATAATGCACTTGACTCAGCAGATCATAAAATGAAACCACTTGTTGGGGACTTGCAGAGGAGATCCAAATCAGTTCTTAAGTATAATCCAAACGGAGAAGTCCGGTTAGTTCATAAGTAGAATTCTAAGTGTAAAAGTGTAAGGAAAAAAATAAAGAACTTTTTTAAAAACAAAAATGAGAAAGTGATTTTTTAATTTGCATAAAATAAAGTATATACTGATAAGCATATACTGGTAGTAAATACTGGATTCATGCAAGTAAATACTACCAATTCATCCAAAATCACTAGTAAATACTGTATGAAAAATATGTTTACGTAAATTGGAAGCTGTAGTTTTAAATTCTTTCATATTATTTACCGTTCTATCAAATTCTTATTTTGTAAACACTTTAGTACACAAAGTAAATGTGTTTATGTGATTAGCAGCTGTTGTTTTGATTTCTATTGTAATTTACCGTTGTGCTCATTCTTCTTTTGTAAACACTTTTATTTTTGACTAGTCATTCTGTACGTTGGGCTTTAAACAAAGGTCTTATAAAATAAAGTTCTTAAAGTGAGTGCTAAAATAAAGGTCATGTCAAAAAAGGAAGTTTCGACAGCTTTAGAGTTTATTAAAATACTCGAAACTCATAACGTGCTTAGGTGAGCTTCAACGTATGGTGCTTCTAGACCAGCTGAAACTTCTGAGGATGCAACAGGAAGAAATAAAAAAAAGGATAATAAACTGTAGCAACGATCGCTCATCTACCTCTCAAAATACATGTCCTGAATATGGACAAACATTTTATAATTTGTAAAATGCCTGATAATTTTTATGATTTTTACTGAAGAATATTTTTTGTTACACTCTGCGTTTTTTTATTATTTAATATTTAATAAAATAACAATAAAGTCATTAATGTGCACTATCTATAATTTCTGCATACTCAGTTCTCCGCATTTGTCCCAATCTTCGGATTTCAAGTACACTTGCATTATTTTCTAAACTATAAACTGCACTTTCATTTCCTCTGTCGTCCAATATCTCAAAGTCGTCGATATCGTTTAGATGCTTTGCAATGTTATGTAAAATAAAACAAGCGCCAGTTAAAGTTGGTACGTTTTTCAATTCAAGTCGTATACAGTTTTGTAGAATTGGAAACCGGCTCTTCAGTTGACCAAAACAACGTTCTATTATGACCATTTCTTTGATATGCAATCTGTTGTATGATTTTTCGACGTTGCTTGTTGGATTTTTGTAAGGCGTCATTAACCATGGTGCAATTCCATATCCCTCGCCTGCCAATAAAATTGTATTGGCTGTACTTCTCATAATTGGTTCAAGAAAACTATTTTTCCAAATCTTTGAATCATGAACTGAACCCGGCCATTCGCAAACAATACTTGTATAACATTCCCTTGCATTACAAGTTGCTTGAATATTGATGGAGGCAAATCCTTTACGATTAATATATTCCTCAGAATGTAAGTGAGGCTTTTTCATTTCTATATGAGTACAATCCAAAGCTCCTATACATGAAGAAAAGCTGTATTTCAAAAGCCAATCCTGTTTAGCTATTAACTGTTCTTCATAATTTGAAGGAAACTTTATCCAAAGGGAAGATTTCTGGACTATAAGTTTTGCCACATAGTGCACAGTTCTGCAAACTGTACTCTGATGCAAGCCTGTGTCTTCGCCAACGCCAACTTGAAATCCTGGAGCTCCAACATATATATCTCAAAAAGATTCGCATTTTTTCTTGAGGAGAAGTAGCTCCTCCTCTTTTTTCAGTTCGAGTCCCTTAAGTTTTTATAGAGAATACGGTTAAAGAATTCCTTTATTCCAATAAATGTTACATAACATTTCTTACCGATAAAATACTCGCTTAACCACTCAATGTTTTCTTTTTCAAAACGGTAAAGCCTCTTAAAATTATTACATCCGGGCACTCTTCGCTCTTTATAAACTTTTTCTGAGGTAATACGTAAGAAAGCGGCCATTTGCATTAAATGAAGTGTACCGATTGCGATAAAATCAGACTCACGACTGTGAATATTGATATAAAACCTACAAAAGTATTTACTAGCAAATGTTCAAGTTGGTTCTTACGAACTTGAAAAAAATTCAGTAAATACTACAAAAAAAATAGTTCTTACTAGTTTTTATGCATACCAATAAAAGTATTTACTAGTATAATTCATCCGAAACCAGTAAATACTATTTCTTCCAGTAAATACTAGTTTTTCAGTATTTACTGTGATTTTATGCATATGACAAATAGTAAATACTATGGAAATTTACCAGTACAAGCATTTACTACCGTTTATGCATATAGCCCAATGAAACGTTATCATTCGTCTGTCTTGTGTTTGCTTGCACACAAATCAGACTTCTCGGAGTATGAAAAACTGGCATGCGTCGCTTTGGCTCTTTGATTTCAACCAACAGTGCAAATCAAATTTGCCAGCATATTTTTATACAAATGTGGGAAGTTTGCAACTACAACAACGGGCACATGTTTTGGTTGTTATGCGGTATCGGACCGCGTCACATTTGTTTGTAGGGAATGTGGAAATGTAAAATTACAACATAATAATTCGGATTGCCTTTACAACCAATTTTCTAATTCAATTAATCAGTTTGAAATGCCTTCGCTACTAAAAAATTAGAATATTAGCTAAACAATTTAAATAAAAACATAAATAAAGGCTACAGTCAGTCCGCTTGAGCGAGTTGTAAATTGTGTGCAAGAGTTGTAAATAACAACTTTTTCCAAATGATAGAAAATAAAACTATAGTTCAAAAAGGGATTTATTCTAAATATTATTTAATTTTAGTAACGATTAAAGTTATAAATTCAAAATATTTTTATACAATGTCGATTTTTGTTTTTTTTTTCAAATTTCTTTCGTTTGAAAGCAAAGGATCTGAGGTAAGAAGTAATCTATTCAACAAATCAATGTTTGTTGACAGCCTAGATATAGTTCGTGTGTTGTTCGATCGAAAAATGTTCACATCTTTGTTGTTCGCCTCTGCTGTCTCTTTAGTAAATTGGTCTGGCGTGTTTTATAATTTGTTCTTTGTGAATAAGAACATTGTATACTGATGCTGGCAATGGGTACCAAGGGTTTTCTGCAGTAATTTCACGAACCGTATCTTTCGCAAATTTCTGGAAAGATTCTGAATTAATTGCAAAACAACTTGCTAACGTTTTTTTTAAAAATCAAAGCACATCTTTCAATAATTGATTGTTTAACGCCAGTTATCTGAGAAGATACAGAAGGGTTTGAAAAAAATCTACATGCAGTACTCCCATTATTTAAATTTCCACCAGCTTGTTTTGGCTTGTCAACTATCAATCCAATGTTCTTGAATTCTGCTTGAATGTGTTTTTTGTGTGCGTCCAAAAGAGATTTTTCATCACTTTCGGTCCGAATTTTTTTTTAAAATCTAATCTAATTGCTAAAAGAATGAAGAAGAAGAAGAGGATATATGTCAAAATCTAGGAAATCTTCGTAGCCCTGTATGAGCCGTTAAGTCCTAATATGTATGTGTGTGTAAATTATTAATCTGGTTCTGCATATATTTCTGCTCAGCTCTGCTCAACTCTGCTCAACTCTGTCGATCCTTTCTTTAATTGAAAACTTATTGCACGCGAGTTGATCTTGGACAAAGATTTTGCCATACTATTTTCTCTTCAGACTCAGATCTCTCTTGCGTAAAAAGTTCTATCGGAAAATATGGTGTTATACAGGTACATATCCGAATCACTGAATTCACTAGACATTCTTTGCTCATATTCGTACTGTCCACTGTTTCCATCAAAGTCCCATTTACCAATTAAAGTAAGATTGCCTAAATCAAAAGCCTATTTAGTCACACTGAAATCATTTTTTTTTAAAAGGACGAACACTACTTTATTTTACCTCCTGTGGTTAAATTCAGGTTAGAAACATTGTTACACTGGCAACTGAAGCTATCGGTTGTAAAAAACACGAGACACTATTACCAACAAAAACCAAAAGAAAGGACAAATTTTACAATAAAACACAAAGCCTGGTTGGTAAAATATTTTTATTATCACCGAAATTAGTCTCCAAATATTCAAAAATTTCTTGGGATTCTGCAATGCGTTGGGCAGTACGATTTAGGAGTCCTTAAAGGGTAACTTCGGCCGATGAATCGGAAATTTTTATTGTTTCAAGCTCTGGGTAACATTATTGTTTCGCTTTAAGAACCTTGGCATAGCTTGGAAAAATATCAACTTCAGTCCTTTGGTTTACCAAGTTCCTGATAACTTGGTACTGAGTTTCAAATCATCATTTGAATCAAGTTGTTTGACTTTGCGATTGTCTGTAGACTGGCAATGCTTCAAAGCACAAGCAATATCTTCATCGACTTCAACGGTCTTAGCAATTCGCCTCCTCTTAGTTCGAGACGAGCTTTCTAAAAATGGATTTTTTGGTCTACCTTGATTATTTGGCGACTTCTTTCTTCTGTTTGGTCCTGTGCAGAACTAAAGTCTTCGATAAAATCAAGCCAAACACTATTTGTAGATAAAAATAAGTTTTTTTCGCGAACAAACCTAGGCTATGAAAGGTATCTATCTTTTTCTTTGCGTCTAAATTTCCAAGCTTTCTTAAAAATTGTTCATGTTTCATTAGTAATACTGTGACTTTTCTTCGCCGTATGCCAAATCTCACAAATATATCGTGGGATTTTATGGGAATTTGATGTTCGCCTTTTTTTGAAGATTAACTTTAAACAACAGACCAAAAATGGTAAAAGCGCAATGCCGTATTTTCAGATGAACGTTTTTTATAAAACTGAGAAAAACACTTAACTTCGTGACGCGACTGACTGCCAACAACTAATTTTAGAAGAGAAACGTTACTGCCACGTTATTTTCCCAATATCATAAATAAGAATTGCAGTAAACAATTTTTGACTTTTGGCCTCTGGGAGAAACCACTGCCCCCCGTAGCTATAAGCAATTCAAACCTTTGTTCATCTCTTTCAAACCACTTCCAAGAAAAGACGCATAAAAGCGTTATTCCCAAATATTATTTAACTCCTCTATAGCCACGTTAACCGTCAAATCAGTTAACTTTTTCTGGATGCACATGCGTTAAGAACTCCTCTTTAACACAACAAACGTAAACAACATCAGGGCAGCGGATATCTTACCCTAAATTAAATTCAACACATTATCCTCACGCCTCAGGAGCATCAAGAATAATTCCAGGCACACTCGGCGATGTGAATCAACTCACGTTCCATCACAACCCACTTCCATCTGCATCATCATCAGCATCAACACCAACAACAACAAAAGCAGCAGTGTTATTGTATAGCAGCATTAAAGGCGCGTCATCGCATGTAAAATAATGGCAGCGTAACAATACCTACCAAGGCACATCCTCATTCTCTTTGTCATTTGTAGGTTGAATGGATTTAGTTGTGTCGTGGCAAAGGAAATAAAGAGTTTTCTGTTTTGCTTCCCTTTCCCGTGATGTGACAAAGTGACTTTTGCCTGCTGTCATAGAAAACAAGCAGAGAAAACAAAACCACAAAGCTGTAAAACCGTGAACCTTCCGATTTTTTATTGTCTCCTTAACACAAAAAACATCCAACACCTATAATGAGCACACCAGAAAATAAATCCCAAGGCCCATCAACATCCAGTCCTGGATTGATAGAAACTATTTTACCAAAACAAAAGAAAGTGGAAATCCACGAACTGATGCGATGAGATTACATGACTCGTGTTTCTACATCCGTGAGGATGAAGCTCTCTTAACCCACACCGTTTTCTTTTACTAATTCAATATCCTGGTTCACATACTCTACTCTATTCCTTTAACACTTTTAACGAAGTCCGTTTTATTTTAACTACACTTCACGGGCCGTGAAACAAAGTAAACCACCGAAGGATTTGTGGCCCTGTGCTTGCAGTGATTTTAGTTCAAGCCCCTTTCTGTCGAACGACGACAAGGGTGATGATGTTCTAGCAATGTACTCTAAGCTGACTAGGAATAGAATTAAATAGATTTTTTGTTCATCATCTTCAGTAGGTACTATCCAAAAGAATTGCGCATTTCGTTTTGAACAATAATAAATTAATGAAAGCCAAAAGAGCAGAGAGATCAAACTGGAATAGTAGGTAAGATAGATACTCTGCAAGGCAGTTAAGAAAGGGTAACGACCGGTACGGACGACAAGCCACCTTCGATAATGTATTTAAGCCCCTATTTGCCCGATGGCACACTTTTTAAATTATGCAAAACCACAAAAGAAAATACATACTTGAAAAAGATAAAGAGGATGAGAAAGATCTGGAATAATACTACCAATAGATGCTAGGTGGCATTATTCCCTATTCTCAGTCTCAAGGAGTTCTCTCCAATACCTCTGTATAGATTAGATACTATCTGAGTTTCCCCTTTTTTGCATGCCTTCAAGAACGATTTACATTTTTATAAGACACGTTCGTGGAAATAGATACACAATTTCCCGTTACGGTGGCGTCAGAATTACTCTGTTGAGCTGAATACACCGAAAGGAAGTGGTGACATTTTGAATTATGTATTAAATTGTGTGCCCTAAAAAATTACATGTTTAAAAAACGAAGATTTGTTAAATATGCTAGCTATACCATTAGATCCACTTGATTCATCTTTAAGGCACGTTGGATCTCAAAGAGAACTGGACAAAATGATTACCTAGAGCTGATAAGTCTACTAAATGTTTAAAATGAATAAAAGTTTAATTTTGGAGCGCCCCGCTTAAAGGGTCTGCATGTGTGGGACTGTTTTAAAAGTGAAAAAAAGTTCTCTTAATTTCTTTTTCTGTGAAAATCTTATTTCCCTTAAAGATTTTGAAAGGCAATTTTCCTCAAAATTACGAATTTTATAACCTTGAAAATATCCCTTTAGCGAAATCTTTATTTCTTCAAAAGTTATGATTTTTGCAACGAGAAAAGTCATTTGGTCCCACGGTGGGTTGTAGCTTAATGCGGGTCTACTTGGGGCCTTGGATGTGGGGTATGACAGTATAGTAATTGTCAGAAGGTACGAGCTAAGCGGCCACGAATGCCTGTCTTCTTGAAGACAATGTTACCTTCAGTCATCTGGGGCTATTGCATCACATTGTCGATTTAGTGGTTTGCGTGGCATTCGAATTGAACACCATTTGCGGGACATTTATCATTTACCAAGATAATCGTAAGCTTAAAAAAAAAAACATTTGTGTAAAAGTACTTTCACTTAAAAAAATATCTAAACAAATATGACGATTATACTAAGTTAACTTAGTTACATGAGATGTAAGTGGGGGATGTTTCCCAATTTGTCACAGACAAACTGCCAGGATGATGTCGCAAACTACGTTCAATATTTGCATATCCTTAACACAGACATTGGAACAAGGTCTGCGGGTGTTTTGTTTACGAAAATACCCCTGTGGATTAGAGATACAGACATAGAAGAAACGGATGTCATATTACAAGACGAATTCATCGGAATATGCACTTACGAAGAACTTAATGTGCAGGTGGAAAAGGTATATCAGCAATTTCGGCTTGAGAGAGTCAAACCTATTACTTAACCTGCATTTTGGACTACCGCGAGAAAGTTTTTGATAGCTTTTCCATCTTCATACCTCGTGGAAAATGAGAACTAAATCTAAAATAAAAATCTCAAACATAACAATAGAGGGAAACATAAGAAAAACACAACAAAATATAACAAAAAAAAAAAATACAAAAAAAAAGGGAGTTGGTCCTAGCATAACACGGCGGTGGACGAACTATCGTCACGTCACCTCAATCGTCCACGTTCGGTTTAGACATGATGTTTGAGGAGGATATGATGATTTCAAATTTTACAGGAATAGCAGACGATAAGGCAAACCCAACCGTGGAGGAAACATATGTAGCAGGCCGGAAATCAACCGATTTGAAATTCTCCGCTGCGAAACCTAAGGCAAGTCAAAATACCTATCAAAGGGCAAAGCTCATTTTGCGGAATGCAAACCGCGAAATTGAGAAACTTAAGGGGGTAGTGGCAATACCAACATAAGAGGTGAGCGTCTTTTTGATTTTGTTTTATCATCGAATCTCGATATCTGCAATAAGGGCGATTCCCCAACAGTAGTGGTAAGAAATTCTTTTGGGACTTATGTCTCACTTATAGCTCCCAAAATTGATTTGGGACTTATGTCTCACTTAAGTGGGACATAACTCGTGCTTAAGTCGTTTGACTGCATTTCTTTAACTGATCGTCTTTTGACTGCTTTTAAGTCTTTTGAATGCCTAAAGTTCTAAGTCGTTAGACTACTTTTAAGTCTTTTGACTAAAAACATTCAGTTTTCTATAATATTGGATCCTTGCAAGTACCTATTTTAATTTCATAACCAAGATTCACAATCCGATTTGGAGTCATCCGCCAATTCATACTTTCTATTGCACGTTAAAAATATATACAATGTTATTTTACTAAGAGCTCCTTGTAAAAACAAAAAAGGTCATTTAAACCTGAAAGAGGATTTTTTCCCAAAATGTCCTTGCAACAACAAAAATGGTCCTTTAAACCTGAAAAAAGGGAACTTTTCCAAAATGTCATTAGAAACAGCACGGTATGTATGCAATGTTATTTTACTAAGGGGTGGAGGATTTTTTTTTTAATTTTTATTTTGGGCTCTTGATTATTATCTCATGTCGACTTTGTTTTTGTTTTATCATTTTAAATAATACTGTAGTTTCTTCAACCTGCTTATAAAATACAGATTTTCTTCAAAATGGTTGCAAGATTTTGAACTGTTGTAATGATTCAAAAATTCGAGTGAGGTTAGAAAAATAGTATACACACATACTTAATTCTTCCCAAAATAGTAGCTGTTCCTAAGAATTCGTTTCAACAAACAATTTCTCACCGTGCACGGTCCCTGATTGTTCCCCATAACTACTGCTGCATTAGCATCTTATTGCACACATTTTCAAAAGGTACTCGAATGTTTACTGATTGTTCCTTGTGGTGGTCGTTTACAATATTTCAATTATGTTAGGCTAAACTGAATGAGGGCATTACCGTATAGAATTACAAATTCGACGATAGTTGACAGCAAAGTGCAGTCAAGCGCATCACCTTACTTTGGTTTAGTACACGACTACAACTGCAATTTTATACTCTGGGCATTGTTGGTTTTCTATTTCCTTTTTGCTATTCTTCCTGTTTTTCTCGTTAAAGTTGTTAAGGCCAACTGTTTATAATCATATTCCCGAACGACGGCAATATCGATTTCTAAACCCGGTAGCTTTTATGCGAAATCGACGATTCCTTTTCCTCTTTTTTTTGTTCTTGTTCTGGTCTCCTTTAAGTTTTCTATGGATTGGGGCTACAGAAGTGATGTTATTCATAGCATGAGAACATTAGGAACAAGGAGAAATAACAAATTGAATCCTTTTGGCAAATTACCAGTAACTAAGAAATATGTGTTCGAAAGTGTGGTCTGAAAGCTGAACATGGAATAGCAAAAAAAGTCGCGAATGTTTAATTTCCTTCGAAACGACTATGGAGATCATGGCCCTGAGAGCGAAGAAGAAATAATTTCTTTGGAGACATAGGGACATGCCTACAACGTATATCCTGGCACACCGAAAGATGGACAGTCTGATGGTAAAGTGTGCGAGTTTCGTGATGGCGAAGTGATATTTTTCTTTTTCGCTAAAAAGAAAGACGTTATCATGATAAAGGAAGATGTTCACGTTTTTGCAGTTAATTTCACTGGCCAGAGGAGCCTGATGGATTTTATTAAATGCTGAAAAAGTAATCTGGTTCTTGTGGTTGAATAGATAAATCATATCTACATAAAATTGGAATTTGGATTGTTTTCTCATCATGCAATGTACGTTTATAATCTTAAAGAAATCGAAATCTGCACAAACTGACTTCAATGCACCTAATTTACTACATAAAGCCGCATAAAATCATCAAGGACAAACATGACCGGCTGTGCCTCTATACAGTGTGCGTCTAGGAGGAGAAGGATGTAATTTGCAAATTCGCGCATAACAATAAAATAATAATCAAAAGGGGCAAAGTTTTGTGAAAGGGGAAACAATCAAAATTGGTAATCTTGTCTGAAACCGGATGGGCATCACATAGCCGTAGTTTCGCAAAAGCTACCGGATGCGCAAACAATGGTAGTCACCATCAAGAAATCAAGAAAATCCTCACACATAAAACCGTAGATTTATATTAGAGACTGTAAAGATCCTTTCACAGCAAATAATCCTTCTACTTAAGTGGCATTCCGAGACATTGGCTAAATGAAACGTTCGCAATAATAGTACGAGTAATAATGAAAGCGTTGGACAACGTCGACTGGTGGTAGTAAATGCTTCTGCAATGAAAAGAATAAACTTTCGAGTGGTATATCCTTCAAAATACAGTTGCGAAATATATATACATATTTATAAGACAAACACATATAAAGGAAACGAAATCATAACAAAAGCTTACAAGGGTTTGTTTTTTTTACATTTTGTTATGTCCACAAGAGAATGACAAAACACTAACAATCGCAGTCTTTTTGATGGGCGAAATATCACAAGGGTTTTGGTATCTTACATTGAATGATGTGAGCAACACTAGTCATGAAAAATGGGGATAACAATAAAAAATAAATTTGTACATTTTTATCTACAAGTGATACTCGTACAAATATGATATAAGCCTGCATTTTTCAGTTCAACTTTCGGAGTTTTGACAAACGTTAGTAAAAGGTGGGACAGTACAAAACATATTACAGGTATTTTGTTTTTGTTTTTATTTTTGGTTACAAAATAAGCCAAAGCACCCGCCTATTTCAAAAATTTGTATATACTAATTCGTGAAGGATAGAAGTATAAGTCGGTTTGTAAAAGTTTTCTTCAGAATAACGTGACCCGATTTTGAGATACTAACATTTTTGTAAAGTACCATTATTCAGCTATATTCGCAAAACCTTAGTACGCTATTTTCTTACGCTCACGTCAATTATTTTATACGAGTATTTCAAAAATGATTAAAAGCGTTGGAGCCATTTGTGAGAAAATCGGTATCTAAAAATTCTTTTGTATGGTAGGTACCGTTATTTAAAGTGATAGAATAATAATAAAAAAAGGCTACAAGAGAGAGGCCTGCAAAATCAAATTACGAAGGTTGAAGTAAGTTCGTCCCCCCATTGTGTCTGGAGCCTAGTTGACAGACGGACAAACAGACGGAAATCCGGGAAACTCTTTTTTTTTTACTTCTCTATAGTCGTTTTATAATACCTCATAGGTACTCAGTTTGAGTCTGAAATTTCAGCACGATTGCAATGTCTTTCCTTTAGTATACTAAAGTATACGAGGAAGCTAAAAATCTTAGGTATTCCAACGCGCTAACCACTGAGCCACTGCGCCCACGGATTACAAAAATGGCAAATCCAAATTCCAAGAGTACAACAAGCATGCAGAAGTCAGATGCGTTTTGAAAACATACTAAAGTTTGATAATATAGAACATAACTGCTTAACTGTATATTAGCTTAGGAATCACGTTAATTTCTTGTCTGGAATTTCCTGGCGTCAATATATTTATTAATTTGTTAAATATTTCATCTACACCGACATTGGTTGCAAAATGCAAAGTCTTCGGTGACTTCAACGGACCATCTGACTCTTATCTTTAAACCTTCACAAGTGTTCATGATCAAGTACCAATATAGGTTTCTGGAACTCTCCGTTGTCTTAGCGCAACCCATAACATATCTGTTTATTAGATGCGTGCTTAAAATCAATATCAATCAACATTCCCATACACCAGCGAAAGTGAGGCAGGCTTTACAACTCCTAGATCATGCATATACAACAACCCAGCATTTGATGGCCTCAGTGACGAAGTGATTCGAAATCGCGAGGAATGCCGTTACTTTTTCTGGTCAAACCGGCACAGGAGGACTCCCTGTGTAGTCAGGAGTTAGGCAGTGAAGTGAAAGCGTTATGATCCCTCTAGTCTACATTGTAACCCTGTCGATAAGGAAAGAAAGAAAATAGATGTCCCATGAAGTAGCATATGCGATGCCCATTATCAAGTAACAGTTTTGAAATCCTACTATGAATGTATACCATCTACCGAATTCAGCACGTAGGTGGTCCATCAAAACTTTAATCACCTCAGTTTCTAGCTGAAACAAATATATATGCAACCAATTAAATTCGCATGACAGTTGTTTGCGCTATACATCGATTAATAAAATCAGAGCTACCAAATTCACAAATGCACCTCGTATGAGTCTACAAGCCAAGACTTACCCAAAAACTTCCAGAACGTAAAAAAATCCCAAATAATTTTAATTAAACTTCATACGCACCCTTTACCAAAATAAAACCACCGCTGTGTATTCAGCCGCGTGTAAAAGTTTCAACGACCCGTGAGTCATCTACAATATACAGACATTATAGTGCATGCATACATTTTAATTTGTCATTTGATTGCTGGTCGCCACAGTAATCCTTTTACAACATTTCCAACTGAACACATTCATCTGAAGCTGAATTTTGACATAAATGCCGCGTACGGGCCACAATGATTATGCATCCACATCGTTCCCAGTTTGCAACAACGGGTGAGAACGCTGCACCGTCCGGATCCGTCGACCGGGAAACATGGCTTAGGGTAACGCATTCTCGCCGGTCCATTAAACTCAATTTGATTAAATCGCCCTTAATCAGTGTGATGAGGATTGCAGCACTCTCTCGACGGATGCGTTTTCGGTTGAATTTCATTGCCGCTAAGATACAAAGTGGCATTACATCAAGCTGTTCCCACACAGCACTGGACAAATGGAAATCATTTCGTCCAGCAGAAAGTATTTCGTTCATATCATATTTAGCTATTGTGGCAACCAACATAATTCCTGTGAGTCTGAGTAGTGTAGGATATATGCCTCATTTTATATTCCGGTGCAACAAGAAAGGGTTTTTCGTTGCTGCCACATAGAGTCTGCAGCTCCATAAACACCAGGTCCCAGGACATGCAGCAGCAGATGTACAAGTCGGGTGGCTTTGAACTTCAACCAGCTTAATCCTGAAAATTATTCATTCCCGGATTTTTTCGTTTATTATCCTTGGAACGAAATATGCAATTATATTCCATTTGCCGGATGGTTTACCTTTTTGCTACTGGTATAGCATTATACTATACATTGTATAATGCCAAAATCATACCCGTTGCTTCCGGCAGCAACGAAGGACAATAGGTGAGACGCAAAAAGTTGTGTAGCAGAACTCATTTCTTCTTCGTCCTTCATGCGAACGAAATGAATGGGCAACACAGCCCACTGTAAAAAAACGCTCTACACTTTTCACACAGCATGCTCAGATAGTTTGCCAGCATTTGTTTTGAGCGCAGAATGTGCGCTCTGAGCTTGTTTTGTTCTCTTTTCGTGTTGTCCAGCAAATAAAGGAGGATACAAATGGAGAAAAGGTTCTTAATATGAGGGAAAACAGTTATAGCTAGTTGGTCAACCGTTAAAATAGGGATAAGCGCAGGCACATAAAGGAAATAAATAATTAAATTTAAAAAAAAGGAGAGGAAATGGTGAACCAGAAATTCACATCCTTCGCATGAGGAGAATAGACTAAGTGAACAGAAGAGATCCTTTAAAAAGGATTAAGGCTTTAACTGTGTTATGTGTATCGTTTAGGATAGTATAATATGTGTGAATGCTAATCGCAAGGAAAAGTTCAAAACATAGTTCCGAGAAGTTGACTTCAACGGAAAGATACGAGTATACTGGATCTATCCGACTTTAACCGCATTTTGACCGGAAAAGTTGTTTTATAGAACTCAATTTTATTTTAGCTTAGCAGATGGGTTGTGTTTCGAGATAATGGATGAAATTCATGCAATGAAGTTGCACTTGCATACAAATTTGAAACACATAGAGGCAAAATTAATCAAGCAAATAATTAAAGCCAAATTAAGCATTGCCATTTCGAACAAAGCTCAGGATTAGATAGTGGTTAAATAGAATTTATCATTCGTTTATCACTGATCTTAAAATATGAAAGCTTAGATAATAGGTATTACATACTAGGGATGAAAAATGAAATTGTTCAATTTTATCTATTAAAAACTAAATACAAATTGTACTTTAATGCTTTCTAATGTAATGTGCCCTGTAATTATCGCATCGTTATATTTATCACAAAAACGATATGAATTGAAACAAAATGTCATTATATCACATTCCGTGTTCTGTAACTATGCGATGCGAAAACTATACCACATGGAACATTTCGAAATGAAACCCCTGAAAATATTTCAGATGTTCAGGTTCTGTAACTTTCGAGTGCGATATTATACACTTTAACTATACAAAATTTATCACATTTCAATTGGCTTGCGATATAAAGGGGCATTGAACATTGTCAAACGGATAGTGGACAGTGAACAATTTTGATTTTTTATTTAACATCCGTTGATCAAGTTCAACGTTTAAAGAAATGAAAAATAACTAATAAAAAGCAGTCAGAATTAATATAGAAGAATGTGGGTACATCTGTCGACATAATTCAGCAGGCACTTAAATACGACCCATTTTTAACATTCTTGAAACTGTGTTGCTACAAAAATATATTGGTACATCCAACAAGAGATGGCAAAAGGTTCTTATGTTTTTTTGAAAAAAAAAGTTTTTATTTCATTTATTTTTTTCATAGACTGACAAAATAAACCCAAAATTTTAATTTCATTAAATTCATCATCTTAAATCAGCGTTAGGATCAGATTAAATTCAAAAGGTTTCATCAGAGGCCAGCAGAACCGAGCGATCATCGTATTTTCAAAAATTCAACATAAACGCGTAATTTTCAGATAGTCCGCTAAAAACTCGCGCTACACCAGTGCTATCCCAACAACATGTAAATGGATTGGGGACACAATCCCGAAAACCAAAATCCCGAAAATCCAAAATTCCGAAAATCCAAAATCCCGAAAACCCAAAATCCAGAAAATCCAAAATCCCGAAAAAAGAATCCCGAAAAATAATATATAAAATGAAAAATTTGCGCAAATTTTTCATTTTATATATTATTTTTCGGGATTTCGTTTTCGGGATTCTTTATTTAATTTTGAATGTGAAATAGACAAGTGTTTGTCCATTCCATTTACCGTAATAATATTTTGCAATTGTTTGCGTTGTAATGTTTTGCAATTCGCAATTCAGTTGAGCTGATCTGATCTTAGTGTGATAGCTGACCGACTAGATTTTTGTTAGACAGTGAACATCGTAATACAAAGTGAGTATCGTGCATGCCTTTATAATTAAAAACTTTATATTATCAGTCAGTTCAGCCGCAGCTTTAAAGCTTAACGCATCGAACCATCCTGGTGTGATATACATACTTCTGTTTTTTCTTTTTTGCATATTTGTGTTTCTTACCGGCAAAATTAGCAAACGCTCGCGATCCCCTAAAACAGAGGACATCTCATTGTCCTCTGAAAAAAGACCTAAATCGTCAATCGCAATGGCAAAAAATATTAAAGACTCCCGGCCCAACTACTGGAGCCCTTTACAATGTTTGCCTGATAGCGATAATGAGAGTGATATCGCGGATGAAGTGGTATCGCCAAATAATTCGCAAAAAAATGTTCCCCCTCCCATCAAAGTGTTGCAAAAAATCGTGCGAATACGTGCATAGTGCAATGAACCATCTAAAAATTTCAGACTATTCGATTAAGAAGATGTCTATCGGCATCAAAATCATGTGCGACTCAATGGATTCATATCATTCGGTGCTCAAAAAAATAAAAGAGGACAATTGTCAATTCTTTACACATGATGTAAAAGGTGAAAAAGTTTTCAAAGCCGTGCTTTATGGCCTGGGTGAAGTCGACATTGGTTCCTTGAAAACCGAACTCATACGACTTGGCTTAAAATGCAAAGAAATAAAATCGTTCAATAAAAAGTACGAACACTACACCGACACGTTTTACATTATATTCTTTGAAAATGGAAGTGTTAAACTGAGCCAACTAAGAAAAAGCGCTCGCGCCATATTCCACACGCAAGTGACATGGAGCTTTTATAGAAAGCAAAAAAATAAATTAACACAGTGCCGAAACTGTCAGATGTTTGGCCATGGATAGAGAAACTGCAAAATCAAGACATTCTGCGGTAACTGCGCTGGTTCACACAAAACTGAACAGTGCAACGTACAAGTCTCCAAATGTGCAAACTGCAAGTGCAACCATAAATCTACCGACAGCGCATGCGTAAGTAGAAATCACTATTTTGAGTTGAAGCAGAAGCTTGCAGCAAAGACGAATCGATTTGTCTCAAGCAACGGAAACAACCAAGCGAAGCTGCGTAACAACAACAACAACGCCACCATATCTCTTCACTCAATGAATGATTTCTCAGCTCTACCAAACAGAGCGGCTGCAAATCGTCTGATAGAAGCAGATTGCAACAACAACTCCGCACATAAAGTATGGGCACCCACAAATCCAGCACTGTTGCCGTCTTGTAACATTAGTACAAGTACCAATCATGGTGAGTTATTCTCCATGGAGGAATTAAACGCACTTATCATGGAAATGATAACAAAATTAGGGTCTTGTAAAACTAGAATAGATCAATTTAATGCCATCGCACAATTAGCAACTAAGTTTTCGTACAATAATGTTAAGTAATATAATGAACAGTAATTTAAATATTGTAACATGAAATGCAAGAGGTATTCGGAAAAAAAGTATTGAGTTCATTGATTTTTTGAACAATAATAATATTGATATAGCATTAGTCACAGAAAAATGGCTGAATACAACAATGCGAATATCAACCTCAATATATAAATGTTATCGGTTGGATAGAACAAATAGAACGGGTGGTGGTGTAGCGATTCTAATTAAGAGGTCAATTCAACATAAGCTTTTAAGAAGTATTCAAACACAACATGTTGAAAACCTGGGCGTAGAAGTCACTTTAAGGAATGGGAGTGCATTGAAAATTTTTTGTGTTTATTTCCCTGGTGGAAATTCAAGAAATGACAAGAAGGAGCAACTGAAATCTGATTTAAGAAGATTATTCACTATTAGTGGAGACTTTTTGATTGGAGGTGATCTCAATTCCAGGCACAGGGATTGGGGCTGTTGCCGAGCAAATTCATGGGGCAATATTTTATCTGATCTCTTTGCTATGTTACCTGTTCGTGGCCTGTTTCCTTCCAGTCCTACCTATTATCCTGCTGGTTCTCGTGGCCGTCCTTCTGTTATTGACTTATTCGTTACCAACATGTCTAGTTATATTTCTCAGCCTGTCGCTATAAATGATCTGCCCTCAGATCATAATCCAGTCATTTGCCGGCTTCCCTGGTCAGGTGAAAAACTCGTGCAATATATTCAGAACCTTAAAAAAGCTAATTGGTCTAAGTTTCGTTCTGAAATTAACGCAAAATTCAGAAACCTCCCTACTGCTCTAGATGGTGTAAACAGCAAAGGAGATGTTGATGAAATAGTCAAACATTTCTCTGAACATGTTCTTAGCTCTGCGGATACTAGCATCCCAAAGGTAAGGAAAAAATATTTTTGTGTAAAACTTCCAGCTCACGTCTTGGAACTCATAAAAATTCGTAATATGCACAGGCGAAACTGGCAGAGATATAGGCAACCCTTTTCTCAAAGAATGGTAAAATACTTTGGAAAACTAATAGCCAAAGCCATTCAAGAAATACGTAATGAAGAGTGGAACACAAAACTTAGCTCTCTCGATAAAGCATCTAAACCTTTCTGGAACATCACCAAAGTTATTAAAAATAAAAATAGGCAAATTCCGTGTCTTGAGGCCAATGGTGATTTTTATTCAACTGATGCCGACAAAGCTAATGTTCTCGTTCAAAATTTTGCGCAAAACCACTTTGTCTCACAACAACTGGGAGGCATAAATACTGACTACGCGGTATATACAGCCATACAGACTCTGGACGCCTCAGCATCTGATACACCATTAAGTGCATTTGTATCTGAGGCTGATGTTAAACATATAATAGAAAATCAAAGAATAAGGAAAGCTAGCGGTATTGACTGTATAAAGAATGTTTATCTCAAGAATTTACCCAAAATTGGCATCAAGTTCTTAGCATTTTTAATTAATGCCTGTCTTAAAATGCAGTACTTCCCAACAGTATGGAAGGAAGCAAAAGTTGTTCCCATTCCAAAAGCAGGCAAGCCGGTCAACGAGCCTAATAGTTACAGGCCCATTAGTCTGTTAAGTAGCCTCAGTAAAGTCTACGAAAAAATATTAAAGGAAAAAATTCTAAAAATTATTGATGAAAGTAGTATCTTCCCACATGAACAATTTGGCTTTAGACGATACCATAGCACGAGCCACCAAATTTTAAGAATTTGCAATAGTGTTAAAAAAAATCGTACTCTTAGAAAATCTACAGGAATGATTCTTCTGGATATTGAGAAGGCGTTTGATACCGTGTGGCACAACGGCCTGTTATTTAAAATGATCCAATATAATTTTCCAACATTCCTCTCCAAAACTATCCAGAGTTTTTTGTCAAATCGTACGTACGTTAATAACAGTCCCTCACGTGTAATAAATGTTGCAGCAGGTGTTCCCCAAGGATCGGTCCTTGCACCTATCTTGTTCAATCTGTACATGTCTGACATCCCTCACTTACCGGACTGCGAATTTGCTCTTTATGCTGATGATTCCATCATATTTTCGTCGCATACATATGGTCTCAACATTGTGACAAATTTGCAGTATGCGACAGAAAAATTTATCGATCATCTAAGCAAATGGAGAATTAAAGTAAATGCGGGAAAGATACAAGCTATCTTTTTCTCAAGAAAAAGAAAGTCTTGTTTTCTACCGCCAAACCAATTAATAATAAGCGGCCAACAAATCAAATGGGAAGCACATGTGAAGTACCTAGGGTTATATCTTGACAAAAGACTTACGTTTAAGGAACATATTTCAAAGACCTTACATAAAACAGGTGTAGCGATTAAGATGCCCTTTATGCCCTATCCCTTTATAAATAGAAGGTCCTCACTGTCAAATGAAAATAAAATGTTGATCCGCAAAGTCATTTTTCAAGCTATTTTGCTGTATGGTTGTCAAGTGTGGGGTTCTTGTGCCAAGTGTCATATAAAAAGACTACAAATACAGCAAAACAAGTTGCTGAAAATGATGCTCAATCTCCCCTGGTATCACTCAACCTATGATCTTCATAAAAATGCTAATGTTGAATTGATCCCTGATAGAATACGCAAGCTCACTGAAACTTTTTTAATCAGATGTAACCTCCCTGAAAACCCCTTAATAAATGAACTCAGTACTATTCACTTAAGGCCAGACTAAACTAGACTCAACATACTTTAGTTAATCCCTCTCCTCCGTACTTTTTATGTATGAATGTGAAATTTTATTATATATATACAATGTATACACATATATCGTTTACACTTTTCGTTTTATTACTGTTAATCTCTGTACAATGAGAGTTTGTTTATCTGTTTGTTGTATATGAATTTATTTATTAATTTGTTACTTATTTATTCCTTTGGCTATTTATTTATTTGTTTATCTTTTATTTGTCTATTTATTTATTCAATTATTTATTTATTAATTTATTTATTTATATATTTATTTAATTATTTATTTATTTGATTAAACTATTTATTAATTTATATAATTATTTATTAATTTATTTATTTATATAATTATTTATTAATTTATTTATTTATTTAGTTACTTACAACTTAAATTTTTTATAATAATTGTATTTATTTATTTATATATTTATATACAAGGTGGCGCAAAAATAACCTTCCGATGTTTTTTGGCCGACCGACCGATTATTGCTCAAATAAATAGTCACCAATATTCCGCGTTCTGGAGCAGTGTAGCGTAACATTGTTTATTAACGTGTATTTCGCATGTGTTTACTACACAAATGTCAAAACAGAACTGACATTAGGGGCCAATCGCAAAATTTATAGCATTTTCTGATAGGAGGATTACTTTTGCGCCACCTTGTATATGTATAGATATATATATATATTTTTTTTTTATTTCATTTTATTATTATTTTTTTTTTTTTACATAAATGAAGGGTTTTGTTGTTGTTTCCCTTTGATAAAAATTTTGATTGTTCAACCTTATAATTTATAAATAAATTAAAATTTTTAGTTTCATTTTCGGGATTTTGATCTTTCGGAATTTTGGATTTTCGGGATTGTGGCTTTTCGGGATTGTGGGTTTTCGGGATTTTAGTTTTTCGGGATTGTGGCTTTTCGGGATTTTGGATTTTCGGGATTTTGGGCTTTCGGTATTACGTTTTTCGGGATTCTGTCCGACTCCCCATGTAAATATACAGACAGACAGAATGACTGAATTGCCTCGACAAACTACCATTCGATTTCCAGTATTTTGACAGTCCTTCCGATTTCCAATGATATTAAAAGTTAGCAAGGTATATTTTATCGCATAGTGATCGAGATTAATTGGGTTCAATTAGTAAAAACACGAGCTCCACGTTATAATTTTAGTTTTACTATTACCGCAAAAGACAATGCAAAAATCTCATCAAAACAATATATAACTTGGTCGATATCACTAGCAAAGATGTTACCGCGGCGATGGTTGCTATCAGAAAAAGAACAAATATTCGCTTAGCAATTCAATCTTTAACACAATCGAAAGATTTGGGCAAAATAAAAATCCCGTATTCTCTCCACAGTATAGCACAAGTATTAATCATAGCAACTAAACATATACGAAGGTGCGATTGTAGCCCTTGTACTAATGTATGTACAATTGTATAAACTAATATAGGGCGATGAGAAATAGAACTTAGCGGAACATTTTTGCTTTTGATAAACCATAATAGAGAAGCTATATAGGGCAAACATGGTATGGTTATAATTAAGTTTAAAAAGAATAAAAGAGTTATATAATATGCAACTTTGATTCAGGTTAAATTACGTTAAGATTAGGTAAATTCATTTACGTTAATAATTTAAATAGATTCGAATTCAATTTCTTAACACATAAAGTTACAGAAGAGTATGACTTTCTAAATGCGATAAACGGTGGAATTTTGTGTTCCGAAGTTTACGATGCGAAGAGTTATCGCATGAGTTACAGAACAAGGGCAGTGATTTCTTTTGGCAGGTGAATATGTGCTCCAACAGCTAGATGCATTAACTGCAATATTAATTTTAAGTTTTTGCAGCTGTGAGAGATTAAATTAAACTCTTTTTTTTGCAAACAGCTCATAACAACAACATATAAAAAACACAACGTGATCACAGATTATATACATAGTTCATGAATAACTAGCTATGTGCTTTTCCTTAGAAAAATATATCTGGCTAAGTGTACTACATTTGAGAGAAATGTACGCACGTATATAGTTTTATTAATCAACTAGCTTACCACCCCGGTTTGCTGAAATATAAGACAAAATTCAAAACCAATCGCGGTAATACCCGTCGTGAAAATATTAGAAAAAAAACCTTTCAAAGAATTCACAAAACAATACCCAATAAAAAACTACTGCAAAATGAAAGTGCATTTAATTATTATACGATGAAATATCGCAGAAAATCAGTTGGCTGAGTTCAAAAAATACTAAGCATCTCCTAAGATGTTCATTGAAATCAAGTGATGTTAAGGACAATTTTGTTCACAATTAAATACTTGTTATTAATAACATAAAAGATATATATATACTGTCGCGGACTTTTTTTAGAACTTTTCAAGAGGAACAATTCCCTTATACATGATTTTTGCGTAACTTAAACCGTTTACGCAACGGACACTATCAAAAAGGAATAATTTTCCCGTTTTGCAACATTTTCCAATGATGCTTCGCTCCTACTATTCGCAGCGTGATGCCATAAAGCCTAAAGCCTTCCTCGCTAAATGAACTATCCAACACAAAAAGAATTTTTCAATTCAAACCAGTAGTTCCCAAGATTACCGCGTTCAACCAAACAAACTTTTCAGTTTTATAATACAAAAGTAAAAGAGGTATAGATTTTACCCAAAAAAAAGTACATATTATTGTACTTCGTTATTCATCACTGCTCTACTCTTAAGACCACTCCATCGTATCACTATAAAATAGAACATAGTGTAAATACTCTTTTTTTGGTATAATCTGTTTTATTATACTCGTATGTACGTACTATCTTTTTCCTTGCGAATCTATTTGTTTATACCCTATTCTAAGGGTATATTAATTTATATATTCGTGATCAGCATCGATGGTAATTTCAAGCTAGCTATGTGCATCCGTCGGCGAAAATAAGGCCTTCAAACTGGAGCTACAAAGCTGAAATTTTAACCATATACTCTCTAGGCGCCCGCCCACAGACAAGCGCCCAATCATAAAAACACAACTTTATCAAAAAATTGAATTTTGAGCTGGAAAGCTGAAGTATATGATCTTTAGGGGACCAACATAATCTAAATTTAAATCTGCCCACTTAAACGCCCACAATTAATATAAAACACACTTTTTTAAAAAGTTTGAGCTGAAATTTGAATCATATACTCTCTAAAGACCCTCAATGCTCACGTGTAAATATTTTAAAAATGCGCAAACTGGCAGGTCAATTTTTAAAAAAAACAACCGTTTTTTCGAAAAATCCAATATGTATTGAGCTCGCCCAAGCGGACTCGATCCTTTCCCTATGTTTTTGTTCTTTTTTTTCTACAAATGTCACTAAGAAGGAGCAGGACCACCTGTCTTAAATAACGATTAAGGTATGTTATAAAGTTATTGGGGTGATCGTAAGAAACTTACATACTCACGTTGTTCCCAAAAAGTCGAATAACGGTACCATCCATATATGACAATAAGTGCGATATTTGTACGCAAGTGTATATAGGCTTAGATAAAAAAGAGAACAAAAACGCTCCACTGTGACTTGCCAGCACTATGCTGGCTGACATTTGACAGTTCGACTGTTTTCTTCAGACAAACTCGAGTATATTCAACCTGGAAGTTAAATTCCAAAATAATGCTAATTGTTGTTGTGTTTAACATGCAAATGTGAATAAGCATAATATACGCTTGGGCAAAAAAAAACGCGCCTAATATCTTTAAGACGGGTGATACTCACAATTTTAACAAATTTGCCTATATATACTAACAAAAAAGTAAAATATAACTCGAATAAATTTTTGATTTTATTTCCAAAAATAAACAAAAAAATGTATGTAGCGAATGTTCGCTTAATTTGATCAAAATTTTTTGTGTTATCAAGAAAATCATTCCGGCGTCCGCTATTGAAAACATTTTTTGTATAGAAAACAAAACATAGAATTGTAATTTATTGTTGTCGTTAATACGAAGTGTCCGCGAGAGAGATTTTACTCTATTCTCTATAATGTCATTTTGACTCATAGTTTGCAACTTCTTGTTTTTTGTTTTTTCCTTCATGATGAAGTTATCTTCTTCTTTTTCCTTACTAGCGGTGAGGATTTGATCAGGATTAAAGGAATCAT
The DNA here is from genome assembly GCA_949715645.1 of Portevinia maculata. NCBI lineage: Eukaryota > Metazoa > Arthropoda > Insecta > Diptera > Syrphidae > Portevinia > Portevinia maculata. The sequence continues at coordinate 20,769,110 of OX454526.1, read as the reverse complement.
AACCCCCCCCCCCCCCCCACACTTAACTGCATCCCTACTGGTCCGCCTGTGGGGTACGCCGGTTCACTGATTTTGATTCATTTCGTCGCTGAGGCCAATCAAAAGCTGCTGTTGCTGCATTTGTGTGATCCAGGAGTTTTTAGGCCTGCCTCTCTTTCGCGTGTGTATTGGAACGTTGATTGATATTGCCTTTTTGACAGGGTTTGTAGTCCTTTCAGCTGAGGGACATTTTTTGGTCACAGAAGATGAGTAAGTTTTCCCGCCACTTCATCCATCCCACGCTTAAGCTATGTTTAATGTCGTCATCACTTCGCTTGCTCCGCTTCTGATCATAGATCGCAGATATTTGAAATTTTTGCACTCGGGAATTGCTCTTCTATTCATATAAACGTCTGGAAGAGGTCAAAGTACGTAGTACGAAACCTATTCCCATCCAAAACTTCAACCCATACAAAAAGTGCTCAATGCAGAGACATTTGATCCTCGCAAATGATGGCTACATCGTCAGCAAAGAATAACTGATGCACTTTGGGGTCCGTCACTTTTCCTTCAAGCAGATAATCAAGCACTGTAATACATATCAAGGGATTTAAGACATCTTACTCTTGTCTTTACTCCCTCATACATTTTTATCATCATCTGTATGTAAGTTTCTGGAACTGCTCGCTGTCCTAGCGCCACATAAAAAAAAAAAAATATTGTGGGCGTGTCAGTGGGCGGATTTTGAAAATATTTACACATGAGCATAAAGGGCCCATAGAGAGTATATATTATAAATTTCAGCTCCCTAGCTCAAACTTTGGATTTTCAAAAAAATTGTTTTATTTATTTGTGGGCGTGTCAGTGGGCGGATTTTGAAAATTTTTTATCCCGAGCAGTTTTAGGAGTCATAGATCATATATAAAAAATTTCAGCTTTCTAGCTCAAAATTCGATTTTTCCCAAAATTTTGTTTTTTTGAGTTTGTGGGCGTGTCTGTGGGCGGATTTCAAAAATTCGTAAACTTGATTATTTCGGGACCCTAGAATGTATATGGTTAAAATTTCAGCTCTCTAGGTCCAGTTTAAAGGCCTAATTTTTGCCGACAGACGGACGGACGGACGGACATGGCTAGATCGACATTACTATCGATGCTGATCATAAATATAGTAACTTTTAGGGGTCTACGGGCAATGTTAAATATTCCGTTAAAATAATACTTGTTCTTTTTAATTATTTTCACATTCAAGTGAATATTCTAATAATGTTATTATTTCTCTTTTTTGTCCAAGAATTGTAATTTACCCTAGTTCAACGTACATACATACTTACTAGATTAATTTCAATTAACCACTGTACTATTGTTTGCTTAAACTAACGTAAAATCCTCTCTTTGTTATTTGCTTTTGTCTTATTCTTCTAATCGTCAGTGGTTAACAGTTAGTTTTTGTTTCTTGAATAGCGAGTCGAAGTGCGCTTGATCTTCTCTTTTCTTTTTTTTTGGGATTTAGTCGTTGAGCTGTTCGGACGTAATTTTGGTAACACAAATGAACATTACATATCACATAAAACATTATAAATTACATTATACAAATTACATTAAACACATTAAACATTGAAATAACATTTTTGATTACATAAACATTTAACATAAAACAAACAAAACAACAAAAAACATAATGGTCCTTCGCAGCCAGATCAATTGTAATTAGTGAAATCCAATAATTAATTCCATTAACCCCTATATGACTTTGCGTGTACACACACATACAAATCAGTGATTCGAAAGACACGTGGCTTGATAAAATTTCTATCTCCCAATAAATTTAATTTTCGTGCTTAAATAATTTCTGTTTCGTGATTAGTAAATTAAATTGGGCCTTATTCAAAATGAACGTGATAAAGGTGAAACGCGGTCACATCAAGGGATGCATGACAAAGGCTGCATCGTTTGCTGAAATCATTGACGATCGTGTTCCACTAGAACTCTTAGAAATTCGCTTGCAAAAGTTAGAGGAATCCTGGTTGGAGTTCGAATCACTTCACAAACAGCTTTTAGAGTTTTCGGAAGCAGATGGTTTCGTGGATCCTGAACCAGAGTTTTTCGAATATGAGAACAAGTATCTTCTGGCTCAATCGACACTTACAAAAAATATTCGCGAAAGAAAAAAGACTCAACCTGCTACCAATGAATCCGCTATCGACAAATTAGCCAGCCAGCAAGCGTCCTTCCTAGAAAATATTAGTCAACCGAAGCAATCTGCATCGCTCTGTCTGCCCACGTTCTCGGTTCCAATATTTGCTGGGGACTACAAAGAGTGGCCTTGTTTTAGGGATCTCTTCATCGGTTCAATAGAGAACAAATCGAATCTTTCCGCGACCCAGAAGTTCCACTATCTCAAATCATTTTTGCGAGGCGCGGCAGCAGATTTAATACGCCACATAACCGTTTCGGACTCTAACTATCTCGATGCCTGGGAGCGATTAGAAAATCGGTACGACCGCTCGAATTTAATAATTCAATCGCACATTCAGTCTTTCTTATCAATGCCCACTGCTACAAACGGCGCTCAGTGTCTTCGCAGAATCGCCGACGGGGCAGACCAAACTATTCGTGGGTTAAATGCATTAGGAGCCAAAGGCCGCGACCCATGGGTCACCTATATATTGTTGCAGAAATTGGATCTTGATACTCGCCAAGCTTGGGCAGAATTGGTAGGATCTAGGGACAATTATACTATTGAAGAGTTAGTGGAGTTTTTAAGTGAGCGCTGTGATGCTTTAGAGTCTTGCCAATCTCTTTCTCGTTCAATCCAATCTCGTGGTAAGACTAGCAAGGCCATTCATACCCACTACGTGGAATCAAATCAAAAGTGTCCCACCTGCACCTCAAATCATGTGCTTTCGAAATGTGAACGGTTCTTATCTTTCGATATAAGCACGTGTCGTAGTTTTGTAAAAGAGCATTCGTTGTGCTTTAACTGTTTACGATCTGGACACGCATCAAACAAGTGTCGATCGAATTTCCGCTGTCGAACATGTAATTCACGGCATCACACACTCGTTCACCTCGATTCTCAACAATCGTCGACATGTTCTGCAAATAGGAATCCGCCGGTCACTCCTTCGAATTATCCGTACAATTCTTCCATCAACCATTCATCTTTATCCTCCAACTCTCAAAACATCGCTTCCGACACTCCGACCACTTCTGCAAACGCACGATCCGCTATGAATTCAGCCAACGCGCTTTGCTCAACGGTGATTTCAGAAGGCAATTTGTTTTCTGCTAATCGTTTTACTCAAACAGTATTGCCTACTGCCATCGTTAAAACTAATGATAAACAAGGAACCTTCCAAAGCATTCGGTTGTTGCTAGATTCAGGATCCCAAGTGTCGTTTATAACCGAACAGACAGTTCAACGCTTGGGTCTTAATCGTCAACGTGCTCGCATTCCAATCATCGGCGTTGGATCAACATCAGCTGGTACAACCAATGGAATTGTTTCGCTCAAACTGTTTTCTCGTTTTTCTAATGAATTTGTCGAGGTTGATTGCTATATCGTTTCCAAACTCACCTCTCTTGTGCCTGCATCTGTGGCGACAATTTCGGACAAGACCTTCTTCTCTTCGTTTTCATTAGCGGATCCCAGGTTCGATGTACCTGGTCATATTGATGTTCTAATCGGTGCTGATAAGGCCTTTAGGATATTCAACGGTTCTGCGATTCGAGGTCCACCAGGAATACCTGACCTTATACCCACAATTTTCGGTTGGGTAGTTTGTGGCTATACAGTCAACCATAGCCCTTCCAAATTTAATGGTGTCGACTCTTATTGCACTCAATTAGATACAACACAATCTTTTGATCTCGAGCGCTTTTGGCGATTGGAGGAAATTCAAAATGAACCCAGTTTGTCCATTGAAGACCAACAAGCAGAGGACATATTTCTTAAAACCCACTCCCGCTTACCTGATGGCAGATACATGGTCGAGCTTCCCTTTAGATCTGACGAGAAGATCGATTTCGGAAATAGCTTGAAGGTAGCACGACATCGTTTTCAATCCATTGAAAGAAGGCTTAAGTCAAATGAATATTTGAGTGACAAATATACAAGCTTCATGAACGAGTACTTGGAACTAGGACACATGGAAGAAGTACCCGAGAGTGAGCTAGATCTACCACCAAGCCAATGCTATTATTTACCCCACCATGCTGTTATAAAAAGCAATAGTAGTACAACAAAGGTGAGGGTAGTTTTCGATGGATCAGCTGAAACTGATACCAAGCAATCACTCAACAAAGCACTGTTAGTAGGCCAATCGTATCAACGCGATCTCTTCTCTATTTCCATTCGCTTTCGCCGTCATCGTTATACAGTTTCCGGCGACATTGAAAAAATGTTTCGTCAAATTCGAGTCTCAAGGAAACATGCGGACTTTCAACGGATACTTTGGAGAAAATCAAGTGACCTTGACTTAAAAAAGCTACCGTCTATTGACAGTAACTTATGGCACGGCTTGCGCAACTTTCCAAGCTGTACGCACTCTTTTCCAGCTGGCACTCGACTCAAAGCATTTGTTTCCTCGCGCGGCCGAAGTGCTATTAAATGACTTTTACATCGACGATGTAATGACCGGTGCAGATTCCGTTGAAGAGATAACAGCTCTTCGTCTGGAGTTAAAAAACTTGCTCAAGTCAGGTGGGTTTAATCTCCGAAAGTGGACCACCAATTGTTGGCCGTTGCTTCTCAGTTTACCGGAGGATCAGCGTGAGTTGTCACCAAAGGAGTTTGTTGAATACAGCTCGGTAAAACTTCTAGGCCTACAGTGGTCACCGTCGAAGGATTCATTTTCGTATAAAGTTACCTTAAACGGTAGCTCGTCAGTAACAAAACGCAGCATTCTTTCGGAGTCTTCAAGGATATTCGACCCCATAGGATTTCTTACTCCTGTCATTATAGGCATTAAAATCCTCTTTCAGGAACTATGGCGCAGCAAATACAATTGGGACGACATCATTTCTCCAAACCACTCAACGCACTGGCGATCTATTCGTGATGAGCTTCCAAAGCTGGAATCGATAAACATCCCAAGAACAATGTGGTCGTCTAAGGAGAATGTAGAGTTTCATGGTTTCTGCGATGCGTCTCTAGACGCTTATGCAGCAGTTGTCTACTGCAGAAGCGTGGATTCAGCCGACAACGTTACATGTACTATCGTCGTAGCAAAGAGTAGGGTAGCCCCTCTTAAAATCGTGTCTCTCCCCCGCCTCGAACTTTGTGGAGCAGTTCTTTTAACACGATTAATAATGAAACTTAAAAATTCTTTACAGGATAAAGAAATGAAAGTTTTCGCATGGACTGACTCTGCCATCGTCCTCCATTGGCTCTCGGATTTGCCAAAAAGGTGGTCAGTTTTTATAGGAAATCGCACGTCTGAAATATTATCATCGATTCCAAGAAGGTCATGGCTTCATGTGCCTTCCCAAGAAAACCCAGCTGACTGCGCATCTCGCGGCATTACACCTTCTCATTTGCTTGAAAACGACCTGTGGTGGTCCGGACCATCGTGGATTAGGCTGAAACGAGCTCAATGGCCAGTAACGAAGTTCTCAGTCAGTGGTATTCCGATCGAGGAATTCGAGGAGAGAAAAGGATCACCTGCTCAGGTATTATTGTCGAACGTCAAGACACTTAACATCCTTGATACCGTAACAACCAATGTTTCTCGCTATTTAAAACTTATTCGGTCAGTCGCTTATGTTCTTCGTTTCATTTCAAACGCGCGCGTTAAATCGGCCTTTAGAAAAACTCTCTCATTGTCTCCTGATGAACTTTCAATAGCAAGGACAATACTTATCAAATACCATCAATCGGTCAGTTTTCCCTTCGAAATAAACGCTATTCATAAAGGTGAAGTGTTAAAAAAGGGAAACAAGCTGTCGCCTTTAAGCCCATTTATAGACAAACAGGGAGTGCTTCGCGTCGGTGGTCGTATCCAGCACTCAGAAGTCTCATATTCGGTAAAACATCCTATTATAATAGACAAAAATACTCGTTTGGCAAGGCTTATCGTCGAACATATTCATAAACAGAATTTACACGCGGGTGTTTCCCAAATGTTTGCTCTTCTTCGTGAAGAATTTTTTGTTATCGGTTGTCGGAATCTGTTACGTAAGGTAGTCCACGATTGTGTTTCCTGTTTTCGCTATCGAAAGACCACCTCAGCCCAGCTAATGGGTGATCTACCATCAGAACGTGTTCGATTTTCGCGTCCGTTTTCAAAGGTCGGAGTAGACTACGCCGGGCCCATAACGTTGCGTTTGGCAAGAGGACGGAACCCGAAATTTACAAAGGCATATATCGCGTTATTCGTATGCTTCACTACAAGGGCAATTCACTTGGAGTTGGTCAGCGATCTTTCCTCAACGGCATTTCTTGCAGCTCTTGATCGTTTCTCATCGCGAAGAGGCAAACCAGTCGAAATTTGGAGCGATAACGGGACGAATTTCCATGGCGCAAGACGGCAGCTCGACGAAATGTTCCAGCTTCTTTTGAGTCAACAACACAACAACATTGTCATCGATCACCTTTCCAAGGATAAAATAGCGTGGAGGTTTATTCCCCCTGCCACACCTCACTTCGGAGGTTTGTGGGAGGCGGGAGTCAAATCCGTTAAATTTCACCTCAAACGAGTAGTTGGTGATCACAAACTGACTTATGAGGAGCTATACACTCTCTTAACTCAAATCGAGGCTCTGTTAAACTCTCGACCCATGTGGCCTACCTCCGATATGGATTCTATCGCTTTAAGTCCGGCTCACTTTTTAATTGGTGAACCATATATATCTGTTCCTCGTCCTGATAATTGTGTTCATAATGTTTGTCCGTATATTAATTGGTCTCTCTTACAGACACTTAAGCAGGGGTTCTGGAAAAGATGGCATGCTGAATACTTGACTTCACTCCAGCAGCGACCAAAATGGCAGAACGTGAAGCAAGATCTATCCGTTGGCGACGTTGTCATGCTTAAGGACCCAAATTTACCACCATCCAAGTGGATCCTTGGACGAGTCAAAACCATCCATCCAGGAAAGGACAGAAGAGTTAGAGTTGCCTCTATAATCACACAAACCGGAGAATACGTGCGACCCATCGTTAAATTGGCTCTCCTTCCTTTTTCTGAAAGACGTAGTCTTCCAGGGGGGGCTGAATGTTAAATATTCCGTTAAAATAATACTTGTTCTTTTTAATTATTTTCACATTCAAGTGAATATTCTAATAATGTTATTATTTCTCTTTTTTGTCCAAGAATTGTAATTTACCCTAGTTCAACGTACATACATACTTACTAGATTAATTTCAATTAACCACTGTACTATTGTTTGCTTAAACTAACGTAAAATCCTCTCTTTGTTATTTGCTTTTGTCTTATTCTTCTAATCGTCAGTGGTTAACAGTTAGTTTTTGTTTCTTGAATAGCGAGTCGAAGTGCGCTTGATCTTCTCTTTTCTTTTTTTTTGGGATTTAGTCGTTGAGCTGTTCGGACGTAATTTTGGTAACACAAATGAACATTACATATCACATAAAACATTATAAATTACATTATACAAATTACATTAAACACATTAAACATTGGAATAACATTTTTGATTACATAAACATTTAACATAAAACAAACAAAACAACAAAAAACAGGCAATATTAAGGTATTTTACAAACTATGCGTCAAAATTAATATACCCTTAGAATAGGGTATACAAATAAGACAATGGGCGCGTTAAATTTGCAAGGCAACTGCGAGTCCCTATTATTTCGCCCTTTTTCATTGATCATTTTCATGATTTGACAACTGAAAGAGAGTTAAATTCTAGCGAACTCGCAGTTGCCTTTCGAATTGAACGTGCTCAATGTCCTGCCTAATAACTCGCCAAACAACATTTTTTCCATGCCCACTTTTGGGACCGTTTTGAACAAATTTTCAATTTTCGATCATTTGGCTTAAGAAAAATATGCGAAATACACAAAGCAACATGGATATGTTATCCATCAGTTTGCCCCAGGCAGCGGACTCTAGCTTTTCAATAAGTTTATTTTTATCATCTTTTTTCTAATACTTCCGAAAACTTCAAATTTTCCCAAAACGGCTGTAACAATTTAAATATGTTTGGTTGTTTTAAATACTTGAAGTGAAGCTATATGGCATACTCAGTTTCCTTGAAACAAAATCCGCAATATTTTGAAAACGGATAAAGTGATTTCAAGGAACTGCAATATTTAGAATAAATTCACATTGTTATATGAAATTAAATAATTTCTTATAACACGAAGAGATACTTATGAAAGGAAAAAAGCTTTGTACGACCCAGCCATTATTTTATTTTTGTATAATCGATAAGCTTCGGTAATTGTTTATGAAAGGTTTGTCATAAGCAAACTAGAAATAGCGGAATATCTTTGAGCTCATATTTGTAAAAACGTGTTACTTATGAAAACCATAAAATTCGACAATTAAATCAATTAAATGTTAAAAATCAGTTGACCTTCTTTCAAAACCAATAAATAAGTACATAAGAGCTGACTTAATTGTGATGGAGGTCCCAGAAAACCGCAACATATACCAAATAGAGTCTGTCGCCGGCTTCAGGAAGGCCAACTCATGAACTTATGGAAAAAAACTAATTGTCATGCTTTTCAAATTGAAAAATTTAACAAATTAAATAATTTAAACAAACTTCATTTAAAATGCAAATCAATTTCTAAATTTCTATTTTGAATAATCCACATTAAAAATAATCCTAACTATGTCGTTTATTCAGCTAATAAATACCTAATTGGCTAGTTGGAAACAATTAAAATGTTTTATTTAATTATTTAAACATGCAATTCCAGTTTTAAGTTACATATCTACATATAAAAAAGAACAACACTTAGTCAAATCTTTTGTGTTTATTATCTGGAATGCAAACAAGCTGTCTACAGGATACAGGTTTATAATTCCATCTTGCAGATCAAAATTCTTAATTTGAACCCCCAAAATTATTTGGAAGCCAAAAAGTGTTTGTTCCTTTACGACATATCCTTATAAAATCAACCGATTTTCATCTTCAGATAAGCCATATCCTCCTCATATCTACTTGAAAATAACAGATTATTTTTAAATGCATCATTCATCATAAAATCAGCAGTAATGATGGTATGCTATTTCTTTTGGATAAATATTAAATTCTATGATTTAAAATTGAAATTCATCACATTTCCTGAGGTACCTACATATAAATGAACACAGAGTTACATCTAAGGTTTTGACGAGACGAGGAGTAACTCCGCTTTACCCACTGTTACCAGTGCCATCAGTAAAAGGCAGAGCAGTTCCAGAATAAGCAGCACGAAATTGCTTCTAAGAAATTTGCGAAATTTAAATTCTTCATCTGTCTGTCTGGGGAAAATTTAATTTTAATTCTATTTTTCTTATGCTCTTGCATTTTCCACTCTATTCTGGTGAATTTGGAGTCAGGAGGATGAATATCGCTGAACGTAATAGCAAGGATCAAGTGTCTGCAATTCGAGATACATAGAACATATCAGCTATGTGTGGTGAGCGCCTGTAGCTATAAGTTACGTGAGAGTTAGGTGAAGGGCATTTGAACTTTGATAAGATGATATGATGATATGATATGCAATGATTGCCACCGTTTCAAACATAATTGTAGCCGTATCGTTTTTTGTTATAGCTTTTATTAAACTTTCTGTTATACTTTACTAATACTTAAGTGAAAGATATTGCAATCGTGGTGGAATCAAACTGAGATTGATGTATTTGGGGTTTAAGGCTTAGGTTTATCTCACGACAATGGTTTTGGTTTTCCATTGCAGACAGATCGCTTAGACGGACGGACCCCTAAGACGGACAAATTTTCTTAACTAAGGCCCTATAGCCAAACGTAAAATAAAAATGTTGATATGCTTTTTTCGTCCACTTTTTTGTTACAAATTAGTTAAACAATTCATAAGCAACATTTTAAGAATAAGCAAATCTAAGTTTTTACGATTTCATTCTACGTATGGGTATAACTGGGGCCTAAGCTGTTATATATCGGATTGAATACATTTAACCTGTGGCGGATGTAGGATCTCGTCGAGAGGGGGGGGGGGGGGGGGGTCCACAAAATTTATGCTGTCATGACCTAACTTAACCTCATTTTCTCACTCTTTTGATACATTTTGCATGAAACTACGATAGCTCCGCTTGTGTAGACACATGGTTACCACTGCAAACAATTTTAATTCGGAACATCTACTTCACGACACAGTGTCGATAATTTTTTGATACACAGATATATACTCGTATATGCGCCCTAATAAAAGGTATACAAAATCAAAGCATATACGTACTATGCGTTGTAGTCACAAACACGTAAAATCACGAATATTGATATATATTCACATTCGAGAAATGTCGTTTTCTGTATCGTACATATCTCACATGTTCGACATTTTAAATAGGGCGCCAACAATACTGCGATGGCAACACCGCGGCGTAAGATTTTCCCCGAACTGCTTAAGCTGTGACAGTATACATCTGTCATTCAGACCATTCAGTCATTTTGTCATGGTCTGTAGTGATGTCGAAGATTATTAGAGAATTGCCTTCCACATTCCATTTCTTGATACTTACATTTTTCATCTCCGAAGTCGGTTCGAAAAACACAAATCGATCTTCCACAGTTTCGGACAACTATTTCCTTCCAAGCAGGAATTTCATGCGGAAAAATGCGCAGATCGTTTTATGACGAAATATTCAGAAAGGAATTTCATCTCAGAGATAAGAATGTGGAGGCAACGGATCTCCGATCAAGATATTCAAAATGCGCTCGATGCACTATCAGTGAGTAACTTCAGATCGGAATTTTTACGTCCGGAATCAGTTTCTATAACCCATCGAATACTTAACTTTCAATGGTTACGTTATTTTTTAGGTTATCAATGAAAAATGTTTCAAAAACGTGAACACGATCTTACGAGTATTGGCAGTGTTACCCGTAACAACAGCAACTCCAGAACGATCATTTTCGACCCTAAGAAGAATAAAAAACTATCTTAGAAGTACAATAGGACCGGAGCGCCTGAATGGACTCGCTTCATTGAGTATCCATCCTGAAATTGGACTAACGGAAGACGAAATTCTGCAAGAATTCTTCAAAAAACCGCGGAATTTTAAAAACGATTAAGATTTTCTCTAGATTTCGCACTATTGCTAATATGTTGTAGTAACATGAATTGAATAATAATATTATGCATGACAAAAATACGATAAATCATTTATTTACACATTACAACTTTTTTGGATTTTCGAATCGTAAAATAGAATATGTAAATTTTCGGCAACCCCCCGTGGATCCGCCACTGCATTTAACGTTCCCTGAGGCGGACATTCCGGACGCAGACAAGTATATCTGTTAGAAATTATTTTATTTGATTCCTTTAGATGGATAAAAACACACAATATCACAGCACTTTTTTTATTATTTGCCTTAGCATTTGAAAGATATATTTTTGCGCACAGTCGCAATATTATGTAAACGAAAAGACGAAATGCAACAACAATTTGGCACACATTTACAGAGCAGGTACGGTACGTGGTGATGACGGTATTCATGAAAAGTTGCAGCGCGGCTATAATACACGCATCGAGCTCGCAAACCATAGGAGAGGGGCAGAGTGAGGTGACTGTTAGAATCGAACCCCAAATCTGGTCCCATTTTGTCTCCTCAGCGGGAAGATAACAAACCGAGTGTGACTGTATTAATCAAAGCCCAGGTTTCCTATCTAATCCTGATTGAGTTACTATTACAATCTAACCTCAATCAGCCCTCTTTTCTTTGGCAGGATTACAAGTTGGGATGACTGAACTCAATCAAACCCCAAACCATCGCTCAAATCCCTGGCAAGGAGATCCGTGTGTTGCTATAATGTGACTAGTGCAGTCGAGATTAAGTCCGACTTCCGAATCATGGGTTAGGATCAGGGGAAGTGACTGCTGCAATCAAACCTTCCGAGTCGGGTGACTGATAATTGCTTTAAAACTGTGCTTGAGGGAGTGACTGCTCCAATACGAACCACAAGCTGCACTGGTCCACGGAAAGGGAGCAGTGAGGGGTGCCTGCCACAGTCCAGCGTAGTAGGAGGTCCATCCGCAGAATAATTTCAACCGTTTGGATTTTGTCATGAGTTTTGTCACGCAGCAAAAATCTGTCTCGCTGACATCACTTAGATCTTCAAAGAAATAGTTGCCAAAAATTTATTTCCTTGGGTTTGGCTAGTGCGGCGCAGGATATCCAGGTGGTGTGTGATGGTCCTCTTCCTCAACGTGTAGCTTATGCAGAGGGTACACTCATTCTGGTGGCATGTCTACCCGAAAGGCAGTGACCAGTGATTGCTTCGTCTACCAAGCTTATATTTTTTTCCTGCTGTGGAGAGGATTTGAATGTTCTTTTTGCACAATATTTTGACCTTATTGGTTTTGAGGACGCACATGTACTGATGATAATCCACCTATTGTTCGCTTCTATTAGTGCGTTGTCTGACAGTTTGAACTTCAACGTTGGATTGTTACTCTGTTGGCAGAAAGGTCTTGTGCGGTACCCCGTCTGGCTACCTCGTCTGCCTTGCAGTTGCCTATAATGTTACTGTGGCCCAGGACCCAGCACAGGGAAATGTTACATCTGCCGGCGACTTCGTTATGGGATTCGCGGCATTATTGTACCTTGCTGCCCTGTTGGTTAAAACTCCCACAATGAAGAACCTATGAACCTTTGAGGCAGTTATGAATTCATTTTGCAAAGAAAAGCTGATAGATACAACGTACCTATTGAAACAAATTCCATAAAAAATGTATAATCAATTCGAAGTACTTTCTATTAGAGTGTGAACGTTTCGTACGACCCAGTGGTGCACTTTAATGTTTCCTTCAAAAGAGATTACTTATTTCAATTTTATTCAAAGTAACCAACCACCAGCAGTAGCAGAAGTGGCTGAGGAGCAGAAAATAAAGCACAGTTTTCCAAAGGACTCAAGTTGGACATCCATGCCGTGGACTTGATGATGAATCGTCTTAACAATTTGCCAACGAATGAATTGAAAAGAAGATGTCTGCTTCTCGGCATACATAATTATGATAGCCATGGGAAATTGTGTGCAAGCTTAAGGAGCACAAAACGAAAAAAGAGATAAGAAATAAGGATGCGAACTGGAAAAATTATATCTCAATTCAAAGTGATGAAAGTTTCAAGTTTCAGCTGAACGTGAATGATCATCCTGTTTATAAGTTAAAATTGAAACGAGGCAATTTACATAGATGATGCTTTTAAGTTCAGTGAAGAGAAGTCCAATTAGATGTGTTAGTAACTCAAGAAAAATAAATGAATAAAATATACATTTAAATGAAGGCCATTAGTCGATATTCAAGATTAATTTAGGCACATACCGACTGGACTGAATTGAAGCGCTTAAAGATAACTTGGGGAACGGCAAAATGGCCCACATGGGAGTCGTATAGCGGTTACATTTTTAAAGAAATTGATTATAAGATGTTCGTGTTTTTTATAATTCTTTTCTCAGAGAAGGCGAGCCTAGGTTTAAATTGCTGAAATCTTAATTTTTCCGAAAGAAATCTCTCGGGAGTGGAGTCCAAAGCTTATTTCAAGAATTAAGTCTGGAAATGTGTCCATAGAACTGTGATGATACGGCTGTTAATCGAGTCGTTCCGCAACTCTCGAAGAGACAGGACGGCTAGTTACGGAAGATTTAGAGCAAAAAAGTTAGACAAGATATAGTAGTAATTAGCCTAACGAAATTCCAATAGTCGATTGGCTTAGGAGGCTGAGTGTCTGACTCTGACGTCAGAAGCGTGGGTTCGATTCCCAGCAGGAAGGAATTAATTTTTATAGTTTATTTGAAAAACGTTGATAGAGACAATAACAAAAGTGTAAAAAAAAGAGGTGTTAACAAAAAGTGCCGTACGGGGTGTAGGCGATGGACCCCGGAAAAACGGTGGTCCCGCGTACGGGTGTGGGTGTGCCGTTGCGACGCGTGGTGCAAACACGCGAGCCGGCTAAAAAAACATTTGCGGTAACAACGACCGTAAGACCAACAACATCAGCAACAGCAGCAGCAATAACAGCAGCAGCTATAACGTCGGCTGCAACAACAACGGCAGCAGCAGCAGTATGTATGCCAAGGGCAGTAGCTGCAAATACAAATAAAATGGCAACAACAACACCAACAAATACAACAGCGGGTCGGTCGTTGACCAGGCGGGTGGCAACACCAGCAACGGCAACATTAATAGCAGCAACAAAGGTGGCAGAAATCAAAGCTACAGATGCAGCAACAGCAACGAAAGCTTCGACTACAGCGACACCAGAAGCTGTAAACGAGGAGTTCCGAAAGGTTGAAAAGAGGCGACGGAAGTTAAAGCAGAAGCCGAATCTTTCGGCCAAGAGAAGGGTTAACTTGTGGCAGGCCATAATGTGGCATCATCGGCTCCTGGAACCGATGAGGATGGAGAAAATTCCAGCTCTTATGAGTTTGAAGGTGGAAATGACCGGTATATCGGAGAAGGAAATTCCTTCAGGGGCCTTCAGGTTGATGACGAGGAAGTCCTCCAAATGGACGATGAAGTGGACGAGGAGGCGCAGCTGGACAAGCTCATAAAAGAGCTACTGGAGAAGCGCGACCAGTTGCGCAGAAAGAAGCTGCAGCAACAGCAACAACAAGCTGTGCTCAAGCAGCAAGTTCAGCAACAACTTCAGGAGAAGCAACAACAACGACAACACCAGCAAAAACAACACCAACAACAAGGGCAACAACAGCAACAACAACAGCAGCAACAAGAACAATCAAAGCAGCAACAGCAGCAACAAAAGACACAACCTAAGGTAAAAATTCCACCAATAAATGTGAGTAATTTTGAAATAGTAGATAGCATTAGGTTATGTAAACTTATCACAAAAAATTTTCATGTGAAAAGGCTATCAGCCAACAACCACATAATTTTATGTGAAAACATAGGGGCGGGCTACAGTCCGCTTGGGCGAACTGTTGGATACCCTATTCTTAATCCTATATCTCATAAGTGGGCGTGACAAAAATTTAAAGGATTTTATCGAAAAAACTAAGCTTTTGTAAATAAAAACGCTCCCTAGCTCAAACTTTGGTTTTTCAATGAAATTGTTTTATTTAATTGTGGCCGTGTCAGTAGGCGGATTTAAAAAATATTTAAGTATGAGCATAAAGGGCACCTAGAGAGTATATACTATAAATTTCAGCTCCCTAGCTCAAACTTTGGACTTTCAAAAATAAAAAAAAAATAATTGTGGGCGTGTCAGTAGGCGGATTTTGAAAATATTTACACATGAGCATAAAGGGCCCCTAGAGAGTATATATTAAAAATTTCAGCTCCCTAGCTCAAATTTTGGTTTTTCAAAAAAAATATTTTATTTAATTGTGGGCGTGTCAGTGGGCGGATTTTGAAAATTTTATGTCCCAAGCATTTTTATGGGCCAAAGATCATATATAAAAAATTTCAGCTTTCTAGCTCAAAATTCAATTTTTCCCAAAATTTGTTTTATTTAATTGTGGGCGTGTCAGTGGGCGGATTTTGAAAATTTTATGTCCCAATCAGTTTTATGGGCCATAGATCATATATAAAAAATTTCAGCTCTCTAGCTCAAAATTCGATTTTTTCCAAAATTTTGTTTTTTTGAGTTTGTGGGCG
The DNA here is from genome assembly GCA_949715645.1 of Portevinia maculata. Classification (NCBI taxonomy): domain Eukaryota; kingdom Metazoa; phylum Arthropoda; class Insecta; order Diptera; family Syrphidae; genus Portevinia; species Portevinia maculata. Next base: position 20,753,352 of record OX454526.1, on the reverse strand, counting down.
TGTGGCCTAATTTTTGCCGACGGACGGACGGACGGACGGACGGACGGACATGGCTAGATCGACATTACTATCGATGCTGATCATAAATATAGTAACTTTTAGGGGTCTACGGGCAATATTAAGGTATGTTACAAACTATGCGTCAAAATTAATATACCCCTAGAATAGGGTATAAAAATAGAGGAGTACCATAGGGTTCGTGCCGCCTTGGGAGAGGTTAAGACCGAGTACTTTACGTACACCCCAAGGGAGCAAAAACTTAAAACCGTTGCGTTGAAGGGAATTGATCCCTCAATACAAACGGAGGAGCTAGAAAAAGAGCTCAAACTTTTTGAAAGCGACGACCTCAAGTTCGTGGGGGTCAAGCCGTTTTCTTCGGCTGTGGCAAGGGGTGGTAACCGTTACTTACCATTCTTCTTAGTGCAGCTTACTCCCGACAGCAAAATTGACAGGCTGCGAAATATCCGCTTCCTGTACTACCACGCTGTAAGATGGGAGAAAATAAAAAGGTCGGATCGCATACTTCAATGTATGCGGTGCCAAAGGTTCGGGCACGCCGCAGCTAACTGCAACATGCAGTTTAGATGCGTGAAGTGCGATAAGGACCACATACATGGTGAATGCTCTCTAGGTAAGGAGAGAGTCGAAGACCGGAGTGTACTCTCCTGTGTGCTCTGCAGGAACTCTGGGCATCCCGCCAACTTCAGGGGTTGTCCAAAGTACCAAGAATTGAAAAAGAGAGTCCAGGCCCGCAAACAGCAGTCTGAAGATGATAGGCGTCAGAAGAGTCGCTCGTTCGCAAATTTTGTGGCACCCAACGTGTCCTTTGCCCAAATGGCAGCTGGACCGGGTCAAGCCCACATGACATCAAACCAACCAAAGGTAGCTCAAAAGGCACCAGAGGTGGATCTGGACTTAAAATCGATCCTTCTGTCTCTGCACGGAAAGATCGATAAGTTCCAGAAACAATTAAATGAACAAGCGGCCCGAATTGACTTTATCTATTCGGAGCTGTTTGTGGGGTCTGGTGTGCCATAAATCTAATGGCTGCGCTGGATGAGGGAAACTTAAAGATCCTTGCTGTGAATGTTAATTCACTAGTCAGGATCGAGAAAAGAACATCACTTGCCAATTTGTTGAAAACCGAAAACCCGGATGTGCTTTTGGTTAGCGAAACTAAGCTAAATCAGAAGCACAAATTGGGATACAAAGACTATCATGTAATAAGAAGAGACCGGCCTCACTCCACTCAAGGAGGTGGGGTTGGAATCTTAATTCGAAAAGGCCTGCCCCATAGGGTTATATATAGCGGGGACGTGCGTAGGTTCCAGTTGTTGGAAGCATGCATCATATGCATTCCTCTCCATAGCCGGAGGATAATGTATGTGGTATCGGTTTACGCACCTGCTGCACCTCCACCAAACCAATTTATGACAGAGCTCGAGACACTTTTTCGTGGTCTGCAGCTGAACTCGGAGGAGAATTATTACTTCTTGGCCGGAGATATTAATGCCAAACATGCGGCGTGGGGAAATGTTACTGCAAATCCCAGGGGCAACCAGTTTCACGACTGGTGGCGCCTCAATATGATTGAGTATAACCTCGAGTTGTACGCGACGGATATCCCTTCTTTCCCAAGAAGCGGTGCTTTCCTGGACTTGGGCTTAACGGACGCAAGACTTCAACTGACGAACATAGATCAAAACACGCGGAACTGTTTGCGTGCGTTTGAGTACGATAGTGACCACTACGGACTCGCCGCCGCAATACGGATCCCGAACGAGCAAACGCTGCTGGAGTAGTACGAAGCAGTGTGTTCATTCGATTATCGGATTACACAATGGTCGCGCTTCTCCAGATTTTTAAAGCGAGATATACGTTCGCGTGGGATCGACCCACCGACAAACAGTAACATGACAAATGATGACATTGATCGGCATTTATTGCAAATGAACGACGCCATCAAACGAACTATGGAACGAACTATTCCTCGAGTAGGACGTTCCGACGACGACCAGACAGAAAAGTACAGAAACCCTACAATCGACGCACTATACCGACAGAAAAGTAGACTGCTCTCGAGGCTTAAACGGCTGTACAGGCAATTTACTGATCGCGACGACCCGGAGGTAAGGATGCTGAAGTCAGAGATCCGAATCCTGAAGCAGCTGATAAAAGAAAATTACAGAAAATCTTTAAGTCTGTATTGGGGCAATAAAATTCGGGCTATTAAAACCTGTAGTCCGAATATGTTCCCACAGATAAATAAGTTGTTCAGGAGGAAAGATCACAATGATATTCCTTGTGTTCGAATCTCCCAGACAGCAGAGAACAGACAGACAGTACTGACTGCTGGAATAAGTCCAGAAAGTGTCGCTTCAAACGACGATTTTTTCGTGGTCGAGGACCCACAGGAGAAAGTGGATTTGTTGGGCGCTTGTTTCGAGGCCGTGTATACGGTGAACAATCCTGTTCGCCGTAACCACGACATTGAGAATAGGGCTCTGGTGAGCCACTTCTATCTGCGCACCGAACTTGAGAATTGGCGATCTGAGAATAACGGATTCACCGTATTCACTGATGAAAACCATGCTAATGCAGTTGTCGCCAATGGCCGAGATGCATCGCACTTGTTCGTGTCGAAGGATGATCTTCTGTGCATCTTCGAGTCACTAAAGAATAAAAAGTCGGCGGGGATGGATGGTGTCCCAAACGTCGTATTGAGACACCTGCCTCTGGAGGCTGTAGATATTTTCACTACGCTGTTTAACAATGCGCTGAATAATGCACATTATCCGGCGCATTGGAAGATAGCTGTGGTACACCCTATCCCGAAAAAAGGTAAAGATAGGACGAACCCTGCCAATCTCCGGTCAATTAGCTTGCTTCCGAATATTAGCAAGGTCTTCGAAAAGGTTGTCAATAGAGCCCTGTTAAAGTGGGTCGAGGACAATAACATAATTCCGGACAACCAGTTTGGTTTCAGGGCGAGGCATGACACTATTCATGCCGCGTCGAAACTGGTTTCCGACATTCAGTGGAATAAATGCAAGAACCAATGCACGGGTGCTTGTCTAGTTGATTTTGAGAAGGCTTTCGACACCGTATGGTTAGAGGGACATTTCTACAAGTTGACCAGGCGGGGGATGCACAAACCTTTGGTATATGTAATCTATAATATGCTTATGGGAAAGAAGTTCGTTGTCAAATGTGGCAACGTAACTTCGAGCGGAGTCTTTGAAATTAAAAACGGTTTACAGCAGGGGGCGGTCAATTCTCCGATCCTGTTTAACATTTACACGAGTGATCTGGTGGGTTCACTCAGACATGCTATAGCGTATGCCGACGATTTGGTGGCATACAGATCAGGTCCTAAAATCGAGGTCATTAATATCCTTTTGCAGCGTGACTTCGATCAAATTAAGCGATATTGCGACTACTGGAAGTTGAAAATCAACTTTCAGAAGACGGAAACAATCTTGTTCAGAACTCCATTGGCTGGGGCCTCTAGGGATACCAGAAAAAACTGGAAGAAATTGGCCATTATTGGACAAAATGGGCAGCCATTGGCGGTGAGAAGCGTAGTTAGATATCTAGGTATCTGGCTTGACCAGTATCTGTATTTCGATAGGCATATAGTTGCTTGTCTTGCTGGGGCCAAGAAGGCTTATGCTCTGACAAGGAGACTATTTCATAGCAGTCAACTTGACTCTAGAGTGAAGGTCATTTGCTACGTGGCCCTTATAAGGCCGATCATCGCTTATGGTTGTCCATTGTGGTTTAATATAGCGCCTAGTTATATGGAAAAGATTCGGGTTTTGGAGAGACAATGTCTTAGGACCTGTCTCCGGTTGTTCCGAACGCCCGAATCCAACTATATAAAATACTATCCCAACAAGGTCCTATACGATGGGGCTCAGTTGAATAGGATTGACAATTTCCTCATTAAGGTCACTCGAAGGCACGTTGTAAGGGCGATGGCCAGCGACAATAGTCTGATATTTGGGGCTTACTACCCCAATGAAATGTACATAGAGAATACGCTCCGGTCTGGCTTTATCCCGCCAGAGGCATTTATCCATATTGATTCAAAAGGGCTGGTACAGACGAGGGATGGTATCCCGGTCTTATACCATCGCTACCGCAGCGCGAGAGATAAGCGGCTCCGCCATGACGGGGACGTCGCCAATGCTCATGAGCTCCTCCGTTTTAGTACCGCAATATCGGAGAGGGATATATTTGACACGGAAAAGCAATTCGCCGAATTTTGGTGGCTTGTTGAGGGGGGAGGGGTCAACATGCCCTCCCAGGACGGTGCGTTACTCTAGGTAACATCCTCTTAGCTTATAAGTTAGATTAAGTCAGCTAGGGCGTTTTTGGGAGAGGCCGTGCTCGCCAACGTGTGGTGGTGCTTCCGGGAGTTGACTGACGCTGTAAGGCTTCAGTCGGCTCACGGCGGCGCGTGTGCACGTTGACGACTGCCAGGCGCTCGGAAAGCAATTGGGATTTTGACCACTTGTTGCGCCAGGCAACGAGTGCTCAGAATCCTAATTATAGTTAGAATATGCTAAGTAGTTTAAGTAAGTAGAGTAGGTAGTTTGTAATTTGTTTTTTTATATAAAAATATAAAATTTGATAAAGATTCCGAGTTTTCTTAACAATTTTCTCGATGAAAACATAATTATGTAAGATTAGTTCGTAAAATAGTTTTTTAGGCCGAAAGGCAATAATTACAAGATAGAGTTAAGTTTAGGGCGTCCGCATAAGGATCAATAATCTAGAATAAGTATCCTGTTAATTTTAAGTTAGATTTAATCATTTTTGTCTAGTATTTAAGTTGATATAAGCTAATAATTAATAAAAATGAATTTAAAAAAAAAAAAAAAAAAATACGGCTGTTAATCCACGAAATACATTTTAATGTTTAATTATAAAGGGTGAGCCAACTGTGGACATTTTTGTTAGATAAGTCTCATATTTTTTAACTACCTAATCACCGTGACTATTTATTGAGTATTAAGGTTCGGCTACCACACTGTGATTACAGCCAGAGTTGAGGGGGGTCTGCAGGTTAGCTGCTGAAACTAAATAGTTTCGTTGGAGATGCGCTGGTCTCGTAGGATTCGGGGTCGCCAATTGCAGGGCACAATTGATGAAGGTTGTAAAACGAAAATCGATGAAAAGAAGAAACAGTGGATTAAGAAAAAACCAGTTTTGGGTTGAACAAGCTTTTATTTGAGTTCAGGTCTTACCTCTAAGCGAGTGGGAATAAGAATGGACGAGAGCTTAACGTGAATACGCTTTGCTCGATTACGAAAAAAAAACCGGAAATAGGGACTTTTTTGGGAATACATTGGGAATGGAAATATAATGTATGATAAGAGTGCCATCTATGATTTCACATTAGTAAGAAAGTATTTATATTTGAGATGGTGTTGAATATACTTTTATATTCCTATATTTCACCTGAACATTACCGGCCGCCTTGCAGCATCCGCTGTTAAAGAATACAATAATTGGCGCGGTAAGAAATAATAAAAATAATAATAACTTAGCCTAGGGGGAGCCTTTGGTTAGGGAGGGTTAGGTTAGGTTAGGTTTATGTGGCTGTCGGCTGAAGCCGACACACTTAGACCAATTTAGGTCCATTGTGATACCACGTATTTTTTTATCTACCTCAACTCTGTAGATGGGACTGGCCAACGACACGCGGTTGTTCTCAAGCGGTCCCCCATCTACGTACTAACCGCGCCCAACGTCGTTTAATTACGGTGATCTGACGAGAACCGATTAACTCGACGTGGTATGGTCGTTGGTTTGGTTAGGGAGGGACTCCACTCACTCCTTATAATAATAATGAACAATAATAAATTCGAATTCGATCGTTAACAAATGCGTAGATACTTCTTAACAGTGAATAAATTGCATACAGCAATTTTCATTCTAAGTGCGATTAAAGAATAAGTCGTAAGTATATAATTCATTTCGATGGGAAAACAAAAATAATAAGAAAATAAATAAGATACATGTGCATATTAACATCTGGATCTACAGACAAGGATTAAAATTGCGTTTATTGACTGGGAAGCAGACAAAGCTTAACTAGAGAACGAGTGATGATTCCCTTTTGGGTCTTAATATCCACGACTCTAACTCGTTTATCGGGACCGAGATGTGTCTTCACCACTCTACCTATTCGCCATTCATTAGGAGGAAGCTGCTCGTCTCGTACGACAACGAGATCATCCACTGCGATATTCTTCTGAGGATACTTCCATTTGTTCCTTTTATGGAGCTCTTTTAAGTACTCCTCTTTCCAGCGGCGGCTGAGCTGATGGTGAAGAATTTTAAGCCTTTGCCATCGGTTCATAGAATTTAAGGAGCACTCGGCCAGCGATGGCTCTGGAAGGCTGAGCAAGGGACCACCCCTCAGGAAATGCCCAGGGGTGAGAGCGATAATATCGGAAGAATTTTCTGACATTGGGGAAATAGGTCGGGAATTAAGGCAAGCTTCGACGCGTGCAAGAAGTGTTGAAAACTCCTCAAACGTAAGTTTAGTACTGCCTACTGTCTTGCGAATATGTGCCTTAAAACTCTTGACCCCTGCCTCCCAGAGCCCACCAATATGCGGGGCACCAGGAGGGATGAATGACCATTTGATTTGAGAAAAGTTGGTGTTTGGGTAAGTTTTCAGTGCATTTTGAAAATCCAATAAAAGTGATTTCGATGCACCGACGAAATTGGTCCCGTTGTCGGAAAAGACATGATCAGGCATGCCTCTACGAGCAACGAAACGTGAAAAGGATGCAAGGAACGCTTGGGTTGACAGATCACTTACTGCCTCTAAATGTATTGCCTTTGTGGAGAAACATACAAAGAGACACACATAGCCTTTCTCGGATCGACTAGTCCTTCCACAATTAATCTTAATAAAAAAAGGGCCTGCAAAGTCAATGCCAGTATTTGTAAAGGGCAGCGTAAATGTCGTCCTTTCTAAGGGTAGTACACCCATTAGTTGCGTACGCATTTTTTTCTTGTGCAAAGTGCATGCTTTACAATCGTGGATACATTTCTTCACCAAGTTTTTCATTTTTGGTATCCAAAATTCAGTTCGTAGTATGCGAAGCATTAATTGAATATCACCATGCAACGAAAGTTGGTGTACAAATGCAACGAAAAGTTTCGAAAAGTAAGCATTATATGGAAGTAAAATAGGATACTTCTCATTAAACGTTAGTGAGGACGAAGTTAATCTTCCATTAACACGAAGGACTTGGTTAGAATCCAAAATGGGGTTAAGTGTCAATAGAGAACTAGTGGATTTAATGGGTTTATTTTGAAGCAGAGTTTGATATTCTGTAGGAAAGAATATCTGTTGAGAAAGCATGATCATTCTATTTTTAGTAAATTGTATCTCGTCAGGAGAGAGCGAATTTGCTAAATATTTCCTTTGATGAAATCGAGTGGCGTTGAAAAATCGAAACATATAGCTAAGAACACGAACTGCTCTATGCCATGTGGAAAATCTACGAAGGATGATTTCGAAGCCATCATCTGTTGTTGTTACAAAGGTTTTAAGAGGCTTTGACTCTAACAATGACTCCTCGGGGGGAAAGGGAAGTGACATTGGCCAGTTTCGTTGATGTTCTTGCAACCAATTTGGACCGTGCCACCACAGCTTGCTTTCGCGTAGATCGTCAGGGGTTAAACCGCGTGTAGCCAGATCTGCAGGGTTGTCTGATGAAGAAATGTGGCGCCAGGAAGCATTCTGCATATTAGTTTGAATTTCGGAAGTTCTGTTGGCCACGAAAGTTTTCCAAGTACATGGCGGTTTACTCAGCCATGACAAAACGATCGTGGAATCCGTCCATACAAATAATTCATGGTTCTCTATGGAGTGCAATTTCTCGACTCCTAATCGAACCATATTCGAAAGTAATGTTGCTCCAAGCAACTCTAGACGAGGCAGTGAAATTGAATGAACGGGAGCAACCTTGCTTTTTGCCCATAGCAAATGAGAGGAAAAAGTAGACGTGCTATGTTGAACTCTTATATACAAAGCAGCACAATATGCTTTCTCCGAAGAGTCACAAAAGCCATGTATTTGTATTGGAGCCCAGGGAACATATTCTACCCACCTTGGTATGCTGATTGTTCGCAGAGCAGGGAAGTCAGCTGTAAATGATTTCCACATCTGCAGTGTTAAGGGTTTGAGGTTTTCATCCCATCCGGTCTGATCTTTCCAAATCTGCTGCATGATGATTTTTGCTGAAATCACGACTGGAGCAAGCCATCCGGCGGGATCATATAGTTTAGCAATGACAGAGAGGACCGATCGTTTTGTTATAGAGCCCAGCAAAGTTTCTGACTGAGGAAAGAAAAAGTGTCTGGAAGGGCCTTCCAACAGATGCCTAAAGTTTTTGCTGAACTCTTGTGATCGATTACCAAAAAGTCTTCATTCAAAAGATGCTCTTTGGGTATGTGGCTTAACAACTCAGATGTATTAGAGGTCCACTTTCGGAGATTGAACCCAGCCGAAGAAAGAGCGGATACTAGCTGATGCTGAGCAGATTGGGCGGATTGAATATCATGAGCACCAGACAGTACGTCATCGACATAAAAATCGCGCCGTAGAATTGTCGAAGCAAGAGGATGGGAATTCTGGACATCGTTAGCCAGTTGGCGTATGGTTCTAATAGCTAAGTACGGAGCGCAATTAACTCCAAACGTAACAGTTTTGAGTTGAAAATCTCCTATCGTATCATTTGGCGTTTCACGAAACAAAATTCGCTGAAAAGGTGTATCTTTGGGGTTGACTAGGATTTGCCGATACATCTTCTCTATGTCGCTATTGAAAACATATTTGAAGCATCGCCAATTTAAAAGTAGTAACGTTATATCGGACTGAAGTATAGGCCCGGGATAAAGAATGTCATTGAGACTCCTTCCATTGGAAGAGGGATTTGAAGCATTGAAGACAGCTCTTACCTGTGTGGTGGTACTTTGGGGCTTGACTACAGTATGATGGGGTAAGTAATATGAATGGATTTTATTGGATTTATATACTTCTGATGAACTTGTGGGTTCCATATGATCAAGGATAAGGTATTCTCGAATAACTGAATAATATTGATCTTTGAATTGGGGTTTGGATAATAAGCGCTTTTCCGTCCTGAGGAATTGCTTCAATGCAATGTCTCTTGAAGTTCCTAATTCGATCTCATTAGGAAAGCTTTCTCGGAATGGCAGGGACACGATGTAACGACCTGCGGAATCTCGCTTAGTGGTGGTGGCGTACAAGCTCTCACAATATTGATCCGCCGGAGAAAGCGAGTGATTCCGAGGCAGCTCCTCTAGTTTCCAAAATTGTTCAATTTGCTTATCAAGAGAAATTTCATTGAAATAAGATACGAACGTAGAATAAGAAGAGTTATGCGCTGTCGAAGAAGTTACTGGACCCAAAAGTACCCAGCCAAACACGGTATTTTGCGCCATAAGTGTGTTAAAAATATTATTTTTTACACCATCTAATACTATCGATGGATACAGATCTGCTCCGATGAGAATATCTACTTTGGATCTTTGATTGAAATACGGGTCCGCTAAAGGAAAATCAATTTGATTTTTGATATCCTTTATGTTGAGCGATTGTGATGGGAGATGGCCTGTTAATCGATCAAGGACCAATGCTTGAACATTGAGAGCGAACTCCTGCCTACGATCTGAACAAAGAGTAAATGAGCATAATTTCGAAGAAGAGGCGGTAATAGTGGTACTCATACCCGAAATCTGCGCATGTATGGGCTGAGTGGATAGACTCAAAATATTTTGAATCTCTTCAGAGATAAATGAGACCTCTGAACCAGGATCAATAAGAGCCCGTGCATTGAACAGAGTTCCGTGACGGGAAATTTTAACCATTGCAGTAGCCAAAATAACTTGCCGATGGTTCGATGAGAAATGAGATTGATGATTCGAATTTGGAGTGGACTGTATATTCGAGGATGAGATAGAATGAGACGCTGGAGTAGGCCTTGAGGTTGAGGGTTCATTGAGTGGAGGATTAGGAACGGTTTCTAAATGCAACAAAGTGTGATGTCGATTCTTACATCGGAAACATGTATTGTTGCTCTTACATGACGCATGAGTATGGGTTATAGCCAGGCAATTAGAGCAATAGTTATGGTTTTGAACCGTTGAAATTCTACCGTCGATGGTCATGTTTAAAAAATCGGGGCACAGACGGAGTGGGTGTTGACCTCGACAAACTTTGCAGTTGCTTATATTGGGTTTGTTGTGATATGTTTTAACGTTCTTTGAACGGGGATTGTTTTGGTGTTGCTGCGTTTTGGCAACATGAGTTTTGGATTTACTACCGGTTGCCATATCACAAACTGTCTCAAGAACGCGGTAGCGATTGGAAAGGAAATTACTCATGTCTTCCCATGAGGGTATTTCAGTGGGACGAGTCAGTGATTGTTCCCACAGAGCTAACGTCGTTTCTGGAAGGCGGCTTGAGCAAAGGAAAGTAACGATAGAGTCCCAACAATCAGTGTTTATACCGTACGACTTAAGAGCAACTAAACAATCACTGATATCAGATTGCAGCTGTTTAATAAGTCTACCAGATTCAGTTTGAATATGGGGTAAATTGAGAAGAATTTTTATTTGACTATTTACTAGGATCCTTTTGTTTTCGAAATGGTCCATCAATGCTCTCCACGCCACTTCAAAATTATCATCCACGAGGGCAAATTTACTCACAATATGAAACGCGTCACCTTTTGTTTTTGAACGAAGGTGGAAAAGTTTTTGTACCGGACTTAATTTGGCATGTTTAATGTACACGGCAGTAAACATGTCCCGAAATGAGGGCCATTCGAGATAACTGCCGAAAAAAACTTCGGTATCACATGGGGGTAACTTTATGGAATGCGAGGAATTATAATCATCGTTTGTAAATTGCATTTTGGGGTTTCCACGGCTTTCTTTTATTGCTTCTAACTTTTCTATTGAGCTGAGTATTTCACCGAGACACGATACATATGTGTCCGAAGACGAACGATACTTGGCTTTGACTATTTCAAGGAAATCTTCTGGACTTTCAATAGAAGCCGCATTAGAACGCACACACTCTAAATAATGCTTTTTCACTTCATGCCAAAGATCTTTAAGTTCGATCGCGTATGCTTGCAAAGACGAAACAGTATGATCAACTATGGGTTTTTCTTTAAAAGAGGCGCGAAATTCCACTAACTGATCTGCGGAAAAAATGAATGCATCTAAAATGCTCATATTGAATATTGTGGGATCGGCGAATATGGGACTAATATGAAATGTAATGGGTAAAATAGAAATCACTCACTTTTAGGTATTATCTGACCGGTTTTTTTTTTTTTTTTTATATATACACCGGTAGAAAAAATTTATATGGATCGGTATTTAATATGCACAATATATTTAATGAAATATTTTCTATGATTATTTCGTATTTTTTTTTGAAAATAGAATACGGGGAAAAAAAAAACTAATTTACAAAAGAAATACACGCGGTAATACTCGCACTGAGAAGGAAAAATACTGTACGCACCTGAGTAATTCCAATTTCGACTAATTGTCGTGTTCTCTGGACGAAACGGCGAAGCAGCGATGAGTTGAACTGTGTGGAGCGTGGGGAGCGTGGGAAGCGTGGGGATAGTTGCAAACTGTGGTTGTGTAGAAAAAAATGTGTTGATCTTCTCTTCGATGATTTCTTTTTCTTAGAAAATTCGGCTTGATGTGACCAAATGTTGAGGGGGGTCTGCAGGTTAGCTGCTGAAATTAAATAGTTTCGTTGGAGATGCGCTGGTCTCGTAGGATTCGGGGTCGCCAATTGCAGGGCACAATTGATGAAGGTTGTAAAACGAAAATCGATGAAAAGAAGAAACAGTGGATTAAGAAAAAAACAGTTTTGGGTTGAACAAGCTTTTATTTGAGTTCAGGTCTTACCTCTAAGCGAGTGGGATTAAGAATGGACGAGAGCTTAACGTGAATACGCTTTGCTCGATTACGAAAAAAAAACCGGAAATAGGGACTTTTTTGGGAATACATTGGGAATGGAAATATAATGTATGATAAGAGTGCCATCTATGATTTCACATTAGTAAGAAAGTATTTATATTTGAGATGGTGTTGAATATACTTTTATATTCCTATATTTCACCTGAACAGCCAGCATCACAGGTTTACCTATAAAAGCGTATTCCAATACATAACTGCGACTGTCTCAATTTAATTGCTGTGTTTGAGATGTTGAATTTTTTTTATGGTCTTAGTTTTCAAATTACTCTATAAAAAGAAGTCAGGGAATTGAATTTCATTTTCCGGTGGCGAATAAACTTCTCCTTTAAGCCAATAAGCCGACAGTTATATTAGATGGGTGTGTTTCAGCGACGTCCTGTTAAAGCAGAGCTGAATCACATCAATTCCACTTATTTCAGTAAGACAAAGTCGGCCAACATTTCTGTTAACTGAAACTGTCTCTTGGCATATTTCGAACACGTTGGCTTCCAGTGGAATGTTTTGGCATGCGCGTGCTTTTTGATATAGTGCTTGACCCGCAACTGAACCACTTTTTTCGTAACGTTTAACCATTGCCCGAATTCCAGACTCCGTAGGATGAATATGTTATCCGAAAAAATTACGAATCTTGCTAAATGTAACTTTCACAGTACGTCCGTTCCTATAATAACATTGAAAAACAAGATTGCAACAGAAAAAATAGATTGTTAAAATTGCCTTAGTTTGTACATTTGTTTACGTCAAGATCAGCAATGATTATAGTTATGTAAATTTAATTTAACCCTTAAATGCCCAGTGTATCTTTAAAGACACAACCATTAAAAAAAATATTTCTTCGTTAGTGTTTACTTTATTTACTATTCTTGCTTTATTGATTCAAAATGTATCCACTGTTAAAAAGAAATAGACCCATAGTTCTTAAATTAAATTAATTATATCGAACTATTTGATTTTTTTAATTTTAAACAAATTAGCAAAAAAACTTTTTATTTATTTAATAACTTTACAGTTGGTAACACTGCTGTGACAGAAAAAATATATCCTGGTGAACGTATATATTATGAAGCAAAATACAGTTTTTTCAAGCCAATACGATATACCCAGCTCATATTACATAACGGTAAATGGTTGTATCTTTAAAGATGCCCAGTGTGGCCTATATCATGATTTCGGTTGAAATTTGCTTATTTCTTCATTTGTTGTGTATTCAAAGTAGTTGTATATCGTTACAAATTGCAAGTCAGTTGGTTACGATCCATAATTTTGTGATTTAGATGCTTTAGTTGAGTAACAGTGCAGTTAAACTAGTTTGAAGGTATATATTTATAAAAGTTTACATAACAGTACACTGTAATTTTGATATATAAATAGCAATTACTGTATTAAAAATTGCAGATTGCTCACGGAAAAATATCTACAAAAATTAGTAGTTCTCCTACGGTAGTTGGTGTGCCTTTTTTGTTTTTGTTTTTTTTTTTATTCACATTTTTTATGACGAGAAACAAATTTGAAAAAATTCGGCAGTATATCCATTTCAACGACAAAAGTAGAGCCGGAAAACGAGATGACCCTGATCGCGACCGCCTTTACCTTATAAGACCTCTAATCGGATATATTAAAAGGACTTTTGGAAGCATACCACGATTATACCGGCTTTGTGTAGATGAGCAAATGTATTTATCAAAAATTGGACATTTTATGGAGCAATATTTTACCAAAGAAGCCTCACAAGTGGGGATTTAAGCTATTTGTTTTATGCGACACAAGCTGATTCGCGTATAAGTTTAAAATTTACAGCGGATCCGCTGAAGGACCTTCTCAAGGCGAACCAGATTTGCAACCATCAGCAAATATTGTTGTAAGATTGCTCCGGGTTGTGCCACGGTATAAAAATTACATTGTGACAACGACTACACAACCATGCCTTCGGTGACATATCTTCGGACTCAAGGCATACTTACAGATGGTATTATACGTCGTAACAGAATAAAAAACTGTAAGCTACCGGAAGAAAAGACGATGATGAAGTGCGAACGTGGAACAAGCCAGGAATTTGTTGCTTCTATTCACGGTATGGATGTTACGTCTATAACTTGGAAGGACAACCGGGTTGTCAATCTCGTGTCAACATATGTCGGAATAAAACCTCCTTCTTCTTCTTATTCAGATATTCAAACGCGTCTGAATGTAAGGAGGTCCGATAGAAAAGAGAAGTCTGTCAAAATGATACTATGTCCACAAATTATTAAAGACTATAATCAGCACATGAGAGGAGTGAATATGATGGACAGTTTCATGGGACGCCATAAAATAGGCATGAAAAGCCGAAAATGGAGAAACCGTTTTTTTTTCATATACTAGATATGACTGCAGTAAATGCATGGATATTGCATAAAAAGATGAACAAAGGCCGCCGTGAATACAAACAAATAAGGCTCATCGATATTAAAATGGAAGTTGCAGATGTTATGGTTAGTAACAAACGTGGGCGGCCAACATCTTTGGAATCACTCATTCAAGCCAAACGTTCTAAGCCAAATTCATTCAATGCTCCTCCTAAGGACATACGGCTAGATAAGACAGACCACTAGACAATTATCGACAAGAAGGGACGGTGCAAGTTACCTAATTGGGCAAACAAAAATGTACTGTTCCAAATTCGTATGTTTAACGGCAGACAAAAATTGTTTTTATAATTATCATAACTGATAAATTATCCTATAGCTAACTTGTTTGGTTTTTGTGTTTAACGTAGATCGTATTGCTTGCTTTTGTAGTTTTTCCCATTCATATTGCTTTTAATTTTTTAATTTACTAAATAAATACCTACGTAATAATTTATACTCTTTACTTTTTTTTACTAAATAATAACCCAAACATTCCTTTAACAGTGTTGTACGAGTATATACATATAACAATTTTTTAATTAATTTTTTACATACAATATATTTTTTTCATCAAAATCGGTTTCCTTGGGCATTTAAGGGTTAATGACAGTCATCATCCACAACAGCTGTTGGCTAGCCTTTTATAAAAAGTTTTCTAGCCATCTTCTATTTCTTCTTCTTGCTAATCGACGAGATAATAATCTGGACTAGAAAGATCATATTGTTCGCTGGTTTGGCCTTAAAAGTATCCGCAGGCCTCCCGGTTTCGAATCACTTCTTCACTGAGACCAATTAAATGCTGGTGTTAGTATATTGGGGTGGCCTTTGAGTTTTTAGGCCTGCCTCTCTTCCGCGATTGCGTGGGAACATTTATTGATTATTGTCTTTTCGACCTGGTTTGTAGGATCTCTCGCGCTCCATTTCCTTTGAGATAGTTTCTTTGACGTGAAGGCGTCACTTTTTTTTCAAGCAAGCTCTGTCACTCCTGCTGTGATGAGAAGCATATTCATGTCAGCTGCCGTTTATGCCCTCATACTTGTTGCAATCCACAATTACTGGGTAGAACCTTGTTTTATTCAGCCCCGAGGAAAAAACCTGCCAGACGACTGCATTTGATATCACGATGCTAATACCTTCACATGCCGTTAAATGAATTTTGGTTATACCTCCACTCCCAAAATATGCTGTCAGCTCTTAGGCTATAGTAATAGATCTGGGTTACCACGGGTTGGGGCTTCTAACCTTCCCCGTGATTTCAAATGTTAGTTACTCTAATCTACCTCAGCACCCTCCACCTACACTAAACATTAGGGGAATCATTCGCAACATTGCTCTTCGTGCACTCAATGATCTCTGATTTAATATATTAATTAGTGAAATGGTAACCAGAGTGATCCAATGACGACGATCTTAACGGACATCACTCACGCACAAAATCTTCTCCAGTCAACCCAACATAGGAACTCATACAGCGGCGGAATCTCATTAATAATATGGTCATTTGGCATTGTATTTATGTATCTCAGTCTCATAATTGACTTATTAATGCTAATTATGTCGCCAATTATAACTCTCCTTGTTGCCAATATTAACACCATCCACCCCCCCCCCCCCCCCACAATTCTTTGCACAAAATTATTCAATTTATCACACATCTATCGGAGTCGTGGGGTATCTCCAACTACCTAAAGTAACGCATCTTTTTTGAGAATTCAGTCATACCTACAATCAAAGATTTATTCAACCGGGTGATTAAATATCGCAAATCAAAGTACATCGAGACGCCATCCTTTTTTCATATATAATGTGCACGCGCGAAAGGGATTTTTGTGTACCCTAATAATGTAAAGACGTCATCCTTTTGTCAAACTCTCGGGTGTTAAAAAGTTTTAAATAACGGAAATTAATACTTCTCTAACGGCACTTTGCTGTGGATCGATTGAAAATGATTTACCTGCGTATGGCAGCAACATTACGTTCCACCACTCCAAAGAGGTTTGACGTACGCCCACCACTTAATTTACCACTTCTAACTTTTGGGAGATAACTTCCTGTGGTGTGAAATGTCAGATGTGAGGAATGTTCACAACCCAGCAGCCACACAACTATTTTCGGCTTGATTTTGGGCGCTCTAATGAAGATGATGAGGACGATCAAGGGATAATATTATAGTTTGGGTGGTAAACAGTCGAAATTAATGTTCATTTTAGCCGTGCTGCTGACGCAGAATCATGCAGGAAGGGGGGCGCACACTAATTACTACATCGTTAGAGAAAAATTAAGAAATTCAATAAAAATTCCTGCCACCGTTTGGCTGACTGTGTTAATCTAATTAAGACACTTTATGGGGAATTTAAGCAACTATTTTGGGTAGATATATTTCTTTTAACAAAGCGTTACGTGCGAACTCGCACATGTTATTTGGCAATACGTGGGTACGTTTGTAAGAGAGGGGATTTACTCGTATTATAGCAAAGAGGAGAACTGTAGTGATGTTAAAGCATTTTGAAATTGGATTAATAAATTTTTCAGATTTGCGAGATGAATAAAATCCAACTCCGAAAAGCAGAATTCAGCTTTAATCTTGCGTGCGAATACATAGTGACGACCCACGTAAAGAACACATTCGCTACCATATACGATAGCAGAACATGTAAGACATCCAAAAAGATAAATAAGTTGTTCAGGAGGAAAGATCACAATGATATTCCTTGTGTTCGAATCTCCCAGACAGCAGAGAACAGACAGACAGTACTGACTGCTGGAATTAGTCCAGAAAGTATCGCTTCAAACGACGATTTTTTCGTGGTCGAGGACCCACAGGAGAAAGTGAATTTGCTGGGCGCTTGTTTCGAGGGCGTGTATACGGTGAACAATCCTGTTCGCCGTAACCACGACATTGAGAGTAGGGCTCTGGTGAGCCACTTCTATCTGCGCACCGAACTTGAGAATTGGCGATCTGAGAATAACGGATTCACCATGTTCACTGATGAAAACCATGCTAATGCAGTTGTCGCCAATGACCGAGATGCGTCGGACTTGTTCGTGTCGAAGGATGATCTTCTGTGCATCTTTGAGTCACTAAAGAATAAAAAGTCGGCGGGGATGGATGGTGTCCCAAACGTCGTATTGAGACACCTGCCTCTGGAGGCTGTAGATATTTTCACCACGCTGTTTAACAATGCGCTGAATAATGCACATTATCCGGCGCATTGGAAGGTAGCTGTGGTACACCCTATCCCGAAAAAAGGTAAAGATAGGACGAACCCTGCCAATCTCCGGTCAATTAACTTGCTTCCGAATATTAGCAAGGTCTTTGAAAAGGTTGTCAATAGAGCCCTGTTAAAGTGGGTCGAGGACAATAACATAATCCCGGACAACCAGTTTGGTTTCAGGGCGAGGCATGACACTAGTCATGCCGCGTCGAAACTGGTTTCCGACATTCAGTGGAATAAATGTAAGAACCAATGCACGGGTGCTTGTCTGGTTGATTTTGAGAAGGCTTTCGACACCGTATGGTTAGAGGGACTTTTCTACAAGTTGACCAGGCGGGGGATGCACAAACCTTTGCTATATGTAATTTATAATATGCTTATGGGAAAGAAGTTCGTTGTCAAATGTGGCAACGTGACTTCGAGCAGAGTCTTTGAAATTAAAAACGGTTTACAGCAGGGGGCGGTCAATTCTCCGATCCTCTTTAACATTTACAGGAGTGATCTGGTGGGTTCACTCAGACATGCTATAGCGTATGCCGACGATTTGGTGGCATACAGATCAGGTCCTAAAATCGAGGTCATTAATATCCTTTTGCAGCGTGACTTCGATCAAATTAAGCGATATTGCGACGACTGGAAGTTGAAAATCAACTTTCAGAAGACGGAAACAATCTTGTTCAGAACTCCATTGTTGCGCAAGGCAACGAGTGCTCAGAATCCTAATTATAGTTAGAATACGTTAAGTAGTTTAAGTAAGTAGAATAGGTAGTTTGTAATTTGTTTTATATAAAATCTCAATAATGATACCGAGTTTTAGTAAATTTCTCGAGGAATATATATGTAAGATTAGTTCGTAAAATAGTTTTTAGGCCGAAAGGCAATAATTATAAGGTTATTGTGTCCGCATAAGGACCAATAAATAAGAATAAGTATCCTGTTATTTTTAAGTTAGATTTAATCATTTTTGTCTAGTATGTAAGTAGATATTTAACAATGAATAAAAATTGAATTTCAAAGTCAAAGTCAAGTCAAGACATCCAACAGTTTTCATGGATAATGGATTATAATTACGACTTGTACTTTTTTATTTTATTTAAATATAGGCGTTTATTTGTTCAGAAAAAATTTAAACATCTTTTCAATTGCAACAAAATGGTGGACGTTAGGGATCACTATCACTTTTCACCGGGTTGCGAATTTCCTTTTCATTTATACGTCACGGGTACCGTTTGTTTTCGGAGTTCCTTATTCAGAGCGAAAGAAAACAATAGTCAAATTATACACGAAAACATCATCACAAGTGCACTCTTTAACACTATACTTATCCACGTTTCCTTTGTCAATAAAACCTGTCCTGAAAGCTTTTCTAATGCAAGTCCTGCCGCTCTTTCTCCTTCTTCCTTTCACTCCTGCCCTTCCTCCTTTTAATTTTGCCACTTATTTTCCAGCTAAGACGCTGGTAGCTTTTCTCGAACTTTCAATTACCCCAAAACCACTTAATCCTCAGTTTTCCAGAAAGGAACGCTTGTTTTCTCTCGCGTAGTCAGACAAGAAGTGACTTTTCTGCTTACCCCATAATTCCCTCGTCATGCTGCAAGGAGTGAACGGAGCAAACTGCTAGCCTACTATTAGCCGTGTTTTATTGGGTCTTATGATCTGGATAGACCAGCCGACTATAATAAATATAAATAAATAAATGGATCATCTAACACTTGCACAGGTGAATTTCTCAGTTGAAATATTGCCCCGAATTACCATACAATCAACAATTTCTGTAGCATGTAAGGTTAGGTTAGGTTATACTGGCAGTCGGCAGAAGCCGACACACTTAGACCAATAAAGAGGTTCATTGTGATACAACACGTATTTATTTTCTTCCTACTCGTTGAACCAGTTGGAGCTTTTGATGAAGTTTAAAAGGCCTTTCATGTCGATGTTTATGAGATCGTTGAGGTCATTGTAAAAGAAAGATCCTAAATGGAGTTTTCGTCTTTGCGAGAGAGCAGGGCATGTGCAGAGAAGGTGCAGAATAGTCTCCTCCTCGTCCTCGTCCAAGCAGCTTCTGCAGAAGTCATTTGTATAGACGCCAAGCCTTGTTGAATGCTTGCCTATGAGAAATCAAAAACATAGAGCGTTTCAGATCCTGCTTTGGCCAAATCTGTTTCGTCGCTAGACAAGTATTGCTGCTTGTCCACCTAAGGTTAGTTCTCTCAATAGCCACCCTCATAAACATGAGCTTGCATATAGCAATTTGAATGCCTAAGGGATCTTTATCAGATAGAAGGGGCAGTAGGTTCCTTTTATGGCAAGTTCATTACTCCGCCATCTCCCAAGAGACAGTCTAAGACTACGAGGGAGTTTGTGGAGACAGACCAGAGATTTTAGCGCAACTTGGATATCTGAGAAGATTCGGATGTCCATAGCGGATATCACGTTCCTCTTAAGCCACTATAGGGCTTCTTTAATCGCACACACTTAACACGCAGCAGTGATTAGGGAGACGAAAGGAGAGGCTGAGGTTCAGCCTGTCAGAGAACACACCTACGCACTCGCCGGTTTTGGATCCATCGGTGTAAAAGTGGATAGATTCATCTTCGACAGGGCGGCGTTCCTCCTAGAATGTTCTGGGAGGGATGTTGACTTGTTGTGTGGTGAAGTCTATGTTGCTAGGGAGGGTTCTAAATTTGTTTAGAATAGAGGCGTGGCCGATTTCATTCTCGGACCACTGAAACGTTATTTAAAGGCGAACAGCCGCACTACCAGCAGCTTTCTTACTAAAGATGTCAAGGGGTGTCAGGTGAAGCAGAGTGTCCATTGCAGCTGAAGGGGTAGTGTGCAGTGCACTACTCATGCAGATACACTTATGGATGGACTGTGCTTAGCTTATCGCGATTTATCGCTTTGTCTAAGGCAGTCCAACAAACAATGTCCGGGGTCATAAGTGTCGGTCTGTAGCATGTAGAGAAAAGATCTAAAGCGATTATATTTGTATGCTTAATATGTAAAAAGTAAATCGATGGGAGACGATAACTCGCTATCGCGCAAATGCTATTGTCTCGACGACAGTATTTTGACGTTTCGTGTGAAGTTACGAGTAATATTGAATTGTTGTAAAGATATCATTCTGACGCGAATGTTACGTGAGGCATCATTATCGAAATCAATATCGTCAGCCTTAGGTACGTTTAATAATTACAACATCGACGAAATAAATAGGACCAGTTGGGTTTTGGCGTCTCGTGAAGATAATGCTTTTACATCTTTTAAAATTAAGCTGCAAAATAATTATCTATACACCATTCATATTTATGTTGATCGATTCCCAGCAATGAACAAACGCACCGATGGATAAACAGAATCTTTTAATTATGCTTTAAAAAAGGAAAGGAACTAAAAAAATTATATATTTTTCAATTACATACTCTCCTGATGGACGTATTCACGGATCCGATGCATTTTTAAGTGTTCTTTGCTTTGCAATAAATACTCTTTATAAACATTTTCTTTAAATTATATTTCAATCTTTGCTGGAAGTCTGCAAATACTATTTTTGTGCATAGTTATAATATTCAATATTTTCTTGGAAATACCGAGAAGTATTCCGCTTTGAGTTAATAAAGTTCAAAAACATCTTTGGGTTTGCTTGAGATTATGTCGTTTTCAATTGGGCAAAAAATTGATTTTTTGTATCTAGTGCACTTTTTTTAATCTCTGATTCCATTGCGCGGAAGAAATTGTTTTTTTTTATCCAGATTTCTTTTTGCAAATCTCGATTTCGAAGCAGATTAACAAATACTTGCACTAACACTAAAATATTAGACATTTGTCACCTTGAAGTTTCTCGATAAACATTTTGACTCGTTTTTGTTCCCCTCGAGAACAAAATTGTCTGTGTGTTCTTAATATTGTTTTGTGAAAAATATAATTATTGAACGCGAAAATTTGGTTCCGAAGGCAAGAAAAAAGCTTGTTTCAGCGGAAAATAAATTGCTTGAGCAATAATGTATTTTTGTTTCTGTTTATGAAATTGATGAAATGAAATTAACGAACAATAATAAACTTTTAATTCTGCTAGTGGTACAAATGAGGAAGGAGAAAGTCCCGGAGCCGAAGCAGTTAGACCAGCAAAATCAATTTTGCTGATTGCTGAAAATCTGAAAAAAATGCAAGGTAAACAATTTTTCCAATGATTTTTTTTTTTGTTTATTTAAAATTATTTTCCGTATTTTTTTGAAAATATGAATCTTCTCCGCATGGCGCTGCTGCTTTTCAGTATATGAATAATTATTATTAGTTTTTTTTTCAAAAACACTAAACTTTGTCCATTCAATTTAAGCCATTTTCATTAAAAACAACAACAAAATCGGACAAGTTTTTTTCGTCCATTTGTGCAAAATTAAATCGCGTGAACAATAATACACGTATGTGTTCTTGCAACATATATTTTTTCTAAACAATTTAAATGACTGTTGGGTATTATCCTTAACGGTCTTTTCTAGATGCCCCAAAGGAAGAGGGCTCACGTTCTTAATTCGCAAGATCTCGGCTGTCAATTTTAATCTCGGAAATTGCATCATCAACTGAATCTAAAAGACTTAATGAACAAAGTCTTAATGCAAAATTCAGCTGTGTTGTTTGTGCAACGCAAAATTCCTGTGACCGACGTCGAGTCGAAAATGCTCTTGGACTGGTTTAGCAAAATGTTCAGCATTTTGAGAAGTGCATTTTAACAATTCAGTGCAATATTGAAGCGTGTATCGTGTCATATTTATTAACTATATAGTTTTTGCTTGTCTTCTTGAAAAAAATTATAGCATGTTCGTTCTGTTTATTCAAAATGAAATCCCTAATTCGAAAACTATTCTGGTTTGGCCTTTAAATCTCAT
Organism: Portevinia maculata; assembly: GCA_949715645.1. Taxonomy (NCBI): domain Eukaryota; kingdom Metazoa; phylum Arthropoda; class Insecta; order Diptera; family Syrphidae; genus Portevinia; species Portevinia maculata. The sequence goes on along the minus strand of OX454526.1, from coordinate 20,730,804 downwards.
ACATAGTCTAAGGCCTTGCTTCTTCATGCATTCGTGTGTGCGAAGCTTTAATTTTGACAGCAATGAAAGTGACCTACAGTTGACGCCGACCGCGAAAGGGAAATTTGAGAACATCTCATCATAAACTATCACAAGAAGCCTTTAGCACTATTGGATGTTTATCAGACCTTCGCAAGACGTGAGAAGGTGAATACACATTTAGGTGTTCCTGGCTGGTATTCAAACTTCAGACTGGTCTGTCTGTAGAGAAACGCAACAACCACCGAGCCAATACGCCCACCATTATAACATTAATTTATATTGTTCTAATTATTGTAAAGTTTTGTCCCCAATTTTCCTTCATTTATTTATCTTTTCAAACCACAAAATCCAATTGAGTTCGTTTAACATAAATTGGATCTAAAATAATTATTCCATCTATCTAACCGTCACATAATACCACAGATTCACACTTAACCCCACAGATGTCCTTGATGATAACACAAAACACATATCGTATCCATATAATTCAACAGCTAATGGCGAAAATTCGTGAATGAAAAATAAAAAAAAAAAAACAAAAAAAAAATAACGTCTCCTCATTTGCATAAATAAAATAAAAGTATTGTCCACACTCGTATCAAACAAGGATCTCCATCAGCAATTTATCTTCCTAACTTATGCATGCGAACATTAAAACACACCATTGTTCTGTCGTATAATACCAATCGATACAAAGGATAACACGGGGATAATTTATTCCTTAACCCACTGCTTTTGGTTTCATCTGCATCATATTTGAAATTCAAATGTTCGTCCGTCAAAGGGCCCGTGTATATGTGGACATTGTGTTCAGCATCTAATTTGATTATAATACTTTCCAGATAAGAAAAAAAAACAAAATAGATACCCATTTTTCACATCACTTAAGGATACTGGCACCCAAAACGTAAATGTATACATATCCTAGTATATGTACAAGCAAACATTTTAACGGTTTCATGGTATTAAATAAACTTTCTCGTTGCAACCAAGCAATAGCAAATTAAATTATCAACAATTATGCAATAAAAACTTTTCCACATAAAGATAACTCTTTCGTCTTATGGAAAGGATTAAAGTCCACAAGAAAAAAAGAAGTGGTAAGTATAACGTATATAGGTATAATGGGGAAAAACGAATAAAATCGTTCTATTTAACATTCACATTATTATCCTCTAAGGATGGTTGTCGAAATCAGTTGGAAAGTTTTGTGTCTGATATCCGGGGCGATGTTGTAAGACGTGTGTGTATAGGGATAGGGAAAGGGCCAGCAGTGTGTGGGGCTTCGATGAAGGGTTTCATTAAGTGAACAAAGGCAGGTCTGAAATAGAAAATCGTTTCGAAAGAGTTTATTGTCTGATATTTGATGGAAATTCTGTGATTGTAGTTGCTTCGGATAAATCAAGAAATACAATTCCACCGTGTCGATTACGGCAGGTTTGGAGAAAATTATTTTATTTGGATAGAGTGGCATCGCAGTTAGGCCATTATCGAATAGAGGAAGCTTTTTGTATGTGTATTATAAAGCTTATATATGGGCGCAGTGGCTCACTAGTTAGTGTGGTTTTCAACTAATCGAGGGGTCTCAGGTTCAAATCGTGCCGGGGCCTAGCAACAACAAACGTTTTGTCCGCTACCGCACCTCTTTCGAAAGTCTGACAAACATCCAAGAGTATCAATCGTCATCAGAATGTTCTCAAATTTGAATTTCGGAGTCGGTTTAAAACTTCCACTTGGCATTCGTAAATGGTTGAAGAAGCTGGGTTTTAGGCCCTGAATGGGCCGTTAATGCCTACAATTTTTTTTAAAGCTTACCTATATACAAATGCATGTACCTACCTACACAGTCCTTAAAAAGAAATAAATTATAAGATGCAGTTTTAGTTGGTTAACCGTCTCATTTGGATTAATATTTCAACAAAAATTTGATGTGACGTTTTGTGAAATTGCCCTATCTGACACCCAGGAAAAAAGGTGTGTTAGGATTTCCAAACACGGACACGACCCGTTAAACATCCAACCGTTAGGGATAATACTACGGCACAGCGCATCAGTCCTTAATTAGGATTTAAAAGGGGCTTTTTGGATCAGAACAATCGTCAAGTGGAAGGGCCTCTCAGGCATGTTAGAGGTGGCAACTTGAATCTCAGTGTGAAGTTACGAATAAGAATTAGATTACCACAGGGCTTTTGATTGTCAACATTAATTGCTCTATTGTGCTCGCTTGATAGGCAAAACAAAAAGTTAAGCGCACTCTCATTGTTGTTTTTTTTTGTAATTAACGCGCAGTAAAGCGATATTTGGTATCTGCATACCTTCATAATAACATTAAAGAAAGTAGCATAAGGATTAGAGCGGAGAAACCGATGCACATGAGCGGAGTAGACCATTCTCTGTATTTCTTGTATTTCCCTTTACGTCCGAAAAATAGTCTTAATGGTGAACCGATGCGCTTCCCTTGCGGTTGAAATATTCTACAAGTATAGTGTAGAACATAGCTGGGTATTTCTTTTGAGCACTTGTTGTGAAAATATCGATTAAACAGCGACAGGCATGAGACTTTACGACGATGACTAATGGAATCAAGTAATTTCGTGATATCGATCGCCAATGACGCGATTTTGTATTCTATTAAGTAGCTGCGAGTAGGTGCTTGGTGCAGCGGCCCAGATATAAGTGCTGACCAGAAGGGGTGAAATGATTCTTGCATCGCTTATTTAGAAAACTAGAAATTTCGCAGCGTTCTTGGCGACATCGAATATGTGGTCATTCAAAAGAAGGTTGTCATTAGCACACATGGTGCCGTGACATAACCCCAAGCGTCATAAGCCCAAATCTCCAAATTTGGCCTTATGTCGCTTTGTGAAAGTGAAATAAGGCCAAATTCTAGCATTTGGTATTATGTCACTTCCACAAAGCGTCATGGCTTGGTCTTTAAAACGGAGCATTATTTTCCATTCGCTCAATGTGGCCGAGCCAATGTCGTCGATGTGATTTAGCTTTTTGGACTACATCCACATCTTGGTACAGCTCAAGAGTTCGCGGTTTTATCTTCTCCTTAATTCACCCTCCTCGCAAACAGGACCAAATACCCGTCGGAGTATTTTTCTTTAAAAAGAACGCAATATTAGCTCCCCTTTTCCAGATCTCGGCGCCATAAAGCAGGACTGGTAGAATTAAGGTTCGATAAAGAATGCATATTGTCCTTCAAGTGAAGAATTTTGAACCCATATGTTTCGCAAAACCGAAGTAGCAGCGGTTTAGAAAGGTGGTTCTCCGCCGGATCTCCACTAAAGTGTCAGTCGTGGAGTTTATGTTAACTCCTAGGTAGATGAACTCCCTAGCTACCTCGAAGTTATTGCTATCAACAGGGACGTTTTGTCCTTGGCGGTTGATAGATGTTTGTTTGTTTGCTGATAGCATATATGTATGTACTTGGTCTTGTCCTCATTTACTTCAAGACCAACCAATTTTGTCTGTTCTTCAATCGCCGTGAAAGCCTCTAACACGGCACGCTGAGAACTGCCGATGATGTCGACATCGTCCGCATACCCCAGTAGCTGGACGGATATATTGAAGATAGTGCATTCCGTGTTGAAACTTGCCCTTCACACTACTTTCTCCAGAACAAAATTGAAGAAGTCACATGACAGCGCATCTCCTTGCCGAAATCCGGCACAAGTTTGGAATAATTCGGAAGAGCGCTTCCAAACTGCACATTAAACAACGTGTTTTTAAGTGTTACGCGACACAGCTGGATAAGTTTTTCAGGGATCCCATTCGGCCATCGCCGTGCAGAGCAATTGAAGATGAACGCTATCATATGCGGCCTTAAAGTCGATGAAAAGGTGGTGGGTCTCGACTTGAAATTCATTGGTCTTTTCCAGAATTTGTCCTAGTGTGAAGATTTGGTCTATTCTCGATCTGATTTACCGGAAGCCATACTGGTACGTGTCGATTAGTGTGTTGCAAAACCGTTTCAGACGTTCAAACAGTACGTTGGATAGGATCTAATATGCGACATTAAACAGGCATATGCCTCTATAGTTCTTGCAAGACATAGGATCGCCTTTGGTAGACCATGAGAGCCTTATTGTTATTTAGATTTCTCATAGCTAAGCCAACCTCTTCTATACTGGGTGGTGAAATCTGTTCTTCATTGACAACATTCATACATAATAAATATAAAGATTGGCCGCTTCCACAACCAGCAAGTCTTCACATGCTTCCCATACATTTTTAGTTATAAAAAATAAAAAGTACGAGTATTTATACAATAAAGTATTGCCTTATTATTTATTCAATCTCGTAGGTAGGTAATTCACTTACGTACTTTTATTTAATTATTTATGAAATTCTCTTCTTGACTACTCTGAATCAAACTACTCAGTCAATCAGATCCGAAGATTCGATATAACGATTCGATATCCGATTAACAATACTCTTCTATGGAATAATAATGAATCGATACAATGTCACGGAAATATCGAGATACACTTAGTTAAACTAAACAATTCTTTTAATGAGATTACGAAGGAATGCGTACTTTAATTTGAAAAAAAATTAAAACTTTCAAATTTCCAAAATCAAGAGAGCAATTCAATAAAAAGTACGCTAGTACGCATACGATTTCACAGAGCAAAATAAAAATTTTCAAAGTTTGGATTGCCAAGAATCAACAAATCTCTTTTCTGGCAAACTCATAGGATTTCATCATTTGACAGCTTTCATTCATTTTGTTCTGCTTCAAGAAAAATTAACGAAAGTACAAGGTGGCGCAAAAGTAATCCTCCTATCAGAAAATGCTATAAATTTTGCGATTGGGCCCCTAATGTCAGTTCTGTTTTGACATTTGTGTAGTAAACACATGCGAAATACACGTTAATAAACAATGTTACGCTACACTGCTCCAGAACGCGGAATATTGGTAACTATTTATTTGATATTTTTTTTAAATTACAGCCAAAAAACATCGGAAGGTTATTTTTGCGCCACCTTGTAGATACATTTTATTTTCGTTCATTATACCCTATTCATAGTTTGTAACATATACCAGTAGGCCCCTAAAAGTTACTATATGTGTGATCAGCATCGATAGTAATGTCGATCGAGCCATGTCCGTCCATTCGTCCGCCCGTCCATATGCAAATATTAGGCCTTTAAACTCTCGAAACCTAGAAAGCTGAAATTGTACCCATATATTCTCTAGGTGTCCGAAATAATCAAGTTTAAGAATTGTTAAATCTGCCCACTTACACTCCCATAATCTCAAGAAAACATATTTATCGAAAAAATCGAGTTTTGAGCTAGAGAGCTGACATCAAGTAACATCTAGATTTCTTTTCAACAACCCAACTCTTGCCTGAAGAACATCCAAGAGTTTCAATTGTCATGAGAAGCTTCTCAAATTTGCCGTGCGGATTCGGCTTAAAGTTGTAGGACCCTTCCATTTAGCACAAGATACTGGATAATATTTATTTTATTTATTTATTCTCCGCAAAGTTTGTAGAAAGAGTCGTTTTCAAACAATTTTTTTTGTCATAAGTTTTCTGCCACGCCCATTTTTAAGGGGCGTTTTTGTTACAAAAACTTAGTTTTTTCGATAAAATTCCTTAAATGTTATATAATAAAATATGTAAAGCGTTCTTAACAATTTATGAGCGATAGGAATAGCAATAGGGTATCCAACAGTTCTTCCAGGCAGACTGTAGCACTTCCCTATATTTTTTTTTATAATTTTTACACTATGAGAACGGGTTTGAGTAGTTTTGCACGAAAGCTTATGGCTCTGGACAGACGTTTTCTATTTTCAAAACCAATTTCTCATAATGAATTGTCAATATCCTTACCAAATATCCTCTCTTTGTCATCGTACCTACATCTTTTTAATGCTTTAGTGTTGACAAAAAAAATTATAGATGTGCGAGCACGAATACAAAAAAAAACGTAATAACTTTTTTTCTGTGTGAGTAACCGGCTTTTTTTTTCTTTGACAGGTTACTATTTAGATTTATTAAATTAAATGCTTGGGATACCGAAAAGAGGATTTGGATAGTGCAGCTGTACCAATCTTTGCTGTCCTTCATTTCCGTCCAAAGGAAATTTAGGCGGGAGTTCGGCGGCACTTCCCGAGGAGATGGACCATTATGAGTCTGGTAAACGTGTTTGCCGAATCTGGAAGCATAGCACGAAGATCGTACCATTGAGATCCCTATGTTCTGGTTTAAGACACAATCGCGGCTGTAGCATCCCCAATTCAGGCAAATCCAAGCGTTTCGACTCGAAACTTATCGGCGCAAATTGGAGTTGGCAGGCTGTCGTTTCAATGGATAATTCATAATGACTTAAACTTATTTCCGTATAAAGTCCAAATTGCAACCAAGTTAAACCCTCTGGATTTGCATATTCGTCTCGAATTTTGCCAAAAAATTATTGAAATGACCAAACAAGACAACAGCTTGATAAATTGCTTGTTTATGTCTGATGAGGCTTATTTTGATCTAAACGGCAATGTAAATAATCAAAATTGACACGTATGGAGTGAATCTAATCCAGAAATACTCCATGAGACGGTACTGCACCCAGAACGAGAGTGGTGCGCAGTTTCATCAATATGCATTGTGGAGCCATACTTCTTTGAAGAAAACGATGTTAAAGTCACTGTCAATAACTGAAAGAAGTTGAAGGAGTTTTTTTTATCCAGAACAGCGCCGAAGAAGTATACGTTTCAACAGCATTTGGTTCCACCAAGATGGAGCAACTGCACACATAGCCAGACCGGTTTTGGCAGAGCTCCAAGGATAATTCCCAAACAAATTAATATCCAGAAACTCAACTTTCCGCTGGTCCCCAAGGTCACCTCACCTTTTATGGGGTTATGTCAAGCAAGAGGTGTACAAAACGAAACCAAGGAATTTTACTGAATTGAAGCAGTCCATTAAAACAATAATTGAGGAGATCCCGATTTCAACCCTTCAGGCCGCAATGAATAATTTTCTGATCAGGTGTCGCATATGCATGGATGAGCATGAAGGTCATTTACTTTCTATCATCTTCAAAAACAATTAGTTATATAAAATAAAATTGAATTTTCTTTACAATAAAAATAAATAAATGAAATACATTGATTAAAAAAAAAGGTATTGGAATTTCTTATTGTAGCACAATTGGTGCGCCACCCATAAATGGGTGCGAAAAAAAATCATTCTACAACAACCTCTAAAGTCAATGAATTAGGTCTGATTAGATCTACCTGCATATTATATGGCGAAACGTGTTGATTTCAGATTTTGCCTAAAGAAACTCTTTATTTGTTGGAGGGTATATAAAATGAGGGTCAATGTACCTATCTTCGTTTTTTCATTCAGTAAACGCTTTTTAAACAGATTATAAGCAAATTGGAAACATCATATTAATCATTGTGGCTGATGAAATAAATGCATTTAAATTTAGTCGCCTGACCGAAGAGGAAAGGGAGCAATAAGTGAGCAGGCTAGCTGAGAAAGTAATAGACGCTTTTTGAGGCGATGTCGATGAGGATAATATTCCTGATGGAGATAATTCTGATGCGAAAACTGACTTAGTACTGGAAGGAATCAGGAATTAAGTATACAAACAGGTAAAGAAGAAGTAAATCAAAGAGCTGTTAATTTGGACGAGAAGATGATAGCCAAGCCAACAACCAAATATAGGGCCAGCGTTTGGAATGTTGTTACTGACAATTTCTTTATAAGGTTTGAGGGTGTGGAATAACTTCGGGAATCTAGACTGACTTTTGTTGTTACTATTTGACAAAATAAGAACTGAATACATAAATGAGTGCTTCCGGGTCGTTGTCGCCCAACACAATCCACAGTTTTGAATCCACGAACAATGTCGCAGCAGTTTCTTAAATGTAAATCAAAGGCAGTCATTTACTACAAGCCATTGGGCGCATTCCATTTTCAAGGCAACTTCTTGCTTTTACTATTTTTTCCTTCCTCATTGATGAAATAACTCACGTGACCATCGTTTGGCAAGTGATAGAGGTTTCATTCGTCAGAAGCTGGAATCTGTTTTACAACAAAAACAAAGCAATTCAATTATTCCATTGTGTTTCATTGACTTCAGTACTAAGTGTATTAAGACCTAGCGGGACTATTCATGGGAAGGTTTTAAAATGTCCATCAAGAGAAGGGTTAAGGACAACTTTCCTTTCATCTTACGCATTGCGTATATATTTAAGTCGTTGTCCTTATCTCATAAACGAGCTAAGCTCATTCAGCTCTTAAGTAAATACTTTCGACAGTTGATATAAAAACGCTCCAGGAAATTATGGGTAGGAGCTTGTGCTCATGCTCGTGAAAAATTGAATTGCTTTCTTGGATTGCATTTAAAGTTACTCTCTCACTTAACCTTCTCAATTAATAGATAAAAGCAAACATTCAATTTCTTTTATTATAACTTTTTTTTGCTCCTTCTAAATCCCACGTTAGTGTTGGCCATCAATCAGCAAAAAAAATGTTTCCTAAAGAATTCTTCCTTGTGACACATTTGAGAATTGTGAAAATGGCAACAGCAGGATGCGGAAGCTGTTATTTTCTCCAATTTTGCGGCATTCCTTTCTTTTCATAACATCAGCACATCTTCGTCCGATTTACCGTTTGCAACAAAATTGTCATCATCACTTTGGTCTCCCATGATCGAATCTGGGCAAGGAGATGAAGCCAATAGTTGAAAGGAATAAAGTCTTGAGAGCGAAACCAGCGGCCCTTAAGTGCAATCGGCAACGACTTAAAGGCTGATGCTGCAGTATTGGAAATATGCTGTTGCTAGGATTTGAGCTTTACTTATACACCACTTCACCCAATTCGATTTCGATGACGGATTCAATTCAACAACTCAATTTCACACGATAAGCCACTTTAAGTTGACCTGGATGCTGGGGTGTAATATTTTCAATCCTCTGCGAAACGGATTTGAGAAAGGAATGTAAAAAATCCTCGTCTCATCACACTGTGTTCACTGTCCTTTTACGAATGAACGAACAAAAACGAAGTGGCTAAATGGGTTTAGGAAACTGTTTCCAATGGATACAAAGCAAAGGAGTGCTTGAGCAGGAAACTGTTTTTTTCCTTGTTTTGTTAAAATACAGGAAAAAACTGCTGGATAAGGAAAAGATGAAACTAGGTATATACCGCTGCTATTCGGTAGCGTACCTCTCTCTATATGTAGGAATATAATATTGGAAAGAAAATAACGTATCTACATATGTAAGAAACGAAAAACATGATGAACAGAACATCTTAGAGCAGAAGGATATCCAATTGGTCGGAATGTGTTCAACTATTTTCGATTAAGAACCACAGAGGTATGCATGGATATCATCAACAGGGACATGATGATGATTTTCTGCAGGGACGGAAAAAGACGCATTGTAACAATACGGGTAGGAGAAAAAAAAGTACGACCATTCACTACCATCTTGACTGACAGGCACAGGGAGCAACGATATTTGAAGTGAAGATGGGGCGCGTTGATATACTACGTGTCATTTCTCTCGATTCAAATGTTATGTGGCATACATGAAAGTGAGAAAATTAATTAGCAAATGTGCGAGCTTGTATCTAAGGCGCACCAATACATTCGCATGCACAATAGGAGACGATGTAGTATAGTCTTTGCAGGATATTGTCCTGATACCTTTTAATAAAAATAAAGGTTTTGCGCAAAAGCTTATTATCATGTTTGCATTTTTGTTTCATATTAATTCATTCTTGATTTTGTGTTACAGCAAGCGGTAAGTGATTGTGTAGAAGGATAAACGGCGAATAGGTGCAATGTGAAAACTGTTTGTAGTAATTTGAAACTAATAGCGTTTTTCATTGAACATCGGAGAACTTGCTCTCAAAATCTGGAATTGGTCTTTTCAATGAATTATAATTGGGCTCTGATCAATAGACTACCTATTCTAGTATTGGTGAGGGTGGGGGTATTAACCTCACTATCTGTCCTACATTCTGAAATTATTTGACTATAAATCAAAACCGGGTTTTCTTTACTTTGACGTTTGACGCAAGGCTATTTGAGATTGAATCTTTCGTTTTAGGCGCAAATCTAGAATTGCTCTATTTCTTCAATGAAACATGCAAACCCGAAAAAGTTAGCTCTACATTAGGTCTGTGCCCAACAGTGGTTTTTGCTGTTTTATTTTAAGTGAAGATAAAATTGTGGAACGTCTGGAAGGAAATGACACACAATTGGGTTAACTTCAACTTTCAATGTCTTAGCTAAGAAAACCCAAGAAGTCCGATACCCACTATATTTTTATCGACTTTAAGGCCGCATATGACAGCATCTATAGAAACGAGCTATACAGAGCCATGTCTAGTTTTGGCATCCCTGCCAAACTTGTCAGATTGTGCAGAATGGCGATGGAGAACGCCCGCTGCTCTGTAAAGCTCGGAAACAATCTCACCTAGACCTTTGATGTCAAAAAAAAATTTAGAGAAGGTGATGCGCTGTCATGTGACTTCTTCAACATCATACTAGATGCACAATTTTTCAAAAGTCAGTGCAACTACTTGCGTATGCTGACGACATTGACATACCTAATTGGCAGAACACAGCGAGTTGTCACTGGTAGGTTTGCAAGTATTAGCACAGAAGCGGCAAAAATGGGTTTAGTGGTGAATGAGGGCAAAACAAAATGCTGTCAACCAGAAGGGACACACAACATCGACGAATCGGATAGAACGTCACGATAGACAGCTATAATTTTGAGGTAGTTAGGGAATTTGTCTACCTGGGCTCAGGGATGCAGTGTTCGGCCTACTAAGATTAAAAAGATTTTTCATAATGTATTTTCAAAGGCGTATAGACTTGAATTCTTGACAGTCATGGGAAACAAGTGAAGAAAACACAATACGGGGTGACTAGTGTTAGTTCACAGAGCAAACAAATAAGAGTGTACGTCTTTTTTACGTCTTAATTACTTTAAAAATATTGTAATATATCTATCAATAATGCTGAAATGATCGAAAGATTAAACAGGTTATACGGTATTTATACCCTATTCTGAGGGTATATTAATTTTGACGCATAGTTTGTAGCATACCTTAATATTGCCCGTAGACCCCTAAAAGTTACAATATTTATGATCATCATCGATAGTAATGTCGATCTAGCCATGTCCGTCCGTCCGTCCGTCCGTCTGTCGGCAAAAATTAGGCCTTTAAAATGGACCTAGAGAGCTGAAATTTTAACCATATACTCTCTAGGGTCCCGAAATAATCAAGTTTACGAATCTTTGAAATCCGCCCACGCCTACAAACTCAAAAAAACAAAATTTTGGAAAAAATCTAATTTTGAGCTAGAAAGCTGAAATTTTGTATATATGATCTATGACTCCTAAAACTGCTCGGGATAAAAAAAATTCAAAATCCGCCCGCTGACACGCCCACAAATAAATAAAACCATTTTTTTGAAAATTCAAAGTTTGAGCTAGGGAGCTGAAATTTATAATATATACTCATGTGTTAATTTTTTTTAAATCCGCTTACTGACACGCCCACAATTAAATAAAACAATTTTATTGAAACACCCAAGTTTGAGCTAGGGAGCGTTTTTTTTGATAAAATCCTTTAAATGTTATATAACAAAATATGTAGAGCGTTCTTAACAATTCAACCATACTTAGACTTTTGTCACGCCCACTTATGAGGGATAGGAATAAGAATAGGGTATCTAACAGTTCGCCCAAGCGGACTGTAGCCCGTCCCTATGTATTTAATTCGTCTTAGTTTAAAGACCCCTAAAAACCCAGAAGGTAATTTTTTGGAAATGAAGAGCAAGTCAATTCCCTAAACGAAATGAATATATTTTTCCAAAATATTGCTCGTTTTGATTAGTTTGCCAATGTTACTAAAAAGTTGCGATTTTTATAAGGATGGCAGCAAAACATAAATGCTCTCATTGGCATTTCAAGTGATTTAAGGGCAGATGGTATTGAGTTCCTTTTAACGAGAAACCTCAATAAAGATTGTATGGAAAATACCTTCGCAGTTTTATGCAACCGAGGAGGAAATAACAATTTACTGACTCCATTTCAATTAATTTCATTTGTTCATTTAAAAGATCATTTTTAGCAAAATACATGGAGGATATAACCCATGGAAACTGCGAGCCAATTGTGAATTTAGAGCTTCCCGAAGTTGAAATGCAGTTACAATCACCCGAAAAGAAGGACAATAAAACTAAAAAATTTTGATTTCGGTAGCGAAAATGCGTTTTATTATTTTGCAGGCTACAATAAAAAGAAACATCAAAAACACAAGTTTGAGCTGAAATTAAGTCGGAAACCTAGTGTTTCCTCCATATTCACAGATATCAAAGAATATGAGCGTGTGCATTTAACACCCTTCTCAAGAGTTTTTAGATGCGATAGAAGCCTGGAGCAACAATTTATTTCTCGTTTTTCCAATTTGTACTTCTGGAATAATTTTTTTTTTAATAATTTATTATATTTTTCTTATAATTAGCTTGAATCAGAATCGTTTAAGTTTTCCTATGAACTTAAGAAGGTTTATATATCATTATTCAAAATTTTCCTTAATTAATATGATACATAAATGTATTTTTTTCTTATTTTTAAACTTGCTATTTTTGAAATATTCTTGCATAAAAATGAATATACTGAAAAAAATACAAAAGTACAATTCAATACACTGTTTTTAACTTTTAATACAATGCTAAAAAACGATTTTTCATCCCTGCCTCGGCTCCGCTATTATATCTGATAATGACACCACAGCGGATATCAAACGAAGAATTACATTTGCCAACAGCTGTTTTTTTTGGCCTAAGACGGCAATTGATTAGTAAGGTCTTGTCAAGAAAAACTAAGGAGACTCTATATAAGACCCTCATCATCCCAGTCCTGCTCTACGGCGCAGAAGCGTGGACATTAGCAAAAGCGAATGAAGATCTCCTTGGTCGTTTCGAACGCAAAATTCTTCGATTGATTTTCGGTCCCGTTTGCGTTGACAGGCTTTGGAGGAGGAGATTTAACAGCGAACTCTACGAGCTGTACAGCGACATCGACCTGGTCAAAAAAGTGAGAATCAGTCGACTAAAATGGCTAGAACATGTGGAATCGACACCAACGCTCCGGCCCGAAGAGTCTTCGATTACAACCCGGAGGGACAACGTAGTAGAGGAAGACCTCGCCTTACGGGGCGCGCGCAAGTGGAAGGGGATCTCAACCAACTTGGAGTGCGCAACTAGAGGCAGTTAGCCAAAGATCGTGCTTACTGGAGAGGCGTATTGGTTGAGACCCAGGTCCACCCCGGACTGTAGCGCCACCTACGTAAGTAAGTAAGTAAGCTTAGGTTCGGAAATTCACTTACACCGGATAAATAGTAGAAATGGAATTTGATTGGAAATTAAAATTTAAATAAACATTGTACGATAATAATAAATTCGAGGCCTGCTTTCCTTAATACACGCCTGAAACACACATTTTAATTTCACCGTAATTCAACCGTTTCCGAATGGAAACATTGTCACCTATAGTTAAGCATTGTGTGTGATTTCATATGTATTCCAAATTCCAAGCACAATCTGGGAGCGTTGAGCTGACTGCAAAGTGAGCAGCAACCTGATTGGTCTTATCTATAGACAGCTGGAATGTCATTGTAAATGAGTTTAGGGATAGATGATAAGTTTTTAACAGATGACCAAAAGTTTTTACTACCCGTGGGACTTTGTAGTATTTGTTGCCTCAACTTTTGGTCATAGGAGAATGTGACACGATTAATGTTGGCATTGCAGTCATTTCTAGCTCGTTTAAACTTCTTACTGCTTTCCTCAGATGGGTTGGCTTTGAATGACCGAAAGCTTACCTCTTTTAACCTGATAGCCTCTTTGCAGCTCGAGTCACACCACGCTTTTACCTTGGATTTGACCCCTTTTATCTTATTAGGGATGAAAGTCTGCATGCCCACCTGAATTATATTTCTAACCAGCAGCAGCATCCAGTTACTGCTTGGAAGGTTGCGCCTTCAAATCCCGTCCAAGTACATGATTTAAATTGAATATAAGAAAACTTGATCTCCCTAAGCAATTTAGACAGCACGGCAGCAAAATATTCTATCCAATCTCTATTTTTCTTTCGAAAGGTAAATAGCACCTAAAAGCATGCAACAAATTACATCATTACTGGTTGCTGCTTTCGGTTTAACAACCAATGCCTGAGCTTTGCTCACTATAAGGGTGTTAAAAAAGTCGTCATATCATAGTCGTGCAGCATGTAGATGGATGACGTTATGAGGGCCTCAGAGCCTTTAGTATTGTCGATTTCCAAGGAAGGGAAGGTAATTAATGCACCTCCGTCTTCTAGTGCAGATTCGGGGGGATAAGGAGGTCGCTTGTCAGCGTCCAGCTCATCCATCTTGTTCGGTGTGGGTGCGACTCTGAGAATGTTAGAGTAATTTCGTCTTTTGGTAAATCCACTTTCGGTTTTTACTACTAGAACAGGGGATTCCTGGTTGATAACAATGAGGCATTGGTAGGAACGCTTTTGCTTTTCCAGCTTCCCGACCTTCCAGTTGTCAGTTGGATGGACGTAGGGTTAGGTTGAATCCATGTGCCCGTTCTCGGTCGGCTTGTGATATACTCCCACGAAATAACATCGAGTTCAGCACCCGGCCACAACTCACCAACCCTGTTAATCGCAAGCTTGTAGAGATCCCATGATCTTCTACATGAAGTTAGAATGCTACAGCGATGAGTTTGATCCGTCGGAAGTCAATGGAGATTGTCGGGGTTATCCATCAGGAAGGAGGCCTAGTTGTCTGCCAATCCTAACTTGACCAATTATGACATTGGTATCTATACTTTATCCAACAAAAATTGTCAGTACAGGCAAGATACTACTTAGTCTGGTTGCAATGACTTACATAAATCGGTCCCTCTTTAAAGCTCTCACAGGGTTGCCGTAGTGTGTTTGATAAATCGCCATAACTCAGAGAGCAATTCTATTAGGGTTACCATCTTCCAATTTAAAATAAAAATATTGCGGAACGAAATAAATTCCGTTTATCTTTTTCCTTTTCTGGTAAGATAATAATAGGATTTTTATCCAGTAGACCAACAAAATATATAAATTTCGTAACACAAAAAAAAATCAAAACGAAAAATATATCACTGTAATCCAATTTATTCATTATAAATATTGTAAAATATAAAATAATAATTTCTAATATCACTACTCAACTAATCCGATGAGTAATTACTGCTACTGCTCTCGTTATTTAGGTTTATTATTAACCTTTCAACTGCTTCCTCGGCTCAACAACCTGTTCAACGTGTTGGACACATCGATGCCATTTTTCCTTCTCAACCCTTGTAAGTGCTGTCGTTAGTAAGTCTCTTACTTCGGCTTGCTTATTTTGGCTTGCTACAAACCCTTTCAGTTGAGCCCATACGAATTTTATTAGATTAAGGTCACAGTGATAAGGCAGCAAGCGAAGCACTTTATGTCCCGCTTCCCGCATTTTGAGCCATTTCATCCACGACGTATGTTTTATATTTGGCTTGGTAACGTTTAAAGATTTCAAGCAACCCAATGTATGATTGCATACCTACCTGGTTTCAGTGGTTTCAGTCCTTTCTCAATGGAAGGTCACAGAAAACAAAAGTAAATGGAGTATTATCGAATAGTATTCAAACGTTTTTTGGTGTTCCGCAAGGATCAGCGTTGGGTGCACTGCTTTTCATCATCTACATCAACGATATAAAGACTGTGATAAAAAATTCTCAACTTGCCCTATTCGCGGACGATGCACTCATATATATAAGCGGGAAAAACCTCGATGACTGCGAGCAAAAATTACAAGATGATCTGGTTAGGATAAGTACCTGGTTAATGTCAAACAAGCTTAAATTAAACATAAATAAGTCTAAATGTATAGTATTCAAAAATGATTCTTTAGTTAGCCTAAGTGTTGATAATATTGTAATTGAACAAGTTCAAAAAATTAATTACTTGGGTATTGTAATAGATGCTAAGCTTAAATTTAACTTTCATTTAAACTACATCTTGAAGAAAGTCTCCAAAAAGGTATATTTTTTTAGGAGAATACGAAATAGAATATCAGTATTATGTGCAATAAATATTTATAATGTGATGATTAAGCCTCACTTTGAGTACTGTTCCACAGTGTTATTTTTATGTAGCAATTTTATGTTGTCCAAGTTACAAAGATTGCAAAACAAAGCAATGAGAACAATTTTAAAGTGCAATAGATTTACATCGATAGCGTTAATGTTAAATACGTTAAAGTGGCTTAGTATTAAACAAAGAATTATATTGAATGTTTTGTGTTTTATATTCAAAATTAAATACGATCTGTTCCCTAGTTATCTAAGAAAATACCTAAGATATGTCGGCGAAACACAGCCATACGAACTAAGAAATAGAAATGACTTCAGATTGCCAAACTATTTTGTAAATTTAAATCAGAATAGTATTGTTTATAAAGGTTGTCAGTTATTTAATACACTATCAAATGAAATTAAACTTGAAAACAACTTAATTAGATTTAAAAGAAACATTTTGAATTTTATAAAAAACAGATTTCCTTACAACCCACTATAATTTCAAATTTATATTATATACTGTGAATTTTTTTTTTTTGTAAACGAATTATGAATAGCAGAATCTGCTAAATAAATAAATACTACTACTACTACTAACTTGAGATCTTCCTTTGGGAATTCCCGTATTCATTAGTTAAACAGGCGTCATTCATCGGAAAAACAAAGACATCATACAAACAGGTACATAATGAGATGAAAGGATGTATTTATGTTTTTTTTTTATTTAAACAGTTTGCGACATAAACTCAATCAGCAAGATTTTCTAAAAACATTTCCCAGCCCTTTCCGATATATACAATACTTGTTGCATTTATTGTACCGATACATTTTTTAAATCAAAAGATGAAAGCTGGATCTTCCTATCGGAAGAAGCATAATTTTTGCAAATGGCGGCAAATGTAAATTCTACTTTGATATTTGTGAAGTTACTGATACAGAAAAAACTTAAGACACCAATTAACATAATCCAAAAGCAGAACCAAAGTTTTTCATTCATAAAAAAAATTACAGCGAAAGAACATCGGGTGACAACTTTTGCGCCACCTGACAACTTTTGCGCCACCTTGTATATATTGTGAAAGGTAGACACAATCAGACAATTAAAATACAAAATTATATAACCACGACGCAATGTCATATACCTAAACAGATGGTAAAAAAAACCGCACTTGTGCAGCTGTACAATACAAATACCATCAAATTAAAACCGAATGGCAACATCCCACGTAATAATACGTTCTCAAAAGCACCAAATCCGAAAGTTCTTTGACAAAATCCATAGAAAAACCCTTAATGATATGCTTCATTGTAGAGATGGTAATACTCTGATGTGCTTCAGTCACACACACTGCTTATTTTGGTGGATGATAATAGCAAGCGAACACAAGACGATCATGCTCATTCCCATTCGGGCTGTGTGGGAGACTGGTTCTGGTTGGTTGTATGCAAATTTTAGGAAAATGACAACAAAAATTCCTTGGTATGACAGTGGGTTGGTTTTTATTGCAGTGGCAATTCTTGCGTTTGAGTGCCGTGAGAGTATCTACAGGCACTACAGGTAGAAAAAAAGCTCCTCCATAAGGCCTGTACTGACAATTTTTATTGGATAAAGTATAGCCTTCTTCATTTAATTTATTGCCCTCCATTTCAATATGTCTCCTGCAGCTCAAGCCTTGATATTACGATAGGAATTTTAAGGTCCAAACTTGAGATGAATATTATCAAAAACGTTTTGAAATCTCGTTAAATAAAAAAAAACTTAGCTTTAATGGACTATACTCCGCTCCCTCGCATAGAATCACTGAGCATCGCCCGTTATTTCGAAAGACACCTGTTTTTTTGAAGAAAAAAAAAACGTACCGAAGGAGCTTGTTGGTTATAATTATATCTTCTGCACGCTTTTACCGTTCAGCTTCCGAGTGATAATAAGCGAATTGAAAAATAAACATTACATATTTAAGAATAAAAGCATTCTCGTCCACAATTTATTACGTATTACCATGAATGAGCTAAGCACTCATTTTCATCACAGCCATAGCTTATGGAATAATCGAATATCTATACATCCTTGGAAGTGGATTAGTGATTTATTTTTCTCTACTTTACTTAATTGCTAATTGGCACTGCTGCATACACTCATTTATTTAATTCGTCTTTATATAGATTGCCAATTAATTAATATTTCTATTGCGAATCGTACTTTAAAGCGCATATCGCCATCATTCACATGACCTACATCTTTTTGAATAAATGAAAAACAAACGCATTTAGGATTCGGGAAACACAATAAGCCAGTTAAAAAGCTCAAAATTCGATTGGTTGATTCCATTCCATTCCATTCTCTTCTTCTTCTTCAGAAACCAATTTAACTCTTGAATGATGCATTTTTTTTCATGTGAGGTGGTATGGTTACCTGCCTAGGTTGCATATATCCGTAGGGGAGGACGGGGCAGAGAGGACCACTTAACGTTTGCCAATTTATTAAAATATATTGAACGAAGGAAAAAGGCTCAAATTTCCTTACCACATACCTTTAGGTGTCAACATTAAATAAGTAAATAGTTGCTATCACAACTTTATCACTTATGTTCTAAAAATTAAAAGTGCATAAAAAGTGATTTTGGTCCGCTGTGTCCCAATGTTGGGGCAGGAACTAGGTAGTCCTCTACGCCCCCTATGAAACATCTTCTGCTCCAAAAGTAAAAGAACGGATAATCTTCAATGTATGTAGGTAGGTATTTATTCTATTCCTTTAAATCAATAAATAACTTAAAAATTTTATTAATTTCATTGGTAAAAATTAAACAAATTAAATAAATATAAATAATAAATGTTATAAATATTTTTTTTAAGCCGAATTTAAGCGCACTGGATCCAGCTTTCATCTTTTGATTTAAAAAATGTATCGGTGCAATAAATGCAACAAGTATTGGCGTCATTGTGTCTTCCTAGGATGAGCTCGAGCTTCTGCGACTGGGATTGCCCTTAGTGGTATTTTTTTTTATTTTTTGCAATTTTTTATAGTTGTGTACCATCTGGCACAAAAACATTAAAAAATTAATCGAGTTTATTTTCTATAGGGGGCACAGAGGTCCGCCCTAGTCCTCTGTGCCCCAATACGAATGCCTTTTAAAAAGTGCTATTGACTTGTTTGAGTACGACTATTAGACAAAATTAAAACAGCACAAAGCACCACAAAACTCACTGTTTTCGACATAAAAACTTGAAATTTTTATTTGGATAGCCTTTAAATAGTAGGCGTGTTCACTTTTATACATTTTTTTTATAAACTTACCCTAAAAAACAATAAATTTTTATTTATTCCACTGGAGAGCACTCGCGCGCACGATAGACAATAACTAGCTGAGGAGCTAGATGGGCGCTTTTATTATTTCGTTTAACTTTTTGGCTGAGTCACTTACTTAACGTTTTAAACAGAAAGTCATATGTGCCCCGCTGGTCCTCTGTGCCCCGTCCTCCCCTATGTGTTTTCTAATGGAACACTTCATGAGCTTTATAAGGTTCGTTACATTGTTGTTTTGATGGGTCCTGGATCTCGTACCCTGTTAGTTCCCTCCGCGTCCGTCCAATGTAACTATGCGGTTCGTGTTGTTGGACAGTGGTCATGGTGTGCGGTTGTAAATTAATGGTCCATATGTCCTGCGACAAACAAAAACATTCGCTGCGCACGATGTTCAATTTTAATTGCACCCGTTGGTCATGTTTTCCTTAAACGTAAGCGCTGCTGCAAAAGGAAAATCGCTTGCAAGTTGATGGCTTTTTGTTATTATTTTGCTGTTTTTGTGTTCTTTTGCCGTCAAAAGAAGAGCATTCACGCGAATGGTTATTGTTAGGTCCATTTTTTGAAATTACTTAATGAAAGGAAAATCCAATTAACTTGAACATCTACAGAGAAGATTGTATGTCAATTCGCAACTGCATCGCATTTCTTTTTTATTTATTAGAAGAAGCCATAAACGGTGCATTCAATTTTTCACCGCAAAATAAAAGTTCGTATTTGTATATTTGTATATTATATTTAAATTCTATTTAAAACTTCGCCATAAGGGAAAAGAAGATATAGAGCAACCGAATTTCATAATAGGCTGACTCCTGCAGGTCCCCTAAAAAATGGAAAGCTATCCCACTACTTTTCGTCCTTGGTGAATAAAATCTGATTAACTTCAAATGCAAATACACTCAACATGGAAGATGCAACCCATCCATATGACCCACATACATCTATTTCCATGCGCATTCAACAGCCATTGAAGTCTGCCATGCGAAAGTTAAGGACTATTGCAAAATTTATTTTCTTTATGTAACAATACCTCAGGTTCAGACAGCTCACAAAGTAGACCCACTTTCCCCCTTTCTGATAACAATGAATGCTTGGTATCACAGCGTACTTATGCTTATGATATAAGAGGGGCAACGAATTTTTCCAAAGCTCCTAAGAGGGCGCCCTTGAGTGTGCGAATAAAAATCTCTCCATTCTTTGGAGAAGTTCTGACCGCAAGATTTATGCCATCTCCTTTCCCTAGGTGATAGATAGTTGCACTTGTTCTATGTATAACCGCACACTCGATGTTTAAATTCAATTATGGCGAAGTTTAAGTAATACCCTTGAACCGTCTTCTCTTGGCAGTTTTATTCGATGAGGGATTTGAAAGATATGAACGTGCTGGTTTGAAGGGGGCATGACTGAGTTTTGTTCATCTGACAAAGGGGGTTGCCGACAAGGAAAGAAACTTAATCGGTGCTGTTTGTACTTGTTTACTCGAGCTTAACTTGTGGTCTCTTTCTTGCTCATCGTTTGACACTTAATGTGGTATTGCAAAACCGTTGTATTGAATTGGCACTTAGCCTTAGAGATTTATACTTTTCTCCTGTTCTTTCAATTTCGTAAAATGATGACAAACATTGCAATATAATTTGGAAGAATGCTCTTAATTTTCTGGATAACCAGCTTCTGTGAGCAGTGAGCTTACCTATTCTTATGCCTTTAAAGGTCACTGAAGGTTTTATTATTTTAAAATCACTTCATAATTTACTTTTTTCAATACCATCATCGAACAGTTCAAAAGAGGAAACCCCCCCAGATATACAGATATACATAATCGCCAGTATCACTCCCTGTCGTACTCGATTGTAAGATGTTTATATAAATTTGAACAGAGGAGACAGTAACAACAGACCAAAATTAAATGAGCATTACAATAACTTTATCAGAACCTCCTTTCGAATGAAATTCTAATGAATTCCAGCATCAGTTCTCATTAAATTAATTTAATTTTCATCACTCAGTCGATATCCTGCGATCCCAACGGTGTACAAACTTTTGTTCGATTCGATGGATTGTTAGCCATGGTGCGATTTCTGCCACAGTCCTCTAGTCAGAATATCGTACACGCATACCAATCACCATCGGTGGATATCGAATTTCCTTAACACTCTTGCCTCTGGATTTTAAGGCGAGAGAGCAGGATGAGCAAACGAAAATATTTGAATTCAATCGATAACCATCTCCGCCAATTGCCAATAGGTTCCTCATTGAACATATAAACCGGCAAGATTAAATCGAATTGAATTAATTTCCTACAATGCGAAAATATTTCTCCATTCCTCGTTTTCATGTTTGCCTTTGATATTTTGAAGGAAGCGCGATTAAAACCCCACGGCAACCTCAAGGCGAACAGACGGAAAGACTTGCTTTATACATAAATATCGAAAGCAAACAATCGGCTCGTGGTAGTTAAATAACAGTTACCGAAATTGAGCGAGAAAGAACGAGACAGATAAACGCACAGGAATCAGGAATCACGTCAAGGAAGACAACTCAACTAAAAGAACTCAACTAAATTTAAATATCATCCTTCAACATAACGCCGCGCCGCCTGAGTGTATTTTTTGTGCTGGGGATGGGGTACAACATTTCCTGCAACTTGTGTGAAACAACAGGGACTAAGAATGGCACTAGAATTAAAATGATATAGCACCCCATTGAGGAAGTCGAATAGCAAAAGCGGACAGAAGCTGTTTCCGGAGATATTGAGAAGAAATTGCGCATCACTGATACTTGTTGTATAATATATATAAACAGTCAGTTTTGAAACAAACATGTTTCAGATTGAAAACCATCCGATTAAAAAGCGATGTCAATTTTGCGGGAGGGCGAACTCTTCAGTTTCTGATTATGCGATAAATAAGTAATCGATTTTGTGTTCAAATAGCAAAACTATTCTTTGCGAGCTGAATGGTGATTGGATGGAATATTTTTCAATCTTCTCAAATTCCAATAAAAGCTAGCAAAGCTACCCATATTATGATTGCATTGCACAATTGACCACTTCCTTAGAATCGATGCATTTCATTGCATTTCATTGCATAATAAATCCTTAGCACATCATCTGCTGACCAAGTCAACCGCTTGCTGAATCTTGAGCTTCTTAACTTTTACCTCTAAATTCCACTTAGCTTGTATATCCTGACTCTAACCAAAGCAATATAGTCCTTCCTTCAAGACGCCACATCCAGACAAAAGTCGGTGAAAAAAGAATAATATAAAACTTCATTGCTGGCAATAAAAATGATAATAATTTCAGCACTTCGACGATTTCATGTGTCTGACCACAGAACTGGTGCTCTTTCGGTTTTACATCCGTATCCTGTAGCTACCTTTGCAGCGAGGTTCTCACTTGGTCTCTTTACAATAACTTCCGTAGAACTGAACTTCCTGGCGCACAAAATGGCTTGTATCCATAGTCAGCGTTACCCTCCAGTGAGCTCGCTCCACTGCCATTAGGACCGATTGTTTATGTTCGAAATCCGGTGGTCGTTTTTGACAAAGCATTAAAGCAAAGTGAAAGTATCTCAACCCATTAGGGACAATGAAGAGACTGGCTTTTCAGTTTACAAATTCCAAGGAAAAGAAATGAGAAAGAACAACTTTTATTACTCCAACTCATTTCGAAGAATCTTTGCTATAGTCATGAAGTCGAAGAGTTCAGTATTTTCTTTTTGTAGCTTCGTTTTCTCCCTCCGCTCTCCAATTTCATTTCAGATTGACCTTTCGAAAACACATTGGGGATAGGGTAAATGATATATGTAGTTAGAAACAGTTGAAGAACTTGATAATAATTTTAAGGTAATATGAAGATTGATGTTTATGCTACTTTAGTGGACCGCCTCTGCCGACCTGTTAACGTCCTCTTGGACATACCAGAATCAACCATTTTATTGTCATTCAGAGCGAATTCCGGGCCTAAAACCAAGCTTTTTAAAACATTGGTATGTTCGAAATTATATTTTTGAAACGAACGAAGGTGGCCTGCTGTAATGTACAGTTTTGAAGCAGCTCTCCCGAATTATTTCAAAATGTTATTTGGCCCTGGCGAGATTTGAACTTGAGACCTTTAGATTAGTGCGCACTGTGCCCACATCTACCTTAGAGTAAACATCAACTCCACGAATGACACCTTAGTGTAGATCCGACGGAGAGTTAACTCAGGAAACAGCTACTACACATGCCTCTTCTATTGAACCTTAAGCCAACTGGTTCTACTTTATGGCACCGAATGCTGGATGATAGGTAGGGAAGCGGAGCTAATATTGACTTCTTTAGCGGAAAACATATGTACTCCGTGGAAGAGAGAATGTAACCGAAATCCTCTATCGCAGAGGATGGAAGGCCGTAGAGTCTCAGGCAGGGACTTTTCACGTGTCAAGAGCCCGCTGGGAAAGAAGGTTTGCAGCAGTTGCGTTCCCATCCTGAACAGCAAATTTGAGCAGCTTCTCATGACAATCATCCTAGAGTACTCGTATTTAAACACTCATGGATGTTTGTCAGACTTTTGAAGCAGCGAATATACTTATCTCAAGAAACTCGCCATATAATCAAACCGTTTTACTGCCTGCAAATTATATAATAAGCGCATCTGCAATAGATTGGTTTCTTAAAAGGATATAAGGACTTTCCGTGGAAATAAGTTTCGAGCAAACGGTTTTGAACCCATTTATTTTGCTCACCTCAGGTAGCACCAGTTTCCTACGGTATATTTTCATCCGGTCTTCTCTGAGGAGCTGTTTGTCAAATAAATATGTTTATCATTGACATTTTGTCCTAGACGTCCTCATTTCGAAAAAAAAAATTCAGTAGTTGAACCATTTACCCTATTCAAGATGCTTTCCACTAAAACGTTAGCCTTCCTCACATGGACTGAATAAACTTAAAGACTTTCGTAGGAGAATTGCAACCTTTTGGCCGCTCTCGATGTCGGTCGATGCCATTTGATAGGATTGTGAAGGTACATAGATGCGGTTAAGACATTATTGGCGGCTGTATATGTGGTGCATTTTCATCCTGAGGTTTTTATGGTGTGTTTTATGTTCCGGATTACAAAAAGATGAGGCAGCAGTTGCTTATCAACACAGAAACGAATTTGATGAAGGCCGGCAGTCCAGTGGAAGTACGTGGTTGATGTTATGTCGTTCGTTTTGGATTGATGAACTTTCAACTGAATGAGGAAAAAAGCCAAAGAGTTATTTTTATCTAAAAGCTCGATGTCAAAAATGATAATAATTTTATTGATCGAATTTCGCGTTTGTAGTCTGTAAGAACATGAAGAAATTATGGAGATGAAGATTTTTATTTCGCATAGAGACGTTGCAAACTAATTTGAAGTACGTATAGTTTCACTGTGTTCAGAGTGCCGCACTATTGAACGCGAAGTTACATTTTCGAATGCGCCAGGAATGCTTAAAATTATTGTTTCATCGTCATTCGATGAGTGTCATGACACCGAGTCTAATTTCAGCTAATCGAGGTTAGATTAAATTTGTAAACCTCATCAATAAGTGCCAAAAAGGCCGGATATTTTTTGAAATGTATTTGAAAGTATTTTTCGTGACCAAAGGGACACTGTTATCCCCTCATCTTACATTAAGATAAATTTGCCAGCTTCCTTGCTCATAAGACAAATTCATAAATTTCATTGACTTTCATATCACACCGACCGTGATATACGAAAAGGACAAGTGACTACTACAAGACGTAGGTAACATTTACCCCCGTTCTGTGAATAGGTCCTTCAAAAAGGTTACATGCATACATCATATGCTTCGTTTGGTTGTTAAGAAAATTGCCTCCACCAAAAATGTAAAGCAAACGAAACAGTGCTGATGAATTACCCAAGACCGTACTTTGACTGTTTGAATTATTGGTAACGATTACGAAAATCAAACCCTCATCAGGCTTTCCTTCCCGGTGATAAACGTAAAAAAAACAATCGATTTAGCAACAGGGAGCACCCTTACCCTTTCACCAGAAAGGTCGTCTTGCGGATAAGTCCATGTTTGTATGGATAAGAAAGACACACACTCGTAACGGTAACTCGGAATAGGATTTAATATATCTGATTCAGGACTGCAAAAGGGCTACTGGTAGTCACCGACCCACAACCGAATCTATTCGCAATCTTTCGATTTGCATAAATTTGGATTTTTTTTCCTTTCCCTACCATTGCAGCAAATAGCAAAGGACAAAAACGGATAAAGCTGGAAACGTATGTTGGTGATGGCGCTGACACCGTAGCATAAAGTGAATCGACGATATATTGTTGTAGAAAAGTGATCTGTAAAACGTGTTCCATTCCTGTATAAAGGACGTTTCCTGTATACACAATCATAAACAAAATTTCCCTTTTGCATTTCTGTTAAGTTAAGTTAATATCCTTGAAATCATAGATGAGAGCGCTTCAATGTATTAGGAGGAGGCACATTTACCTATTAACTTCGAAGGGTTCGACTGGAGAAGGACGTGATAGCAAAGGAAATAAAGTTAAATCTGTCCTGGCAACAGAATAAAAGTTAAAAAATTTGAAATGGAATGACATCAATCAAGGAAAAGTGTTTTCTTTCAGTTGTTGGCACAGGACACGAGTTTCGTTTGATATCTTGAAGCTAAAAAAGTAAGTTAAACTTTCCGACAGGCAATCAATATTTTGCGGGTAGGGAACATGTTTGCGACCGATGAATACGTTGATTTCTTGTTTTTACATCAAGTGAGTTTGAAATAAGATATTATTCTTCGAGTTAGTTAAGGAGTTCATCTACCTGTGAGTAAACATCAACTCCACGAATGAAAGCTAAGTGGAAGTTCCGACTGACAACCAGAAACCAGGCTGGATATGGCAAGGAATACCGAAGCTTCGATTTAGGAAGAAGTTTTTAAGGATGACCGGGGCCTAGGTTTGGACAGCTAGAAGCAGCGTGACGGGGCTCGCATAGGAGGAAAGGATGCACTTTTTTAGGCAGAGACTCTTCAAGGAAGGATATTAACCTCATTAGAAAGACCATATATTCGATGTCGCCAATAATCTTGTATTGCACATTGCGTATAGACTTTCTTAAGCAGTGCAATGTTCAGCATACCGGCTCCGGCTACAATTTACAAGGCGTTTAGTCGCCCCAATCTTGACAACAACGCTCATATCTGGGTCCGCTGCGACAACAACAATTATATATTTGGGGCTACTTCACAACAAGTGAACCTGAGCTCTCGGTTGAAAATCTGATCACACTCTTCAACACTTTGTTGCAAAAACATTGACTGCAACCCGTCATAGTTTAACGTCCACTATGTTAAATGTTCTTTTAAATCGTTATACTGGTTTCTATCTTTGTCACTTAAATGCGCGTTGCCTTTATCTTTTTAAGTTAGGTTAGGTAAGGTATGTGGGTTGATGAGGCAGCGGTGTTGATGCTGCATCATCGCACTCAGGTCAGTGTTGAAACATTGTGATTCCAATAGGGGGTCCATGTGTGTTGGTTGTGGTCACATCCTGTCCAGCCATCCGGTTTTTGCTGAGAACCTGAAAAGATTGGAAAGAGGGATTTCGGATAGTTCCGTTAGGCTGTGGAAGAAATTGTTTCCTAAAGTTCTCTTTCTTAATTGACTGAGGCTTGGGCAGTGGCACAGAAAGTGGAGAGTGTCCTCGTGTGCCTCCTCATCGCCACAGCCTCTACAAAGGTCGTCGTCAGTGAGACGCATTTTCAGTCTGTGGCTCCCCAGAAGGTTGTGTCCAGTGAGTATCCCACCAACATCGAAACAGATTTCCTGTTTTTTTGAAGGAGCTTGTGGGATCTGGCTTTATCATAGTCAGGCCACATTTTTTTGGATGTTTCGCAGGTAGGAAGGGTATTCCACCTGTTTTTGGCGATTTCCAAGATTTTCTGCCCCACCCGTACTTTGAGGTCACACAATGGCGGTTTGACAGACTGGTCCGCCTGTTCATGACTCATCAATTTCATTACCCTGAATACCCCTATGACCATGGACCCAGCAGAGTCTTACATCATGTAGACCGCCAAGAAACCTCAGTTCTTCGCGGCACCGTTTTACAAGCTTAGATTTTATCTCGACAGCAGAGATTGCTTTAATTGCAGCTTGGCTATCAATGAAAATTGTAATATCATCACGTGATATCACCGCCATTGAGGCTAATTTGGCTGCCTCTGCCACTGCCAATATCTCCGCCTGGAAGACGCTGCTGTGATCAGGGAGTCGAAATGTGCTTTTTAGCTTTAGTGTTTCTGAAAACACTCCAGCTCCTACGTCCATTTTCGAGCCATCTGTGTAAATGGATATGGATTCGGCTACATGTTCGTTTCTCTCCCATTCCTCTCTACTGGGAAGAATGCAGGAGAATGGTCTATGGAAGTCAAGGTGCGGCAGCATGTAATCAGTAGATACATTTGAGCCCAAGTATTTACTCAGAATCTGTGCGTGCCCCGTTGAGTTCGCTTTCCAACAGTTCAGCTGGCTGATCAGAAGGGCGCTTCGCGTCGCCGATTCTTGCATGTATAGGTCCAAGGGAAGCAGGTTGAGGTTGATTTCCAGCCCCGCCGTTGGGGTGGTTCTCATTGCACTGGTCGTGCCTACACACGCCATCCTTTGTACCTTTGTCATGTTTTTCAAGTGGGTGACTTTGTTTGTGGATTGCCACCAAACACGTCCTCCATATGTCAGTATAGGTCTTACTATCGCTGTGTACATTCATAGAATATTCTTGGGGTTAGGACCCCAGTTTTTTCCGAATATTCGACTAAAGGTATAGAAAGCTATTGTGACCTTTTTTATGCGTTCACATACATTTAATTTCCAATTGAGTTTCCTGTCGAGTATGACACCCAAGTATTTAGCGCACTCGGATAGTTTGAGGGTAGTCCCATCGATACCCGGCAGGTTAAATCTTGGTATTGCTCGTTTGTTGGTAAATGGAATCAGTTCTGTTTTTTGGGAGTTAATACCTAGCCCACATTGCTTTGCCCACTCATTAACAGTTTTAGGAGCACGTTGAAGTAGCTCACTAATGGTGGGTAGGACCTTCCTGTTGCAAGTATTAATACGTCGTCTGCGTAAGCAATAACTTTTACCACACTGTATTGTAGCTTTATGAATAACTCGTTAATGACCAGTACCCACAACAGAGGTGAGATAACCCCTCCTTGTGGTGTGCCTCTAGATGCGATAACTTTGTGGTGTGTACCCCCAAGCTTTGCATTTATTTTCCTATCGCTAAGCATGTTCTCTATGAATTTAATTAGAGCATGACTTAAGTTAGTCTTTTCCAAGTTCCTTTTCACCGCACTTGTCTCTACATTGTTGAAGGCTCCTTCAATGTCGAGGAATGCAGCCAGTGTGTAATCTTTTTCGTATAGAGATTTTTCGATGGTGCTAACGACATCATGCAGGGCAGTTTCAACTCCCCTACCTTTCGTGTAGGCATGTTGTGCCGAAGAAATATCGGACGGGTCAAGCTTATCACGGATGTAGATATCAATTAGCTTTTCAAAGGTCTTTAGTAAGAATGATGTAAGACTTATGGGTCTTTCGCAGTTGTATGGCTGGGTTTGCCGGCTTTGGGGATAAAAACTACTTTTACCACTCGCCAGCACATTGGTACATGACATAGTTTCAAACTGTGAAGAAACAGTTTTTGAAGATATGGTATTACAACACACTTCGATTGCTGAAGCATGATCGGAATAATACCATCAATCCCTGGGGATTTATATGGGGAAAAGGAGTCAATTGCCCAATTGATTCTTTCCTTGCTAATCATTTCATCCGGTACTGGTATTACTATATGTGAACTGGTCGTTTCCAGGTCTCCATTGGAATGCGAACCACAGCCTGGAAAAATATTGCAGTGATTCATGATTGGATTGTGTCCAGTCTCCATTCCGGAGCCTGGAATGGCCGGTTCCTTGGAAAGTAATTTCCTTAGTCTGGCTGATTCTGTTGTGGTTTCTATATCACTGCAGAAATTGCGCCAGGAGTTTCGTTTGGCAGTGTTTACCGCGCTTTTGAATTTCCTTTGGTTAACCGTGTATAGAGACCAATCTGCGTCTGAGTGTGACCTTTTTGCAGCATTATAGAGTTTTCTCGTCTCCTTTCTAATGCTTTGAAGCTCATTTGTCCAACACGACGGTGACCTTTGAGGCTTCACTGTCTTTAAGGGACAGGCTTTCTCATAGGCGCTGACTAATGTTTCACCTATGAGTTCCGCCGCATTGTTAATTTCGGATGGTGTTTCCATCGGCTGAGTTTGAAGGACGTTCTTAATTTTGCCGATCTCCGTAGTAAACTTGTGCCAGTCTGTTTTCCTGGGGTCGCGGTATTGCATTAAGGGTTTTATACCGTCGTTTATTTCGAATTCAATTATTCTGTGGTCAGAGTATGATGTTTCTGCTGAAACTTTCCAATGACTCAGAGCGAAATTCTGAGAATTATTAAAGAGGGTAATATCAAGTACCTCTTGTCTGTTTTTAATGACGAATGTAGGATCATTACCTCTATTCGCTATTAAAAGGTTGTGGTCTATTATAAATTGAAACAGGGACTCACCTCGTAAGTTGGTATCGGTGCTACCCCACTAGAAATGGTGGGAGTTAGCATCACATCCTAGAATTATGTACCATTTATCTCTGTCCGCTTTTTGGACGATGGAGGCTAGTAGTGCGGATGGTGGTCCATCCGGCGAATCTTGTGGCATGTAGACGGCCGCGATTGCTAATGGGGAATTCCCTTGCCGCTCGTACTTTTACACTGTCTGGTCATGATTGATATATGTAGGTAGAAAGAATAAGTTAATTTGTTTCTTAGCTACAATACAACTTCTAATCTTACTGTTTGTGTCTGTTTGACAGGTGTTGTATGTTGTTAGCTCTCTGGAGTTGAGTCCTTTAATACTGCCTCGGACCACCCAAGGTTCTTGTATAAGGGCGACGTCAATGTCATACCTCTTAATTAGGTAGACAAGATTGGCGCTGGCCGCCGTACTGTGATGAAGATTTAGCTGTATTATCTTCATGGCGGCCAGTAGATTCCACGCTTCTTCTCACTGTTACAAAGGGCCTAATTTTATATCGGGTAATCCCGACTCGTACTTTGTATCCATTTTTCCGTAGCAGTGGCATAGGAGTTCTGGGTTAAGGTTCCTTAGGTTGCGCTCAATTCTATCCCTGGGAATACATGGTCCAGGAATAGGATTGCGACCTTTAGGTCTGGTGATGTTCAGGAGTCGACTACTCAGAGATCTGCATTAAACCACGGAGCTTTAGTGTCGCTGATGAACTTTTTCAGCCACCGAAGTGTGTGTTCATTGTCACATTGACCAATCTTGAAACCCTTGAACGTAGTCAGCTGTTTGAAGAGCGGGATATTCCCAGCATCCTTCAGGATAGCGTCATTCACACCGTCCAGGATTCGAATCTCGATCAGTCGCCATTGGTCAAAGGATAGTCTCCGTTCTGGGTTGCCAAGGTCGACTACTGCGACCCGGAAACTATCCTTTTTCGTTTCGGTTGAAGTTACATTTCTTAAAGTAAATGTTCACTGGTTCTCTAGCTGATGTTGTTTGTGTAAGTGAAGTCTTTTCAGAAATGATAAGATACCGACGCTTTAGGAGTTGGTGTGGTAACTAATTGCAAATCAACAGTCAACTGCAAAATAGTGTGCAAGTCTGTTGAATTAAGAGCGGAGTATATCATGTTTGAAATAAATGACAGTATTAATAAGTGCATTGTGTCTAACAGGTATAGTGTCTAACAGTTATAGCTGTTCTTTTGCACCTTTTTTATGGTTCTATCCAATTACTCAGCATTATATGAGCATATAATTGTCTATGGCGACTTCAATTCAGATTTGGTCGGAAGTGAGTCTCGTTCCATTCAATTGTAGGATTTACTTTCCTCTGTTGGACCGAAAATAATTATTAAATACGCAACACGACTCGCTTAGAACTGCACACCTAATCTTCTTGATCTTACCATTGTTTCTAATCCGTATCTGGTTCTTGTCTTTAATCAGATTTCGTTTGATATTGCCTCGGATCATGATCTTCTTTTTTGTTCGTATGACATTGCTCAACCTGCTGTTCCTCAGTCTCACGTTTAATGATTTTCGTTCTATTGACCCTACCGTAACATTTCATAAACTCCAAGAAAACAATGGAGACATTTCCGAAAAATTGCTGTTTCCGGTAGTACGAATGATGCTAAGTGGAATTTTAATCCTGATTTACTACTTTAACGGGGTCCCTACATGTGAAGCTCCCTGGCTGTGACATTGCAGCCTTCCATTCTCTGCGATACCAGTTGTCCGCGCTGATTCCAGTTGTCCTTTCAAAAAAACCCAGTATTAACTTCCATTTCCAACTCGTCGTCCAGCACTCGGCGCCATAAAGCAGGACTGGCAGTATTAAGCTTCGATGGAGCATGCATTTTGTTCTTCGATTGTGGAGTTTTGAACCCATACGATATCCCGTATGTTGCAGAAGGTCAATTCTAACCACCTCCTCTTTGATTTTAATCACTGCACTTCCTCCCTCAAATCTATCCTCCTCCATCCCTCACCATCCACCTAATTTAGTTTTAAGTAGTTTTAAAGCACTAGCTGTAAGTCTTAGTGTAATTAGTTTTTTAAGACCTAAATAGCTTGTATTAAGCTGAATAAATGGGGGTGTATGCCCCACCAAAATTAAAATTTATTTGATCAAACCGAAGTACCAGCGGTAATCTAAGGAATTTTACGTCGGATATCCACTAAGGTGTCATTTGTGGAGTTTTTTGTTGATGTTTTCTCCAAGCAAGGTGAACTTCTTAACTACCTCGATTGCTATCAACAGTGACGCTTTGCCCTAGCCGGTGGACAGATATTTGTTTCTTTGTTGATAGCATGTATTTAGTTTTGTCCTCAATAACTTCAAGACCAACCAATTTCGCATATTCTTCAATCGCCGTAAAAGCCTCTAACACAGCACGCTGAGAACGGCCGATGATGTGGATATATAGCCCGTAGTTGGATGGATCTTTGACACTTGAGATACGCACTATTTTCTCCAGAATAAATTGAAGAAGTCACATGATAAGAAATCTTGCCGAAATCCGGTGCAGGCTTGCAACAATTCGGACGAGCTGCTTCCAAACTACACATTAAACCGCTTGCTTACAAATGTCACGCGACACAACTGGATCAGTTTTGCCGGGATGCCATTTTCGGCCATCGCCATGAGCTCCTGACGATGAATACTATCATGTGCGGCTTTTAAGTCAATAAAAAGATGGTGGTTCTAGACTTGTTGGTTTTATCCAGGATTTGCCTCAGTATATGAATTTGGTTTATTGTCGATCTGCCGGGCCGGAAGAAACACTATTATGTGCCGATAGTTGTGTTGCAGAACGGCTTGAGAAGTTTACACAGTACATTAGATACTATCTTACAGGGGCCATTTAGCAGGGATATGCATCGATAGTTCCTGCAATACAGACGAATGGCATTCTTGTAGTTGAGGCATATACATTTTTTAGTCCACTCATTGGGCATTCTTTCTTCCACCCTCTTCTATACTGGGTGGTGTAATCTGGTTCTCATTGACAGGACGTAGGTGCTCTTCTTGTCTCATCACTCTCTACATGATGCCCATTTAACGGCTATTGGAAATGCTGCCGAAATAAATCTACTTTTTCCCGCGCTTCGGTGACTAGCTTTCCTTAAGGCCAGCAGCAGTCAGTTGCTTCGCTTTCTTGTAAAGTCTCCGGATGTTGTTTCGATCGCGAGACTCTTTGATTTCCTTGAGCTTGGAGACTGCGTACGCCCTCTTCTGTCTACGCAGGATCTTCTTCTCCCCCCTTCTCTTGGCTCGATACTCTTTCCTGGGTACTGAATGAACAGAATAGAGTCTCTCGCTCATCCGCTCTCTGTAGCCTCAGGCTACTCCAGGTGTGTTAAGGCATCCAACGTCGGATTTCGTCTTTTGGTCAGTTCGCAGCTGAATGTGTGCAAGTTTAAGATGATTAATGCAAGCCTCGTTCCTATAAGTACAGCTGTGATAAATTGTTCAATTTTTCGTGGTTGTAACCACTTGGAGGTAAAATAAGCGCCAGGTTGATACCTATGAATGCTTTCCCTAATTCTACAACACACAACCACCTGACCCAGAGGATGTCAATGAGTTTTTCCTTAACTCTGGCACTAGTATGGTAAACTTTAATTTGGGTGAAAGCTTTGTGGAGTCAGTTCCCACTTTCGAAGATTTTGAGGTGGTAACAGAAAATGATGTCACTACTTGTGTAACTAACAAATTTTACCCCATTTGTTTCTGTTTTAACACATATTATTTACCCCGGTATAACATCTACGAGCTTTCCCCAACCATGGAAAATAGCAAGAGTTGTACCAAACGCGAGAAAGCCAATCCGATCTCTGTTGGCGATTTCAGATCTATTAGAATACTACCGTGATTATCTAAGGTCTTCGAGAAACTAATAGCAAACTAAATACTGAAACAACTGTCGCTTCATCGGTTCCTTAACCCATACCAGTCCGGTTTTCGGGCCAACAACAATTGTTCTGCGGCAATCTCTGCTCTGCACTGATGAATTATATTTTTTACAAAGGATACGTCACTATTCTAGCACCGAGTTCTTTCTATTAACAAAACAAAACAAAATTCTGCCTTCAAGGTGTATCTCAAGGATCGATCCTAGTACCGAATTTGTTTTGTTTATTTATAAATGACCTACCCCGTATGCTCATTTAGCTCTACCGATAAATGACCTGAATGGTCTTATTTCCCGACTAAACGAGGTGCTGGAGAAAATCCAAACACACAATTATGCTGAGATGAATGGTCTATCACTTAATCTAGCTAAGTTGCAGTTCATTCCGATCTCTAAAAAAAACCCTTAACACCAACAATCCACCTGATTTATTACTCTCGAATGGTAAGCTGAGCTCTGCAGTAACAGTTTCTAGTCTGGGTTATGTAATTAATAGAAATTTATCCGGATATAATCAGACCACTGCGTTGGTTTATACGTATCTAAGGATGTTTTCGCAAGGTTTAGTTTGGTGCTAGCTTCACACCGACCGAAGTTCGGACAAAGGGTGATCGTAACCTTAATCTTGTCCATGATGACATACAATTTTGTTTTAAGATTCGTTTATATTAAAAAAAAAATTTTAATGTTCTCGTTAGAGAACGCAACCAAAGAAAATAAAAGATCACTTATTCAATTTTTAATAAAGTTTTATTTTGAATGAAATAAGCTTCCGATCCCTTACCCTTGGTGGGGGGAAATCTTCAGCTGAACGTAGTACTACAACTATGGACAAGAACTAAATCTAACATGAGAAAGAAACCCTTTATATAGTGATTTATCTGCTTAGGTCGGCAGTTCGATTGAAGATCGTTATTTTATCTTTATTACTTCTGATTCAAGACATAGTATTTAATTAGCTTATGCAAGAAAGATCTTGCTATTATAATACATTGTAGATGCTTAGTTTTCTATGCAAGAAAGATCTTGCTCTTATGATACATTGAATATGTACACTTGTGTCAACAAATGAAGTTGGCACTGCCATTATTTATGTCTTGTATCAGATTACATTTTATAGTTTTGTTTATGAAGACTTTGTCTTCAGTGATTTTATATAATACAATGTTTATGAAGACTTTGTCTTCAGTGGATTTACAGTTCAATATGTGGGATTTGTGGAAATGTAACCCCTCCCTCCTTAAGTTCGATGCTCTCCTGAGTATCGTTACATTTATTTTCAATTTTAATTTTATGGGTTTTCTTTCCCTTACAATATAGTATAAGAATTACAATTACAATAATTATGATTACAGTACTTGTATATGATATGACATGCTTTATATTATTTTGATATTTCATTTCTTGCAATTCTTTTAGGTTTTCAATTTGATTTACATGTATATCTTCTAAAGTTATATTTATTTTTGTAAAGTTCAATGTGTTTTATAATGGAATTACAATATTTTGCTTAAAAATTTCTTTTCCATTTGAGTACAAAGTTGTATTAATTTTAATGTTACAATCTTTAAAATGTATAAGGTTATTTTTAACAATTTTATATTCAATATTTTTACAATATTCTTTTAAACTTGATTCCAATAAGTTTTTCGTTAAAATAAGTCCATCTTCTAATTCTATTAATTCTTGATCTTTATTTGATCTTATTCTACATATTTTGTCTTAAATAGGTTTTGGATACATATTGGACTTTCCTTTAAATGCTTTACATATTTTATTTCATTTTTTTCATATAATGTCCCGTTACAAATGATATAATTATATTTGGATACTTCAACTTCGAGTCCATGATCGTTTAGTATTGGTAGAATCATTAAGCTTTCACATTTATATGTAAATGCTGGTATTTTTAAAACGAAAACTAATTGGTTGCATCTAGTTAATAAGTTACTCTCAATATATTCTAATTTATCAATGGTTATATTAAATCTTTCATTTTCTTCTCTGGTTAAGATATTTCTCCCTAGGATTCCTAATCTTGAAAATACTACGTTGTCCTGTAATTTTTCTATCTCATTGTTTAACAGTGTACGGCCGTAGGTTTTTACCGACCGCCAACTATCAAACTCTTATTTTTAATTAAGGAAGATTGATTTTGGATTGTTCGAACTATAATCGGAGTAAAAAACGACAACGAAACTGAGCGAAACGATTAAAATATGAGACGTTGTTTCGACCACTGATGGTTTTTAGACTAACTTGAAAGCTTTATTAGAGTTCGGCTTTTATACAATTGTCAATAAGCGGTTTTAGTACAAAAAATGTAGAGAGAGAATTTATTGGTGACCGCAAAAAATACAATAATTATGGCGAATGGTCGAATTTAGGCGCCTGATTTGAATTGTCGACCTTTCCAAGATGTGTTGTCCCAACATTCCGCCGCCTTTGAAAGTACCATCTTTCAAGAAGGTATGGTTGCCAGCTTGCAAATCGGACATCTAATTATGCCCTTGGAGGTCCTCACATCAGCTACTCTGACTCGTCCGTCAGAACCTGGATTGGTGTTGATGATTCGCCCCATTAACCATTTTTGGGGTGGAACATGGTCCTCGTGAATGATGACTAGGTCGCCAATGTTGATGTTTGGGCTTGGTGATGCCCACTTTCCTCTAGTTTGCAGCTCTTGAATATACTCTGTCGACCATCTTTGCCAGAAATGGGTTTTGACAGCGCTGATTCGTCGCCATCTCTGGATGAAGCTGATTTCAGCTACCTCGCATGTAGGTTCGGGAATTGCCTTGAGGGATGAACCGATGAGAAAGTGAGCCGGGGTCAGTGCTTCCAGGTCGTTGGGATCGGATGACATCGGGGTGATTGGTCTGGAATTCATAACAGCCTCTATTTCCACCAGCGCTGTTGACAACTCTTCGAAATTGAGCTTGGCACCACCAATGCTTCGACATAGATGACCCTTTGCTACTTTGACGGCTGCCTCCCAAATTCCTCCAAAGTGGGGTGCCCTGGGGGGTATAAAATTGAAATTGATACTGGCATTAGAGCAATAGTTTTTAATAATATCTTGTGAGGATTTTTTAAACAATAAGTTGTGCAATTCAATTAGCTTGGATTTGGCTCCGACGAAATTAGTTGCGTTGTCGCAATATATGTCTCTAGGAAGACCTCTGCGACCTATCATTCTCTTTAGAGCAGCAAGAAACGCGTCAGTCGAAAGGTCAGATACAGCCTCTAGATGAACCGCCTTTGACGAGAAGCATACAAAAACAGCGATATAGGTCTTGTAAGGCACCTTTCCTCTAATTTTATAATAGGTGAGAATCGGTCCGCAAAAGTCTACCCCACAACACAAGAATGGACGCGAAGAAGTTAATCTCTCTTCAGGTAGGTCTCCCATGAGCTGTTCCATTAGCTTTGGACGGTATCGAACACAGTGCACACATCGTCTTACAGTCTGCCGAGCGATTTCCCTAGCGTTGATAATCCAAAATTTCTGCCTAACCAATGAAACCAGAGCCTTTGGACCAGCGTGGTAGTTAGCGAAGTGCAAATATCGAACGAGGGTTTTGGTGAAACTGCTGTTTTTGGGAAGCAGTAAGGGATGTTTACTCTCCTCTGGAATGAATGCGTGTTTTAACCGTCCTCCAACACGCAGAAGTTCAATGCCATTTGTCTCCTTCAGGAACGGATTCAACCATTTAAGCGATCCCTTTAGAGGCCGTTGTGCCTTAATAGATTCGATTTCATCCGAAAAATAATCAATTTGAATGAGGTTGACAATTCTAAAAAGAGCTTCCTCTAATTCCGAAGCAGTCAGGGTAATTTCTAAATTCAAATTGTCCTTTCCTTTACAAAATCGAATGACGTAAGCGAAGATACGAAGAATTTTTGTATAGGAGCTGCAACGATCTACTATACCAAGTAAGAAATTAGGCTCTGATCTTTTGCAGATAAGTACCGTTTTACGTTTTTCAAGTAAAAGTTTCTCTTGTGAAAGCGAAATTTCAAAATTGATGGGCCAATTTTTCATAGGGTGTAGCAAAAACTGCGGACCTTTGAACCATATTGAGGTCGAGAGTTCGTGGACCGTGCAGCCTCTTGAAACGATGTCTGCTGGATTTTGATCCGTAGGCACGTGTCTCCAAACGACGCCCCTTGTCTTCTCCTGGATCTCGGCTGCTCGATTACCCACGAAGGTTGATAGTTTCGACGAATGTGTGGCTATCCAGTGTAAGACTATCGCAGCATCTGTCCAGAAGTATACCTCTGACTGGTTTCCCTTAAAGATAGGTTTTATCTTTTCCCACAACTTCGCTAGTAAGTGCACTGCACAAAGTTCCAGCCGCGGAAGCTGTTTCCTACTCGCTGGCGCTACTCTTGATTTGGCAACTAGAAGCCTGACTTGTACCGATCCTGATGTGTCTATAGCTCGTAGATATATGCAGCAACCATATGCGTGCATAGATGCATCTGCGAACCCATGAATCTGGTAGCTTTGCCTATTCGCTATTAATGCAAATCTAGGGATTGACAAATTTCGCAATGAATGCAGGTCAGTCATGAACTGTCGCCATTCGGTGTCAGCACTTTGAGGAATAGATGCATCCCAGTCTATTTTCTCGATCCACAGATTCTGAAGAATGACCTTTGCCCTGATAATTATTGGGCTTAACAATCCCATTGGATCAAAGAGCGAAGATGCAAGCGAAAGAATAGACCTCTTCGTGTATTTGGTGTAATTTTTATTTGGGATGTACGAGAAGTTAAATTCATCGTCCAGCGGATTCCAGGTTATACCTAAAGTGCTGGTAAGACCAGGTTCAGTTACTTTTATCTCCTTTTGAACAGAACTTGCAGCTTTCATTATGGTGGGGTCATTACTCATCCATTTGGATAGTTCTAGCCCTGCCGAATTCAAAATGGCGACAACTTCCCTTTGCTTCCTGAGCAATGAGCCCAGATCATCATCTCCGGTGATAAGATCATCCACATAAAAATCTTCTTCGATTACTTGGGGACGCAACTCAAACTTTGTTTTGTTTGTTTCTGCCAAGTACTTTAGGCAGCGAACAGCAGCAAATGGAGCTGACGATGTACCATATGTAATGGTATTTAATTGGTACGTTTGTACAGGAGTAGTTTCATCCTTTCTCCAAAGGATGTATTGATATCGACGATGAGACGGGTGAACCAAGAACTGACGAAACATTTTGACGACGTCTGCGGTGAGGACAAACCTGTACAGTCGAAAGCGAAGAAGAAGAATAAACAGCTCTGTCTGAATTGTTGGACCAACCATTAGCGTATCATTCAGTGACAGATGAGACGAAGTACAGCAAGAGGCATTAAAAACTACCCTAAGCTTTGTGGACATGCTCTCTGGCCTAACTACACAGTGATGAGGAAGGTAGTAGTGGGGTTCATCTAACTTCGGATCCTTGATCAGTGACATGTGCCCTTAAACTTCATACTCATCTAAGAATGCAGCATATTGACTTTTCAAGGATTCATTCTTAGCTAATCTTCGCTCCAAGGCCAAGAAGCGTCTGAAGGCTATATCATACGATGCTCCTAAGCAGCTGGGATCGCGCTTGAATGGTAGACGAACCATAAGTCGGCCCGTATGTAGGACCTCGACGTTTTCCTTAAAATGAGTTTCGCACTCCTGCTGTTCATCGGTCCACTTCGATCCTTGGTCTTGGATTTGTTCCAACTCCCAGAACTTTTCTACATATTTTTCCAGCGAATCGTCATTAGAGCTCACGAAGCAGAACCTTTTCTTCAAGTTCTCTGGTTTCGCGTACCTTCCTGACACGATCCATCCAAAATATGTTTTTTGGAGAGAAGGTAGTCCTTCACCTAGTTTTATTTGGCCTACTTGAAGCAGATCAAAGAATGACTCGGCCCCTAATAGCAAGTCAATTTGTGACGGCTTGTTGAAATGCTCATCTGCCAATTCCAAATTTTGAGGCAGATTCCAATTTGAAATGTTGAGTGCTGCCTCTGGCTGATACCCAGTGATAGCAGGTGCCACCAAAAATTCCAACGAGGTTTCAAAATTGTTATACCGCGATCGAATCGTCGTTTGGGTCTGGAAATTTATTTTTGTTTCAGCTATCCCAATACCAACTATATCCACTTCCTTCCTTTGTCGTTTGAGATGAAGCGAATTAGCAAACCTTTCGTTTATAAAGTTCACTTGCGAGCCTGAATCGAGCAGCATTCTACCCATTTGAAACCCTCCACTTGAATCCTTAACAAGAACCAATGCAGTCGCTAGAATTACCTGAGCACCTGAAAGCTGCTCCTTTTCCAAAGCAGTGTGACTTGTTGTCACTGGTGGCGATTGTGTGCTAGGTTCGTCACCTCTGGAAGTGTTTTCAGATTGAGAACGATGCAGAAGGCTATGGTGAGGTTGTTTGCATACCTTGCACCTGTAAGACGAAGGACATTTTGAAATACTATGGCCTTTGGCCAAGCAATTTAGACACAGTCCCAACTTTTTAACATTTGTAAACCTTTCCATTACAGCTAATTTGTTAAAGGCTGGGCAACTCGTAATAGAGTGAGCATTATCTCGACAGAACAAACAGGTCTTTTGTAAAGCCGCTAGCGACAATTGGGGACGATAACCAGACTGCGGTAGCTTATGCTTGTTAGATGTTCGCTGATCGTGATGTGACCTCAGCTGCTTGCTTTCACGAGCCTCAAGGTATTGACACCTCTTGCTTAAGACCGCAGAACATTCACTCCAACTAGGCAGCTGCTTATAATCCAGATGTTCATCCCATTTGGATTGCGTTTCCGGATCCACCTTAGACATGGCAATGTGGATAACAATGGCATTACAAATGTTTTCGAACGAGCCTATCGACTGAAGCGAATTAAAAACGGCAGATGTATTGTCGACTAGGCCTCTTAGTTCCGCTGCAGAAGACTTGGGAACCTTTGGTTGTTCAAACAGTTCCGATATATATTGCAAGAATATAAGGCAATCGTTATCGTAACGATCCTTATTTTTTTTTTTTTTTTTTTTTTTTTTTTACTTTAAAAACCCTTGCCCAAGGGCCGACACTGCGACCTAAGAGATCTTTTGTGTCACAAGGTTGTCTTATACCAGGAGGCGACTGACTTCCCTAATGAAACTCAGCACGTCTTTGGTGGTAGAGTTGCGAAGCTCCACCAGTGATAACACCTCTCTGTGGAGAATGCGTCGTCTCAACCAATGCAGAGCCGGGCATTCACAGAGTATGTGTTCTGAGGTTTCCTCGTCCTCCATGCAGAATCTACATTCTGCCGTTGGGCTAAGATTCATTTTGTTGAGATGGTATCTCAGCCCGCAGTGGCCAGTGAGAAAGCCCACCAGCAATCTAATGTTTTCCTTATTTAGAGTAAGGATTTCCTTATAGGAGTAGGGCTTAATCAAGCGTTTGGACTGTCTCAGACCGGGGGCGCTTTCCCACTGTTTAAGGCGAGTCTCTTGCTCCCAATCTTTGATAAGCCCTAGAGCAGTAGTCCAGTTGACACTGCAGTAAGGTTCGGGACCGATAAAAGCGGCCTCAGAACCAGCTCTGGCGAGCTCATCTGCGGATTCATTCCCTACAAAACCTCGGTGGCCAGGCACCCATCCGAGTTTCACTTTGTTGTGTTTGGCTAGCTTTTGTAAGGCACAGCAGCAGTTTCTTACAGTCAGAGAGTCTGTTGTGTTGGACGACAGTGCCTGAAGTGCCGCCTGACTGTCAGAAAAGATATGTATCTTAGCGCCCTTAATTCCTTTGTTGGAGTTTAAGATAGCGCAGATCTCAATGGCATGGATTTCCGCCTGGAACACTGTGGGGCACATCCCCATAGGTATCGAGACCCTGGTATTGGGTCCAAAGACACCAGCACCAACTCCCGACTCCATCCTTGATCCGTCGGTGTACCATACCAGACTTTTTGAGTCCACAGCTGGAACTCCCGAGACCCATTTAGAACGGTCTAGTATTTCCACCTCAAATAGTTTATCGAAGCTATATTCCCTTACCATTAAGTCAGGGATGGTGAGAAACATGTCCAAATTTTGGATTGAGTTGAGTATTTTCAAGTGACCCACATGGTCATTTGAGTTATACTTGTATTCAAGCTGAAGCTTGATAGCGCATCTAGCAGCTGTTTTCTGAATGAATACATGTAATGGTGACAGTCCAATGATGGCTTCAAGTGCTGTCGTAGGACATGTGCGCATGGCACCAGTTATTCCCAGACATGCCACACGTTGTAGCTTTTGGAGTCTGTTAGCCGTAGTACGTTCAAGTACTTTTGGCCACCACACGATGGAGGCGTACGTGATGATGGGTCTTACCAACATGGTGTACAGCCAGTGTATCATTCTGGGGTTTAGACCCCAAGTTCTGCCGTATAGGCGTCTA
This sequence comes from Portevinia maculata, assembly GCA_949715645.1. Lineage (NCBI taxonomy): Eukaryota > Metazoa > Arthropoda > Insecta > Diptera > Syrphidae > Portevinia > Portevinia maculata. The sequence continues at coordinate 20,688,376 of OX454526.1, read as the reverse complement.
CAGGCCCACATGGCTCTTGTGGCACGCTCAGTGGCGGCCTTTACGTGTGAGTTCCAATTTAGTTTCCTATCCAGGATGACTCCCAGATATTTGACCTCATTGGAGTAACTCAATGGTGTACCATTTACGGTGATAGGTTCAAAGTTAACCAATCTTTTACGCGTAAAAGGTACCAGGATGGTTTTAAGAGGGTTGATGGAAAGTCCTTCCTTAATACACCATTCTGAGACATGTAGCAACGCTTTTTGCATGTTATCAGTAATGGTTGCGCTACGCTTACCATTAATAATTATCGCCAGGTCATCAGCATAACCAATGGCGTTGAGGCCTAGTCTGTGTAGACTGACCAGTAGGTTGTCGATGACAAGTGACCACAAGAGGGGAGAGAGTACTCCTCCTTGAGGACAGCCTTTGGCTGCCGTCACAGACACCGATTTACCTCCAGAGGAGGAGGTAATTATACGACTTTCCAACATGGCTCTGATCCATTGGTTCGTCGATACTTCGATCCCTTTATTACTGATCGCCCTGGCAATCGAGTCGTATCCGGTATTATCGAAGGCACCCTCAACGTCCAAGAAGGCACAAAGTGCAATTTCCTTTGACTTGAAAGTCTCCTCTACCTTTTTGACAAGGCAATGAAGAGCGCCTTCAGTGGATTTGCCCTTTCTGTACGCAAATTGACTTGAGTGCAGGGGGCTTGATGTTGCTATCTGCTCCCTGATATGAACATCTATAAGTCTTTCCATGGTTTTGAGAAAGAAAGATGTCAGACTGATGGGTCTGTATGATTTAGGCAGTTCACTTGGCCTATTGCCATTTTTGGGGATAAAAATCACGTTGGCCTGTCTCCAGGAAAGTGGAATGTATCCCCAGTTGTAACTAGCTCTAAATAAAGCAATAGCCATCGGCAGAATGGCATCACTAACCCTTTGGATAAGGGCCGGAAATATGCCGTCACCACCTGGGGCTTTAAATGGTTTGAATGAGCCAATTGCCCATCTAACCTTATCTGGACTAAACATTTTTCCAGATAAGCTGTTTACTCTGCTATCTATATGTACCTTGGGGTCCACATCGTTAGAGTTACCGCTTATGTCGCGAATAGACGAACCTGGGAAGTGAACCTGAAGAAGTGTTCTGATTGAATCTTCTCGGTCCGTCGTGTAGGTGCCATTTGGTTTCTTTAGTAATCCTACACCGTTATTATGATCTCTGCCTAATGCTTTGTGGATGCGAGCTGCTACCGACATATCTACTATGTCTTCACAGCACTTCCCCCATGTTGCACGCTTTGATCTTCTCAGTTCTGAGTTGTATTCAGTGAGAGCGATCCTATAATCGTCCCACCTTTTAGTGTGTTTGGCTCGATTGAAGAGTTTCCTAACCTTCTTCCTATATTCAGCAAGTCTGTCATTCCACCAGGGGACCTTACGTCGCTTTGTGCTGGTTTTAATGACGCAACTACTCTGGTAGGAGGTTAGTAACACTTTGTTGAGCTGGTGTGCTGCTTCGTCAAGGTCCCACGTGGACTCAATTGACGAAATTAGCATGTCCGTTTTAGAGAGGACAAGTCCTCGATACGTATTCCAGTCCGTCGACTTGGGATCGTATCTAATCGTGGCCTGTGACAGTTGACCGGGCAGGTCGAACCTAATGTGTTGGTGATCCGACATCGAAGCCTCATCTGACACATGCCAGTTTTCCATGAAATTTGCCATAAATGGACTAGCGAGCGTGAGGTCAAGTACCTCTTCGCGAATCGAATTAATGAAGGTTGGTTTGGAACCCTTGTTTATGATATCTACATTGTTTCCTACTATAAAATTTAACAAACACTCACCTCTTTTATTGTTGTCGCTGCTGCCCCATATCATGTTGTGCGCGTTGGAATCACACCCAATGATGTAGTGCAAGTTGTTTCGCAGGCAGTAGCGGATGAATGCCTGAACCTCTAGTGGAGGGATATTGTCGTCGTCTCCGGGGAAATACGCAGAGGCACATATGATGTTGTGTGTGCCTCTGGGTGTAGGTACTTCCAGTAGTACGGCAACCAGGTCTCTGCTGATGAATTCTGGAATGGGAAGAAAGTTGCTATTTATATCGATTAAGCAGGCCGCCCTCGGCACTTGCTCACCGCACTTGTAAATTAGCTTACCTGCCCCATTCCCAAGACCTCTAATGTGTCCGCTGATAACCCAAGGCTCCTGGATGAGGCCTAGGGTTATCTTTTCCTCGGCGAACCGCTTGCTAAAAGTGGCGGACGCACCCTTAGCGTGATGGAGGTTCGCCTGAAGCACCTTGATGGTGTTCATAGATCCTCCTTCGAGGATCTGGCTTGCCTGAGTAATTGGGCTTTTTTTGGGCCCTTACCTTTTCGGCAAGCAGCCAGTCCAGGGCGACCTGCTGTTAACTGCCTGGCTGACTCATCTTTTTTCCAACCCTGGTTTGACCGCCCAGTGGCGGCGTTGGCCGGGTTGGAGGGGTTCTCGGCCGAATTGGCGGTTCTCCTAGGAAAAGTAATCTTTCCTTGCAGGAAGGGACGATTGGACGACGCGGTGGCCGTTGCCTTAGTGCTCCTCCCAGAACCGCTCGGGGTAGCATGCCCAATGGCATTTTTACTACCTCTGTTGGTTGATTGGGGGGGGTTCACAGGAACTGACATCACTGTCGTCTGACCGCTGCCTAGGCTGCTAGTAGGAGCTGGTCCTGTTGAAGTGGACTGCGTTGTTGTACTACCTACAGACACATTTCCGATCGGTTGTACAAAAGTTTTTGGCCCTGTGGCACAGCTAGTCGAAGTGGACTGCAAAGGTACACTACCTTCAGACTTATTTCCGATAGGTTGTACAATGGTTTCTGGTCCGGTGACACAGCTAGTCGTGATTGACTTTTGAGGTACCATACCTTCAGACACATTTCCGATAGGTGGTACAAGCTTATCTGGCTCGTTATTTATACGGTAGGCAGCTCTAGAGGTTCTGTCGGTGCTCTTCAGAATCAGTCTGATCATGCCGAATCGGTAAGCGATCTTTCCCATAAGTATATTGAGCTCAGTCAGGGAGGCGTTGTCTATAGAGATTACGAGGTGAAGGAATGCACCTACCTTACCTCGCTGTATCACCCTCCATGATTTGGTGCTGATGTTGGCATTTTGCGCCCCAATGGACGCCAGCACTTTTTCATTTGTGAGATCGAGGCTCTCTGGAAAGAGTCCGCGGACGATGTGTGTTTTCGGGAAAGATCCTTCTTCCACAAGCATCAGGTCCAGACCACATTTCTCTTTAATTTTCTCGAAGTTCGAGCGCATCCACCCAGCAGTGGCGCTGTTAGCGCAGACAAAGATTATCCATCCTGTCTTAAGGTGCGAGCCAGAGAAGACGGGCCACACGCCACGGTCGCTCAGCTCGATTGAGGTGTCTATCACAGCCTCTTTCACAGCAGCCATTTGCTCTGGAGAAAGAGGGTTTTTGCTTAAGTCGGCTGGTATGATACCAAGCCTAACTAGGCTAGCCACCTGGCTGAAGGTGGGTACCTCTGGCCTCGGACCCTTTCTAACCTTCTTGGCGGCAGGTTTGGAGGGAGTCTGATCTTCAGATCTGCCTCGCTTGTTGTCAGAGTTGTCTGATTGTGCTGCTTGGGCTAAGATTAGAGCACTTTCTCTATCTAGGCCTCTCCGCAATGCACTTTTAAAGCGTCTGTTTTGTAGACCGCTGAGTCTTACAAAACCACTCTGCTTGTGTAATTGTAGCCCAGTCAGGCTCTTCCCAATGGAGGAGCAACCCGATTTCTCGGAGACCACGCTACAATTGTCCACCAGAGTGGATGTGTCAGAATCTGAAGCGGACGCTTCCGTATTGTGTTTACTGGCACTGTTTTGTATGGATGTTGTCCACACGACATCACTATCCATACTTTGGGAGTTAGGGGGGTTCGGTTGCCCGTCAGCAAGCCGAAAAGAGGAGGCCGGGTTCTGCTCTGTAGCAGAAGAACCATCAGCCATCGGGAGCCCAATAGCTGCCTGATTTGGGTTGTCTTCTGGTTGCCCGACAGCAATTCCAGAAGTTGATGCGATTTCAGAGGCATCTGTCTGTATATTTGTTTTTGTTTTATTTAAAATTTTTACCCACGAGTAAACGGGAAAGTAAGTCGCCCATGCCAGAGCCCGATATGACATGGGAAGGCTGGAATAAAACCGAAGGTCGCCTGGTATTCGGAGTTTGCATACTTGTGACTAGGCACTCCCCTAGCCATGCATCCATGGGCATATGCAACCTTGGAGTTGGAGATTTGTTAGGGTTGACTCCCCAATTGGACGACAAGTCCGGTTAGTTCTTAGTCATCGCTCATCAAAACAGACATGGTCCGATTGAATCTTTGCGATTTAAGCCTCCGCACCGGCACCAACCTCACAAGGATGGTGCACTCGACAAGGTAACTAACCACGCGGAGGAGTAACGATCCTTAAGTCGTGCTAAAGCCTTGGGGTAGTTATCCTCCGTGACTTGGAAGGCTTTAACCGTACTAAGAGCTTGGTCACTCAAGCAGGTCAACAGATGATTAAATTTTTCGATTTTTGTCAAATTCTGCTCATTATCGACAAGAGTTGTGAAAGAATTTATAAAATTCTTGTATTCGGAATATTTTCCATTAAATCGTGGTAATTTAAGATTTGGCAAATGATTATGGGGATTGTGATTGATTGCAAAGGTCGTTTCTAAGGAGCTATTGCGTCTGTAAGGCCCTTGAAGTGATTGAATTTTGGATTTAGTTGAAATATAAAGTTCTTCCAATTCTCCTCGACACGTGTCAGCTGGCACTAAGCGCTCAATCTGAGTTTGACACGCTAAAATTTGCTTGAAATAAGACTCCAAAATTCCGAGACGACATTCCAGTTCCGTAGCAGAAAGAGAGTCCGATCGAGCCTCAACAAGATTCTTAATTCTAGTGATGTTGCCCTTAGTTGAGGAGCGCAACTGTTTCAGTTCTTCAATAGTTGCTTCAGTTGTCATATCTATTGATTATAATATTTAAACCAATGAATGGAGAACCGAATCTGAAAGTAGGCAATTGGCAACACTAATCCAAAAAGTGTGATCAGAATTCGACGATATGGCGAAGAATTAATCCAACGGCGAAGTTTGTTCAAGCGAAAAAAAAAACGATGATATAAATATAACGACGAAAAAGGAGTAAATGTAGTTAGAAAGCCGACCAGAATTATGCTTTCTATCTAAATTAAATTGTTTTTAATTTTGATTCGGAGAGTGGTATTCAATTACGGCAATGTAGTTAGATTTCGAATTTCCAACAGCCAACAAAGAAATAAGTTCCCAAGCGAAAGCTTATTTTTATTGCATACGACCAATGCAGCACCCACTCCGGCGACGACGACAACGAAAAGCTCAAAGGTTGGTATTTCTTGACGAAATTTGGGTCTATGCAATGATAATATGTAAATAATGTAGCAAGCTTAAGGCAGAATCCTAACAAGGGCAACAACAGCAACGGCAGCAATCACGAATTGATTCCACATTAATTTGAAAGCGAGCGAGCGAATGGCCAAGTTCAATAGAGATAATGATTAATGCGTATAATATGCGATAATGCCAAAAGTGTAGGAACATATGCGCTGAGCTTATTATGCGTATTATTAAGTGCAATAATTCGAGAGTTTATGCAATGTGGCGACAAAAAATTGTGGATTGACGATCGACTAGTCTAAAAAGCTTTTGTGGATTCTGAATTTGATTTTGCAGTTGATGATTTTACATAATATCCCAAATCCAATTGAATGCACCAATTATGTATTATATACTTAATATTTCAACTTTTTTTTTTTTTCTTCGATACTTAAGATTTGTATTTTAATATTGAACATAATAATTATTTGCATGCACATCACATTTCTGTCGAAGATGCGCTTCTGTTTTACTTTTTTGTATTTAAGTTATTCAATTTTGCTAGCTTCTTTATATGTAACTTTATACAGCGAATTGTATATGTGCGCCGCTTCGATTGAAAGGCAATTTGTAACGTACCTGGGTGGGAGATGATACTTATCTACCCTTTTGTGACTATTATTTTCCTTTGATGGGTGGCCGCTGAATTTCCCAATGCTGCACTTTTTCTTTTTGCACTATACCGATACCGAAACGTTTTCGCGACGCGCTTCACTAATAAATGTCTTTGTAATGTCTTGTGAATATGTAGTATATTATGTCTTTTTTTTTTTTTGAAATTTGCTGAACTTTTTTATATTTTACTGTGGGATATTTTCCCTTTCACGTTTGGGCGCCAAAATGTACGGCCGTAGGTTTTTACCGACCGCCAACTATCAAACTCTTATTTTTAATTAAGGAAGATTGATGTTGGATTGTTCGAACTATAATCGGAGTAAAAAACGACAACGAAACTGAGCGAAACGATTAAAATAAGAGACGTTGTTTCGACCACTGATGGTTTTTAGACTAACTTGAAAGCTTTATTAGAGTTCGGCTTTTATACAATTGTCAATAAGCGGTTTTAGTACAAAAAATGTAGAGAGAGAATTTATTAGTGACCGCAAAAAATACAATAATTATGGCGAATGGTCGAATTTAGGCGCCTGATTTGAATTGTCGACCTTTCCAAGATGTGTTGTCCCAACAAACAGCATTATATCGGTATTGATTTGTAATGAAAGTATGCCTTTAGCTAAATTCTCCTGTTTTGCCTCTGTTGAATTAATAAAATTTCTTAACACATATTGGTGTTTGTTTATTCTATCTGCCATTGTTTCTAATTTTGTTTGGAACTGTGTATTAATACCTATTTGTTGATTTAACTCTGTTATAGCATTCCTGTTATTTTTATACCCTATTCTAAGGGTATATTAATTTTGACGCATAGTTTGTAACATACCTTAATATTGCCCGTAGAGCCCTAAAAGTTACTATATTTATGATCAGCATCGATAGTAATGTCGATCTAGCCATGTCCGTCCGTCGGCAAAAATTAGGCATTTAAACTGGACCTAGAGAGCTGAAATTTTAACCATATACTCTCTAGGGTCCCGAAATAATCAAGTTCACGAATTTTTGAAATCCGCCTACAGACACGCCCACAAACTCAAAAAAACAAAATTTTGGAAAAAATCTAATTTTGAGCTAGAAAGCTGAAAAACTGCTCGGGATAAAAAATTTTCAAAATCCGCCCACTGCACACGCCCACAAATAAATAAAACAATTTTTTTGAAAATCCAAAGTTTGAGCTAGGGAGCTGGAATTTATAATATATACTCTCTAGGGGCCCTTTATGCTCATGTGTTAATTTTTTTTTAAATCCGCCTACTGACACGCCCACGATTAAATAAAACACTTTTATTGAAACACCCAAGTTTGAGCTAGGGAGCGTTTTTTTTCGATAAAATCCTTTATATGTTATATAACAAAATATGTAGAGCGTTCTAACCAATTCAACCATACTTAGACTTTTGTCACGCCCACTTATGAGGGATAGGAATAAGAATAGCGTATCCAACAGTTCGCCCAAGCGGACTGTAGCCCGTCCCTATGTTCTTCTATTATTTTTAAATGATTCTCGATTTCTAATCTTTCATCGTTATCCATGACTCCAAAAAGAAAATGGAGTGCACTACCTCCTATGTTTATTAATCTTCTTCTCTGTCTAGAATAAGGAAGTATACTGTATAACTTTGATTTTGAATCTGCTAATGCTTCTGTCATAAGTCTCTTTAATCTTAAGTCTTGAAAATTGTTATATCCTGTCTCTATAGAAAATTCAATTTGTTTAATAATTTCATTATAGGTTTCTAGATTGATTATATGAAGTATTTTATCATATTTTTCAATTAATTCAAAGGGCTCCTGTTTGATTATAATATACCCTGCTTGGTTGTGAATTTCTTGTAATAAGAACTCTGATTTCATCATTGTTATAATGAAAAATAAATATGCAATTATAGTTTTCATGTTGTCTGTAAAGAGATTAAATTGTTAGCACTATTTTGATATTTATATTTTCTTTTGAAATGGGTTTTATGTAATTTTTTATTATTCGCATAATATTTATTATTAATTTTTTCTACCTTTGTTTTCTTATATTTCGCAGCTATCTTTTTCGCTGTTCTAACTACATCTGCTCTTACGTATAAATCTGTATTTAAATTGGGTTCAATAAAGTCTATTTTATTTTGATTTCTTTTATTAATATTATCTTCCTTAACTTGTAGGAGAGGTTAAGTGGAGGAGATTAAAACGATGTTGTTCGCTCAACGGTTGACTTAGAACTGTCTAATTTTATTTGGCTGACAAAGTTACAAGTGCTATACATATAGAATATGAATAAATCGTTGCAGTTACATCATACGATTTAATACATTTAGAGTGACTTGATACAATAAATAAGAAATATGTACATAAGCGAATATAAGAGTATGAGTCTTAATATAAATGAAAATATAATTGAGTGGAATTTTCGACCACAAACTTTTTGTATTCTTTTTCCTATTTCCTCTAATTCTTCTACCTTTATTTTATTTTGAATAAAATCCATAGGTTTTCTTAATATTGCTGAATGGATTGTACAGTTATATATACTAACTGCTTTTATTACTTTTTCTTTTAAGTTTAATATGTTCTTTTTATTTTCTTGCGCATTGTATATTCTTATATGGTCGTTGAGTGTACCGTGCACTCTTTCTACATCCGCATTACCTGTCTTATGATTTGGGGTTGTCAGTTTTATTTTAATTCCCTCTTCGTTGCAATATTCTTTGAATGCTAAACTATTAAATTCATTATCGCATACTATTTCTTCGGGTTTGCCCAATATTGAGTTTCTTATTTTAAGTTGCTCAATTATTTTATGAGTGTTTCTACTAGCTATGGGAAAAGCTGTCAAATGTTTAGTAAATTTGACAATAATTGTCAAAAAGTAAATATCTTTACTTGGAATATATATATCCATGTGTATAAGCTCATTTGGCTTAAGTGCAGTTTTACTTATTTCAAATTTTATTTTCTCTGGGCTTCTATCATGTTTTGCTACCTGACATACGGTGCAATTGTTAATATATCTTCTTATTAATTCCCTTAATTTTGGAAAATAGTATTAATTTTTAATTTCAAAATATGTTTCTTGTATTCCTCTATGATAAAATTGTTCATGAATCTTCTGGATGATATTCAATGCATCGTTTATACTACTTAAATCTTTTAAAAGAGTAATGCATCTAGTAATTTTAGCTTACTTTGATTGCTGTAGAGCTCGACATATTTTTCCTGAATTTTGCAAAATAAATTATCACTATATACTGCCACTTTTCCGTGATCGGGTAAAAATTCCCTTAATGCTTCAGTAAAATGATTGCCCACATCTTTTGATTTAATAGTTAATCTTCTTACACCTTGGTATATAAATTTAATATTTTTATCTTCATCTTCCGATTCTATAACTTCTATTTGATGCTTAAACATATTTGTAGGTAATTCTGAAATTCCTATATGATCGTTTCTTTCTTCCGTTCCACTATGATTTGTGGCTAATGATAAGTCATCCTTTCTATTAATTGCATTTACTTCTATTCTACTAAGATAGTCTGCTACATGATTTTCTTTTCCCTTTAAATATTCGATATCGAAGTCGTATTCATTTAAACTGATCTTCCATCTTTGGAGTTTCGAGTTTGGTTCTTTAAGCTTACTTAGCCATATTAAAGGTTATGATCGGTCCGTATCTTGAATTTACGACCGTAGAGATAAGGTCTAAAATATTTGGTTGACCATACTATACTTAATAACTCCTTTTCGATATTGCTATATCTGCGCTCATGTTCATTGAGGGTACGAGATGCATAACACAAAGGGTGATTTGATTGTGAAAGAACAGAACCGATTGCATAATTTGATGCATCAGTTGTTAACACAAATTCTTTTGTATAGTCAGGATATTTTAAAACAGGGTCACTGGATATGAGCAATTTAAGCTCCTCAAATGCCGTAATGTATTCTGGGTCTTTAATGTTTATCTTTACTCCTTTTTTAAGATATTTGGTCATAGGTGTCGCTACTTGTGAATAATCTTGGATAAATTTTCTGTAGTAACCTGTTAAGCCTAGAAAAGATTTTATTTGTTTCGTTGTACACGGGATTGGTATTTTGTCAATGGCTTTTACTTTTTCTGGGTTTGGTTTTATTCCATTTGTTGTAATAATATGACCTAAATATTCTGTATTTTTGCTAAAAAATTTGCACTTATCTACTTGTATCTTTAAGTTATGTTGTTTAAGTTTCTCGAATACTTTATTTATTGAACAAATATGTTCCTCCAGTGATGTACTAAAAATTAGGATGTCGTCTAAATAGACAACACATATTTTTCCTATAAGTCCTTCTAAGACGTGATTTATCATTCGTTCAAAAGTTGCTGGGGCATTTTTTAATCCGAATGGCATCCGATTAAACTCATAATGACCATTAGTTGTTGAAAAAGCAGTTTTATGCCTGTCTTTAAGGTTCACCAATATCTGATGAAAGCCTTTCGCCAAGTCAAGAGTAGTAAAATATTGAGCTCTCCCCAATTTACTAAATATATCGTCAATATTTGGAATAGGAAACTTGTCTTCCACGGTTATTTCGTTAAGTTTTCTATAATCTATGACAATACGCCTTTTCTTGATTCCTGAACTATCTATCTTTTTGGGGACGACCCAGATAGGTGCATTATATGGGCTACTACTTTCTCTTATTATACCTTGATTCAACATTTCTATTACTTGTTCTTCTACTTCATCTTTCTGTATTTCTAGATATCTGTATAAGCGTGAATAAATTGGTTTATTATCGTTTGTTTCGATTCTATGTGTAACTTCTTTTACAGTAGTTAACATATCTCCTTCTTTATAAAATAATTTCTTATTATACCTGAGTATTTGAGCTAAAGCTTTTCAATTAATCTATTAATTAGATTCTCCGAATTTTCATCAATCCTACATAAGTTTATTTGTTTGTCTGATAATTCTTGGACGTAACTATCTAAAGGATAATCTTTAAGTCTTGAGAGCAATGGTATTTCTATATTATTAATTTTCACAGTGTGAGTATAATATGATAATTCTGCTTGTAATTGTATAAGGATATTGTTTCCTAAAATGCCGTCGAATGTACTATTCATAATTGGAGTAATTAAAAAGTCCACGGTTGATTCATTTTTATTGAATTCGATTGGTAATGGTAAAATTATTTTATTTTCTATTAAATTTTCTTTGTACAATGTTTTAAGGGTAACTGGTTTGTCTAGTTTACTTTCAAATTGTCTAGGAAATATACCTTTTTTTAAGATGGAGGTAGCTGCTCCTGTGTCTATTAAAAATCTAAGTTTTTTATTAAGGATGTGTATATCTATGCAGGGTAGTGGTCTGTTGAGGCATGTATTCGAAAATTTGAAGTGTCTCGAGTAAGGTGGTCTACTTCCATTGGGTCTGGACCATTTCTTTTATTTTGTGCAGCAAAAGGATTCTGATAGTGGTTAGAAAAATTGCCACTCCTATTTTTTTGCCTATTATATTGTTCATTATAATTTCTCTGATTATAATTATTGCCGTTTTTGTTTTGTTGCCTATTATATTGTTCATTATAGTTTCTTTGATTATAATTATTGCCGGTTTTGTTTTGTTGCCTATTATATTGTTCATTATAGTTTCTCTGATTATAATTATTATTTCTATAAATGTTTTGACTATTTTTATTTAAATTCCCATTATTGTTTTTAAAATTATTATTGTAATTTTCACTTCTATAATTATTCCTGTCATTTCTATTATTGTTACCTTCTGTTGTCCAGTGACAAGATTCTAATTTATAATATGCTTCGCTAAGAGTTTTAATATTGTGATTAATTATAATCGAACTAGCATTTGGTGGAATTTTTTCACAAAACTTTGCTAATAATGACGCTTCATTATTGCTTGGATTGTATTCCTCTACTTTTATTTCAGTTAAATAATATTTATTATTTAATCTGCAAAGTATGTCTGAGAACGAGTGGTAAAGTTGGGAAATATTTTTGCAGAATATCTTGTCTGCTTGTTCTTTTAATTTTAAAAAGGTTTCCCTTTCACCGAAATTATTAACTAAAATTGTTTTTACTTCGTTCCAATTGTTTGGGGTGTTATTATGAACTCAGCTTTTTTTATAAAAATGATTAAGCTACATGATCTACCATTAAAATTTGGCAAAGTTTTTAATAGTTTAAGGGGGTCAATATTTATGGTTGCCATTTTTACCTGTTTTTATACCCTATTCTAGGGGTATATTAATTTTGACGCATAGTTTGTAACATACCTTAATATTGCCCGTAGACCCCTAAAAGTTACTATATTTATGATCAGCATCGATAGTAATGTCGATCTAGCCATGTCCGTCCGTCCGTCCGTCCGTCCGTCGGCAAAAATTAGGCCTTTAAACTGGACCTAGAGAGCTGAAATTTTAACCATATACTCTCTAGGGTCCCGAAATAATCAAGTTTACGAATTTTTGAAATCCGCCCACAGACACGCCCACAAACTCAAAAAAACAAAATTTTGGAAAAAATCGAATTTTGAGCTAGGAAGCTGAAATTTTTTATATATGATCTATGACTCCTAAAACTGCTCGGGATATAAAATTTTCAAAATCCGCCCACTGCCACGCCCACAAAAAAATAAAACAATTTTTTTGAAAATCCAAAGTTTGAGCTAGGGAGCTGAAATTTATAATATATACTCTCTAGGGGCCCTTTAAGCTCATGTATAAATATTTTCAAAATCCGCCCACTGACACGCCCACAAATAAATAAATTTTTTTTTTTGAAAATCCAAAGTTTGAGCTAGGGAGCTGAAATTTATAATATATACTCTCTAGGGGCCCTTTAAGCTCATGTATAAATATTTTCAAAATCCGCCCACTGACACGCCCACAAATAAATAAAACAATTTTTTTGAAAATCCAAAGTTTGAGCTAGGGAGCTGAAATTTATAATATATACTCTCTAGGGGCCCTTTATGCTCATGTGTTAATTTTTTTTTAAATCCGCCTACTGACACGCCCACAATTAAATAAAACAATTTTATTGAAACACCCAAGTTTGAGCTAGGGAGCGTTTTTTTTGATAAAATCCTTTAAATGTTATATAACAAAATATGTAGAGCGTTCTTAACAATTTAACCATACTTAGACTTTTGTCACGCCCACTTATGAGGGATAGGAATAAGAATAGGGTATCCAACAGTTCGCCCAAGCGGACTGTAGCCCGTCCCTATGTTTCTTTAATTGGTTGATGAATTTGTTGCTCCTTGGGCTGTTGATGGATTTGTTGTTCCTTGGGCTGTTGTTATATCTGTTGCTCCTGGTCCTTCAATGCTATTGTTTTCTGATTTCAATGCAACTGGTATGTGGTAAGGCTTGTATTTCTTCATATGTTTTGCCTCAATACTTGTCGTCTCAGTTTTTGCTGTAGTGCTTTAAAATGGTCTTGAAAATCAGCTGTAGCCTCGTCTTCTATCCAGCTCTGTGAGTTATCTTGTGTTCTAGTTGAATTTTCTTCCTGTGGTGCTTCTACTCCCTCTTGAGTTTTAATTTCCTCTGGTAGCATTTGGAAAAAAAATTTCATATATATTTTTTTCCTCTTAGTTCAACATTCCCTCTATGAGATTTTGTGAAATTGTCCTTTATGGATCCTGGTTCACTATGTTTTTCACTAAGATTTTTTTTTTTTTAATATTTACTATTATACTTTTTCCAGTTTAACATTCTCTCTACGAGATTTTGTGAAATTGTCCTTTTATGGATCCTGATTCACTATGTTTTTCACTGAAGTATATTTTTATTTGTCCTATACCGTTTGTAATTTTAATTTACCGGCAAACTATTTTAGTTAGCTTAAAGGACTATTGAATCCCGAATAAAACTTTTAAAAAAGTAAGATTAACGTATCTTATAGACAATTGATCTTTCCAGATCCTACCGACTGCGCCAATTTTGTTTTTAGATTCGTTTATATTAAAAAAAAATATTTTCATTTTCTCGTTAGACAACGCAACCAAAGAAAATAAAAGATCACTTATTCAATTTTTAATAAAGTTTTATTTTGAATGAAATAAGCTTCCGATCCCTTACCCTTGGTGGGGGGAAATCTTCAGCTGAACGTAGTACTACAACTATGGACAAGAACTAAATCTAACATGAGAAAGAAACCCTTTATATAGTGATTTATCTGCTTAGGTCGGCAGTTCGATTGAAGATCGTTATTTTATCTTTATTACTTCTGATTAGACATAGTATTTAATTAGTTGTTTAGTTTTCTATGCAAGAAAGATCTTGCTCTTATGATACATTGAAGATGTACACTTGTGTCAACAAATGAAGTTGGCACTGCCATTATTTATGTCTTGTATCAGATTACATTTTATAGTTTTGTTTATGAAGACTTTGGCTTCAGTGATTTTATATAATACAATGTTTATGAAGACTTTGTCTTCAGTGGATTTACAGTTCAATATGTGGGATTTGTTGGAATGTAACCATACGCTTATATGGTTTACTGCTCCCTCAACTCTGTATATCAGAGGAAGCTTTAAGTAGGGTTCAATGATGCTGTGCGATACATCTATGGCATTCCGTTGCCTGAGAATTGTTTCGTTCCATACGCCACTTCTGTCGTTTTTGAGTTAGGAACGGATTCTATGGTAAATTTGTATGCTCTTTTTAAATCTGTGATTCGATTTGTTCTTAGTCTTTCCAATCAACAGTTTGTAGAATTGTTTTGTGCCATAAACCATTTTTTTGGCGTTTGGGACAAATTTTCCATATAATTTATCGCAATTTTTTTATGAGAATTGTTTTTTTTCCACGTGCATATCACTACGACCAGAGATACAGAAAATATTAACAACGTTGAGAATTGGTTTGTCCTACGTGCACTCGTGTTAAAGAATAGCTATGTATGTGGAACACGGATCGCAAACAAAATTTTAGTATTGGTTTGTTCCACCTCCATTACAGTTGTGTAGATAATATTCGATATTATAAAGATATCAATTCGGTGCGGTGATGAATAGTGCTGCAAACGCAAAACCTAGTTGCAGACGTACGAGCAGAGAATCATTGAATGACTACTTTTTTTTAATAAATTGCCCTTATTTATAAGAGATACACTTCGTTTTTCACGTTACATCAAAAAGGTTAAAGACTGGTTGTTTACGTTAAACTATGAAAGTATTAAATCCTTTGTTAAAATTATTATATACAATATACTATTATTAATGAATTTGTTATTTATTATTACATATGGTTTCAATAGATGTGTTTAATGAACCTTAGCTGCACAGATAAGTACAGAAAAAATGAGAAAAGATTTGGTGTTCCAAAACTTGCCGCAAAGTGTTCTACATTCTGTCAATTTGTGTTCCATGAAGCTGTGCAGATCAATTTAGCACAAGTTTTTCTGTACCTAGTTTTGAGGTAGGGCAAGTGAGTGAAATGTGTCAGATTTGAAAATTCAAATTGTACCTATGCCAACTGATTTATTTGTTTTTCATGAGCTATCGTATTTCTTAGTTTAATGTTAGAAATGTTCGCATATTTATTAAAAAAATTGAAAGAATAGCATGGAACGAGTTCAAATTGTGATCAAATCGACATAAGGCCAAACATTGACTGTGCAATGCTCACTCAAAACCCGAAATTCATTAGAAAACAAAGTGGATTATCTATTTTAAATTTCGCAGCTGATGTTCTCCTCACATTATGACTCGAAGCTGTACTTTTCTGATCTGATTTGATCTGCCATTTTTCACTCACTGGTTTAATGCTAAACACTTTGAATAATTTTCTTATTTTATTGTATTTTTTTAATAAAAACTTTGTTAACAAAAAGGATGAAATCGATTTTTCTTTTCAAATTGTAGCATCCAACTCCATGCTTTTTTGCCTTTCATATATTTTGGATGAGAATTGCTTTGTGCCATATCCATTTTTTTGTATGAAAAAAAAAAATCAATTTCAAAATGTAGTAGGTGGGACACAAGTCAAAAAAGGAGACTTTTACGTTAATTAACGTGGCTTCTTAACGGTTTGGCAAAACACTTTGGAAATTGGTAGGTGAACTCTTTATAAGACTAACTTCAAATTAAAAAAATAAAAAAAAATCGTATTACACAGTTTCGCAGTACCAAGTACGCAAAACTTTAAATGCGTTTTTCTCGAAAAGTGCCAATGACGTATGGAACAAAACAATTCTCAGGCGACGATTCGTTGATACTATCATATTTCCGAACATTCCAGAAACCTACTTGGTTGCTTTCTCCAACAATACATCAATGCGATAAACGGTGTATTTTAACATAAATCTACCTCACTATGGTTATGTAAATTCATCTCGTTTATTTTTTATTCAATCTGTAGTACTTCTTAACTTTAAAAATGCAATCCTTTTCTACTTCTCCACCAATTCACTACGACAATAAATTCCTTTGCGGATTTCTCCCATTCATTTTGACCCATTTCTCTCTCTATTATTTTATACCCCTCAACTTTGATCACATAGCTTAACAGCTATTTCTACCGTTCCAGGTTATGTTATATTTTAATTAGTTGTAAGTAGTTGCCAAAATCTCTATTGGTCTAAAGAACTAACGACTATAAAAAATGGAAATCTTAATGTATAAATCTTAATGAACAAATCTCTTTATTCAATAATAAAATTGAAATTTCAAATACTTCGCCCAAGCGGACTATCGTATATAATCGACACTATCCTCCCAGTCCATCCAGAATATCAAATTGAATTTCCAAATCCCCATTTAAGACTGAATACACACTTTAAACCGCATTTCATCCTCTCTGATAAGGGTTCCCCACAATCTGCCTCAAACTTTTCGCGTTTCAATTTAAATTCCAAGTTAGACTTACACTTTCGATTCGACATTATTTATAGTTCCCTTGGTTGACTATGCCTTTTCCCACTTAAATCATTTTTTTCCACGGTTTTTCTTCAGTCCGCTTTGATTGAAATATTTGCTTTCGCTTTGATTTATCACATATCTATCTGACTTCGATTTTTTTTTGATTTATTTCTTTATTTTCTATGTGTCTAAAATTCTATACGGTCACACCAAAACAGTCTTCGAGACCCAAATCACTTGTGAAAGTTCCCAAAAATCGATTTTCTCTCGTCCACTTGAGACCGATTTATTTGCGCCAAAAATACCATTTGGCATCACCCTCTTTCACACATAGAGCAGAAGCCTGGCTAGAGAAGCAACTTGGTCTCCGTCCTCCTAAAGGACGACTCCATCGCAAGGGGCCTTAGCATCTATACAAAAAGTGTAATTTGATTGTGGTTTTTCATGGCTTTCTTGATGTGAAGGATGTTGGAATTTCCAAAGGACATTCGTGGGCTGTATGCAGCTTGACTCGATATTGGATAATCTCTTAAAGTAGCACAAATCCTCAACTCAACTCAAAGAAATTCGTTTGACAATATCCTTTACAAGCACACTTATTTAAATACATTCAAAATATTAGTTAAGACGATTATTGGAGAAGATTATTGTTTCGAGGCAAATATTAACTCTTCGCATAGTAAGACAAATTATTTATATGTACGTTGCCTAGTGACACACAGTAGAAATTGCCTCATAATAATTAATAGTTTAAAAGTGATAATATTGCAGACAGAAGGAACCTTAATTGAGTGTGATACTCCGTCTGTATATATTTCTTTAGGTATTTGCAGTTGGAAGG
The DNA here is from genome assembly GCA_949715645.1 of Portevinia maculata. Classification (NCBI taxonomy): domain Eukaryota; kingdom Metazoa; phylum Arthropoda; class Insecta; order Diptera; family Syrphidae; genus Portevinia; species Portevinia maculata. The sequence continues at coordinate 20,670,593 of OX454526.1, read as the reverse complement.
TGTTGATATTAATCCTCCTTTGGGAGCTTGGCAATGTTTGCATAGTTTGCTTTCGCTGTGCGCTCTGTTTGGATAAATGTAACCATAGCATAAAATGAAACTCTCTTCAGAGGTCTATCGGTATGATACACTAATTGAGTAATTTTCCTCAATTCGCTGTATAGATGCCCTGAATCGTTCCAAGAGCGAGTTTCGAAAGTGACACAAAGATACGAAGATATAATTATGTCTAATATTGTGCCTTTGGAACGACCGAAATGCTTTAGACAGAAGGATAACTTTGCCTGCCTAAGCAGTATTTGAATTTAGCTTGTGGGCAATGGGATATGTTTACTTTGGACATGACACTTTTCATGAATATGTATCAATAACAGATACCCATTATTGGTCAATGGTTGATTGCCCTTTGTAAACTAAACGTTTATAAGTAATGGATGTTTCAAAATGTATTCAAGATTTGAATTAAATAGAAAACAACATTTTTTCTTTTGATTATTTTTTTATTGAATCATTAAAAATAAAGGAGGACAAATGGCCTCCACGGCTTTTCTGGCATATACGCACTCTTTTGGTTCAAATTTTCCTTGCCCATTTTTCATAAATATGGCTGAATGTAGTTGATGCAGCGTTGAATTTCCTCCTTCAACAGACTGCTCGTTGTGCTCTTTTTGGTATAGACTTTTGACCTCGAATAATCCCATGAAAAGACATCACATGGTATTAAAACACATGATCTAAGTGGCCAATTCTGATCACCGAAAGTATAGATTGCAGTACGAAGAAATGCCTCATGCAGTAATTGAATAGTTTCACTGTTGTTGAAATATTGTCAGCTGTCAAATTGTTTTTGTTTAGGGTTGCCAAGACTTTACTACGAAAATGGTGGCAAATTCAAATGTTGCGTTAATTTTGGGCACCCTTCATTTGCAGTGTTTTTCAATAAATATTCTTACTGAATTTGGCTTAACAAATATTTTAAAAACTTCTCAGAAAAACAGAGAAAAATCTCCCGGAGATGCTTGCATATATCTTCTGCGTCTGCACTTGAATTTTTTGTAGCAGGTAAAATATGGACCCATCACAATTTTCCTATTAAGTTCTGCCTGGTACTGTTTTCTGTAATGGTCTTTTGAATTTCCCAAAAAAATGATTCCCCAAGGTGAGCTGTCGTTTTTCAATTTCAAAGTGGAGCCCATTCGAACATTTTGGGTATTCATTTCCACGAACGAGGAGTAGCTCAACACATCGGATTGTAATTATGAGCACGGTTTCCAAACAAATAAAGACGCCACCTCAATATTAAGCAAACCCACAATTTTGTTATCAAATTGTATCTTTCTTAAAAAAAATATAAGAAGAATGATTTTAAACAAGGCAGCACAAAAATGTTTGGTCTAGAATTAGACTCTAGAGAAATCATCTAAAGTGCCTCCTCTTGGTCGGACTACAACTTGTTTGCAATCCTATGCAAAACCAACTGGAATCAGCGGCTCTCAAAAGGCTAGGTAGGGTAAGGAGAGTCAATCGCAGCTTTTACACTGCTTCTTGTGATGCTAGGTACATCTTTGATGATAGAGTTGAGGAATTCCAATCCCATCTGTTGACTATAATACTTGAAAGTTCTTGTCAATGGGAAGTATTTTGTGAAAATCTCCTCTGAATTAGTATGTCTGGTATATGTAAACTGGCCTAAAGAGCTCCTTTTAATTCTGTTTTCTTTTAGCCAGAGAACTCTGTAAGCAACTACATTCATCGGAAAGGTCGTTGCAAAAGAACCATCATAAGCAATCGCAGATTTTTTAAATGTGAAGATGTCCAGCCGAGTCCCGTAAATTCAAAATATTGTGCAGATATGTTCTATTTGCCAACTGGCCACTCTACAGCGCAGCCTGCCATTCGGTACTTACTTGCGATAAGCATAACAGACAGTATCAGAAAACCTGTCACTGGCCTCAGCAAAGCAAAAGAGACTAGCAAGTTCTATTTCACTTAACCCATCTTGATGGAAGAATTATTGGCCTACGATATTCAGAATGATTCTCTCCAAAGCAAAACATTCGCAGAAAAAATGCAATGTGGTATCATTTGCCTCCAGGCAGCACTCACGTTGGGGAATGAAGCCAGAGGCCAACTAAGAAACCTCTGGTTCCTATATATATATATGATGTGAGCACTCAGCTGGTTTTGGGACTGTAGACCAGAATCTTCCAATGTATGCATCACTCATCGTTGGTGTGATATAGATATAGAGCCCCAATCATATTAAGTTTGTGAACAGAGGAACAGCATCATGTGGATGCTTGTAGGCCAATGAAGGCTGACGATGGGTACTAACCTGACCACAGCATCTGCCCTTTCATTTCCCTGATTGCCTACCTGTGTGGCCAGGAGCTCAGGTCAGTGTTAAAGAGTAACTCCGTCCCAAGCTGTTAAGCTTAGCAATGGCTTCCTCAACAATTTTAGAGTTCATCATAGAAGCCGAGCAGGCTCTCATTGCCGCTTTAGATAGATAGATAGCTAAATTTATTGTTTCAAAGAAAAATTACATAGTTTACAATATTTATAAGTCATTGCACAGCACAGAGATATGATAACAAATTGTATCTTACTACTGAAAATCAATATAAGGTTTCTGATAAGCTAGTATTTCAAAATGAATAGGTTTGAAGGAAAATAAGAAAGAAAAACCTTCATTTAAATTTAGTTTATAATTATATCACAGATATGGCTTAAATCTAATGGAATGAACACAAATACTTATATTATTTTATAGATAAATAAATAAATAAAATAAATAAATAAAATATATACAAATAAGTAGGTAAACAAAATAAATATACTAATACATAAACAGATATGTGTGGGACAAAATATATGCATGGAAATGTATTGATTATAAATAAGTACAAAAGAAAAGTAAGTATGACAGGAATAATAAATAACAAATAAATAACAAATTTACTCAGGTAACAAAAGAAATAAATAGAGAAGATAAAAATCATATTATATAATATAGTTTTTTTTTAAATAACGTTATGAGAGGGTTTTCACTTGATTCACATTTTCTGAACAAATTTTCATTGAGAACTTTTTCTATCTGCTTTAATGACTTTTGCCTGATCGTATAAAGGTACGATTACACAGTCATTTTTTCGAGTCATTTAAATGACGCTGTGACGTCAGGAAAAAATGTCGCATTAGAGAGACATTCAAGCTACGGTTCGTCATTGTGAAAAAATGGCGATCACACGAAATGACTACCATCGTTATTTTCCGTTGGAATGTCATTAAATGAAGAGCGAAAAAATGACCATCACACGGTAATGACTTGCCTCATCAAAATGACAAATGACACCTTTCCTATTATTTCGATTTCGTAATGGCCAATGAGAAAATTATAGCTTCTGTCATTTAGTGTCTTTCTCTCACATAAATAAAATATGTCAATAAGAACTTTTGCGATGATGGTGGAAATTGCGGAGACGGCGTATTTGGCAGCGTGTGTGCTGGAAAGCAGTGAAGACGACCTTGAATATGATCCAACAAGACGAAAGCGGAGTATTTGGCAAAAGAAGTGGTTGAGCCGTCGCGAGAAGAGTGGATTTTGTGCTGTATTACTGCTCGAATTGCGCGAAGAAGAACCCTAACTATATCGCAATGACCTTCGTATGTCAGCCAATCAATTCGATTATTTGTTGAGGTTGGTGAAGACACACATCGAAAAACAGAACACAAATATGCGAGAGAGCGTTTCAGCGGAAGCACGACTGGTAATAACGTTTAACACATTTATACCGTGCGGTTTCTAATAACATTTTGGAAAAATATCCTTTTTCCAGGTTTGAAGGACCTTTTTTGTTGTTGCAAGGACCTCTTAGTAAAATAACATATATACATATTATACATACATATAAAAAATAGGGACTTGCAAGAATCCAATATTATAGAAGACTCAAAGCAGTCGATCGACTTAAAATCAGTCAAAAGACTTACAGCATTCAAAAGACTTAAAAGCAGTCAGAGCGTTTTCGTGTCATTCGACAGCCAAACAACCTGGATGCCGAAAAAACAAAGAAAGTGGTGCTGGCGTGCACGTCGCTCCATAATTTTTTAATCAGCTCTAGTACAACAATTGACCAAGAATCGGTTTTGAGATGTTGAAGTTTGTATTCTGGAACTGTGCTATCCCAAAGCGCCCGTTGCTTCTGCAGCGCCACAATCAAACGCGATTCTTCTTCGTCGCTCAACGAATAGCCAATTTTCCTATCCCTATTTACTCCTGTTTTCTGCATTTTGCCTAATTTGCTCGACTTTATTGTACTTTCGGTATTCAAACTCACACGATAGTTGACAGAATAGTCCATATTGTCGGCACTTGACGGCAACGGTTCGTATTGCATTTCACTCATAGTAATTTGTACAGAAATAGCAGCCAGACGCAATGCAACAAACACCAAATGAAAGCACAAAATTCATATTAAATGCTGTGTCATTTGTCATTTGAGTAGAAAAATGGCACGGCATAAATTTCGTGCCTTGTCATTTTTTGGAGGCTGTCATTTAAATGACGCAACAGCCAAAAAGTGTAGTCATTTGTCCTAGGCGTCATTAAAGAGCGATCACACGGCCATTTTTTTCGTCATTTTAATGACACAAAATTCATGTCATTTTCTTCGCCATTTTCCTAGTCATTTAAATGACGCCTGTAATGTCGTCCATTAATGTCGACATTAACATGACGGATTTGTGACGTGAGTTTTACGTCACATCGTGATTTAAATGACTCGAAAAAATGACCGTGTAATCGTACCTTAACTCCTGAGTTGAAAAACGCCATTGGACTTTAAGGATCATTTTTAAAATTTCGTTTTGCAATATCTGTATCTACTTTTTGTCTACGCATTCCGGCATAATTTCCTCAAACAGTTGATCCACACAATAATATCGCTTGGAAAACGACTTTAAAAATTATTAATTTATTGTGCTTACTGAGTAATGACTTCCGGTTTATAAGCGGGTATAACAATTTAATACCAATATTTATTTTATTTGATGTCATTTGTGTGTATACTTAAAGGTCAGCGCCTTGTCTAAGTAGATACCTAAGTAATTGACAGAGTTGACCCATGGAATATAGCAGTTATTTATATTTAAATTATGGCAGCATTTATTTTAATCCTCCAGTGTTTATAATAGTCAAAAATAAGTACGAGGGCGTTTTGAATGTTGCATATTATATTTGCTGGGTGTTCATCGGATGAGTATATGGCAATGTCATCAGCATACATTAAATAGGGTAAGAGATACAACTGATCCCTGAGGCACGTCAGCAGGAACAAATTTGGAGATGGAATTTATTCCGTTAAGTGAATCTATGAATTGCCTGTCACTCATAAAACTTTGTGTAAGCTTTATCAAAAAAGTTGAACATTCATTTACAATAAGCTTGTAAATAAGTGCATTGTGGCATACACTATCAAAAGCTTTTTCTACATCTAGCAGAACTAATTCTGTAGATTCTTCTTCTTCTGCTGATTCTTAGAACCTGGTGCGACGTGTTGTGGCCAGGGATGGGACTTTTTGAAAAAATGTCCGCAGTAGATTAAAAAAAACGTAGTAGCTAGACTCAACTGTTTCGCAGTAGATTTTTATTTTCAAAATATAAGTAAGACACCATATATACACATACACCGATGTTCTGCATTTCGATCGAAATCAAATTTAATTCACTTTTCAATTTCACTCGGAATGAAATTTGGTGGTATGCATTTCGATCGTTTTAGATTTTTTCGATTTCACTTTCGAACTGTCAAAATCCTAAACAAACACAATGTTTGCTTTTAAGTCAACATGGATGCAATAGTTTTAGCAATTTTCAATGAAAAAATGCTGGATTCGCACCTCAACCATTCATAGTAACTCCCTACAGATTTGCTCCAATTCACAATTATTCATTTCGATCGAAATGCAGAACACACAATTTCAATTTCACGTAAATTCATTGTACTCGTATATTCATATGATTCATACATTTTTTCTAATTCCTAATAATTCTTTGTTTTGATTTTACAGCAAAAGTAATCAAATTTATTCTATATACATTTTCATTTCAAAATTAATACAAAAGTACAAATTTGGAAAACGAGAAATAAATTGTTGTTCCAGGCTCTCTATCGCATCTAAAAACTCTTGAGAAGAGTTTCTTTGAAATCTGTGACTATGGAGGAATCACTAGGTTTCTGAATTAATTTCAGCTCACACTTGTGTTTCTGACGTTTTTTTTAGATGTAGCCTGCAAAATAATAAAACGCATTTTCGCTACCGAAATCAACAGTTTTATAGTCAGATTAAGGTTTGAAAATGTTTTTCACATTGTCCTTCTTTATGGGTGATTGTAACTCCATTTTAACGTCGGGAAGCTCTAAATTTACAGTTGGCTCGCAGTTTCCATGGGTTATATCCTCCGTATACTTTGCTGAAAATGATCTTTAACATTAACAAATGAATTGAAATGGAGTCACGTATTGTGTTTTCTTCACTTGTTTCGCACGACTGACAAGAATTTAAGTCAATACGCCTTTGAAAATACATTATGAAAAAACGTAAGCACCGCCCTTCCTTATTGCAAAACCAATGTGACCAACAACCATAACAAAACTAGCAAATAATGAAGCAAATCATTTTTATTGTTACTAGGCCGAACACCGGATTGCATTATTTTTAGTTAATTCAAAACAAAGAAGAAGCATTTATTTTTATATTTTTTCTTCAGTCAAAAATTTAATTGTAGACGTTCATAATTAGTAAGTAGTTCATAATTAGTAAAAAATAATCAGAAAAACCAGCCATAAACCATTTAAAAAAAACATAGGGACGGGCTACAGTCCGCTTGGGCGAACTGTTGGATACCCTATTCTTATTCCTATCCCTCATAAGTGGGCGTGACAAAAGTCTAAGTATGGTTGAATTGTTAAGAACGCTCTACATATTTTGTTATATAACATTTAAAGGATTTTATCAAAAAAAAACCCTCCCTAGCTCAAACTTGGGTGTTTCAATAAAATTGTTTTATTTAATTGTGGGCGTGTCAGCAGGCGGATTTATAATAAAATAACACATGAGAATAAAGGGCCCCTAGAGAGTATATATTATAAATTTCAGCTCCCTAGCTCAAACTTTGATTTTCAAAAAAAAAAAAAAAAAAATTGTGGGCGTGTCAGTAGGCGGATTTTAAAAATATTTACACATGAGCATAAAGGGCCCATAGAGAGTATATATTATAAATTTCACCTCATTAGCTCAAACTTTGGATTTTCAAAAATTAATATAGGTACCTTTAGAATAGGGTATAAAAAAATTCTTTTTTTTATTGGTGGGCGTGTCAGTGGGCGGATTTTGAAAATTTTTTATCCCGAGCAGTTTTAGGAGTCATAGATCATATATAAAAAATTTCAGCTTTCTAGTTCTAAATTCGTTTTTTTTTTAAATTTTGTTTTTTTTTTTGAGTTTGTGGGCGTGTCTGTGGTCGGTTTTCAAAAATTCGTAAACTTGATTATTTCGGGACCCTAGAGAGTATATGGTTAAAATTTCAGCTCTCTAGGTCCAGTTTAAAGGCCTAATTTTTGCCAACAGACGGACGGACGGACAGACATGGCTACATCGACATTACTATCGATGCTGATCATAAATATAGTAACTTTTAGGGGTCTACTGGCAATATTAAGGTATGTTACAAACTATGCGTCAAAATGAATATACCCTTAGAATAGCGTATAAAAACAAAGCAGGTAGCACTGCACGAAGTGAAAAGATACATACAACGAGGATCAAGTCGATACGCCTTAAAAAAAGCATTATGAAAAAACCAACAATCATTCGTCTTACGAAGCATGCCGCATGTAGTGGTACAGGCAAAATATACTGTGTACCGTTTTTTCCACAGCGGTCGTTCCACAAGCGTTAAAACACATCCTTTTGACCTGCTTCCACATATTGTAGGTTTTTTTCTGCATTTTGTTTTGTAGTAGTAGGAAATGCATATAGAGACAGTGTCCCTACTCATTATATGGATATACTCTGGTCACTTGCCATCAAAATATAGCCGATTGCCGAAAGCCGTATGAACATTATAATTAGGAAATAGGTGGATTTCATCAGGAAGAATGAGACTGACTGCATGCAGTGATAGAATTAAAAAAATATTTTGTTTATTACATTTACATATTGCATGATGTTTTTTCGTAAGACCAAAAGTGCAGTAGATTTATTTTTCGAAATAAAAGCAGTAGATCTACTGCAATTGCAGTAAAGTCACAACCCTGGCTTGTGCTTCTTCCTGAAACCAAATTGCTGCATTGGTATAACTTTCTTATCGTTCAGATAAATTTCTAATTTGCTTCGAATTACCTTCTCGAAAATCTTACTTATACTACTCAGAAGGCTTATTGGCGGGTTTTCCGGTTTCAATATTGGAACAACTTTAGTCATCTTCCATTTTAGTGGGAAATACTGACATCTGAGACACGTATTTATTAAACCAGCTAAAAAAACAAATCCACTCATGCGAAGTTGTTTAAGATATTGATTTTTTATGCCATCGATTCCCGGAGATTTTTGGTTTTGCAGATCATATATCAAAAACTCTATATCTTCTACAGTAATTTGTTCGTCAGCCGGGGAAGCTTATTGGAGTCCTATTTAATTCACCGATAAATGTATCTTCTTTTTTTTATATAATTTGCGTGCGCTAAAGGGATTTATTTTTTCTGTAGTGACACAGTACCCTTATAATGGTAAAACCACAGCGCAGGCATTTAGTTTGTTGCGCAAGTAGCTCCCAGCAATTCATTGCCTATTTTTGGGTGCTACTTACTGGAAGAATAGAAGGATAGGAAAGAAGTTTGGTGCGATGGGATTTTTTTTTCTCAACTTTAGGGAGATCAGTTTTTGTAGTGTGTATTCAATTTACAAAAATCCCTGGTCGGTATTCGAATACACGACCTGCCAATCACTTTAGTGAATACACGTCTACCAGGCTAGTCAAAACTGGATCGTTGTTAAGATTTATAGAAGCTCTTTGATTATTAGCAAAGGTATTTGCAAGGAAACTGTCCTTTCCCGATGCCCGGGTTCAAAGTCAAAAAGAGCCCGAAATCTAACACTTCTGATTCCTAAGATTTTCTGGCCTCACTTTCAACAAAGAACTGCAGTGGAAGTAAATAAAACTCTCATCTTACCTAAGATGCATAAGCACCCAAGACAGTTAAGTCAATTGTCTCTTGAGGATGTGAAATTTAGGACACCAAACAAACGCCCCATGCGTTTTCTGTGTTCGAACGATGCACGTATATATCCCTTTAACCAACATGGGACTAAGTCCTAAGGTTCTGCTGAACATCCGATGGCACTGCCAGACAATTTTAGTGTCCTTCGAAGCTATAGCCCCTTAATAGAATATATGCTCAGCAAATGTACGCTTTGGTTCTTTGGGATATTCGTAGCCCGTCCCTGCACAGTATTGTAGGTACCAAGGAGCTCATCGTGAAAGAAACACATTGTGTCGTTGTTCTGGCGACAGCCAGCTAACCAAATCTCCCCAAAGTATATCCCTTTATCGGTTTGACGCCTTGAGAAGTTCATGCTTATATCCGCTATTAAAAGCTGCATATAAATTAAACTTTTGTGAGGCCATGCAGAAGACATAGGCCCCGCTTTCTTTTAAAAATCCACAGTTTTACGTTGTCGCAATTTCCATAATAGTAATCGAAAACTTTTCAGCACAAAAAGGGAACGCGTCCTCTCCTTGTAAATCATTATCCATATCCACTTTACACAATCGCTTTTGTAACAAAAAATACTACCCAGGTACGTCGTCGTTTTTCAACAGTGAATGCAATTGCATTTCTTCTATAAACCTTGACTAGAGAGCGGTGTATTGTACAATTTCCGAGCTCCCTTTTTTGAATGGTACAGCAGACGGGTCCTTTACAAACATAAACCTACCGTCGTCGCTATAAGTTCCCTGCAAATGATAAAGATGAATTGATCGTCGATGCACCAAGCGTATCTATACAGAAAGATACCCGCCGAAAAAAAAGAAAAAAACTAACCTCTTGTAATCTTAAACAGGAAATGAAAAGTGTTTCCACCAAGGAAGCTACTGTGCAGAATCCTCTCTATGCAGAGATACAATCGACATCTCTGTGTGTGTGTTCGAGATGTTTTGACATATGAAATTTCCTAACGAAACATTGTAGAACAAGCTGCCCCTAGTAGCGTCAGCACTCAGCGGGAGACATTTAACTTCTTTCCCGAGAATACTTTAACACACCCAGCAAGCAGTATAAGTACAATGCTATTGATATGCCGTACTAAAAAGGAGCAGGATTTTCCCAATGCAGTTCAAATTTGTTGTCTTTCTGTTTAAAAGTGCATTTCCATCGCAGCTCGTTGTGATATAGAATAGATTCCAAATGTTTAAGCCGAACAAAAACCAGAATGCAAAATACGGCGAATGAATGAGATGGGATTTTGTTTGTCCTTTAAACGGAAGATACACCGCACCGAGTATTATTTTTGCCTTCAGTGTGTAGGTATGTGTGTAGTAGCTATTTGAATCTTATTTGCATTGCATTTCTCCGGATGAAACAAGAGAGAAAAAAAAATTTAAACTCACTTTGCGTTATCCTGTCAGGATGTTTTTACCCTCCTATCTTAGGTACAGTTTGACTTGTTATCCAGAAAACGGGAATGTGATTTTCTTACATTAGTACTCGCTGCCGGAACATTCACGACAGGAATAAAGTGTGTTATTTTGATGGGGCTGTTATTTTGTTTTGGTTTTTTCAGAACGAACAGTTTGTTTTCTCCCACATGTGGATGTCATTTGAATCGTCAAGGCTCGTATCAAATTCCAGTTTCAGTAAAGAATATGGAATAGTGGTGTGATGATATTTAAATCTATCAGTTTAAAAACAATCATGTGACTGAATCAATCGAAAGATATTTTGTATTGAAAGGGTAAAGTATTCCAAAAGACGCCCAATGAAGGTCAGTATAGACATCCATAATGGCAGAGTTTGTAAACTGTGCTGGCGAATGTACCTATTTTTCTGTATAAAATCGTCTTATACACCAATAATGTTCCTGGCATTAACAGAGAATATTTTTCTAGGATTCATCCTCCTCCAGAAAAACATTCTGTCTCTAAGCACATTATGTATTTAATTTATTAAGATCCTCCGGATGCTAACCAGCTTCCTAATACTTCCCTGGACAAATACTAGAATTTCCTTATTTTCATTGAAGGAGTAAGCCCTGATTAACTTTATCGATTTTCTGAGTCACGGGATTTTTTTCAATGGGCTGGACGAAGTTGGTGTTCCTTATCGGTCACTCAAAGGGCAGTTGTCCAGTTGACGGTGCTATCTAGTTCATTTACAGATTCGTTCCTGGTTAAACTTTTTCTGTCTGGCTAGGCAAAGAGTCCATTGAACTGGACGACATTGCTTGAAGTGCTGATAATATATGGTGTTCGGGTTTATCCTAAAGCAGTTCTCAATTCCATGAATGAACACAGTAGAGCGTATAGCCATATAGGTTCCAAGTCTTTTGTGTTGGATTCAAGACGCCAGCTTCAACTTCAGATTTAATTTTTGATCCGTCAGTGAGCCAGACCAAAAAGTTAAATAGTTAGTAGTTAAGCACTTTCACCTAACCTTGTCTGAACTCAATATTTATAAACCACCAATAACATGTCATCAGTCGCGTATGAGTTTTCGTGTATTACACGAGTGGGCGAACCTGGAAAATTAACCTCTGAAGTAAGATTAAGTGTATCCATGTGGACCAGCGCGTTGGTACCCTACACAGTTTGTATGCTCTTTATCTTGAGCTGTATAAATAAGTTCTGGTTCTGTCATATCAGCAATGTTTTCGCAGCGTTTCCTCGATATGGCTTGCTTCGATCGTCTCACTTCTGAGTTTCAGAGGATGGCGTTGTTGCAATAAATAAACTATATTAATAGGCGCAAAAAAAAAATTGTTTACGGTAAACAACAACAAATTCAAAATGAAGATAGCGAACATGAAGAGCAAATATAAAGGTTTTGGGACCTCTGGGATGGAATAACCCCCAATCGGGTTGTAGAATTGAATTTTTTAAAAAAAATTTCGTTGATATTTTTTTATTTTTTTTTTTCAACTCTAATCCAACTCGATCTGCATACAACCATTAAGTTTAACTTTGCGGACACATCCTTAAACTTATTTTAAACGTCAATTGCTATTATTTACTACAAAATAGTGGACGATGGCAAAAAGGTACACAAAATTTACTTGACGAGTCTAAAAGCTTTAGTAAGACCTAGAATAGAAAACTTATGTAATTGTTAAAAGGTGTTTGGCAACAAATTATCAAGTTTACCTCTTTTGTCTCGTTTTCCATCTTACACTTACTATATATGTACAATGATGCTTAACTTTTATCAGTGATCGTCTATTTTGACATAAGATGATTTTGACACATATGTAATGCCACCGAAACCAAGTTTGACATATAAAGTCTATGTGGATATAAAAGTGAACATAGCGTTTTATTGGAGCGTTTTATGGAGCCAAGCTTTATATAATTTCCCAATAAAACGCGACTAATAATTGTCGAATGTTAAAGGGAAGCACATGATCTCCAGTATCGTTTTATTGCAATCGTAACAACTCTTAGTTATCCAATAAGTGATTAATTCGCGACCCCACTCCCTTCTCCAAAATCAGCAGCATTCCCGAAATATATAAAAAATTTGACCCTTAACATACGTTACATAATTCAGCAAATACTTTTTTATTCCTTATGCAAACTGTTCTAAACTATCCACAACAAACTGTCTGGACAATAACATTCCAATTTACGATTGCTCACGCTCAACTTCGCCAACTAATTTCCGTTTTGTAAAACATTTTCTCATTTTTGTTTTCTTCTTGCCTCACCAGACAGTAAAGCATAAAATATATGTTTGTCCAGTGGAGTCCCACTATCTGCTAACCAAATTGAAATGTCACTGTGTGTTTTACAATTGCGCCGGTCGAAACTTCGTAAACGAAAAAAGAAGAAAAGAAAAATACCAACTCTAATAAAGGATAAACTTTCCATTGTAATGCACAACATTATATCACCTCTGTGGCAAACTGAATCGCAAAAAAAAATGAAACGAAATTCATCGAAAAAATGTTTCCAACATTCTCCCACGCGCTACCGCTCTGCAAACAATTTTATTATTATTACCATTCCTTCTCGGAAAACAGAAGTTATCCTCGCGAGTAATATGCAAGGATAACAACGTATGGAAATGTTTTTGTAATCTTCCTCTCCACTGTTGGACGAGTTGGAGGACTTCCAAACTCCAAACTTTTCGTAGATAATTCATTTCTCAGTTTCAGTTGGAACCAAATTTATTTGGAGGGACGATCAAAACACTTGCCCGCCATTAAATTTTCGTATGTCAAAGGAGTTTTGAGTATTTGTACCACTACCTATTAAGGGTAAGGTAAATTGCTTTTTATAAATTCTTGAAATTTTAAGGGGCATAATCGACCTTCTGTTCATACAAATATTTTATTTAATGTCAACCAAACGACTGTTAACGTTCCGCAGGGCTAGCTAACTGTTCGTATTTATTTTCTGCGGCAAGAAAATATCCAACCACGGAATGTTTTGTGCATATTTCGAAATGAACAACACTGGCCTCAAAAAAAAATTGCTGATAAAACCGCAAGATCGCCGAGGGTACACCGAATGATATTTACGACTTACGAGTGTTTGCAGTCTTTGAGACACAAAGAAGGATAACTTCTTACAAATAATAGATATTCCTCTTCACATATCTTTGGAGCGTTAGAGCCGCTAAACTGGGTCTTAGTGCTGTTAATATTTCTTTCCAATAGGCAAGCATCGGACAGCCTGAATTTTCATGGCAGGTAGTAACTCGAAAGGCAATTTTCATCAGATTCCTGCAACTACTGGTACTACGCTACACTGATGTCTATATCATCCGGTCGTTTCCAGCAGCCGTGGAAGAGGCTATCACAACGACTTAAGGAAAAGCGATATTAAACCAAGTACAAACTGTCAGCAAACAAATAAGTATCCGTCCACACTGTAAATACGATGAGAATGTTCCTTTAGGCAACGAATAATGTATTGATATTCGTGCGAGTTTATTAAGATAATGTTCTTGTATGTCATATGCAAAATATGCTAAATTTGCAAAATTTCAACGTTTTGAGGCCCCGGGAAAATATTTGTTCTTCTTGATAGAATGTTTTTGTTAACACCTTTACTCTGTTGAGGTCATTTCATGACCCAAAACGATAATAATACGAGTACTTACTGCAATTTTAACATAGTTTTAGTTACCTTAATCGGTTATTTTACAGTTCCAGACATGACTTTAGGTAGGTGTGTGCACTTAGTGACCCGACGACTTAAGCAGGCTTTTGCTCTAATTTTCCTATATGAAATATATTGCTTGTCATTGCATTGTTAGTTATTGTTGAAAAAGGTTACTGTTTCCTTGCATTGTTCCTTTTTTCATACAGTTTCTTGAATTATTATTTTAAACAGAACACTAGGGTCAATATTTGGCGGATTTTAAAAATCCTTACACTTGATTATTTCTGGCCCCTAAAGAGTATATGCTCCGAATTTAAGGCCCTCAAATTTGATGACGGCAGACGGTCATGTCTAGATCGACAGAACTTTCGACGCTGATCACAAATGAAGTAACTTTTAGAAGTCTTCGTTCGGGCCGTGAACAGCTTCTTCAATTTTGTCCGGGAATTGTTATCAAATCCAAAAGAAGTCTCGTGACTTAAATTGCTTTATTATGCTTGTCAATTTTTTCATGAAATATTTGTGATTGAAATGAGTGTGAAGTTTATGTTCAATAAAAATAAAAAAAATCGCTTTAAATGGGCTTGCACTTGCTGATACCAAGCAACGGTTCATTTGTTTGTGTACCGGGCCAATACACCGCTTGTTGAATCGACGAACATTTGTTAAAATCAACGTTCTTCTTTTTTTCCCTTTAACGTCGAGGTAATTACCCGGATTAAAGAGATTATAACCCCACCACTTTACTGCATGCCTACTAGTCCGCCTGTAGGGGCTCCAAATATAAGTTCATTAAGTCAAGTAAGACCGTAGTGTAAGAATGTGGTTTGGGTTGGGGTCAAAATTCTGGCGAGGTTAAAATTCTTTTTTTCAAAATTCTGCGTTACAAAAAAGAGGGCGCTTTTAAACATTTTTCAAACCTTTTTTTTATTATTTACAGAATTTTGTAAAACATTCTACCTACATACCTACTCACTTGTTATAGAAGAAGAGGTAAAAGTAGTTTTTTTATTGGTTTTAAGATTCCTCTCTTGGTTTAGACAAATATTCTGTTAGTATAGGTACCCTTTTGAGTGAACGTTTCCTTGAATGAAAATGAATAGGTTAGGTATATCTGTAATTAAATCCAATAAAGGAAAAGATAAGTTGTGCGTGGATGGATATATAATATGTAGCAATCCCTTGTAGGAGGATTTCTGCCTGGTAGTACAATGGACCGTTACCGAGTCTGAGTGCTCTGGGATTTGGATTTCCTTTATTTAAAAAAAAAAAAAATCGCTTGTACACAACAAAATATAAAACAAAAAAAAAGAAGGAAAATTTAATATTACATTCATGTTTTTTTAAAAGGTAACGTAAGCTATTTTAAGCTTACGTCACATCCTTAAAGCGCCACAGTTTCCTTGAGAAACATTCAAGTCTCCACTGTAGTTGGTAAACGTGTTTGTTCACTGCTCTGACTGGCTCTTCCGGCATTTTAAGCTTACACACAGTCTCATTTTACCAGCAACCGTAGAGAGTGTCAACTATCGCTTGAAGTGAAGTGAAGTGAACCAACGTAATTAGTAAAATTACTAACGGGCGATTGTTTGTTGAATTTTGGATTTTTTTATAAAGAAACAAGGTAAGCACGTGACCTCAAAACTAAAAATTTGACTACTTGTCTCAATTTCTCGACTACCATTGACACGTGCAAAACATCAATCCGAAGACATCTACTTTAATAAGCTGAAGTCTTATTCAGTGGAGTCTTGGAACTATTAACGGAGCCACAGGCATCATTTCCCTGACATCATTTAGTGGAAAATAGTGGAAAGAGTCTTGCACGGCTTGATCAACCCACGTTATTTGGAGCACCAAGCGTCAGCAGTTGACAAACTGTCGAAGGAATCTCTGCAACGATCCCCTGCAATCTCTTCAGCCTGATCCACAGTTCCTGCATGATATTACTTGCACCTGTGTAAAAGTAATAGAAAGAAAAAAAACTCCCCTACCCAAAGATAATTATAAAGAAAATTTTCCAAAAGATAGATTTACTAGAAAAAAAAAAGAAAAAGAGAAAAAAAATTAAATTTTAATGTTTTAAAATACATACGTTTAATTTTACCTTAGTCTTCCTAACCTAATTTATACCTGCCTAGTGCCTAACCTTTTAAAAAGTGCAAAGATTTTAATTTCATCAAAACAAAATAACATACTGCAGAACAGCTAAGTCATCAGCGATCCAGAGTGCACTCCTGATTTGCGGTTGATCAAGGTAAGCCCCAAAACATACTTTTTTTATATTTTCAAATTTATGATATCGCCGTATGTGCGAATTTAAGTTAAGTTAATTCATTTACCTTTTTGATATATTTGATTTCCACTTACAAAATTAAACTTATCTATTCTAAAACATTAAACTATTAAATATATTTACCTATCTAAAATATCTAAAATATGAAAATGTTGATCTGGCTAGTGATAAGAGTTTAATGATGTTCTTATATCGGGCATATTATGTGTCTATTGAATTATTATTGAAATCGGTTATTTTTGTTCAACAATAAACATGAAGTTTTGTTGCAATCGCTTCTTAAACATGGCTTTTTAGATTTCTTTTAATGGTGTGACGTGGTATCAGTTGTGATTTAAATCGGAGCGTGTGAAATCTAGGGGGCTGCTTAAACACAAATAGGCAAAGCAACCAAGGTGCACTTTACCAGGTGCATTAAAGGGCGGGTAAGACCTGTAACGAAGCAAGTATCTTCGTCGCCAGTACACCAGGCAATTTTGAGTTATCTTTGTTCATGTGCGCATCTCTTTCTTAGGCACGATAATCATTTTGGTAGTAGGTTAGTGACAACAAGATCCCCCCATCCGACGAGCTACTGCCGTGCATAGCCAGCGTGCCACCAGTTGTCACAAGGGAAGCATACACCGTAACCCTGCCTGCCACAAATATGTTGTTTCTTTTTCTTTTTTTTTGGTAATTTCAATTATGAAATAATTTGTTATTTGTTGGCTGTTTTTTTTTTTGTGTGTTCCTGGTACTCACCTGTGTACCTTCTTTATGTGAAATATATTCTAATTTGTTGAGAAAGTTGAAAAATATTTGTTTCCTTTAAATTCGTAAATTAGAAAAAAAACAGAATTAGCAGAATTTATTTCTTTAATATTGCCTGTCAGAGTTTAAAAAAAAAGCTGAATTTTGTAAGACAGAACAGAAAAAAAGCAGAACCTTTGTGTTAAAAGACATAATTTTGCAAAGCAGACTTTTGAAAGTAGAATTTCGACCCGCTGCCATGTGTGGTTTATTTATTATTTATGAACATTGAAGTTGTTCTTACTTTGTTTTCAGTGCACCGAATGGGAGAAAACGTCACTCATGATAACAGTAACTTGGGAAGAATGATCGCATCTACCCCTGATTAAGAATTAACTGCATGAATAACAATTTAGTGCGCATCCGACAAAGAATTATTATCTTGGAAAACTGCTGCTATTGGGCGAAAGATATGGCCTAACATAGTTAAAATATAAAATTCACTGAATCCGTTTCGCTTTATGGCGTCGAGCGCTGGATTTTAAGTCCCTATTTAAATGATGCGAGACCAACACCCAAGCTCTTCTCAAGAATTTACACTTTCAGTACCTAGACGCTAGACCGTGTCCAGGCTTTTTAAATTCTTCTCGTTTTCTTGTTTTCTTTATTCGTTCTTCGTCATTCTGTCAGGATGCTCTAATTCATGCGAATATTCACTCATTTTTCCTATCAACTTTTTCAAATGATATTCGCCTAGAATTTACTAATGTATAGCGAGACCGCGAGCCAAACACGACCGAGAAAAACAGACGAATGAAGCAAACACGAAAATTACGACTGAAGGCAAAAAGGAATACAAGAATCAGACGCTAATTCGGAACTCGTGTTTGTCTATGGGCCGGTTCATACGTAAGAAAGATGCTGGTTTGGTTATACGACCATTGTGAGAGGGGTTTCTTGAGGAAACAGTGCGGGAGGAAACAGATCCAAAAAATTCTAAAGGGTCCAACCCATAGAATCTGTTGCATTCTTTACTTTGAGAGATTCATCGACTTCAACGTACTTGACGAAAGTATTCTGCCCATTGAATCCGTCGCCATTTTTGTCAGCCGAAAACATTGTTAAACCTTGCCTAACCTAAAACCACTGAACAGCAACTACCTAATAAGCCATTAAAGAACAATTGTTGATATCTCACGTAATGGTAGAAACACATCAACATTTAAACTTGGAGTTTAACTTTGACTACCACACCGCAATTTTTAGAACCAATGCAATGCTTTTAAATGGGATGGAACACATTAGCACTTCAACCTCAACTTCGACTTCAACGTTAGACCTAAACCCTAATTTCAAAGTTGAAGTGCAAGTCCCACCAACCTTGAGACGATTTTGTCAGTTTTCCCAACATGCAAATACTTATATTTTGAACGAAGAGAAGGATGAAACTTACATTTTCTCTCCTTTTACACATACTTTTCCCTCTTGTTTGCCACCAGTTCTTGTTTCGCCCTCGAAGTTGCATTTTTCAATGTGTTTGACTCGACTTTAAACGCTGAAGTTCTCGCTCTTGTCAAAGTCGAAGTCAAAGTTGAAGTGTTGTGTTGTTGTATTGTGTGTTTCTATCACAACTCTCTCGTCCATTGATAAAACTAACAAAAATAAATATACGAGTACCTACTACGAGGAAAATCCTAGAAATTTCAAATCTGTTACCATCTGATGCTAATACGAGTTTAGGTTTTAAGAAGTCAAGTTAAATAAAACATAACTAGGGGCTTTTTAAAAATAAAATTTGCAAAGTACCTAAATTTCAACAGTTTGTCCTTTTTTCCTACGTCTTCATTTTTGAGCTGGAATTTCGTACAAGTAGAGATTTTTCCTTGCTCTATCTTTCACTGTTACTCGAATGTCAATAACCATTTTAACCAATCAGCGGTCGTGCTGCAGTTTCGTTAAGGCATATTGAACTGTCTGTCAATCGGCAATGACAGTTGATTCTCATTTTTCCAGTGTTTCGACTAATGAATGTGAATCTGAGTTTTGTAATGCTTGAACCTCAATTCTAGAATGTATGAAGTAAAATTTTTGTATGTATGTATAGCATATGGCAACTGACAGAAAAGTAGTAACGCTACTTTATCCGTCGAAGTTTATGGATCCGTTGGGTATGGGCCACCTACCACCTTATACAAGATTACGTGAATTCTATATTGCTCTTTGTTGAAACAACGGATCCGTCGGATCAACGGATGGGCCCCTTAGGCGACAAAAAAAAATTGAAGTATACAATTTCCATAAGTTGCGGAAATCGTATAGAAAAATCATTGCGGTTGTTAATAAAGTTTATATTTAAGTGAAATTAAAAGCGATTAAAGAGTAGAAACCACTTGTGCAGCTCTTGATGATGTTTTAATTAATTGTTTTCGCTCGTTTGTATTCATTAGTATAAAATGAATGTAGATATTGAAATTCGTTCAACTTAATTTGTTACCAAACAAATGTATTTCGTTGCCACAACAACGCGATTCTCATGGTTTCATTTTTCTTTTTAGTAAACAATTATATTATATTACAGTCCACTCGGGAAAACGTCAACGCTCGTTTACGTCAACATCCCCAAACCAAAACCCTCTTTTTTTTACATTGCCTACTCTAAAACGTCAACCCAACCACAAAGCTCTAAAACGTCAACTCTGAATAAAACAAAATTTTGAATTTAGCAGCAGTTAAAATACACAAATTTGTACACACACACATTTATTTTATGAAATCATTTCTGAAATTGGTGATTCCCCTTATAAGTAGAGTAGAAAAGTAGTTGCAACTGCACGTATTATCTTTTTATTTATGTTCAGTTGCTTTTTTGTTCTCGCAAGTATCACATTACCAAAATGAGCTCAAAAAAACCGAAAGTGCTAAAATTACAAGAAAAGGCAAATATTTTGGACTTATTAGGAAAGGGTACAAGTGCGGTAGCTTTAGCGAAGCAATATGGTGTAACAAAGTCAACAATTAGCAAGATAAAAATGAAAAAAAAGAAGATTTTGGACTGTGTTAATAACACACTTTCCGGTCCGGGAAAAAGAAAGACATTAAGAGCATCAGAGTTGCCGAAAATGGAGAAACGTCTGTACCAGTGGTTTGTTAAGCAGAGAGAAAGGAATTATCCGGTAAATGCATTAGCGCTCAAAGAAAAAACTAAAGAGATCCATCTACAACTGAAAGAAAAAGAATGCTCGTTCAACGCAAGTGATGGATGGTTGCAGGGATTTAAAAAAAGATTTGGAGTTCGCCTGCTTAAAATAACTGGGGAAAAGCTATCTTCGCAACCTTCGCTTGTCGAACCATTTAAAGTCAAGCTGAAGCAAAAAATTGAAGAAATGGGTCTATCCCATGATCAGCTATACAATGCTGATGAATCTGGATTGTTTTGGATAATTTTGCCAGAAAAGTCTTTCGTATCAAGTACCGAAAAGACTGCTCCGGGCGTAAAAACTGAAAAACAACGAGTCACTTTTTTATGTTCTGCTAATGCTTCCGGAAGTCATAAACTTAAATTGTTGGTGATTGGGAAGGCAAAAAATCCACGAGTTTTCAAAAATTTCAATTGCCCTACTGAGTACAAAAGTTCCAAGTCCTCATGGATGACATCAGCCATTTTTAGCGATTGGTTTCACAAATCATTTGTGCCGCAGGTTAATATTTTTGTGCTGCAGAGAAAATATCATTTTCAGTAGCTAAGATTTTCTAATTTTAGGTAACAGATTTTCTTTTAAAAAAGAACTTGCCAGTTAAAGCGCTCCTCCTAATCGATAATGCTCCGTCTCATCCAAGTGAAATGCAGCTTAAAACCGAAGATGGAAACATAATTGCAAAGTTTTTTCCTCCAAATGTTACCCCACTTATCCAACCAATGGATCAGAACGCAATCAAAATAACGAAGCTGTACTACAGAAACAGCCTCTTAGCCATGGTAGCGGCAAAAAATTTAGATCTAGTAGAGTCAATGAAAAGTGTTACATTAAGGGATGCTATTACAATTCTAGAATCCGCATGGAATAAAGTAAGCAAAGATACAATGGTAAAATGCTGGCAAAATGTTTTACGTTTCACGGAAAATGTGACAGATCCGGAGGAAGATATTCCGTTAAGCATACTGAGAGAAAATATGAACTCAGAAGTTCAGCACCAAATGGAGCTTGCAGTTGATCTGCTTAATGAACTAAACCCTCAGGTTTGTCGATTTTTACAATTGTTTCAACAACACGACAGGTCATTTTTAATTTTTTTCTTTAGGTTGACTATACAGTATCATACATTCAGGAGTGGAATGGAGATATTTTGCAGGATAATGTTTCTAATTCGTGTGAAATTGAGGAGTTAGAAGTGCTCGATGATGAGGAGAACGATTTAGATACAAATGCGCAGACAATAAAACCAAGCGAAGCCGTCGAAATATTAAACAGGGCTTTGGATTGGGCTCAATGCGAGAATGTTGAGCAAAATGACTTAAATGTATTAAGACGTTTAAGAGAGAAGGCTCTTTTCCAAGTGTTGGAAAGAAAAAAACAGCAGAAAAAAATAGTCGATTTTTTATACCCTATTCTAAGGGTATATTAATTTTGACGCATAGTTTGTAACATACCTTAATATTGCCCGTAGACCCCTAAAAGTTACTATATTTATGATCAGCATCGATAGTAATGTCGATCTAGCCATGTCCGTCCGTCCGTCCGTCCGTCCGTCCGTCTGTAGCCAAAAATTAGGCCTTTAAACTGGACCTAGAGAGCTGAAATTTTAACCATATACTCTCTAGGGTCCCGAAATAATCAAGTTTACGAATTTTTGAAATCCGCCCACAGACACGCCCACAAACTCAAAAAAACAAAATTTTGGAAAAAATCGAATTTTGAGCTAGAAAGCTGAAATTTTGTATATATGATCTATGACTCCTAAAACTGCTCAGGATAAAAAAAATTTTAAAATTCGCCCACTGACACGCCCACAAATAAATAAAACAATTTTTTTATAACCTATTCTAAGGGTATATTAATTTTTGAAAATCCAAAGTTTGAGCTAGGGAGCTGAAATTTATAATATATACTCTCTATGGGCCCTTTATGCTCATGTGTAAATATTTTCAAAATCCGCCCACTGACACGCCCACAATTAAATAAAACAATTTTATTGAAACACCTAAGTTTGAGCTAGGGAGCGTTTTTTTTGATAAAATCCTTTAAATGTTATATAACAAAATATGTAGAGCGTTCTTAACAATTCAACCATACTTAGACTTTTGTCACGCCCACTTATGAGGGATAGGAATAAGAATAGGGTATCCAACAGTTCGCCCAAACGGACTGTAGCCCGTCCCTATGTTTTTAAATGTATATGTGTGCATGTACAATTAAAAATATGATCTCATTTAAAATGTATTCTTTTGGTTCTAGTTGTGTTCTATGTTTCTAGTCAGATTGAATGCCTTTTTTGTTTCCTTTTTGAATTTGTTTATGTTTGGTTTTAGTTTATAATTAATAAAAACTTTTAAAAGCAGATGTTTTTTATTTAAAAATTTTACATTCGTAAACGTCAACAATTTTTTAAACGTCAACACCCGCGGTTTTAATTAGTTGACGTTTTCCCGAGTGCACTGTATTTACTTTTTAGTATTCAAAAATAGTGTTTGGATACTTCTTCTTAAGCAAGGCAAAACTGGTCTCAGGCAATAGAAATTATCAATTTGTTCGTTCAGTTAATTCAGTTTATATATTTGTTTTCTTTTGACACTGACGTTGTAGCGAAGTACTCTGTCCCTAATATTACCTTTGTTTTTTTGCACTCTGACTTACATATGTACATGTTGAAATGGTTTCAGCAATTTTATGACTTTGGTCAATTTTTGGCACCAGCCAAAAACTGAATCCCCACAAAACAGATCACACTCCCAGGAAGAAAGAAAAGCTCACCAACAAAAAATATTAATTTAGTCAATGTCAGAGATGGAAAATCGGATACGTACGATTCTGTTTCATTAATAAAAAATGAATGTGGAATATGTTTTGGTTGGTTTCGACAGATTTACCTGTTTGAAATTCTGGTGGTCAGACTACATTGTCTCTGATCCTTTTTTTTGTAGTGATTTGAAGGCTGAAGCGCAAAACGGGTTTATGGTTCAACGCCAGCAGAAGATACTAATTGGTAATGTTGCTCAGAAGGGCTTTTCACAATAATTTATTTTTGTTAAAAAAGGACTCTGTTGAGAGCGTTTTCAATTTGGCACTAAGCCATTTATAGTCTCACGTAGGTCGGTGGATAAATTAAAGTTGTAACTAGTTGGAATTGTCGAACGGTGGCAGAGGAGAAACATTCAATTAGTTTGTTGCTTTGGCTATGATTTTAAGTTGTAACCACGAAGTGTGGGTGCTTATTTATGTCACGTTTGTAGTTAAAGATGACTGGCACAGAATAGTTAAGCAGGACTCGATGTCATGAAAATGAAATGAGTGAAAATCGAATGCCATACCTACAAGACAAATAAAATTTGTAGGAGCCACGCGCACAGATATTGAATATTTTATTTTCGAGAGTAGTTTGCATAATTTCTGAATGCCTAAATAGACCAGGACGTCAATCACATACAATAGACGCTGTTTGAGTTATTATCATCACCCTCAAGCAACTGATAACAAAAACTAAACCACTCCCGTCTACCTATGTTCATTACAATTATTGGAGCTTTTATTAATTAACAAATGTTTATGACATCCCCGACCAACAAAAGAAACTTCAAACTTAAATGAATAGAACAGACAATTTTATTAATTAATAACGTTATTTAACCCAAAAGACGATATTCATTTCAGCCGCAATTTTACCGATACACACAGAAAACATCCTCCTTCGTATATGTCATCAGTTCCCGTCAGAGAATATCCCTGATTTGTCCTTGCCAACATGTGTAATATTAAATATGCACGAACGGAATACGCATTTGGTAAGCATACCATCTTCATTTACCATAAATATATCCGTATGTGTGTGTGCTTCTGTGGCAGTAGGTCTGGCTTTTTAACGTAATGAAATGGACCCTTAAATTCGGTTCCATACAAAGCCAAGTGCAATTTCTTCCCTTTAGGACCGAGCTCCATTTTGCCGTTATAATTTCAATGAATATTAATTAAAGTGAAGATCACATCAAGGAGAATTTATACCCATTCATTTAATTCTATTCAATTATTCCATGTTCTTGTGTCCGTTTTGCCACATGCGCCAGTGTGTGTAAAGGCGAGTGTAAAAGTGCGTTGTTGAGTGCAGATGACTAATGGTCATCGAAAGTCTCAATTGGCATTGTTAGAATGACAGACTTGAAGGATTGAAATTGCATGGTAGATGGTCAGTCAGTTTTCTTATTCATTAACAATCTGAGAGTGGAATACATGAAGGAAGAATTGAGGTGATGAAATGCAGCTAGGTAGTTGTGCATGAATGTAGTACCGTTGCTTCTACATACTTTGAACATTTTGCAGAAAGGGGAACAATGCTCTGAGGAAATATAGATAGATACCTAGGCATTTTATTCGTACACCTAGTTCGCACAAAGGCAAACAAGAAAAAATAACCCGTATAATGTTTAGCAGCATTACCACTAAGAGCCTAATGTCGCTCTTTGCCACCTTTTTTCTAAACAGCGACTTGTCGACGACCTTTTTGTTCAAGCGACCTTTTTTAAATCTCAATAGAGGTATTTTTTCTGCAACTCAGTAACTCAGTCTTCGAGATCAGAAAAAAATATTAATACTCACTGCAAGCGCATTTAATTTCGATTGGAAAAAAAATTCAAAACAAGCTTTACGAGTACCACCCAGGGATATCGATATGCGACTTTTGTCGCCTCTTTTGCGACTGTCGTCCACTTTTTTGAGACTTTCGTTGCAGTAATTAAAAAATAATGGAGAATGTTCATAATAAAAAATCTCTAGTTACGAGTTATACCGGCACATGAAGTGACTTGCTATACTAAAGTTTTTAAAAGACTAAGCCAGGTGGGCAAATTTTTGTCCATATTTGACATGCATATCGATTATGTTCATCTACGCTGCCATACAAATCGGCATATCCGTATGACCAGTGGATGAATATGGCCATAAATGAGCAGGTTGATTTTAAAAGATAAGTATGGTATTTGGCAATACATATAATATAAACAGAAGTTACGTTCGTATGTCACGAAAAGACCAATTTAACCTTATCATATTAACTGCATTTTTGAGGTGAAATATTTAAGCTTATGCTAATCAAAGCGGAAAAACCACAAGCCCTTACTTTGGTCAGGGGTTCTGGTAACAATTTTGAAAAAAATGGGTTTTCGATCCTAACTTCTACATTCTGTCTCTAAAGAAAGATGCTAAACTTCATTTTAAAAGTGTTTGCCAAAAAAAAAACAAAACTGTCGTCTACACTTTTTTGACTGCGCGATAGAAGCACAAAACCACAAGCACTAGTTCTTATTACGATTATAAAGGTGATTGCTAGGGTTACAAAAAATATATTTTAGTCATTACCGGCCCATAGAGGGCCCCAAACCTAGCTTCTCCAACAGATTGGGTCCGTTTGCCAGCAGAATCGAGGGGAAAAATAAATCTGTTCTGCATGATTCTCATAAAATCAAGTATCTTCCCCTCAATCTGAATATTTATGAAAACCAATCAAAACTTTTGAAAAATATTTTTTTCCCTCTAAAAAGGGCGTTGTGTAGTGATTCACAAGATTCACCTCTTTCACTTTTTTTTTAAACCAGACAAAATCTCTTAAAAATTGTTTGCTATTCCTCAAAAGAACGGTTTTATTCACCATATTCACCACTTCCATACTACGTTGAAAATGACTAAAATCTCTTAATGATTTTTGCTGTCCTTAAAAAAAATATTTTTTTCAAAAACTATTAATGGAAATTACTTGATTCAAAAACAGGATGATAGAACCGACTTTGAGCTTTAACAAAATGTGCAATACTTAATTGTAAATGTTACCGTTTTTTTTATAATTTGCGTGCGCTAAAGGGATTTCTTTTTTCTGGAGTACACAGTACCCTTATAGTGGAAACCACAGCGCAGGCATTTTGTTAGTTGCTGTAAGTAGCTCCTCCCAGCAAATGATTCATTGCCTATATCTGGGTGCTACTTACTGTATGAAAGAATACAAGGATAGGAAAGAAGTTTGGTGCGATGTGATTTTTTTTCTCAACAGGTGGCGCCTAAATTGCTTTAGGGAAATCTGTTTTTGTTTTGTGTATTCAATTTATAAAACTACCGTTATATTTATATATATTTTTTCCCATTTGGAGTGTTTTTTTTTCAAATTCGCCCCTCCCTACCAAATGGGGCGAGATATACCCTCCCTGTCATAGTAAAAAATGCTTGTAAATAACTATTATACAAAAAAGCGTTATTTTTTCTTGTCGCCTGAGTTATCGTATAATCTTACCAATTATGATAATCACGGAGAAGAAAGGTGTAAAAAGTCATCGACAGAGTGTATATTAGAAATGGACATTTTCTGAATTGTCGCATTCTTCATTGATGCCTCGACCAGCGCGGTTGCTATGACGTTCAAAAAATTATTAAGAGATCGTTGTAATTTTAAACATGGAGGGGTAGTGATGAATATGTTGAATAAAACCGTTATTTTTAGTACGAGCAAAAAGGTTGAAGAGATTTTGCTTGGTTTCAAAAAATAAAACAAAAACAGGGGAAGAAGTGAATATATAGTCCTTAGATGGTTTGTTTCAGGTGGAACAATGGTTTCTGTCAGAGACATTGCTATATTTCGGTAGAGGGGAAGTGCTGAATTAAAAGTAGATAAAAAACAGTTGCCCGAAAATTTTGCGGTCTAATTTTCACTGCAGGCAAATGCACTTCGGGCAATATCATTAATTGGCTTGCGGGCAAATGGACTGCGGGTAATATTTTAAGCCCAAATGGAGTCTTTCCTTCTCCAACCATGTGCTGTTCAAAGTGAAATATCGCTTTCACTACGATTTTAAGCCGAATCCGAACGGCAAATGTGAGCAGCTTCTCATGATAATTAGAATTTATTGTATGCGCTCATCATTATATTTACAGTTGGAATAGACGTAGATATTTGAGTTTATTTTACTTCAGCAACAATAATTATTGCAATTCATACTGGAATTAAAATGTTTAGTTGGTTAGCTACTTACATGGAACTCAACTAAATTATTCTCCTGCTATTTTATGAGCTCTTGGATTTGTATTTTATTATATTTATGGCTTAACAGGTGTCCTTTTAGCTAATTCTTCTATTGACTTCATTTAACATGATATATACTATGTTGTAGCTCATTTTCATTATTGGATGTTCATCAGACATTCACAAGAGGTGGGGCAGTGGAAAGAAATCTAGATGTTACTTGGTCCCGGCGAGATTTGAACCGGGGACCTTTCGATTACTAGGCCAACACACTAACCACTGAGCCACACTTGCTTACAGAATCCCTTACCAAAATAAGGACTTGTGGTTTTTCGCGGGTAAACGGTGCGCCCAATAAAAAAAAAAAATTACTGGCCAGATCTGTTTCCTTGGCAAATACATTTAAACTATAGTTAACTATTGTTCTTTGGAGACAGAAATGTAAAATCGCATTGGGCGGAGTTTACATTTTCATTAGTTTTTCAAATGGATGAAGAGTGTAATACATTTCGGTCTGAAACCCTTAAAATTGGTTTGAGAATCGGTATGACGAAAAGCTTTTTATTTCTAAAATATATAGCTGCAAGTATCCCATCATCACCAGAGAATGTATCAATTGCACAGTTTATCCTATCTTGCCTTCTTTGTTATATCTTCGTGTGGAACTATCGATACAGTTATTGCCAAAAATAACTTATTGGGGTATAACCCATGACCTGATTACCGATTTAATTTCTGATGCATCTCGGAACATGATTTTGTAATAAGAGGTTTAGGGGCTCTGTATAGGTTTTTGTGGTGGTTTGTATATCATTGCAAATGCATGCCATGGTGTGCGTGTAGTACTTGTTACAGAGGTTTTGAACTTCCTCTGACTGGCTTTATACAAGTTCTAGTTGGTAAGAAAGTTTGCAATCCCCCTTTTGTGGTCACTGTTGGATTTGTGGTAGGTGCAAGGTTGAGGTTGGTGCTGCG
This sequence comes from Portevinia maculata, assembly GCA_949715645.1. Classification (NCBI taxonomy): domain Eukaryota; kingdom Metazoa; phylum Arthropoda; class Insecta; order Diptera; family Syrphidae; genus Portevinia; species Portevinia maculata. The sequence continues at coordinate 20,641,995 of OX454526.1, read as the reverse complement.
TTGGGTATGTTATTATTTTGAAGTAGGGCATAAATCCCAAAAAAAGATTTCAGGACTTGCGCCTTTAATTATGCCTTATTTTAGGAGTTAACCTTATTTTACGGAATTGCAGTAGATTAGGTTAGGTTAGGTTTATGTGGCTGTCGGCAGAAGCCGACACACTTAGACCAATTTAGGTCCATTTTGATACCACGTATGTATTATCTACCTCAACTCTGTAGATGGGACTGGCCAACGACACGCGGTTGTTCTCAAACGGTCCCCGATCTACGTACTAACCGCGGCCAACGTCGTTTAATTACGGTGATCTAACGAGAACCGATTAACTCGACGTGGTATGGTCGTTGGTTGGACTTGCAGTAAAATTAAGAAGATTTCATTAATTGTAAACGCAATAACGGTAATTTGGCGTCATTTCCCTTTGTCAAAGTAAAATAAGACCAACCGTATAAATTTGGCTATATTACACTTTTCAAAAGCCAAATAATGTCAACTCTTAAGAGTTCTTGTTATTTCACTTTGCCTTATTTTACGGCACCCAACACTTCCTCGTTCTTCTCATCTCAAAACGATAACACGATAATAATTCTCAGTCTGAGTCTATTGGCATCCACATGCCCCTTTTTGCCTTTCAGTTAACCCAAGCTTCAAGGAATCACCAAACCGACAGTAATATTGCGTGGAAAGTTATATCACTTTAAGATTATCGCGATGCAAATAATAGAATATTGATTCGACTCGTGGTCGCGGCTCTGTTAAACATTCTCAGAGGTGAACAATTTTCTATCAACATTTAAAACAAGGATTTTCCTTTGTCAAAGACTTGCAAGTCGCAATCCAGCATATTACCAGTGGGCAGACACAATACACCTATCCTACCGCTACCATACCAACGGAATATTCCGTCAGCGGTGTGGATACGACCGACGGCGACGGAAATGCGAGATGGGACATGTGACACATCCTGATATTACATTTGCACACTAATTTCGGGGAAGATTTTTGAGAGTTTATTCGTCGTTGTAATGGAATTCTCCTGTTTAATATTAAGCACCCACAACCTGGGCGCACACAAAGCTACCTATTGTGTATTTATTTTCTTTCCACAAAATAAAAGGGACAATTATTGGATGCAGAGAGAAGAAGTAAAGTACCTTTCCACAGCACAAAGACACGAAATGAACATATCCAGTTACATTACCAGATTTATGTGTTTTGTGCTATCGTTGATCTAAAATTGAATCCTTGTAAAACATTTTTGTAATGGATTTTTCACTTGTTATCCTTTTTCCCAAGAGGTGTTATCCTGCGTTCCAATTTTTGGGTAAGTATTATCCCTCCGCGTTGTTAAAATGTGTTTGCATGTGCGACAAACCTCTCGTACATCTCCGTTAGCATGAGATAAGAATAAAATTAATCGCGATGTACGAGTACTTACATGTATGAAAAAAATCACATGAGCAGCATATCCTTTCAATTCTCGCGTGGCCTTCTTTTCTGTTGATGATATCTTCGGAGTTTCACTGCCAGAGCTACATTCGTTGCGACAGGAGGAAGAAAGAGGAGTGCAGATGAACTGGGATGTACCGTTTCATGGTAGGCACATAATTAGGATTTATAATTAGAGTGTCGCGTCGGGAGTTTTTTGTTTGTACTGTGTGCTCACTAAGGATGTGGATGCAAAGGCAAACTGTGTGCTGGTGATGGTGATATGAAAATGAAAACGGTACCTACGACTACCCATAAAACACGTCTTGGAACGTGCCACTGTTGGTCTTTTTTTTATATAGAAAACATAATATTCTAAGGGTTAGTTACAGTGTTTTTAACACGCCTGAATATTGATCGTAGACCCTTAAAACTATGTACCTATCTATACCCGTACCTATAAATGCAAAAGTAATAACATGATATGAATAGCGTCAAAAGTCTTAGTGCTTTGACAGTTGACATCCAGCAATAGAGCGATGCACACCTGAAGGACGCGGAACTATTGTTACTGCTTATTTGACCATTTACCGGTCTGTCGTCCTGAGCCATGTGCCCGAACAATTAAGCGTATGACTTAGCGTCTCGTGCAATCTGGGTCCACTAGAGGTGTCGCAAGAATTGGCAACATTGCTGTAGCCGAGGACGTTCGAGAGAATGCACTAACATCGACGAGACAACGATGCACACAATTTGGCATCAGCAGAAGTTCTAGGATGTTCCCTTATATAGTGTTAACCCTACTTCAATTGCTGCCTGCTGACCGTCCAGTGCGCTTAAGTAGCTCTCATGTTCTGTTTAACCTGGTTCAAGAAGAGGATGATTTCGTTTTCAAAATCATAATGAGCGACGAAACCCATTTTGACTTAAGTGAATAAACAAAACTTGCGTTTCTGGGGGCACGGAGAATCCATATGAAATGGACACTGAACAATTGCACTCCTTCAAAGTGACAGTTTGGTGCGGTATTTTCAGTGAACAAGTGACTGACTCTGTTTTCTTTGAGGACGCCGATGGCGGCACCGTAAGCCTAACAGGTGAGCGCTACAGAAAAATGTAATGAGATTTATTTTGTTGCCACAAGTTGCTGAATTGTGTCTCGAGCATGATTGGTAGCAGCCGGACATTGCAACCGCTCACCCAGCTCGTGCAACGATGGAGTTTTTGAATCAGCAATTTCCGGGCCGTGTGGTCTCCCGACTGTCCTGCCAGTTAAAATCGCCAGATCTGAAGACGAGAGACTTCTTCCTTTGCGCTTTTTGAAATCTCGCTCATATTACAAAAAACCACAAACCTTGCGAGAACAATTCAAAATGCCATAAAACGAGCAGAAATGTGCATCAACTCAGGAGATGGTCATTTGACGGATACATTTTCTTTTATTTCTAACAAAATGGCAGCCAATTCAAAGTATAACATAATTTTTGCCCCACCTTGCATAAAGGATTTTTTATAGCCGAGTAACTTCAGACAGTTATATCTGTCAAAAGAATTGTCAAATTGCAAACTGTCAGTGTAATTTGTAGGTATTCAGTAGTCGTTGCAATTGTATCTTGGAAATTAAAGAAAAACAGAATCAAAAACAATTAAAAACATAGGGACGGGCTACAGTCCGCTTGGGCGAACTGTTGGATACCCTATTCTTATTCCTATCCCTCATAAGTGGGTGTGACAAAAGTCTTAGTATGGTTGAATTGTTAAGAACAATCTACCTACATATTTTGTTATATAACATTTAAAAGATTTTTTCAAAAAAAAAAACAAGCTTTTGTAAAAAAACGCTCCCTAGCTCAAATTTTGGTTTTTCAATAAAATTGTTTTATTTAATTATGGACACGGATTTTCAAAATTCTTTATCGCGAGCAGTTTTAGGAGTCATAGATCATATATAAAAAATTTCAGCTTTCTAGCTCAAAATTCGATTTTTTCCAAAATTTATTTTTTTTGAGTTTGTGGGCGTGTCTGTGGACGGATTTCAAAAATTCGTAAATTGATTATTTCGGGACCCTGGAGAGTATATGGTTAAAATTTCAGCTCTCTAGGCCCAGTTTAAAGGCCTAATTTTTGCCGATGGACGGACGGACGGACATGGCTAGATCGACATTACTATCGATGCTGATCATAAATATAGTAACTTTTAGGGGTCTACGGGCAATATTAAGGTAAAGTGACCATTCGTCCCAAATTACGTGGGACAGTCCCACATTTACTTCAACTGTCCCACATCGAAAATTGTCCCACAAATGTCCCACAAAACTAGAAGTTGTCTTGCACTGTCCCACGAAATGTAACTTAAATTTTTCGTGCCCAGTAGCATTAAAATCATTTTTTGAAAACAATGCTTCTGAGCTCTGGTTAAAATTTTCCATAACATAGCGTCTATATTCCACGGCACTATGAAATCAATAGAGCAGGAAGCCCTAAATGTAATGGAAGTTGCCGAAATTTAAAAAAAAAACCTTAAAAATAAGCTTCAAGAACGAATCGCTCATCAATATTTGCCACTAGTGCTAAAAGATGAATTGCAAATTGGAAGAAGCGGGTCATATCCAAAAAAGATGGTTCCTAGCCCATGTATCTACTCAAGTTTTACAGTACACATCTTTTAAATATATAGATCTTTGGACTGAACACTTCAGTGATGCAAGCCAGTTCAATTAGGTGTTACTTAAATCAGAAGTTATTTGGGAAGAAGTTCAACAAAATTTAAGTTATTTAAATACACATTTTCCAAGTCATAAAATTAATGAAAATGATTTGTTTGATGAAATATCATGCATAAAGAAATATGCAACCGCTAATAAATTACAAACCTGGAATGATAAAAAAATACCAATTGATATGAGATGAGTGGAAATTTTCTCGCACTTAAAAAACTGCGACATTCCATGCCAAAACTACAAAAAGTTTGTTGAGTACACCCTCTGTTTGCAGGGAACTAATATTTTCAATTTTCAATAAATTGTGGAAGGTAGAGAAGTCCCAACTCTCTGTCGAGACAATTAAAGCGATATTGACTGCGAGATCAAGCTATTCAAGCTGGCAACATTTCTTAGGAGTGCCGCAAAATAATAAAAAAATAAATAAATATTAGGCATTAACGGCCCTAAACCTAGCTCCTCCAACCACTTTCTTTCCGAAGTGGAAGGGACCTACAATTTTACGCCGAATCCGAACGGCAAATTTGAGAAGCTTCTCATGACAATTGATTCTCTTGGATGTTTGTCAGACGTTCGCAAGAGGTGGGGCAGTGGAAAAAAACTCAAGATGTTACTTGGCCCCGGCGGGAATTGAACCGGGGAACTTTCGATTAGTAATCCGACACACTAACCATTGAGCCACTGCGCCCGACGTCGCAAAATAATAGTTTATTGAAAAAAAAATAAAAAAAATTGTCAATAATAGTTTATTGAAAAAACTACATTCTTCAGAGAAATATATGTAAATAATTTATTAAAATATAATTTATATTATAATTTATAATATACATATTTATAAATTAATGTTTTTTTGTTTCCTGCAAATTTTTACGTGGATGCGCTTTTTTAAAATCACCTTGATTTAACTGTGCTAAGCTTAAATCTGCAAATATTTGAGTTCTGAGTACACTGTCTTGCCGTTTGGGCGTGCATGCAACCAAATTCTCAAAATGACATAAGGTACCAAATCGTACCAAAATGCAACTAGTGGATTGAAATCAGTTGATATCATTTCATTAGACTATTTTAAATCTTTATAGGCATTCCACCCCACACGAGAAGATAACTCACACAAATTTTTGCAGATTTAAGCTTAGCGCATTTAGATCAAGTGGATTAAAAAAATGAATTTTTGAATTGCGGATTAAAGTAAAACCTAGTCATTTTTTTTACTGAACTGGCTTTATTTTTTATTGCTTAGCTATGTAACGTTTTTACTTTTTCTGAAAATTCATTGAATTATTTTATTATTTAATAGTTACTAAGATTTTGTTCCTTTTTTTTTGTTTGAAATAAGTATTTTTCTTTACATTCTGAAATCGAATTAAATAAAATTGAAACTGTCCCACATTAAAGAAAAAACATAGGGACGGCCTACAGTCCGCTTGGGCGAACTGTTGGATACCCTATTCTTATTCCTATCCCTCATAAGTGGGCGTGACAAAAGTCTAAGTATGGTTGAATTGTTAAGAACGCTCTACATATTTTGTTATATAACATTTAAAGGATTTTATCAAAACGCTCCCTAGCTCAAACTTGGGTGTTTCAATAAAATTGTTTTATTTAATTGTGGGCGTGTCAGTTGGCGGATTTAAAAAAAAATTAACACATGAGAATAAAGGGCTACTAGAGAGTATATATTATAAATTTCAGCTCCCTAGCTCAAACTTTGAATTTTCAAAAAAATAATTGTGGGCGTGTCAGTGGGCGGATTTTGAAAATATTTACACATGAGCATAAAGGGCCCAGAGAGTATATACTACAAATTTCAGCTCCCTAGCTGAAACTTTGGATTTTCAAAAATTAATATACCCTTAGAATAGGGTAAAAAAAAAAATATTTTATTTATTTGTGGGCGTGTCAGTGGGCGGATTTTGAAATTGTTTTATCCCGAGCAGTTTTAGGAGTCATAGATCATATATAAAAAATTTCAGCTTTCTAGCTCAAAATTCGATTTTTTCCAAAATTTGGTTTTTTTGAGTTTGTGGGCGTGTCTGTGGGCGGATTTCAAAAATTCGTAAACTTGATTATTTCGGGACCCTAGAGAGTATATGGTTAAAATTTCAGCTCTCTAGGTCCAGTTTAAAGGCCTAATTTTTGGCTACAGACGGACGGACGGACGGACGGACGGACGGACGGACATGGCTAGATCGACATTACTATCGATGCTGATAAATATAGTAACTTTTAGGGGTCTACGGGCAATATTAAGGTATGTTACAAACTATGCGTCAAAATTAATATACCCTTAGAATAGGGTATAAATATATATGTGTATATGATTTTCTGGTGATTTTCTTTACTTTGTCCCATATTTTGACATTTAGGATCTGGTCACTTTATATTAACTTTATATTAAGGTATGTTACAAACTATGCGTCAAAATTAATATGTATACCCTTAGAATAGGGTATAAATACGGTTGGAGGTAGTTTTTCTGGCGTAGAAAGTTATTCAATTTAATAAAAAAATTATTATTTACAAAATAAACATGATTTCTAATCAAGCTCAGCACTCAAGTGTGTTTCATAAACAAATCGGAACACTCTGAGCACGATCGGTTCTCAAGTCGCAAACCTAGCCTATTACCAGACTGACCGACGGACGGACATGGCTAGGTCGACATTTCTATGGATGCTGATTTCAAGTCAATGCAATATTTTATTGTTAAAAAAAATGTTTAATATTGTTATTGTGTGCATATTGGTGCGTTATAGCAACATTAAAAAGGCTCTTAAATCTCGAGTTATATGGCAGCGAATAAAATACCTATTGTTTAAATGTTTAAGTTAAGTGTTAAGTCTTCTACCTAATTCACGTTGAATCAACAAAAAGAATAATAATTCGGTTTTGAATGGGTTAAAGTCCTTTTTTGAAAGAGGGAATACACTGTCACAGGTGACCATGTCATCGGTATTTCGGACTTCAACCGAGGGTTAACCTCTCAATTTTAAGCCATTACAACCATGGAGTTGCATTATTATGACTTTCAGCCGTGCAGTCCATCTGTCCGGGTTTCTCTGCTATATCGTTCTTTGCAAACAATGCATGGTGGTCTGACGGGCTTATGCTTTTTGTTGTGTCCTTCCCCGTTTCTTTCTCTCATCGGGTTACTCCAGCGATGTAGAGCATGGATGGTTCTATACTGTCCGATAACTATCCCCGATTCAAGGAGTAGGTACCTCCTCGGTCATAGCTTGATTAAGATACACGGGCATCGTCTGTGTTTGTATTTTTTTTAACTTCATCATATTTCTTTGTGATGTTGGAAAAATAACCTTTTCAAAACAAATATTCAGGAACCTTATTCTAAATTTATTTAGGTAAACACAAAAATTAGTCCTTGGAAGTAAAAATTTTTATTTAAGGGTAGATGTGTACTTTTTGCATGCATTGAAACGCGATCAAACCGGCGCAGGGACATAATTCGCGAACTCAGTGGGATATAAGTTCCTAAATGAATTCGGGACTTATGTCCGACCTGAAAACATTTTTTTAGATATAATATATTATGCCTACAGACAACTCAAGGAACCCCTACTGTTTTTGTTCAAAAAACTAACCTGACATGGGCGCCTGCCAGACAACTATCATCTTTCTTTAGCGAAGCAACGAAGTTGTATGCGCCGCCGGCTAAATCAATCGGAGAAAAATGTAAAATCTCTTGAAGCCGCGAATCGGGCCGATCTTTCTCAAACTTTCTTTGATCCCAAAAGTAAGCTGACAAAGACGCCTGCCACACACAACTCGCACCTGTTCTTAGCCGAGCAAGGAAGTTGCGAGAGCGGGATTAACCATGCTGGAAAAGGTTTAAATGCCTTTAACTCTCAAAGCGAACCCCCCAAACTCAGTTTGATTCGAAAAAGTAAGCTGACAAAGACGCCTGCCCGACAACTCGCATCTACCCTTAGCACAGCAACGAAGTTCGGGACTTGCCATTTTCGACGATAAGAATTGGAACATCTGTCGTACTGGAGTGGGATATAAGTCCCGAAAAGAGTTCGGAACTTATTTATCTATACTATCTTAATAGCAAAAGATCAGGCCACCATAGAGCAAGGTAGGAAAGACAATTGTTTTCGCAATTATCATTTTGATTGACATTGGCACACAATAACGTAACGACCAGCGTTGCCATTTTTTTTTTTTGCCAAGTCGGGATTTTGGAACTTTTTGAGTGAAAACGGGACATAGTAAAGAAACGTACATAATCAGAAGTTTTCAAATATTTATCTTTTTATTTGAATTAAAATTACGTTTACTTGATAATAGATAGCAAAAATAGCCATAGAAAATGTATTTTAATAAAAATATAATTTAATCAGATTCACCTTATCGTTAAATAGATGAGTCTTATTCGTCTTCAGAATAAAACAAAAAAAAAACATCAAAATCAAAAAAGTTTTATTCATTGGAAAAATATGGCGTTATAACAACCATTATTATTGTAAAGAATTATAAAAAAAAAAAAAAACATACATGAATTATTACTGTTAAATATTAATTTTATATAGTATAAGTTACACAACATGAATTCAAACAAAAAAATAAACACTTTGTGCCACTGTAAAAGAACCGCGTGAACCGATTCAAAGCTTTCAAAAGTTTAACGAATAGAAAAAGCTCCCATGGGTTGTGGTATAAATACCGGCCGCCAAGACGGCGTGAGGACACTTTTCTGGCGCTTGGCATCTGATGTTGTCGACCGTAAACAACCGTCACACAGAGGTTGTCACGCCCCAGCGCGGAAATAAAAACTCCTGTTCCACTGCTTACTGTTGTCCTCGACAGCATAAGCAAAGGGAAAGGAGCATTTTTCTTTAATCATATACGCTACAGAATCGGTATACGCAAATAATCTTGATCTCTAATTGTAAATTTTGTCAATAAAGATTTTTATAACGTAAAACAAAAATTGTTTGTTCGACGTGATCCACGGCCACTTTTCTCCGCGGACGACTGGAGGTCCGTTACACTGACGCCCAACTAGAGGCCCAAAGAACAACAACAACGCATACGTAAACAACATTCGCAACAACGGAAGACAACGAAATTCGTAGAAGCTCGCGCATTGCCGCCAACAATTTACTCCGCACCACAAACGGCACTATGGCTGTTTTCTCCGAAGCCCAGTTGCGGGAGTTTATCTCTGCAATGAAAAACCAAGCTACGAGCGATTCCAGCTTTAGCCAATGCACGGCGCGATTTAACGGCGAAAGAGATCCGGTAGTGGTGGAGCGTTTTATATCCACCATAACTGTCTTCAAAGAGATCGAGCGTGTAAGCGATCATGATGCCATTAGGAGCTTTCCACTGCTGCTGGAAGATAGTGCAGTTAGTTGGTGGGAAGGTATTAAAGCTGGGATAGGAACATGGGGTGAGATTCTTGCCCTGCTACGTAATACATACGCACCTTCAAAGCCAGCATATCGTATATATATGGAGGTGTTTGAACGAAAACAAAAACAAAAAGAATCCACCGACGACTTTATATGTGCAAAAAGAGCGCTACTATCAAAACTACCTAAACCTCTACCGAGCGAATCTACCATGATCGACCTTATCTACGGTCTCCTCTACATTCAAATTCGTGATGGAGTACCAATAGAGAGCGTTGCCAACTTCGAGCAACTGCTAACAAAAGCGAGAGCTGTAGAACTCTCATTGGCCGAGAAGAATACTCAAAAAGAAACAAACATTATTGATACGCAAAGCAAAAAACGCTGCAACTACTGTGGCCATATAGGTCACTTAATCGCAGATTGCCGGAAGAAGGCGATGGATGAAGAGGAAAGAAAATTGAAGCCATACGTGGCAGACCCCAAAATACACTGCTACAAATGTAAAACGCCTGGCGTCATTCGATCCAATTGCCCTACATGCAAGGATTTGCCTAAAGGTCCCTCAACTGTCTCATTCAACTGCATGAGGACCACGCTTGGTACCGATTTACCTACGATAACCATTTCCGCTCATGGTGAGATGGGAACAGCATACATAGACACTGCAGCCCGGATAAGTGTTGCTGGCAGAAGCTTATTTCTCCACCTATTGCGTAATGGAACTCATTTCCGAAAAATCGATGCAAACGTTACACTTGCCGACGGACGCACCCTTATTGGAATAGATTTCCTCGAAGAGAATAGAGTAATTCTTAATTTAGGACAGCGAATTTGGTATTTTGCAGATGATCCACAGAAAGCGTTTGAGTTCTATGATACATCTCACACAAAATTATTTCAAAGAGAACCTATGAAGGGCCTTGACCAAGAAACGCTAGCTTTCATTAACAGCTATAAATATAAATATATATCGCCGATCGCAAAAACGCCAGTAAGAAAAGGAAATAAGAAGCAATCACAAAGTGAAAATACCTTCGCTCAGACAAGTGGGGAAAAAGCGCAACCACCAAATACATCTGCTTTCCTGACCTGGTTCGATCCAATTAATACAAGCTCCACGTCAGCTGCCTCGAAAGAACATCTGGGTCCAGAACCAAAAATAAGAAGAGATAGCAGAGTGCAAAGCGAAAAGAACAATGATTACTCGCCACATTCAATTCAACAAATTTTTGCTGATGCGTTAAGAGATAACGAAATAACCCCTGAACGGAAAAGCACAAATGAAAATTTGTTTCCACAAGCACCCCCTCCTCACGAAAGATATGATCCCGATTCATTCTTCGTTGAAATTAACTGTGTGGACATTGAACTTCGAACCGAAGAAGCATTGGTATTAAACACAAATGAGAGAGAACAGCTAAATAAACTGCTTATGACAGAAAGTGTTGTGTTCGACGCTTTTTCCGAGCCGACACCACATGCAGTGCATCGCATCAACACTGGCAATGAAAGCCCAATAGCTGTAACTCCTTCAGATTATCGCCAACTCGTAAAGAACAACTTAAATCTGAGCTAGATAAACTCTTAAAAAGCGAAATAATCGAGGAATGCGAGTCCCCGTGAGCAGCTCCTGTCGTGCTGGTACCCAAAAAAGATGGCGGAATTCGGTTGTGTGTTGACTACCGACAACTCAATAGCATAACTGTCCCAGATAGGTACCCATTACCAAGAGTCGATGATCTTCTGCACGCAACCAAAAAGACTTTATTTAAAAGCACTTTGGACCTGCAATCTGGATATTACCAGATTAAAATTGCAGATGAAGACCTAGACAAAACAGGCTTCGTAACCCCATACGGAATGTTTAGGTTTAACCGAATGCCATTCGGATTACGTAATGCGCCAGCCACGTTCCAAAGACTAATGGGCAAATTTTGTATTGGGCTTCCAGACGTATCAATGCTTGTATATCTGGATGATATTATACTGTTCTCAAGTTGTTTCGAAGAACACTATAAAGATCTGCAACGAATCTTCCAGCGCCTCAACCAATATAAGGTAAAAGCAAATCGTAAGAAATCAAAATTTTGTTGCTCAATCGTCAAATATCTTGGGCATTTAATTACGGATGAAGGTATCAAAGTCGATCCGGATAAAACATCCAGTATTCTCTGTCGACCTGAGCCAAGAAATGCTAAGGAAGTTATATCCTTTCTCCAAACTTGTTCTTGGTACCGGCGATTTATCCAAAATTTCGCTGAAGTATCCAAACCACTCAGTAACCTTACGAAAAAGAAAAGTTTGTGGAAATGGGACAAGGAAGAGCAAGCATCGTTTAATGCCTTGAAATCCCTTCTTACAAAAGCACCAATCCTACAGCAAGCCAGAGAAGATCAGCCTTTCTTTCTAAAGACAGACGCCAGTAACTACGCTATCGGTGCAGTTTTAGTCCAGGGGAAGAAAGCTGAAGAACACCCCATTGAGTATGCGTCTAGGCTCCTCACCTCAGCCGAACGTAATTACTCGACAACAGAACGCGAAGCCCTGGCCATAGTATGGGCCGTAAACAAGTTTAGAGGGTACATAGACGGAGGTGACATTACTCTCATGACGGATCACCAGCCCTTAAAATGGTTAATGAGCCTTAAGTCACCAACAGGCAGGCTCGCTCGATGGGCGTTTCAACTCCAGCCCTATAATTTTCGGATTGCCTACACCCCAGGGAGAAGTAACGTTGTAGCTGACATGCTATCTAGACCACCTTGCGATGAGACTCGACTAAAGCTCGACATTCAGAACTTTCAAGTCGACATGCCATCAAGAAGACCGAAGGAGATTCGCGAATCTCAGCTCAAGGATGAAGAACTGCAGAAGATAATTGAGTCCTACGAGAAAAACGACGAAAATATACCGCGGTGGACATCCCGTGGGTACTTAATGAACGACGGAATTCTCTACAGATATTCGCCTGAGTCCGATGCCGAGGATGCGCAACTGGTGATTCCCCAGCAAGAACGAGAAGCTATTTTGAACACTTATCATGATGCCTCAACCGCAGGCCACTACGGCGTCGACCGAACTTACTCTAGAGTTGCGTCTAGATATTACTGGCCTGGAATGAAAAAGGACATTGCGCGACATATCGGAAACTGTCTGCCTTGCCTCCGATACAAGCCCAGCAACCAAAAACCATCAGGACTACTCCAAACAGTAAGCTCTAATCAACGATTTGAGGTTCTAGCTGTTGACTTATTCGGGCCACTACCCCAAACTGACGACGGATTTCAATGGATTCTAATTGCCGAAGATCTAGCGAGCCGATGGGTAAAGATCTTTCCGTTAAGAGAAGCTACAGCAGAAGCTTGTGCCGTCACCCTACTAAACGAGATGTTTCTTCGATATGGCACTCCTCGACGTCTACTCACTGATAATGGCCCACAATTCATATCGGCCGTAATGCAGCAACTCGCCCATATACTCGGTATACAGCAAACCCTAACTCCAGTATACCACCCTGAAGCCAACCCCGTAGAACGTAAAAACAGGGACATGAAAACGCAGCTCGCGATCTTGGTAGGCACAAACCATACAGCCTGGGCAGATGACCTAGCAGCCATCAGGTTCGCAATGAATACAGCAAAGTGCCAATCCACCGGTTATACGGCCTCGTATCTCACATTCGGCCGGGAACTTCGTACAATCGATGACGTCAACCATGATCTAAGGCATGTCATGGGCCTAGAAAACTTCATCCCGCAAATCACCCCAAGGCTGACGAAACTTGTTGACACCTTGCTCAACGCTCGCGAGGCAACAGAGAAAACCCAAGACCACAATAAAACCTATGCTGACCAAAAACGACGACCACACATCGCATTCAAGGTCGGTGATAAAGTCTTCGTAACCACTCATATACTTAGCAAAGCATCTAAAAATCTTACCGCCAAGTTTACGCCAAAAAGAGATGGACCGTATGTGATCATTAAGCAAACTGGAACCTCTACTTATCAAATCGCCGGTCAAGATGATCCCACACTTCCTTTGGGCACTTACCATGTTTCAATGCTAACAAAATTTAACCGAACATCCGAGAATTCATCAGATGATCTACCAGTACAACCAATGCGGAGACGAGGACGACCAAAGAAGCCACCAATTCAAGCCGCCGCCTCATCGGGGCGATCTCTGCGGCAGAGGGGGAGACTATAACAACCATTATTATTGTAAAGAATTATAAAAAAAAAAAAAAAAAAAAAACATACATGAATTATTACTGTTAAATATTAATTTTATATAGTATAAGTTACACAACATGAATTCAAACAAAAAAATAAACACTTTGTGCCACTGTAAAAGAACCACGTGAACCGATTCAAAGCTTTCAAAAGTTTAACGAATAGAAAAAGCTCCCATGGGTTGTGGTATAAATACCGGCCGCCAAGACGGCGTGAGGACACTTCTGGCGCCTGGCATCTGATGTTGTCGACCGTAAACTACCGTCACACAGAGGTTGTCACGCCCCAGCGCGGAAATAAAAACTCTTGTTCCAGTGCTTACTGTAGTCCTCGACAGCATAAGCAAAGGGAAAGGAGCATTTTTCTTTAATCATATACGCCACAGAATCGGTATACGCAAATAATCTTGATCTCTAATTGTAAATTTTGTAAATAAAGATTTTTATAACCTAAAACAAAAATTGTTTGTTCGACGTGATCCACGGCCACTTTTCTCCGCGGACGACTGGAGGTCCGTTACAGCGTTTTAAACAATAGTCTGTGGAGTGAGTGTTACAAACTGCAACTTACAATAAGAGAATAATTATTTATAAGAATTACTTATTCATGATATTTCTGTGAAGATTTAACTTCTTTTCAAGTTTCCTTTTTCTCTTTTATAAAGATCAGGAACTCTTCACAGGATAGCTGTACATTAAACTGGATGAGTAATTCTGCTTTCATTAAATTTACGGAGCATTTATTTCTGGCATCCGACCATTTTAAATTCATCTGGGAAAAAACGCGTTGGGGAAAGCAGTTTGATGTTGGGATATCTAATATGAAAGACACTAGTTTAAATATATTCCTGGTATCTTTTTTTGGAAACTGTTTAACTGTGCCATTTCTGTGCGGTGGTGGCAGTGGTGTCTTTACGATTTCCTACTAATACGTCCAAGGATGATTTTAACAAGTTAAATTTTGTGTAAAAAATTTTGAAGTCTTTGATTGCTTTGGTCCATTCAGATTCAAACAATTTATTTAAAATCTGTTTCGTCTGTTAGCCGAAAAACCCATCCTTTAGCCTTTGAGTCAACCTTGAGCGGAAGTATTAATGTACCAAAAGCAGTCATCACATTATGAACACAATGCAAGTAGGCTACAGCTTTTGTTTCCTCTGCTTCAGAGTAAAAAATCTTTTCAATGGCTTTCGCACATGATTCTTGCTTATCAAAGTAGCTTTTCAAAGCAGGCCAAACCTTGATTACTCTCTCAACGTCTGGCATCCCTACCCTCTCTCCCGAGCTCTTATCTTCATTACGCGCCGCCCGGGCGGCCAGTACACAATTGTCTGTGCCACATACCCACGCTTCCTCAGCACGCTGCGCGCACGGGCGAGTTATCCCCGAAAAGCGGGACTGAGCCTGTCCCGCGCGGGACATTTAATTTTGATTTAAAAATCGGGACGTCCCGCCAAAATCGGGACGTCTGGCAACGCTGGTAACGACATACATTTAAGGATCGCAGTGCATCGTAATTTTTCCCATGTGGGCATGTAACTGTATGTATATATGGTTCTAACATAGCAAGATTTGATTGAAAATAAATTCCTCGCTTATTCAATGTTTGGTAGATATGATGTAAGTAACTAGTGAGAAATTATACACAACCATTCTTAAGTGGACCAGAGATTTGTTTGAAATCGTAAAAAAAACATAGGGGCGGGCTACAGTCCGCTTGGGCGAACTGTTGGATACCCTATTCTTATTCCTATATCTCATAAGTGGGCGTGACAAAAATTTAAAGGATTTTATCGAAAAAACTAAGCTTTTGTAAATAAAAACGCTCCCTAGCTCAAACTTTGGTTTTTCAATAAAATTATTTTATTTAATTGTGGGCGTGTCAGTAGGCGGATTTAAAAAAAATTTAAGTATGAGCATAAAGGGCACCTAGAGAGTATATACTATAAATTTCAGCTCCCTAGCTCAAACTTTGGACTTTCAAAAATAAAAATAAAATAATTGTGGGCGTGTCAGTAGGCGGATTTTGAAAATATTTACACATGAGCATAAAGGGCCCCTAGAGAGTATATATTAAAAATTTCAGCTCCCTAGCTCAAATTTTGGTTTTTCAAAAAAAATATTTTATTTAATTGTGGGCGTGTCAGTGGGCGGATTTTGAAAATTTTATGTCCGAAGCAGTTTTATGGGCCAAAGATCATATATAAAAAATTTCAGCTTTCTAGCTCAAAATTCAATTTTTCCCAAAATTTGTTTTATTTAATTGTGGGCGTGTCAGTGGGCGGATTTTGAAAATTTTATGTCCCAATCAGTTTTATGGGCCATAGATCATATATAAAAAATTTCAGCTCTCTAGCTCAAAATTCGATTTTTTCCAAAATTTTGTTTTTTTGGGTTTGTGGGCGTGTCTGTGGGCGGATTTCAAAAATTCTTAAACTTGATTATTTCGGGACCCTAGAGAGTATATGGTTAAAATTTCAGCTCTCTAGGTCCAGTTTAAAGGCCTAATTTTTGCCGACGGACGGACGGACGGACGGACGGACGGACGGACGGACGGACGGACGGACGGACGGACGGACGGACATGGCTAGATCGACATTACTATCGATGCTGATCATAAATATAGTAACTTTTAGGGGTCTACGGGTAATATTAAGGTATGTTACAAACTATGCGTCAAAATTAATATACCCCTAGAATAGGGTATAAAAATAACGAGTAGGTAACATTGCCTTCCAGAGATCTCAATTAGGTGTAACTTTAACTGATTTTTATAGCCGTATCGACCCACAACCACAACCAATGCCAGGTGGAATAAATTCTATGAAATATATATGTAAGCGAATCAAAACTAAAAATCATTTCAAGCAAAATATCCTTGAACTTCTGCCATTTACTCATACACGAATACACATAGCTTAATTTGCGAAATCATTCCAACGCTTCATAAATTTCATCACGTTTCCCCTGGAAGGCGGGTGCAAGTACAAAAGTCATAACGACGTCATAATATCTCTCGCAGACATCTTCGAACTTCAATTCCAATCCTCCTCCATAACAGGATAGCTCAAAACTAAACTAAGTGGTTGTTAAACTATTGCCATAGCTGGCTCACCCCAACGTGGGCACAACGCCACAACCATAGGACGTAACGGGACTGAAAACTTAACAAAACTGCTGGTTTGCCGGTAAGTTAAATCCCATCTTCACCATACCAGTAATGATTACTCATCGGCCACCTAAATTCATTCCTTTTGCCGGCACTTTCGTTGAAAGTGATTATCCACTAACCAGAGGCACAGAGAAATTACCAGAGCCATTTTGTGTGCATGGACTCCTACCAGTGTGACCATAGCGGAATTTAATATATTTATAATATTTTCGAGCTGCTGAGAATAAATAAGTTTCGAAAAATAATCGCATATAAAAGTGGAATATTAATTCTCCAAAATGCAAAAGGAATATTTAGATGAAAATATATTCTCCATAAACTAGAATCTTAAGTTAATTTTGTTGCTTTTCAATCACAAAATTAACGAAGCTTTGAACTCTGGTAACACTATTTAATGTTTATTTGTCTCTAAAGTAACAAAAGTACCGTAATAGGCTTTTTTTCTACGCAGGTGTTCGTTTTGCACAAGCTTTGCTCAGCTGTGCTGTACATACCTAGTTTTCTCTCAGTTTGTGTATGCATTTTTATTCAACTTTTGTTTGTTTTATCCAACGAATTGAAAATGGATTATATTTTATCCAACAAAAATTGTCAGTACAGGCCTTATGGAGGATCGTCTTATGTTCGCTTGCTATTATCATCCACCAAAATAAGCAGTGTGTGTGACTGAAGCACATCAGAAAAGTATTACCATCTCTACAATGAAGCACATCATTAAGGGTTTTTCTATGGATTTTGTCAAAGAACTTTCGGTTTTGGTGCTTTTGAGAACGAATTATTACGTGGGTTGTTACCATTCGGTTTTAATTTGTCGTATTTGTATTGTACAGCTGCACAAGTGCAGTTTTTTTTACCATTTGTTTAGGTATATGATATTGGGTCGTGGTTATATAATTTTGTATTCTAATTGCCAAATTGTGTCTACCTTTCACAATATAGATATAGCAAAAAGGACTGGGAAATGTTTTTAGAAAAACTTGCTGATTGAGTTTATGTCGCAAACTGTTTAAATAAAAAAAAAGCATAAATACATCCATTCATCTCATTGTGTACCTGTTTGTATGATGTCTTTGTTTTTCCGATGAATGACGCCTGTTTTGCCAATGAATTCGGGAATTCCCAAAAGGAAGATCTCAAGTTAGGTAGGGATGCAATCATACAAAGGGTTGCTTGAAATCGTTAAACGTTACAAAGCCAAGTATGAAACATACGTCGTGGTTGAAATGGCTCAAAATGCGGGACATAAAGTGCTTCGCTTGCCGCCTTATCACTGTGACCTTAATCCAATAGAATTGGTTTGGGCTCAACTGAAAGGGGTTGTAGCAAGCCAAAACAAGTCATTTAAAATGGCTGAAATAAGAGACTTCCTAAAGACTTAATTACTCATCGGATTAGTTGAGTAGTGATATTAGAAATTAGTATTTTATGTTTCACAATATTTATAATGAATAATTTGGATTACAGTGATATATTTTTCGTTTTGATTTTTTTTTGTGTTACGAAATTTATATATTTTGTTGGTGTACTGGAGATACACTTAAAAAAAGCGCATATTATTATCCAGCCAGAAAAGGAAAAAGATAAACGGAATTTATTTCGTTCCGCACCCTAATAGAATTGCTCTCTGAGTTATGGCGAATTATCATACACACTACGTCAACCCTGTGAGAGCTTTAAAGAGGGACCGATTTATGTAAGTCATTGCAACCAGACTGAGAGACACACATCCTATCTTCTCTGTACTGACAATTTTTCTTGGACAATGTATAGTTCCTTAAAAAGTGAGTTACATAAAATGTACGTATTATGTAGACTATTCAAATGTTCATTTGTACCTATATTATAGAGAAAGCAGATTAACAAATGCACATTTTTTAAATGAGAATAACTAACTGATATTTTTCGTTTCAATTATAGTTTTTTTATTTATTGTTTAGTTTTTAAAGAGGATTTATATTTTTTTTAACGTGTGTTACATTTTGTTTGAAGTAAAAGTTAAATTCTTTTTATAATCTTGTCTTTAATTTCATTTCATTAATTTCATTGGTATTAGGTACTAATTGAAATATGAAATTAGAATATTAACATAATGAAATATTCCACTTTTCGATGTATGTGGAATAATTTTGAGAGAAGCTAATGGTCACACTGACTCCTACCCTTTAATATTATATTGCTTCCTGTGATTGCCTGGGCTCTTAGAGGAGGCAGAGATAAGACGCTTGTCGTCGTCGTCTTCGAAGGAAATAGCAGTAGAGCGAGGGTGTTGGTGGTGGTGGTTCATTGCAGGGCTATTTCTTAATTATATCCTGTTTCGTTGCAAGGAGGTTGATAGATGCTGTATAGTACCCCGTGCGTCTAAAACTTGCCTACGAAGGACGAGTACGGGTAGATAGAAGTTGAAAAGGTTATTGCTTATTCTCCGGCAAATGGGCCGATGTTGTTGATCTGTTTTCTTTGGGATGAAAAATCTGACCGTTGAGAGCTGGGTAGTTGTAAAAGGTGGCCAGATGGTTAAATCCACTATCGGACTTAGCCTTGTGTTATTGCAATGCAAATTAGTGAATTTTGTAGCAAATGTCAGACTTTTATTTGTGTAAGTTCCTTTCTTAAAGCTGGATAGGGATGTCTTTAGTTGTTTACCTTTTCATTTTATTAAATATTGAAGAGAAGTTGTATTCATAGAAGGTAAGTGTTTGAACCCTTAAACTGTTTGCTAGTTGAATTATTAAATTTGATTTCGAGTGATTATGGTGAATTAACTTCAAAATGTTTAGAGGAGTACATAAACCGTATCTAGTTGAGGTTGTTAGTACTAAAATAAATATTGTTTTTATACAGAGCCATTTGGTGATTTCTCGAACAAATTTTACCAGAATCTTTTAATTGAAGTAGGATTCATTATTTAAGGGCTATTATGGGTTATGGGGATATTGTAAAAGAATGACAGAAGAAAGGTCATCTAAATAATTTTTAAGTTTTTCTATATAAAAACACAAGTTCAACGAAAAAAGCATTGATTGAAAAATGTCCGAAAATTGAGTGGAACAATTTTTATTTATTTCAAGTTTTAAAAAATATGTCAACATTTTCTAATCAGCAACCGCCGACAAATAATATGGCGCTCTACAAAAAAAGGCACAATTCAATCGATTCTTTGAAAGTAAAAGTAACAGGCATTGCTGATCCCCTTTCACAACGTGGTATTATAAAATATTATGTAATATAGGAGGACTTTTTGTCTCTGAAATCAAATTTTTATTACTTTCGGCATGGAAAACTACTGTGTGAAAGAAATTGTTTTTAAACTTTGTGAGGAATGCAACCTTGGCTCAATATCACCGAAGCAAATAAAAAGCAGTTGAACCCTTTGATTTGAGAAAAAATACGCAGGTTAATTTTACGTAAGGACATTTTACTAAAGCGCCCGATCTATAGACACCAGGGTTACCCTTGGGACCTTATTGTCAATTTCACACCTTTTTGGCACTCAGTCACCAGGACATCTCTTTTTAAAAATAATCGATATTGGACAAAATTAAAAATTTTGTTCTAAACTCCGTTCACATGACTTGTACCTTTGTGTTTGAATACACTGTTCACAAATACAACGGAAAACAAAACGCTGCTGTTAAACAATGTTAGCCAAATTTATCCGTTTTAAGAAATATTTTTGTTTTAATTATAATAAAAAAATCCATTTATTGTTGTAGCGTTACGACTTCAATTTGTGCCTCTCGGACAAATTTTCAAGACACTTTATAGAAATATTTAGTGTTATCGCCGATAAACACATTATTTGCAATAAAAAACTGAATTTAATACTTGTCGTATTTGTTGAACCTATGACTATGTATTGTACTGGCAATGCTTTACCATATTTTGTCTGACACTTTGCGATGTTTGCGAATATCCGTTTTTAAACGCACTTGTTATCTGAAAACGGTCAACATTACGGCGTATAGCGCTCTCAGATGTACGATCATGTCGGGTGTAATTTGTCGCAATTTCTGGAATTTGCTAACGTTGTTGACGATAAAATTTCGCTTGGATAACATTTCGAAGACTACTGAAATGACACTGACAGTTTGCGCTCTGACAATTGATATGACAGATATAACTTTCTGAAGTTAGTACTGGGTTAAAAAAAAAAACACCCGTAACCTGCCTTTTAACATAAATGCCGTAGGCGTAAGGATGCTTGAAGTTAGTAACTTTATATGGCAAATGATTGGTCTCCATGGCCAATGTTTGGTCACCTTGGGAAGAAACGTTTAGCCTGCGCTGTTCCAACAAAAGTTAGTTTCCTCTTGAGTATATCGATGGCTACATTAAGCGTTTTTCTTTTTTAAGAATATAGTAACTTTTACTAGTCTTCGTTATAAAAACTTATTTTTTGATAATACATAATATGTATGTACCTCTAATTTTTTTTTTCTTTTATCACTTGAGGTGTTCTTTTTCATATTTTGTTAATTTTTAGCACTACTGTCAGTCGTAAATAAACCTTACTCCATCCAGACACCATAAAGAATACACTCATATAATTTCATCCAAATCCGTCGTTGTTTGATCTTACTCCAAATTTACTTTGAAACTTATTGCAAAATTTAAGGGAGAATCACTTTTTTCTATAACTCAGTGTAGTTTCACACCACAATTGAAAAAAAAAATGAAAATGATTTAGTGAAGAAATCAATGAAAATGAAAGTCCCTTTTCTTCCCAAAGTATGAGATAAAGTCGTTCATAACAATTCCTTTATACAAATATTTTTGCCACGCACACATATATTGTTTTTCAATATAATCTTTAAAACCATCAAAAAACAACTTATGTATAGGAAGTAAGTAGACAATATCCTTTTTAAAATATTTGTCCACTTTGTGGACCAGTGGATTGTTGGCGATCCTAAGTTTTGTTTAACCTTAAAGCACAACAAAAAAAGATATTTTGACCGAAGATATTTTGGTTGAGGGTATTTCCTGGGATATTTTGACAAAGGATATTATAAAAAAGGGATATTTGCAGCCTAAACCCAAATTTGCATATTTAATTTTTTGATAATTTTATACTTTTTTTTCGTTTTTAATGAAATTTTGTAATTTTATTTGCTTCTATAAGATACATTAAGATCAGAAGTCATTAGACAAATCAAAAACTTTTCATAAGATCACAATCACAAAGTCAATGGCCATTGCGTCTGCTTCAACCGGAAATTATAACTTCTATGCATTTTTTGTCATCGCGCATAATTTTGGTCAGTTTAAAAAAATAATCTCTTCCTTCACCTTTTGTTTTTAGAAGAACTTTAAAGTGCTAAATTGGTTGAACTGTTTTTGTAGTAGGACGCAGCGAGGGGCTTATAAAAAAGCCCTAACCATATCGCTTGAAAAAGTGAACGCATCCAAAACAACCGAAACATCCTCATAACATAATCTATGGTAGACACTCGTTAATTTTTTTACTAACATTGTATTGTCATTTTGGTGGTCGTTAGATGCTAAGAATGTAATTGTTTAAGAGTATTAAATAACTGAAAAAAAAATGAAATGAACAAAAATCTTTGATGTGCATTAATACGTTTAAAGTATCACAGGTAAATCGGAAGCATATTTTGCAGTCATAAAATTTGTATCAGTGTCGAACACACATCTTTGGCAAAACTGACCTACTATAGGTCCGTTCGCGTACTACGTATAATGTGTAGAAAAATGAAAACTGTCAAATCGCCAAAGTCGAGATAGAATCCTCTCATTTCAAAGAAAAGTTCACGAACGCAGACCAGGCTAGATCGGTAAATTGTGTTCCGGTAACCGCCCAACAAAATATTATTAGATTAAAATACGACAAACTTTTTCCATTAGTATTTTGGTAAAAAAAAAAAAATATCTTGTTATATCTGCGATAGCGCGTGGAGCAATTATAATAGTGGCATTTGGCGAGCTGTCAAAAACAAAAGCGCAAATTTTACTCGATTGTATTTTTCTATTGCAATAGGGTCGGGGACTAGCTAAATTGTAAGACTACTGTAAAATTTTAGTCTGTATAGTTTATTGTAGTAGTGCGAGGAAATGTTGCTCTTTTGCACTTTCGCAATGACACTACACAAATTGCTTCGGACCGTGAATATCCCTAATGTATTTCGTGATGCAAAGTATAAGCAAGTGCTAAATACTTATCAGACTTCCTAACGTCACCTAGTCAATTATAATGCAAAACTATTGAGATAAGTGCGACCAACAATCAACTTCGCAGCGTGATATGAATATAATAGAAAAAATAGGATTAAAGGAATGAATAGGTTTAAAATAGAAAATTAATTTTTTAGCGAGTTTGTAGTAATAATATAAATAAAAAAAATAGAGTAACGAAAACTCAATAAAATCAATATTTTTCAATTAATTTCTTCCTTCATTATAAGTATTAATTTTTTTTTACTAGCTATTATAAAAATCTATGCGTTGCTCTTCGATTAGTTTAGATTTGATTTCTTGCTTTTTTTTTCTTTTTATTTTTTTTTATAAATCGTTTAAACATATCTTTCACTTCTGCTGAATTGACATACGACTTATAATATTTTAAGCAAAGTATTTGCCTTAATTCCATTAAAATACTTGTGGGGTGAGTGCGACACAGGAGGCCTACACGATCAACTTCCCAGCGTGATATGAACATGATAATCAATAAAAAAAAGGATGAATAGGTTTCAAAAAGAAAATATGCATGCAATTTTTTCTCGAGTCTGCTATTAGCATTAAAAACAACAATAAAGGAGAGTACGCGAAGACTAAATAAATTCAATATTATTTGATTCATCTCCTCATTCATTACTTATTTTAATTATTTATTGTTATTTACATTTTTTTGACGATTATAAAAAAAAATGGTAGGTAGCTGCTCTTTGATAAAAATCAATGAAAATATCTGATACGGCTTCACCGAATTCAGTGTATTTTTTTTTATTCATTTTTAGATAAATTCGCGCCGATTAGGAGGAGAACGAAATCGGCTGCACATTGGGGTCATAACGAAGTCAATACCATTTTTGGTATGCGAGAAAACGTGAATGTAAATTTGTTGGAATCAATTACAATAACTCACCCAGTAATGGGAAGTTGAAAAACCGTTCTATTGAAGAAATCATTGGAAATGAAGGTCCTATTTTTCGCAAAGGCCGGAGATAAATTCGTTTTTCAACAACTGCTCCTTACAAATTTGTCTGCTATGCCCAGATTTAAAGGGCGTTTTTTTTTACAAAAAACATCGTTTTTGCGATAAAATCCTTAAAAAAGGTATAAAACGGAAACCATAAAATGTCCTTGTTAACAATTCATCCATACCCAGACTTTGTCACAGACACTTTTTGTGGGATAGGAATAGGGTATCTTACAGTTCACCCAAGCTGATTGTAGCCGTTCCTTATGTTATTACTTTAGAACATAATCTTAATTCTTATGTCCGATCCATTCAGTGTTTTTTTTTGTTAACATCGATGATTTTCTTTTGCGGAAAACAATTCTTTTAAATCTAAATTATTAAAGCTTCCTCTTTTACTATCAGCGAAAAAATACCCAAAAACATTTGATTGTCGCTCTTTTTACCAACATAAGCGGGTTTGTAATTAGTTAAATTATCTTCTCACTTAGCATACAAACTATAGGAAACTAAAAATTGTTTAGATTGACGTTTCGGGCGGTGAGAGAAATCAGAAAACAACACTGCGACAGCCACAATATAAGAATGCTAAGGACGACGTCTATGCCACTATACCATCCGCCCACACTTTAATTACATTGCGCTCGGCAACAACACATTCAACATTTTATCCCATTTTAATTAACTATCCATCTTAGTTGTGTTGAATTAAAGTTTAATTATAAAATTTCCGTTTTATAATTACATTCACTGGTGTGTAGTAAGGAGGACTTACCCTGTTTCCTCTGTATGACGCTTAGTCACCAGTGCTATTACCATGATCATCATATCATTTTGTTTAGCTACCTGGCACATTCAAAACAATTTTGTGGGAAAGGTTTTTTTTGTAATACCTAAACAAAAACTAAGGTTTGCGTTTTAGATACAGTTATTATTGCGTTAAAAGCATTACTTAACCATTTCATTAAAAATATGTGCAAGGCATGTCCACTACATATATTGGTGCAACTCAAACTTACCACAAGGTAGAGAGCCGCGATGCGGTTTAACATTGTAAGGATCTACAACAACAAGTGCGAACCATAGACCACCGAGTGTTGGGCTTAGTCCCAAAAACAACACAAGAAAGAGAAATATGAATAAAACATAGGGGCGGGCTACAGTCCGCTTGGGCGAACTGTTGGATACCCTATTCTTATTCCTATATCTCATAAGTGGGCGTGACAAAAATTTAAAGGATTTTATCGAAAAAACTAAGCTTTTGTAAATAAAAACGCTCCCTAGCTCAAACTTTGGTTTTTCAATAAAATTGTTTTATTTAATTGTGGGCGTGTCAGTAGGCGGATTTAAAAAAAATTTAAGTATGAGCATAAAGGGCACCTAGAGAGTATATACTATAAATTTCAGCTCCCTTTCCAGGACTTTCAAAAATAAAAATAAAAAAATGTGGGCGTGTCAGTGGGCGGATTTTGAAAATATTTACACATGAGCATAAAGGGCCCCTAGAGAGTATATATTAAAAATTTCAGCTCCCTAGCTCAAATTTTGGTTTTTCAAAAAAAATATTTTATTTAATTGTGGGCGTGTCAGTGGGCGGATTTTGAAAATTTTATGTCCCAAGCAGTTTTATGGGCCAAAGATCATATATAAAAAATTTCAGCTTTCTAGCTCAAAATTCAATTTTTCCCAAAATTTGTTTTATTTAATTGTGGGCGTGTCAGTGGGCGGATTTTGAAAATTGTATGTCCCAATCAGTTTTATGGGCCATAGATCATATATAAAAAATTTCAGCTCTCTAGCTCAAAATTCGATTTTTTCCAAAATTTTGTTTTTTTGAGTTTGTGGGCGTGTCTGTGGGCGGATTTCAAAAATTCTTAAACTTGATTATTTCGGGACCCTAGAGAGTATATGGTTAAAATTTCAGCTCTCTAGGTCCAGTTTAAAGGCCTAATTTTTGCCGACGGACGGACGGACGGACGGACATGGCTAGATCGACATTACTATCGATGCTGATCATAAATATAGTAACTTTTAGGGGTCTACGGGCAATATTAAGGTATGTTACAAACTATGCGTCAAAATTAGTATACCCCTAGAATAGGGTATAAAAAGTTCTCTGATGAATGAGGATTGTTGTGTTGCTTTTAAATGTGGTTTTCTTTGTTTGACTAATCCTGTGTATTAAGTAGGATTGCAGTACTGACGAGGAAAAGCAATTATGAAGTACTCTACGATAGTGGGAGGACATGAAAAAATCACACAAACAATAAAAAAATAAATAAATGGAATAATTGCACTGAATTAATTATACACGGAATTGCAACATGCAAAAAGGATTTTCGCAGTACTTAAGGATGTTTCCTTCATAAAACAAACGCGCACACACAGAGTAGACTGTGAGGAGGTGGTCCAGAATGGAAGGAGGAGGAGTGCTATTTAGTTTGCTTATTACTTTCGTTTCACTCTCTTTTTCTTTGAAATTAAGCAAAATGCAAATACTATGCAGCAAGCTATGTGCATTGCATGACGTTAGTCTTAATAAAGAGTGTTTTCTATTTAATGAAGGAAGTGCGGAATGAATCAGGGATGAAGTAGCGTTTAGTTGATTTACTACGAGTGGATCCCCTTTTGGTGGGACTTCAGAAGTGGGAGATAAATGATTTCTTAATTTGTCAGATATTTTTGATTTAAATATTAAATATATTCTGGCAGTGAAAAGTCGACAGGTTGTATCGAATTTAATCATTTTTAAAAGAAAAATTATTGACTTTAATTTGTGAAGAAAACGACAAGTTGAAGAAGTGAAGTCAAAAAACAAAAAGTTTGCCCCCTTTTTCAGTTAATGTTGCCTTTTCATTAAAAATATTAGGGATAAAGCAAAACAGTTGTTGAATACCTACCAAACTGTTTTTTCTTTGCTATGACAAATGTAATTATGACTTTCAACCGTCACTTGCTCACCAATTACTGTCCAGTAAGGTAATTAAATATGTAATATATATAAATTAATTATTGCATGCAGTTTGTTGGTGAAACTAGCAGTGAGATTAAAGTTTGGTGCAATTTCTCAACAGTTTTCAATTGAATTGTTTTTTTTCAGTGTTGCATTAAATCAGCGTGCTATTTCCATGAAGTTAATTGCTTGCATGCAAAATATGAATTAATTTTTCAATACAGTGGTAAGTGTAAGTCATACCGTAAAAACAGTTTAGCATCGCCTGTTGTCGCCTATTTGCAAAACATTTTTGTAACACATTTATGAATTTACTCTTAACTTAAATTTTCCCTAACCTTTTGTCAAGTTTTAGAATAGCATGTCTTATAGGCATTTGATTGCGTTACTTCATTCTCTTTTTAGGGTTCCGTAGCCAAATGGCAAAAAACGGAACCCTTATGGATTCGTCATGTCTGTCTGTCTGTCTGTCCGTCCGTATGTCACAGCCTCTTTTTTCCGAAACTATAAGAACTATACTGTTGAAACTTGGTGAAACTTGGTAAGTAGATGTATTCTGTGAACCGCATTAAGATTTTCACACAAAAATAGAAAAAAACAATAAATTTTGGGGGTTCCCCATACTACTTAGAACTGAAACTCAAATTTTTTTTATCAAACCCATACGTGTATTGTTATGGATAGGTCTTCAAACATGATATTGAGGTTTTTAATATCATCTTTTTCTAAACTGAATAGTTTGCGCGAGAGACACTTCCAAAGAAGTAAAATGTGTGCCCCCCCCACCTAAAACTTCTAAAATAAGATAATGATAAAACTAAAAAAATATATGATGTACGTTACGAGATCTAATAAGTAGTTTTTTTTAATACGTCATAAATCGTATACCGCAATTTACCTTTCATTCAATCAACTCAAATATAAAAAAAAAAAAAAATATTTCATAAACATAAACCTTATGCAAACCGTGAACCATTATTTTCTAATAACAAGAACTTTTATATGATGTTACTTGCTGCTACGGAACCCTTCATGGGCGAGTCCGATTCGCACTTGGCCGCTTTTTTATACCCTATTGTAAGGGTATATTAATTTTGACGCATAGTTTGTAACATACCTTAATTTTGCCCATAGACCCCTACAAGTTACTATATTTATGATCAGCATCGATAGTAATGTCGATCTAGCCATGTCCGTCCGTCCCTCCGTCCGTCTGTCCGTCTGTCGGCAAAAATTAGGCCTTTAAACTGGGGCTAGAGAGCTGAAATTTTCACCATATACTCTCTAGGGTCCCGAAATAATCAAGTTTACGAATTTTTGAAATCCGCCCACAGACACAGAAAACCAAAGTTAGAGCTAGGGAGCTGGAATTAATAATATATACATACTCTCTAGGGGCCCTTTATGCTCATGTGTAAATATTTTTAAAATCCGCCCACTGACACGCCCACAAATAAATAAAACAATTCTATTGAAAATCCAAAGTTTGAGCTAGGGAGCGTTTTTTCTTACAAAAGATTCGTTTTTTTCGATAAAATCCTTTAAATGTTATATAAAAAAATTTGTAGAGCGTTCTTAACAATTCAACCATACTAAAACTTTTATCACGCCCACTTATGATGGATAGGAATAAGAATAGGGTATCCAACAGTTCGCCCAAGCGGACTGTAGCCCGTCCCTATGTTTTTTGTATATACTTTCTTTGATTTTATTTCACTTTCAAGTTTTTTCTCAGGTTGCTTATTTTATTTCTGCACACGTGTTCAAAATGGGTAATAGTAATTTTGAAACAGTTCTTGCTCAGCAACTTTCGAATCAGGAATTGATTACGAAACTCAAGGTAAATTTTAGTAAGGGTAAGGAAAAGTTTTGAACAAACTATACCAAAGGTCAGTTGAGACTTCTAAATACCTATTTGCATAATTTTGTTCTAACTCATACAAATCATGTTGCGGCTGCGGCATCAATTAAGACTCCTCTTAGTGAAATTAATTATTTTTCCACCGATTGCTTCTCCGATATTGAGGAAATATATATTAAGTTGTCCTCAAGAATGACAGATTTGCTTCCTGAGTCTACTGAAAGTTCTCACCATAACGAGTCTGAGGCATATTCCAACCCAGTAAGGAACACTACTTCCTCAAATGTAAATGAGGTAAAACTGACCGTTATACATCTTCCGAAGTTTTCTGGTTGCAATAAAGAATGGATGTCGTTCGTTACGAGATCGCTTCATATCTCTAATTCATAGCAACATTTCATTAAATAAGGTGCAAAAGATTGGGCAACATTATTTGCTACCGTTATCACAACCCACGTATAGTACTGGACTCATATTTGCAACTTATGCTCTCAAAACCTACACAAAAGGTACCGTCTACTGAAGGAATGCGGAAACTTCTAGACCCAACTCACGAATCCTTGTATCCGTTAAACACTCTTAAAATTCCAGTTAGCTCTTGGGATGTTATCGTGATTCATCTCTTAGTAAAATCTTTTGATTCCAATTCGCGTGGAATTTGGGAGGAAAACGTAGCTAAATCAAAAACATATCCGACATTTTTAGTAACTCGATTTGGAACACTTGAGGCTTTCTCAGTATCCAATGCAAAAAAAAGCTCAGTGGGACCTCAAAGCCAGCTAGAAGCTTTATTGCCACAACACATTCTTTTTGCGCTGTGTTCTTCGTTCAAAATCCTACCTAGGGAAAGACAGAATCTGGTCATTTCTTCAATATTTCCAAATCATAATCGCGTTGTCAGAAATGTAATGGTCATCATACGATTTAAAATTTTAAATTAGCATGTGGAATCCATCAATCCATCAGTATAGTAAGTGCGTCTAGCACCTAGAGTCCTTCACGTGGGCGCCCGCCTGAAAATGGCTAACCGGTCAAACGGTTAGTGTCAGCCAAGGATTTACGCTAATCGTCTCAATCGTTTGTCGTGATCCATTAGTGTGAGGTAGGAGTAAACCTTTAAATCCAACCTAATTCCACTGGTGGAGCGAGCATATAGCAAACCGTACCCAAGGATGAAAGGCTGGGGGAAAAACCAGTCGCGCACGAGCTCCCTCCGACGCCCAGGCAAGGTCGGTTGTATTAAGTGCCTTATCTCGGTAAGTCGGCTCTGCCGGGATGGACTCTCTTTTCCGGACGTACTCGTGGGACCCTTAACAAAATTAACAAAAACCAAAACATAAAAGAAACAGAAACAGAAAATATAAAAAAAATAATAAAAAAAAATACAAAAAAAAAAACAAAAAAGGAAGAATCCCTCTTAGGGACCTCTTCCGAGGAGGAGCTATTAGCCTCCAGCCAGGAGACAGTAGTTGACCCCTCAAGCCTAAGGAGCACCAGCCATAGTATTCCTTCAGGCGATCAACCTACCACTTCCAACTCTACAGTTATGGCCGAGGATACCAGCCATAGTATCCAAAAGCCACTCAATATAACTGAAAAACCCACAACTGGGAGCACCAGCCATAGTGCACACAAACCCAAGAAGTCCTCTGGCTCTCTCTTGAAGTCACGTTACAACAGGGCTGTCTACATTCTTGCAAAGATTGCGAAGAATGAAGAGACTGGCGCGACTCTAGAGAGGGATATAGAGGACAAAATAAAGTACCAAAAGGTGGTGGACGAGTACGTCAACTACCAAAATAACCCTAGGCAAAATCGACAAAAGAAAGAGAGTGTGAAGAGAAACAGGTCCCAAGATGAGACCTCTCACACCTCTAAAAGATCCAAGATCGCCCCTAGATTAAATAACTTCCAGGGGCCATCCACTTCACAGGCTACCAGAACCTTCACCGAGGTGGTGAGGGACCATCTTCAGGTCGCCATTATAGACGAGTTGTCAAAAAACGGCAAAACAGTGTCGGAGCGTTGGTGTAGCATCGAAGCCAAACTATCAGAGATGGTTGTGGAACACGTGCTCTCCGGAGTTGACAACCGATTACCCAGTTTCGACTGCGCGGAAATGGTACGAGGATATCGGGTGATTAAATGCGTGGACCAGTACTCTAAAGATTTTCTTGGCTCATGCATCGACAAGATCGCCGAAGCTTGGGAGGGCTTAAAGCTTAAGCTCATCCCTGCCAAGGATATCCCCACGAGACCTAGGACCCGTATTTGGCTACCGGTTATGAAGATAGACTCTGAGAGTCTGCTTAAGTGCCTCAAGCTTCAAAATCCGACCATTCCTATGGACGATTGGGCTGTCATAAAGGCAGAAGAACCCAAGAAAAACAGCTTATCCTACCTGCTGCTAATCAACGAGGAGTGCCTAGGGGCACTAGAAGCAGCTGATTACAAGCTGAGTTTTGGCATACGGCTCGCCAAACTCAAGATCTTCCGATCGACAGTACCCGCGGATGACATAGACGATGTCGCCGCTGCCAATATGGTGGTGGAGGAACTGGCGATCGCTTCCAACACCCAATCTTAACATGTTGAAAGTCATCCAGTCGAATCTCCAGCACTCGAAATGTGCATCGGAGAATCTTCTAGTCTTCCTCAGAGAGGAAGACATTGACATCGGCATCATTCAAGAGCCCTGGGTCAGGAAGACTACCATACTGGGCCTCTCAGACAGCAACTACAACCTTTTTTACAAAAAAGACGTCGGTAAGCCAAGAACATGTATTTTAGCTAAAAAATACATTAACGCTTTCTTATGTCCCAACTTCAGCTCGGGTGATCTAACCGTCGTTAAGCTTGAACTCACCCAGGGCCAAACCACATTCATATCATCCGCTTATATGGCGCACGATAAACCATCCCCGCCAGAAGAAGTGCAGCAACTCACAGCAGAGATACAAGCGAGACAAGGCAGTCTGCTCATAGGCTGTGACGCTAACGCTCGACATCATCTTTGGGGCAGCAAAGAAATAAATGAACGAGGTGAGTCTTTATTTGATTTTCTTTTAACTACAGATCTATGTGTATGTAATATAGGTAACACCCCTACCTTTATATTTCCAAGTACGGAAACTCATAACGGCTGGGAAGAAGTGTTAGACATGACACTCAAAACAAACAATGACATCTTCAGGGTTGAGAATTGGAGAGTCTCCAACCTAAAGTCCTTCTCGGACCACGAGTGGATACTCTTCAATCTGAGTATCAAGATAGATACTCCTACTCCGTACAGAAATCCAAAAAGAATTGACTGGAAGAAATTCGGTCAAATATTGAATTCTAAACTCCCTAATCTACCACACCTGAAAATTGAATCAGGTGCAGAACTGGACTCAATTGCGTTTGCACTAGGCAAAGCTATGAACACAGCTTTTAAGGCATCGTGTCCCGTTAAATATAGCAAAAAAACCTTACCGCCGTGGTGGAATGACGACCTAACCATCCTCAGAAGGCTGACTAGGGACATTTTCAACATCTGCTATAGGCATAAGTTTTGGCAACCCTACAAGGATTGCCTAAAGTTCTATAAAAAATCTATCAGATCAGCTAAGACACAAGCATGGTCTGAATACTGCCAATCCATCGATTCTCTTAAGGAATCTGCAAGACTCAGTAAGATTCTATCCAAAGGACACTCCAGTCCAAATTTTATCAAGAGAACGGACGGAACCTGGACGGAATCCACTGACGAATCCTTGGAGCTTCTACTTAACACACACTTTCCTGGTTGCACTGACTACTGCGCACTTCCGCCCCAAATGAGGGGAGAGCTCCCCTCTCAACAGGAGGAGATTGAGCGCATTATAACCAAGGAAAAGATTCTCTGGGCCATTCACAGCTTTGCTCCGTATAAATTACCAGGGCAGGATGGCATTCTCCCCATCATGCTTCAAAAACATGACGAGATAGTTGTGCCCCTACTAGTTGAAATTTACAGAAGCAGTATCCTACTAAATCACATACCTCAGTCGTGGAAGTATGTCCGAGTAGTTTTCATACCGAAAGTTGGTAAAAGAGGTCACGGATCCGCGAAGGACTTCCGTCCTATTAGCCTAACCTCTTTCATACTCAAAACTCTAGAACGCGTACTTGACCTTCAC
Source organism: Portevinia maculata (assembly GCA_949715645.1). Lineage (NCBI taxonomy): Eukaryota > Metazoa > Arthropoda > Insecta > Diptera > Syrphidae > Portevinia > Portevinia maculata. The sequence continues at coordinate 20,608,930 of OX454526.1, read as the reverse complement.
ATAAGAACAGGCCTTGAAAGATCTCCCTTATGCAACTCACAGCACGCATACCTCAAGGGCAGGTCGACGGAGACCGCTCTTCATGAAGTAGTGCGTACAGTCGAAAGGTCACTCTTCCATCACCAATACACCTTAACCACCTTCTTAGATATAGAGGGCGCGTTTAACAACGTCCACACTGAATCGATCCAGGAATCTCTCCTAGAACTAGGCGTGGAGGACTTTGTCACTTCTTGGATCATTTCCATGCTCAAAACGAGGATCATTCAAGCAAAACTAGGCAATACCCTTCTAACCAAATCAGTAAGTAGAGGAACACCTCAAGGTGGGGTGATCTCGCCTCTCTTATGGATTATAGTTCTCAACAAAATCCTGTCAAGTCTCGACAGGGAGGGTATCAAAGTCGTTGCGTATGCGGATGACGTGGTTGTTCTAGTATCAGGAATGTTTCCGACCGTGATAAGTGAAATCATGGAAAGAGCACTGGGTAAGATTAGCGGGTGGGCTACAAGTTGTGGCCTAAGCGCTAATCCAAGCAAAACTGAACTGATGCTTTTCACCACCAAAACCAAAATACCAACCTTCTCACTTCCCCGCTTAAATAACCAAAATCTTCCTTTATCCACCAGCGCAAAATACCTTGGAGTCACGCTTGACCCCAAACTCAACTGGAAGTCCAACATCGAACACCGAGTGCGGAAGGCAAGCGTTGCTTTCTACGCCTGTAGCAAAACTTTCGGCAAGAAGTGGGGGCTTCAACCAAAGATGGTTCGTTGGATGCACACAGCGGTGGTACGTCCCATCCTCACCTACGGATCCCTGGTATGGTGGCCCGCTTTAAGTAAAGCCTACAACGTCACTAAATTAAGCAGAATCCAAAGAACAGCTGGAATTGGAATCACTGGAGCCCTTCGATCAAGCCCGACCGAGGCGCTCAATGTGATTCTCAACTTTCTGCCAGTGGATCTGTATATCAAAAACATTGCAGCGTGTAGTGCTGTTAGATTGAAGGAATCTAAATGTTGGTCGGAAAGGCCATATGGCCATACCAGCATCCTTCTTTCACTTCCCGAAGGCATAGGTCTAATAGGTACAGACTACATTAGACCCAAACTCAACTTCCATAAAAGCTTCTCTGTGAGATTCCCCTCTAGATCAGAATGGAAAGAAAATGCGGTCGTAAATGAATTCGACATACCTATCTTCACAGATGGTTCCAAGATGAACTGTGGAGTAGGAGCTGGCATTTTCTCTACAGAGCTAGATATTTCTAAAACCCTTCGCCTTCCCAACGCAGCCAGCGTCTTTCAAGCAGAAGTATTTGCAATTAAGGAGGCGTGTAGACTGCTTCTCAACATATTGACACAAAGAAAAAAAATAGGCATCTTCGTCGACAGTCAGGCCGCGATTAATGCTGTTAGTTCAACTAAGTCTACGTCCAAGCTTGTGGTGGAATGCAGGGATACGCTGAATAAGGCTTGTCATCGGCTAGATATCTCTCTCGTCTGGGTTCCCGGCCATAGGAACATTGACGGAAATGAGAGAGCCGATGAACTCGCCAGACGTGGCTCTGCTCTGTGCGTATCTTATGCGGAGGAAGTCTTCCCTCCGCTGGGATATGTAAAGAGAGAAATCCTCCTGCACTTCATCTCAGGGGCCGAGACTAGATGGACGAATCGTTCGGACTGTGTCATTTCAAGAAAGATTTGGCCAACCTACGATGATGCCAGAACAAACAACCTCTTAGCCAGAACGCGTGTTGATGTCGCCAGACTAACGGCAATCAGTACGGGCCATTGGCCTTTAGGCACTCACGCAGCCAAGCTTGGCATCCCTCACAACACCCACTGCCGCAGCTGCTCTGACACAGAAAAGAGTGAAACAGTGTTCCATCTTCTCTGTGAGTGTCCGGCTTTAGCCAAAACCAGACGCAGCGCACTAGGTCATCCGTTTTACAATGACCTCTCGGCCATTCATACCATCCACTTCAACAACATCAACAAATTCCTCAACTCCACAGGATGGTTTTGAGCCCCCTTAATAATATCCATCTCGCCCTTTAATTTTAGGTTCCGTTAGTTGTGGTATCAAAACGGCGCTCATTGCGCTACTTGTGTTTTCCCTCGTCAGATGACGGGAATTACAGCCACTTAAACCAACCAACCAACCAGCACCTAGAGTTGTCCTTCATTCCAGAATACTTTAATAAAACCACAATTCAACCAAAGTTTTCTCTTTCTTGTCAATTAGTAATTCTTAAGACGATTACATCTTCTTTGCCTGAAATAAATATCTCTTTCGATCGTTTATATTTACATAATTATAAACTAGCAGACCAGACATTTGACAGAATTGGGCCAATTGATATTTTGTTAGGTGCGGACCTGTACAGTAAATTTCTATTAAACTAAATTGTGAAGTTAGAATATGGCTTCCCCGTTCAAAATACAGAGTTTGTTTGGATAATCTCTGGTGTTTCAAATGAGTCACCTAAATCACAACTGGTGTACTCTAACGTTAGCTATTTGCCTGATGATTCAGATGTCAACAAGCTCCTGATAAGGTTTTGGGAGATACGAAAGGTGTTGTTCGCTGGAAGAAAAGGCATGTGAAGATTATTTTGTTTAAACTACTACAAGTGAACCATCTGGACGCTATGCAGTTTCATTACCTTTCAAAAAATCTGCTCTATGTAATTCAACTCAGATCTATGAAAATGCATTGCCAAACTCTTTAGCTCTTCTAACTCAACTAGACAAATCGTTTTTAAAGCATCCGAACGAGTATGAACTACTCAACATGAAATTCGTTTCATATTTATCAAATATTAAATCCAGTTATCATATCTACTTCTTGCCATATAATGCAGTGCTGAAAGAAAGTAGTAGCACAACGAAATTGCGTGTCGTTTTTGATGGTGCTTGTAAGACTTCCAATTGAATCACTTTAAATGATTGTTCATCCGCTGGGACCGCCCTTCAAAACCACCTGTTTTCAATCTTGCTACGATGGCGTATACACAACATTTGATTCTCATCCGATATCGACAAAATGTTTCCACAGACCATTGTTCGACAGTCTGATACAAAGTATCAACACATTTTGTGGAGGCGTTCAGCAGATGCACCCATCGGCGTTTTTTTCACTGAAAAACTATCCAAAACAAACAACTATCTTATATCATGGCACTTATGATGATGATATTATTTCCGCTGTGCAAAAAGAGTTGTGTGAACTGCTTCTTGCTGGTGGTTTTCATCTATGAAAGTGGTCCTCAAACTCCGCCGAATTATTGAAACATTCCCCTATTAACGGTCAAGAGCAAATAGGGAAACTTCGATTTGATGAAGATGCAACAATTAAAGCACTGTCAGAAGATAGTCGGCGATCCGACATAGCGAAATTGTTTGATCCATTAGGATGGTTAGCTCCGGTTGTGGGGTTTGGCGAAACTCAAAAAACTCCAAAAAACAAAAACTTAGCTGGCAGGCATTTCTTGTCATGATCATCTTCCGCTCACATAGAAAAGGACTGGATACACTTCAGAATAAATTTATGTAGGATCGAGGATATCCGTATACCAAGATGGGTGAACACATTTCAGTATGATTCATTTGTGCAATTGAAGTACACTGATATTGTTACAGTTCCATTGTCGCGTATTCAGCAGTACTACCGTGTTGTACATCCGGACGGCAATATAAAAGTTTCACTTTTAGCTGCGAAGACTAAAGTGGCACCAATGAAACAAGTTTCGTTGCCAAGATAAGAGCTGTGTGGACCTATTTTGCTTGGTAAACTTATCTATAAAATAAAGAAGATACTTCGTAAACCGATTGCGCAAACCTATGCATGATGGCGATTCCCCAATAGTTTTGTGCTGGATCCGGGATCCTGGAAGGTGTTTGCTGCAAACCGGTGAGTGAAATTCAGACATATACGAATATTTAAAATTGGCGCTATGTGCTCAGTTTGCCAAACCGTGCGGGTTTGGCTTCCCGTGGAATTTCTCCAGAACATATTAGCTTCTCCTCAGTTATGGTGGAACGGCCCCAATTGGCCTAAGAGGTCTACCTCGGATTGGCCTTCTCCAACCAAAACCTGTATGGAAAGAACTTTAGAAGCTAAGCCAATAACATGCTTTCAAACTAACATCATCCATAATCCCATATTTTCATACCTGATCAGTCGTTACTCTTCCCTAAAACGATTGATAAATGTGACTGCTTACTGTCTTCGCTATCTAAGTATACTTCGTAGTAGAAGGCGTAATACAGTAGTATTGAGTCTACAAGAGAAGTTTAACTCTAGTAACTATCTAATAAAAGAATCTCAACGGCCGGCGCGGCGTTATTTTGCTGAAGAAATAAAATATATTGATCTAGCCAAGAAGACTAAAATACTCGTATCTTTAAAGATATCCTCGCTTGAACCGTTTGAAGATAATGATGGTATCCTGCGAGTTCAAGGTAGATTAAAATTTACTAAAAATCTACCGTTTGATTAGAAAAATCAGATATTGTTGTCAAACAACTGCACTTTTACGCTACTGCTAATTGCAGATGCACATGAAAGGACGTTACATGGCGGTCCAAATATGATGATACTCGTAGCAATTTGCGCCAGTCCTATTGGATTTTAAACGTTCGCAACCTAACTCGCAACATGCACCATTGCATGCGTTGCTTACGATTTAATTCTAAAATATCTTCACAGACCATGGGTAGTTTACCTTCCCCTAGGGTAACCCCTTCTAAGCCATTTCGACACAGTGGAGTTAATTTTGCCTATTGACATGAGAACCGCCAAAGGAAGATACGCTGTTTTGACTCCAGCTCACTTTCTTATTAGGGGGCCAACCAATACTCTTCCGGAGCTCAGTTTGTTAGACACCAAAATTTCACCCTTGCATCTATATCGGCTAGTCCAGCAAACACAACAACATTTTTGAAAACGCTGTAATGCTGAATATCTGAGCAGACTGACGAAGAACGACGTGAAGAAAAACTTTGAAGTTGGGGACCTAGTGATCGTAAGGGATGAACGTCACCCTTCCAGAAAATGGCCATTAGGACTTATTATACAAGTATTATAATACATACATATTAAGTATTACTCTGAATATGTATTATCCGCTACACTAATGTTTCTTTCTTTGCTTTGACAAATGTAATTATGACTTTCAATCGTCACTTGCTCACCAACCAAGTAACTCAATTAAATAAATAAATATAATCAGAATTACACGTGTTCTTTTGTATCTCTTTATATTTTAAATACTTAGAATTTCAATAATTTCAACGAATAAAATTATTTGATTAGTGTCGAGTGGCGCAAAACAGTCATAACGATAAAAAATCTATGTTTTTTTAAATTACCTTTTGCATAGAAGAGAAGGGACTACAGATTAAAGTTCTAAAATTTTCTATTGGTTTGGGCGAACATTAAAATTATAGTGCTTGTATGTATGAAATTTCAATATTGGCTCACCACCCAAATCAGAGCTACTATAAAGCGTTTTATCGAGCGGCCAATTTTTTGTTAGGGTACCTACGAGTATATTCAGTGTCAAAAACCTTAAGCTCCTTAAAATGCTTAACTTTCGTCCAGTTTATCTTATTCAAGCTCCGCACAAATTACTGTCTCTAAGTTATACAATGTTATATTAGTTTGTAGGTCAACCTTACCTCGTTGGTAACTTGACAATGTCATTTGATTGCATAGCTTGATACAAAAATGCTGGCAATATCGGTGTAGACTACGTGTATGAAATCGATACTTGGTTAGAACCTTTTTTACGACCTTAGTAAACACTTGGAATGTTGGATTTTAGTGGGATACTGTCGTCTTAGGAAGCATGTCAACCGGTTCAGACTGGTCGACATGGATACGTGCAGATTCTGTGGTGCCTGCAACTCGGGAATGACGGGAATGACATAGCACATAATACTGTGTAAGTGTGAGGGAATATCGCGGAATCATAAATGATTTTTAGGAAAATTCTTCTGCAAGGAAATTGAGGAATTGTGTTACACAAACCACTAGAAGTTAACCAAATTCTGCAGGATTTTTTTTGAAAGACAAAGTGTTAAATGCCTTCTTTTTGAAGTTAAGATTTAATTGGTTCACCAGCGATGGCGATGTGCTCCTTTATGCGTGATGTATGCGGATGCATATAATTCTTTTTAGGTTAGGTTAGTTTAGGTAGGTGGGCTGGCATAGTGCCACACTCAGGTCAATGCTGACCCATTGTGATGCCCATCGGGAGAGGAGGATAGTCCCTTACTCATTTTTAACCCTGTCTATAAACAGCTGAGATTAATTACTCGCTGTGCTGTTCGATGCAAACCATCCTGTAGAATTGATGAACTTCATTATTTTGTCTATCGGTGTGCTGGAGAGCTCGTCTAGGTTGTGGAAGAAGTGTCTCCCCAGGAATCTGTACCTGATGTGTTGGAGACCCTGGCAGTGACACAGGAAGTGGGTAGTGTTCTCCAGAGCTTCCTCGTCGCCACAGCTTCTACAGAGTTATTCCTCCGTCAAGCGTAATTTCTTCATATGGTACCGCAGAGTGTTGTGCCCCGTTAAAATACCTACGACGATGGATAGTGATGTTCTATCCTTCTTCATTAGACTCTCGGTTCTGGCCTCATTGTAGGTTGCTCATAGCGTTCTAGTGGTGTGGCAATTACCTAGTGCCGTCCATCTAAGGTTCGCATCTCTTATTGCCTTTTTCCCTGCTTCAAGCCTGAGTGAGCAAGGCGGGATGAGTACAGAGGGATCAGCTTGTTCTGTCACAGCTTCCGAACCTTGTCTTGCTAATTCGTCCGCTTTCTCGTTGCCCGGAATGCCATCATGTCCCGGGACCCAGCAGAGCGATACCTTATGCTGGGTACCAAGGACCTTGAGTTCTTCGCGACAGCATTTCACAAGCTTTGATTTTATCTCTGCTGCAGTTAAGGCTTTTATTGCTGCCTGGCTGTCGATATAGAAGGTAATACCATCGGGTGGTATTGCCCTTACCGCAGACTCACGGGCTGCTCTTGTCACTGCCAGGACCTCTGCTTGGAAGACGCTGCTGTGGTAATGTGCCTTTCTTCGAGTATGCTGATAATTCAGCTGATAATAGAATTATCAATCATAAGCTTACTTAGCGTTCTCCGTACGGCGCCAATATTGGCATTGTTGAACGCTCCTTCAATGTCTAAGAAGGCCGCTAAGGTGTACTCTTTGTCCTTTAGTGTTTTTTCGATTGTGCCGACAACGCAGTGTAGCGCGGTTTCCACACTTTTAACCTTTGTATAGGCATGTTGGGCCGGCGATAAGTCTTCCGGACGAAGCCTGCTACGAATGTGTATGTCTATCAGTCTTTCCAAAGTTTTCAGTATGAAGGAAGTGAAGCTTATTGGTCTGAAGTCCTTTGCATTGGTGTGACTTGCCTTGCCAGCCGTTGGTATGAAAATAACCTTTACTTCTCTCCATGTTCTTGGTATATATCCCTGTGTGAGACTGCCAATACATAGAGTTCCTTTAATACCGGAATAATGGTTTTGACAGTCTTTTGGAATATAATTTTTTTTAGCCTAACCTGAATAAATTAACTGACCAAGGCAATCATTGCCGCAGTTACTTTTCTGAAATATGCCTCCTCATATCACCAAGAAAAAGGATATGAAAATAATTTATCCTTGTGTAATTCTTTGTCTAAGGAAAATCAATTTTTTTATTCAGGGAATACATTTTGAATGAGATTTTCCGCAAGAGAATTTTTTTTATGTTTTCCTGCAGAAAACGAGTTTTCCAAATTCATCTTAAAGGAAAATATGAAATACGAGTAATACTCATACATCAAGTTTACGTTGAAGTTGATATTTTCTGCTTGAACTGGAGTAGACAAATCAGAATTCTTCCAGGGTATGGGCTGGAACTGCGTACCCGATGTCAAGTTGTTCCGTAACATGTATAAAGGTGACGAGGTTGGTGCTGCATGCTGCATTCTTGATTTGATCGATGTCACCTATGTGCGAAGCAGTTAGTGGCACAAATATATGTTAATATATTTTAGCAAGAGATTTAACTTTGTGTCGATTGATACGAGTATTTTGTAACGACCGCAATTTATTTTGACAACCTACACGAGTGAAGAAAATAGAAAACTGCACGTACAGAGGAATATACACTTGGGTTGATATGTAGGTGCCTGCTTGTATGTCGGATATAACACATAACAACCTACTTACTTGGGTTCTGTCCCCCTTTTATGAAGTTCTATGGTGAATGGATACTCTCTCTCTCCTAGGTTGTGAGTAGGTACGTAGGGGAGTTCCAATACACATCCATATAAGGTTTACCTAACGGGTGGTCGGATTGGCTGATGGGTTAGTGTGTTGGACTACTTATCGACGGGTTTGATGGTCCAATCCAACCTACCAACACAAAAAAATACCTTTTTTTAAACGGCGCCACATCTTGCGATTGTCTGACAAACATCTTATTATCATGAAAAGTTTCTCTGAATTAAGACGTAAAATCGTCCACTTCCAGTCGTGACTGAACGTACAAATGTTGGAAAAGCTAAAAAAAAAGTTCTTGGTACACCCTGTCCTGATACTGGCGACTAAATATTCAATATTTAAGGAAATGATCTTTTGACATGTTCTAATAAAATAAAGTGCACGACACGTACAAAAACTTTCACGCTTTTATAAGAATTGGTAGCGAATCACATTTTCTTATCTATATATTAATACGGAGTTGCCTATAACGTGTTTCCACCCATTTTTGCTATTATACGTCACATAGATATGCCAACACTATATATATTTGGGTAGGGGGCAATACATAGAAGTGCACAATACAAAAATTATTCATATAATATATAACACACATTATGAATTACAGCAGGTAAAATGAAGCGAATTGGATGAAATTACAACAACACCAACAACAACAACAGCAACAACAACTACAACAACAACAACAACAACAACATTGATGTGTGAGGCAATAATCTGCCAATATAAACGGAAAAATTTTAAATGCTTAAAGTTATTTGAAAATGCTTGAAGTTATTTGAAAATGCTTGAAGGTACTTGAAAATGCTTGAAGTTACTTGGAAATGCTTAAAGTTACTTGAAAATGCTTCAAGGTACTTGAAAATGCTTGAAGTTACTTGAAGTTGCTTGAAAATACTTGAAGGTACTTGAAAATGCTTGAAGTTACTTGAAAATGCTTGAAGTTACTTGAAAATGCTTGAAGGTACTTGAAAATACTTAATGTTACTTGAAGTTACCTGAAAAAGCTTGAAGTTACTTTAAGTTACTTGCAAATGCTTGAAGTTACTTGAAAATGCTTGAAAATACTCGAAGTTAATTAAAGTTACTAACAACAACATTGCTGTGCATGTTATGCATTTGATAAAGCTTGAACTTAGTTGAAGTTACTTGGACATGCTTGAAGTTACTTGAAAATGCTTGAAAGTACTTGCAAATATTTGAAGTTACTTTAAAATGCTTGAAAATACTTGAAGTTACTTAAAGTTACCTGAAAATGCTTGAAGTTACTTTAAGTTACTTGAAAATGCTTGAAGTTACTTGAAAATGCTTGAAGTTACTTGAAAATGCTTGAAAACTTGAAGTTAGTTGATATTGCTTGAACATACTTGAAGTTACTTGGACATGCTTGAAGTTACTTGAAAATGCCGGAAAAATTTTACATCATGTGAAATCAGAGAATGCAATGTCGAAAAATGTTATTTTCCGATTAATATGTATAGCAGTCGACTTTGTTTTTTTTCAACTTATAGAATAAATTGGTCGAATTTCGACCATGGGGCGACCCCTAGTTAGGAATAAATGAGAATACAATATAGCTGCATATAGGTAGCTATATATGATTTGTATGTTTTTTAAGCGTATCACAATTATTATAAGATTGCATTCTTATTGTGAAACAACGAAATTAATTAAATAAATACAAATACAAATAAAGGGTTCGCCAAATAACCTTTTTTTTTGAAAATGCTATAAATAAAAACTACTGAATATTTTCTCAAATTTCTTCTTTTATTTGAAAGTACAATCCTTCCGGTTAATAATGAAAAATAATTTCATTCAAATGGCTGCCTCGGCTGGCCATGCAGTAGCCTACACGATCGGTCCTATCGTCATACCAAGGTCTTTATGCAAAATTCGTCTCAATGATGTCTCCGAAATGTTCAATTGTTGAGAACGACGGTGAATTGATGTTGATGGCGCTTCACGCACACTTTCTGCCACAGCAGCAATATTCTCGGGTGTACGCACTGTTTTTGACTTTTCAAGCTTTGGTTTATCGATGAGGATGCCAGTTTCTTTCACTTTTTTCACAAGATAACGAACATACGGAGCTGACGGGGCTTCTCTTCTTCCAAAATCCGTACGCAATTTTCGCACACATTTTGCAACATTACCATGATTTTCAAAGTAATGTCGCAATATTTCCCAGCATTGTTCAAGCGTATACACAACCATATTCGTTCAGCGGAAGGATAAAACTAATTATCTGTCAAATCAGACATGAGCTAAGTGTTACCATTCATGAAATAAGCACTAGTTGAAAAAAAACGTTAGATGGCGGACCCGTTACGAATGCAATTTGAATAAAAAGATTTTTTATTTTCGCTTTCAAATGCACCTGGTGAATATTATGTGTTGTCATTATTAATTGTCAAAAACTGAGAATGCCAATCTCTTACCTTCATTCCAAGTATTTAAGACACCAACACAGATCAAACTCCTTGAGGCCGTTTAGAGAAAACTGAAGTATTTCAAAATTAAAATAAACTGTTTTATCGAGTCTTTTCGGAAAAACTGAGTAAGCCACCTTCTGACAATCAACCCAAGTTCTTGAATGAATAAGTGCGAAAAGTGAGATTTTCTTAACTTCAAAAACTTGTTATCAAAAAATATTTGAAAAAAGTTAATATACAAATACCTCCCATGCGGTAATATTATTCAGTGTGTAAATTATCTTCCAAATAACTTGGCCCGATTTTGAAATACATATAAGCATTTTTGTAATCGACTATTTTCGCAAAAACCCAGAACGCCATTTTCTTCCCCTCACCTCAATTACTTTAGATAACGAAAACGACCAAAATCCTAGTTTATTTGGTTTTCTTTCTTTGTTTTCAAAGTGTGTAACAAAAATGGTGACAGCAAAATTTAAGACAAAAACGCCACCATTTTTGTTGCCAACTCTGTCGAAGTCGAGGTTTTTAAATTCGTGTTGATGAGACTACTATGAAGTCTATATACAAAGACAATTTGTATGTACCGAGACACAAACAAGTCGAAGTCAAATAGATGCGCAGTCATAAGACTCCTTCAATCCTGTTCTAGATAGAGCAGATAGTTCTAGATAGAGCAGATAGTACGCTGCGCAAGGCAGGTGTCAACACGGAATGCACTGTCTTCAATTTCATTTTCAGTTTTGCTTTAGAATAACGTCATTTCAGTTTTGATTTAGAATAACGTGACAACTAATACTTTTAAAAGTATCTAAGCATTTTACGTTTCCAAAATGAGTTAAACCAAATTTAGTTTTTGAGAAAATAGGTGTTGTTAAAACAATAAATATGGTAGGTACCTGTAATTTAAAATGATGGAATAACATAAATAAATTACTGCGAGTTTATAAGCCTACATAACCCAAATACGAAGTTTGAAGTAAATCCATTCACCCACTTTGGCTGGAGCCTCGGCTACAGACGGACAGACGAACAGACCGGAAATTTGGGAGACACTATTTTGGATTTCTCTATAGTCGTAATTTTTTAACTTAAACTCAGTTTGAGTTCAAAATTTCAGCGCGATTGCAATACCTTTTTCTTAAGTATACGAGAAAGTGAAAAATGATTTATGTGTAAACACGGAAGGCTCGAGGACGATATCGCGACCATCAGCCAATCTCAGTGTGTCGTGTTAGAGGCTTTCATGGCGATTGAAGAACAAACGAAGATGTTTGGCCCTGATTTCAATGAGAACAAAACAAAGTACTTGCTTTAAACAAACCAACAAAAACCAGTCAAACGCATATGACAAAACGAAACTGTTGACAGCAACAACTTCGAGGTGTTTAAGGAATCCAATTACCTTGAACTTAACATCAACTGAACGATACCTTAGTAGAGAAGCCGTTACTCCTTCGGTTTTGAATAAATGGATTCTAAACTACTGACTGGAAAGACTGCATGCATGCTCTATTGAACCTTAATCTTGACAGGTCTGCTTTGGGGAGCCGAGTGCTAGACAATAAGCGGAAAGGAGAGCTAAAATAATGTTTCGAAGAAAAAACCCATCAAGAAAGAAGAGCGAATCAATGGAGGAGGCGATGCAAGCGCGAAACTCTATTTTGAGCTGTTGGTACCAAAGAGTGGATGTTAGCCCACAATCAAAATCACGTCGAGTACATTGGCTTGGTCATGTCGAGCGAATGTACAATAATGCCAAGAGGTTTTTCGACTTCCAGCATATATAATCGAGAAGGCAAGGAAGACAGAACTTCATTTTTTTTTAATGTCGTCTTTTTTAATAGTCATTTATCAAAACTCCATTTGGGAGAGTTACGTCCCAGAAGTCATTTAAACCGGCAATCCCGTTATCCCCAATATTCCCCTTTACCTAACGGTACACAAACTCGCAATCTATTTTCGCGTATGTCGTCATAAATGAATACTCATATTGCATTAATGAAAATGTAATATGAATAGCTATTTTGTAAACAAGTGCATTCCTCTCCCACGGGAAGCAATTTGTTTTCCTAACAGATTCCCGCAGGTTAGTTCAATGAATTAAATAGAATGGTAAGTCAGTTCTAATCCGACAAGCTAGCTGTGAGGTGCAACCTTTTTGCCTTGACATCAGCCTTTCACTCGCATTTTAAATAAACTCACTACTAACAATTCAATCATTAAATAAATACTTTTACAAAACAAATAAATAAAGAGAACAAAATAAACGTTTAAGTTTTTGTTATGTTAAACCACGAAACCAGGAAGCCTGCCTTATGTGCCACCAAATTGAGACATAAATCAATAATTTACTTTTCAAAAATAGGACACAAGTCCAACTTCGTTGCCCCGCTAAGGATATGTGCTACTTGTCTGGAAGTCCCCTATGTCAGCTTACTTTTCGATTCCAACAGTGTTGAAAACATGAAAACATTGATTGATATTGCCTTTGTGACAGGTTTCGTAGGATTTCTCATTTGAACGTGACAGTACAGAGCTAGGTTCTTTGACGTGAAAGTTTTCTAAGGTCTTGGATCTTCTTATTCGATCAATCTCTGTTACTCCTGCTGTCATGCGAAGCATTTTAATCTCAGCTGCAATTAATTTGACCTCATACTTTTTGTACGATGTCCAACATTGTGAACCGTAGGTGAACGAAGGGCGCACAACTGCGGTCTAGAGCCTTCCTTTCAGGTTAGTTTGCATTTCTCGATCACAGAAGTTGACAGAGTTTTCCCGCCACATCATCCACTCCATCCACTCTTCGCTTACACGATTCTTAATATCGTCATCACAGCTTGCTTCACTTCGCTGCTTTAAAGCGTTTCATACTTACTGGAATTTTGAACCTTTGGAGGTATGGCCCTGTACCGGCGTCAAGTGAGAGGGTTATGATCATTCATCCTGATCATAACCTCACCGTCTTTACTTATCCTTGATCAGCAGTCTCTTTTTTTATTGACCTCGAACATTACCTGGAAATGAATACAAGTGGGTTTTGATTTTTTTTTCTTTGCAATTTTATTTTATACATGTTAATCTCATTCATCATTGGATCATACTTTGTTTTTTAATTTGTTTATACTTTTTGTATTAATAGTATTTCAAAATTGAATAAATGTATTCTTTGTGTTTTATTTTTTGGTATAAATTTTCTGTTACCTCATTAACATTATATCATACACTTTTATTATAATAAACAAAATATTTTTTACACATAAGTTTTACAATTAATTTCTTAATTTTTTATTTTATAGTTTTAGTTAAATTAATTTCTTATGATTTTATGTAGTTCGCTGTTTTCTTGTTAAACAATACTTTTCTTAGCCATTTCTTAGAGAGGTTTTTATTATTATATTTGTTCTTGTTCTAAAACATTCATGTTAACGTTTGCAGTAGTTTTAAAATATTTATTTGCAAAAAATAACATAATTTTGTTTCTTTAGCTTATTTTTAAACCGTTTGCCTCTACCTTTTTCGTTTTACATTATGTAAAAAAAGTGACTTTGATTTGTCTGTGTGCCTTTGACACTCTTAATCCTTAATTTCAATGAAAACTAAATTTTATTTTTATATTCACCAAAATTGTAACAATGTTTTAATTTTATCTACAAAATCATAAAGAGATTAAAACTATTTTTATTTACAGGTTTTAATTAAATTCAATTTATGTTTCTAGCGTCTTGCAATAAGTTGATTTATTAATTTTATTTGTATTTTTTCATACCAAATTGTTTATTATTTATTTCAATTCACTAACCTCAATGCAACTACAAACGATTTTGTTTTTTTATTTTATTTTGATTATGATTGCATAATTGTGCCTTACTTAATTCTTGTGAATGTTTGTTGCTATTGTTTTATTCAATTTAAATAAAAAACATTCTGATATTAATTGTAAGAAATATTTGGAAAATTTTGATAAGTTGCTTTTTTTGTTGTTCTTTTGCTCATGAACCTACGCTACATAGTTAAAAAAATTGGTTCTATTTATTTCCTGAAATTTTGTGATATAAATACAGAAAAAGGTTAATGGAGCTTATAATGTTTGATTTTGTTCACAGTTTCATTACAAATGAAGGTATTTTAATAATTAGTATGTATATAGTTGTAAGCCATTCACTTTTGTGGATCTGTTTAATCAATATTTCAAGGATGCATGAGAAGCTAACTGACCGGTGAATTTGTGGTCCGGAAGTGGAAAGTTCTATGTGTACTGCGTATTTTTGTTTAACACTTAAACCTGCCCTATTACAAAAATTATACTTGCCTAAGAATGTTCAAAAATATAAAAGGTGTCCAGTATAACACTTTCTATAGTTCGACGAGCATGATTTGCGGATTTGAAAGTCGCCACTGGTCGGGACGGCACCGCGCTGAGCAATATTTAAAGTGTGGTGGCTGGTTCATGCGTGTCGCGCGTTTTGTACTCACATCGATATTCGCCGAGTAAGTAATAAATTGAACACGCAACTTATCTGATTGTGGGTTCCAAAGTTTAGACAAGGAGGGACACCGGTTAACCAAAATCCTACGGAACCATCTTTGTCACCAGCGACAACAACCAAACACAATTTCAGCAGTCTTTTCATACATAACCAGACTTTCAATGAAGAACCCGTGAGTAAGCTTTCGCGATAAATTCATCAGCAAGTACGGAAACATACCTTTGGAACCTTGATTACCGAACCCTACACCATGTGACTTTTTTTTTGTAAAGGGAAATTTAAACTTGAGGGTTTGCAGCAACAGTGCCCGAACAATTGACTGGCCTTACAAAAAAATTCCTGGTGAGGAATGGTCGGTATTTAGACAATATTATTTTTAAAACAAAAAATCCGTATTGTAAAACTTCATTTTGTATAAATAAAATATGAGAATAAATATCGCTGCAGTTTTGTTTTAATATTCAATTTGAAAATGTTCTGCTGGGCACCCTATACTAACGTTAACAATGTGCTCAATATAAGTCTATGCTGTTAACATTGAATCCACCCGTAGGCTATGGTGCTTCGGCCTTTTCGCATAATTTCCAAAGCCATACCTCCTCGTCGATTCCAAGCTTAACAGGACAAAAGCTTGTAGAACTACCAATGGAATCATCGTCAAACAGTATTAATCCGTATAAGAGAACTTACACTATATAGCACGCACTACATCCAACCCAATAAGAATTCACGTTTCCTTCGTCATACATCTAATCCACCTTACCAACTCACTGGAGGAAAATCAAAATAAAACAAATGAAAAAAGGCACAGTTCTTAATTTTAAGGACTAAGTATAACAATGATAAAAACATCAATTTTTTTTTTGTAAATAATCCAACATATATGTGAAAAGTTACAGTAACATAGTAAAGGGATTTTCCGATAACAATTTATTAAATCTTAAGAGTGTTCTTGCAAAACATTCTCCTTGCTAAAATTATAAAATTCGAATACACCATTATTTTCTAACTATTTAAAACAAAAACATTTTAACCATTCTCTGCAAATAAAAGGATTTGTGGGGGGGGGGGGGGGGGGGAAACAAATAAAACCATCCCGCTTTACTAACAAGCACTGAGGTTATTCGCTCCCAGCACCACTCCGGCCACATAACCCGAATCATGATTATGATGGTGACTGCTTGGATCAGTACCGTTTAAGAGGGGCGCCGGTGTCATTAGTCCCGTTGCAGTAATCGGAGTGGTAGCAGTTGTCGTTGTACTCAAACTAGTGCCACTTATATGTGCACTAATTCCACCCGGCACACTCGATATCACATTTCGATTCAGTTCCTCGTTCGGAATTGAGAAATGCCTATACGAGATGTACTCGGGTGGCAAAGGCTGCTGTCTTTTGGAACCTTCTAATCGTTGTTTTTTCAGTTTGATATAGCTGAGCACCGATATCATGACGATGAAGACAATTATACCAAGGCAGCAGCCGACTATGAGACCCAAGCGTCTGGTAAGGATTGAATGAATGATACCATTGCTAGAGAGGCCATTTTCATCGGTGATTAGACTGGGGGTTGAATCAAGTGTTTGGACATCGGTGCAAGCTGAGATGTGTGAGTTTTTAAGGACCTCCTGAAGACCTTCCGTGAGAATTGTATTGCTCTCTTCCCGTAAAGAATCTTCGCGATAGGGTAGCATCGACTCGTTGAAATGAAGGCGGCTTATTGCAAGAACCAGATTTTCTGTTAACCAATTTCCAGTTCCAATTACACAGATGTGATAGCGAGTGCTTGATGCGAGTTTGATAAGTTTTGCTGAGTTTGCCGTACCGTTTAACCGTTTTGCTCGAACCTGGAAAAAAGGATGAATATTTTGAAATTATTCTATTATTTTGGAGATAGATAACAAAATCAAAAAGTCAAGTTCATCGTCGAATAAATGTATAAAACTAAGCTTTGAAAAATCAACAAATTTGAGGTTTTTCTCATGTTTTTCCTTATTAATCATAAAATTTTCATATTTATTTGTGTTTTAAAAAAAAAAAAAAAATAATGATTCAGTTGAAAGACAAAAAACAAAAATGTCAAATTTCTGCAACTATATAAAGTAAATTGGCATACAACGTATTTTTATTTCTTGAAGCAAGAATAAACTATCTATCTATCTAGGTTAGGTTAAAGTGGCTGTCAACAGAAGGCCGACACACTTAGACCAGGATTAGGTCCATTGTGATGCCACACGGATCGAGGGATTTCCCCACTACTAGTTAAACCATTTAGAGCTTCTTATGAAGCGCGATAGACTTCTAACGTCAGCGTTAGCCAAGTCGTTAAGATTGTTAAGCAAGAAATCTCCCAGATAAAGATTTCTATTATGGGAGAGAGCTGGACATGTGCAGAGAAGGTGAAGTATAGTCTCCTCCTCCTCCTCGTCCAAGCAACTTCTACAGAAATCGTTAGAATAAACGCCAAGCCTCGATGCATGCTTGCCTATCAGACAGTGCCCTGTAATGGCACCTATAGTGGAGCTAATATGCAGTCGGTTTAGTGAGATCAGACTCTTAGAGCGTCGCAGGTCCAGCTTTGGCCAGATGTGCTTAGTCGCTAGACATGTATTACTACCTGTCCACCTAAGGTTTGTTCTCTCGATTGCAGATAGCTTGAATAAAAGTTTGCAGGTAGCGATTGGGATACCCAGAGAACCCTTTTCAGGTAAAAGGGGGAGTTTGGTTCCCTTTTTGGCGAGTTCATCAGCCCTGCAGTTTCCTGGAATATCTCTATGCCCCGGCACCCAACAGAGGTGAATGTTAAACTGCTCCGCCATCTCCATAAGAGATGAACGGCAGTCGAGGGCTGCAATGGAGTTTGAAGATACTGAATCCACGGACTTGATCGCGGCCTGACTGTCCGAGAAGATACAGATATCCTTTGTGGATATCACATTTCTCTTCAGCCACGTCAGGGCTTCTTTTATCGCCATAATCTCCGCCTGGAATACGCTACAGTGATTAGGAAGACGGAAAGAGAGACTCAGATTTAGTCTTTCGGAGAAAACGCCGCCACCAACCCCGTCACTAGTTTTTGATCCATCGGTGTAGAAGTGGATCGCTTTAGCTTCCTCAAATTCAGCGTCCTCCCAGAATGATCTGGAAGGAATAGTGACTTGAAAGTTCTTTCCAAACTGTAATTGGGGTATGGTGTAATCTATGTTTCCTGGTAGAGACTCAAATGAGTCCAGAATGGTGGTGTGGCCAATGTTATTGTTAACCCACTGCGAGGTAGCCTTAAGGCGGACAGCAGAACAGGCTGCTGTTTGCCTACTAAAAATGTCGAGTGGTAACAGATGTAGCAGGATATCTAGTGCTGCAGAGGGGGTGGTACGGAGTGCTCCACTTATGCACAAACCAGCTGTGCGTTGGACTTTGCCAAGCTTAGCACAGTTTATAGCTTTACTTAGGGCAGTCCACCAGACAGCAACCCCATATGTGAGAATCGGTCTTACGACCGATACATATAGCCAATGCGTTATGCGGGGTTGTAGACCCCACTTGTTGCCAATGGCTTTTTTGCAAGAGAAAAGTGCCACTGTGGCTTTTTTTACCCTTTCTTGTATGTTGGGTTTCCAGCTTAACTTCCTATCGAAGATAAGACCCAAAAACTTAGCTTCGTCAGAGAATACTAATCTTATACCACCAATAGAGGGTGGGTCGATATGCGGAATCTTGTGTTTCCTGGAGAAGAGGATTAATTCTGTTTTGTGGGGGTTGATACCCAAGCCACAGCGATTAGCCCATTTTTTTAGCTTGTTAAGAGCATTTTGCATAAGTTCTTTTATAGTATTAAGGTACTTCCCGGAGACGGCTATAGCAATGTCATCCGCATATGCAATCACCCTGCAGCCCACCCCTTCCAGGTATATCAGTAGCTCATTCACCACCAAATTCCAGAGAAGGGGGGAAAGGACCCCGCCTTGCGGCGTGCCTCTACTGACAGACCTCCTGGCGGATGAAACGCCCAGTTTTGAGTTGATAATCCGACTTGTGAGCAGTAGATTAATCAATTCTCCAAGCGAACCCTCCACATTCAGTGCTGTCAGTGCATTCGTGATTGCAGATGTACCCACGTTGTTAAAGGCGCCTTCTATATCCAGAAAAGCAACCATAGTGTACTCCTTGTGATGAAGGGAGTATTCAATAGTGCGTACCAGAGAGTGAAGGGCAGTTTCAACTGACTTACCCTTACAGTATGCATGTTGAGACGCAGATAGAAGCTGTGTATTTATGTTGGTACGGAGATGGATATCAATCAGTCGCTCCAACGTTTTGAGGAGGAATGATGATAAACTAATAGGTCTCAGGTCTTTTGGGCTGACATGGGAGTATTTCCCCGCTTTTGGTATAAAGACCACTTTCACTTCTCTCCAAGCCTGAGGAATATATGCCATTTTTAAGCAGCTGTTCAGAATCATCTCCAATACTGGTGCGATGATATCTGAAGGCATTTATCTATCTAAAATCAACAAAAAAAAAACTTCAAACGCGGACGCCAGGGCTTTTAAAGATCTTTTGGGAAGGAAGTCTCTCTAAGTACCAACGACAAAAAGTAGCTGAGAAAATATTGGAGAATATCTTACCACTTACCTCCCACAAAAATTTGATTTGACCCTGAAAGTTGACAGGATTTAAAAGAAGTCTGGACAAATATTTTTAATTGTGTTCTCTGCGCTCATACGGGGTGTCGCACGAATCGTGCTACAAAAACAAACTTTTTTCCTCTGTGAGTAATCGGCTTATTTTTTTTATTGGGCAGGTTACAATTTAGATTTATTATTTAATTTAAGAGGACTTGGACAGTGCAGCGGTAACATGCTTTGCAGTTCTTCATATCCGTATAAAGGCAATTTAGGCAGAAGTTTGGCTGCACTTCCCCGAGGAGATGGACCATTATGATTCTGGTAAACATGTTTGCCGAATCTGGAAGCATCGCACGAAGACCGTACAATCAAGATCGCTATGTTCGGGTTCACGACACTATCGCGGCTATAGCATCGTCAATTCAGGCAAATCCAAGCGTTTCGACTCGAAACTTTTCGGTTCAAATTGGAGCAAACGGTCTTTACAACGGATAATTCATGATGACTTAAACTTGTTTCCGTAAAAGTCCAAATTGCAAGCAAATTAAACCCTCTGGATTTGCCTATTCGCCTTGAATTTTGCCAAAAAATGATTGAAATGACCGAAGACGACAACAGCTTGATAAATTGATTGTTTATGTCTGATGAGGCCCATTTTGATTTAAGCGGCAATGTAAATGAGCTAAATGGCCGTATATGGAGTGAATCTAATCCAGAAATACTCCATGAGACGGTACTGCACCCAGAACGAGTCACTGTGTGGTGCGCAGTTTCACCAAGGAGCATTGCTGGGCTATACTTCTTTGAAGAACACGGTGTAACAGTAACTGTCAATGGGGACCGTTATTTATAGATGTTGAAGGAGTTTTTTTTAACACAGAACTGCGCCGAAGAAGTACCCGTTTCAACAGCATTTGGTTTTAGCAAGATGGAGCAACTGCACACATAGCTAGACCGGTTATGGCGGAGCTCTAACGAAAATTTCCAAACAAATTAATATGCAGAAACTCCACTTTCCGCTGGTCCCCAAGGTCATCTGACCTGACTGCACCAGACTTTTTTATGGGGCTATGTCAAGCAAGAGGTGCACAAAACGAAACTAACTAATTTGACTGAATTGAAGCAGTCCATTAAAACAATAGTTGAGGCGATCCCGACTTCAACCTTTCAGGCCGCAATGAATAATTTTCTGTTTAGGTGTCGCATATGCGCGGATGAGCATGGAGATCATCTCAGGTCTATCATCTTCAAAAATAATTAGTTCTTCAATAAAATTAAATTTTCTATACCTACAATAAAAAAAATTAAATACATTGATTAAAATAAAAGCTATTTGAATTTCTTATTGTAGCACAATTATTGCGCCACCCTGCACCTAAGAATGCCGAACGTTTGCATCGTTAACAAGAATTAAATAAATTGGAAGTGATAGTTAGCTGATAGTTACAACGACGTAACGTTCAAGTAAATCATTCAGGTGAGGTATGCAATAAGCAAAAGAGCTTTGGCAGGATTAGTTCCTTGGCAATTTAGCCGATTTTTGACAACCCGTTCGAGCTAAGAGCTTAAATTGGTAGCTATTATTTTAAACAAAGCCGAATTTTGCTTTGCAAAGCTTCGGCGGTAGGTGCCTTGGATTTCTGACTTTGAATTCCATAACGATTGTATTCTGACATAAACACATGGATATCTGCATTTTCAAGAAAAAAGGCCGGCCGGTGTGATCGAAGACGTTGGCCCGTTTACTTATAATCATCAGGAGTGCTTCCAATTGCGAACATTTCTATATCTGTTCTCTTTTACCTAAAAACGGTTCGCTGAAGCCGAAATTTGCCGGTAAGGCTAGCCGATCACAGTGAAAACCATAACAGGAACAACCTCCAAGGCTGTCTCGCCTATCGCAAACATCCGAGAATAAAGCTTCTCAAACTGTTCTTTTGATAACTGTTGAAAGTTTAAAAAGTATTCATTGACATAGAGGTCTAAATGGTAGGCCACAACGGCTTTTCGCTTTAGTTAGAAATGCCCATCCCAAAAATTCTGGAAATTGTTGAAAAACTTAAAATAGAATCAAACCATCAAAGAAACAATCCTATGCAATATATGTATATGGTTTCCAACTTATATTAATCAGAGCACGATTTTGCTTAGGTTTGTAAAATTAAAATCTTCTTACACAAAACTAGCTCGCTATAAATTCAACTATGCAATGAATTCCTTTCAAAATGCGCGTATTTCTTCTTCTTCCGTCATGAAGTTTAAGCGAGCCTTTAATTCAAGTGGCATGACAAGAGCACCTTTATCCGCAGTACCAACATACGTAAACGAAAGAATTCCCAGAACTTTCAAAAACTATAATCAGTGTTAATTGGAACGAATTCAACCACGTACCCGAAAGGACCAAGACAAAAACACAACAAACCTCTCAATCCGACAAATTTGGGTCACACGCCCACTTGCATTACTCCTAACAGTGAAACTGTAATTTTATTTCTCATACACACTCGCGCTTATTGCGTTAATGAAAGCTCATTTCACTAAAATAACTGCGAGTTCTGCATTGCAGGTGAGCCTCACAGTAACTGCAAAGCAATTTTACGGTGTAACTATTTTGTCCTTGTTTTTCAAGTTTTAATAATGTACCCACACTCATGTGCGTGTTCTACCATTAACACTTGTGTTTAACTTTCATTAGTAGCATATACATATATAAGTCTTGAAAATCAAAAAAAAAAAAAAAAACATATCCACGAGGGTTAAACTCACCTCATCAGGACCGTCCATGGCATGGTAGACAATTTCATAGCCATTTAAACCGAAATGTGCACGACTCTGCCAGGATACTACCACCGAATACGGCTGTATATCCTGGATGGCAATTTTCGGTATTAATGGGGCGTCACAAAATTGCTGCGGTTCCATTTTCGTAAATATCCTTCCGCGCAATTCACCTGGATGTTCGCACCTTAGATATTTGACACTATCGTCGGCGTTCCAGCGGCGATGGTCTCGCAGCCATTCCCAGAGTTGCTGTGCATCACAGCTGCAATGCAGAGGATTATCTGTGTACGGAGGAGAAAAAACAAAATATAAATTCGAAAAGCAATCGAGGATTACTCACCTTCCAACCGGAGTGTCCGCACATTGGTTTCAAGAGGTTTGAGGGCGTCCAGGGGTACGACTTCGAAGTAGTTTCGACGTAAATCAAGGATTTGCAGCTTCCTCAGATATCGGAAGGCGTCCGTAGACAGAACTGTCATACGGTTACCCATCAGATAAAGTTCGGTTAAGCCTTTCAAGTGGCGAAAGGTCTTCTTCGATATGCGGTCCAGTTGATTAAAGGATAAATCACAGATTTGTAGTTGTGACAGGTCCGAACTGAACTCTTCTAAGTCCCGGAGACTATTGTGCGATATGTTAAGAAGCCTCAGCAGTTTTAAGCCTTGGAGGCGTTCTTTGGGTAAAAGTTCTAGCTCGTTCATACTAAGATCTAAGGTGAGGAGATTGGCGAGGGACTTGAAGGCGCCTGGAGAGATCCTCATTATTCGATTGCCAATCAAGTGCAGGTGTTGTAGAGCTTGAAAAGCTTCGAAATCCTTGCTCGTAAGGATGCTCAAGTTAGTGTGGCAGATGTAGAGCTCTTTGAGATAGGGGTACCGTTCCTCTTTCACAGTGTAGATTTTATTTATTGGATTTCCTGTAAGGTTTAGCCACGACAGTCGTGGAAGGGAAGCATCAGACAGTGCAGAACTGGGAATCTGGAGGAATCTATTGCTGGACAAGTCGACCTTTTGAAGGTTCACCGAGTGCTGAAGAAAGTTCGCAGGTAGCGACAGCAGGTAGTTTCCGCTCAGATCAACGTGGTCAAGCTGCGTCAGGTTAACAGCATTGAAGCCAGTTAGTGACGTGATTTTGTTATCTTTCAGGTCCAGATGTCTTAAGTTCAAAGTCCCGCTTAGCTTGAAAAAGTCAATGGATGTAAGTTGGTTGCCAGCAAGCTGCAGAGTCTCTAAAGTTGACAAATTGAACAAGGCTATGTGAGGAAACTCCGAGATGTTGTTCCTGCAAAGTTTTAATTCCTTAAACACGTTAAGCCCATGAAAGATATTACGGTTCATAGCCTGTAGCCGGTTGTCGGAGAGGTCTAGCTTAACCAAATTAGTGTTTTTCGCAAACAACTGATCAGGGATATCTTCAAGGCTACAATTGGCAAGGGTCAGATGCTGCAGGGACCTCAGCTTGTCGAATATCCCCGCAATAACGCCTCCTGCACCAATGTGGCTGAAGTTATTCCGCGAGAGCTTTAGGCTTGTCAGACTTTGCACATCAAGCTTTTGTATGTCTGCCGGGCTAAGGAAATTATCTTCGAAGTTTATCTCTATAATGTTGGCTAAGGACCTGAACGTGTTAGCCTCGATCTTACGTAGCGTTGTATTTCTTAAGTTTAGGTGAGTCAGCGGCATGTCGTCTAGAAATATGTCGCGGGTCATCTGAACCAAAGGATTGCTGGACAAATCAAGTATTTTAAGCTTTTTCATTGCTCCAAATGAGTTGCTTTCAATCGTCTCAACGAAATTCACCGATAAATTCAGCTCTTCCAACTCCGCCAAGGCAGAAAAATACTCCTTCCTCACAGACCTTAGCCTATTTCCACCCAAGTCGAGGAATTTGAGGTGCTTTACGGTCGTGAACGAGTCCCGTTCAATGTCCCGGATCAGGTTATTCGATAAATATGCTCGTTCTAGCCGCTTTAAATCACCAAACAGCGTCCTATCGATCCTTACGAGATGATTCTCATTCAGCCACATAACCTGAATATGGTCCTGCCTTCGAAAAGTCTTCGGGTGAATTTTGTTCAAGAAGTTCGTGTTCAGTTGAATAGAGAGCAATGCTGATCCAGATGTTTCGTTGGGAAATATGTCCTCCAGAACCGCCAGCTGATTATCTTGCAGGTTAACATGTTGTAGTTTTGTCAAAGTAGCCAGTGCGCCTGGTTCGATGTCCTCAATTGAGTTCTTTTGAACATGAAGCTCGAGCAAGCTAGGCAAAGGATGAAAGACACCCTTGCGGATCCGTCGTATTCGATTATTGTGAAGACGAATCTCGCGCAAATGATCCAATTTTCGAAACATTCCAATTTCCAGGTCCTGAATTTCATTATCGTCGAGTGATAGCGAGGCAAGGTTCAACGTCTTATCGAGCATCGTTACCGGTACCAAAGGAATAAAGTTCGATCGCAGATACAACTGTTCCAAATTGATCAGAGTACTGAAAACATTTGGATCGATATGTGCAATCGCATTGGATTCCAAATAGATCACATCAATATTTGTCGAGTTCGTAAATGCATCCGAGGGCAGTTCCAGAATGTTATTCTCCGACAAGAAAACCTCCCTCAACTGCGGCAGATCAGCAAACACTCCGCTAATTGAGTGAATATGATTATGACTCAGATCTAAAGTTTGTAATCTCTTGTTTCGTTCGAATATTTTTGAATCCAGCGCTATAATTCTATTGTGCGACATATCCAAGGACATCAACTCCTTAAGCGAATGAAAGCCATTGCGATGGACCATTTCAATTTGATTGGAATACAACGACAGTGTCTTCAACTGAGCAAATCCTCGAAAGCAATCGTCGTTGATTTCGGTAAATTGGTTCGAGCTCAAGTCTAGAAATACCAGAGAATGCAATCGCATTAGAGGTGTGGTAGTGGTGCCATTTGGAAGTGCTATCGCTGTTGGTAGGTCACCGTGAAAGGAAGCAATTTGATTATAAGAAAGCCGAAGCGTTCGAAGGTAATCTAGACGTCGTAGCGCTAACATGGGAAAGGTTCGAAGGCGATTTTCAGATAAGTCGATTTCTTGCATAGTTTCTTCGAGACCAGCAAAAGCATTTTCTGGTATGGCATCTAGCCGATTGCCCTTCATATTCAGTTTGGACAAACGAAGCCCGTAGAAGCTGTAGTCTTCGATTCGTGTGATTTCGTTTGAGTCAAAGTCCACTGCAGTCAGCTTCAACATCGAATTAAGCGCTCTTGTGGGGATCTGCGAAAAGGGAAGAAAATAGAAAAACAATTGTAAGCATTTGTAGATGGATACAAACAAAACGATGTAAAAAATAAAAATACGGTTTAAGTGACAGTACCACGTTTGAAGTTCTAAGCAGTACCAACTAGAATACCTGTATCAACATCATTTTCAGAACGTTATAGTATTTCTTTGCTTCGCAGAATATGATTTCTAGATTTTGTTCAGCTGTCTTCGAATTAATCACATTTAATGTATGCGTAGCCGCATACATTGGACACACGATGTATCTCAATGAATGAAACCATAAAACCTTTTGCGTCAATTCTTAAGTAATGCAATGTAACCGGCAGTCGTTATGATTATCTTTTATAAAAGTAATAAGAAAACAACAGCAATGCCAAGCTTTTGGCCATAAAACCTCATATGTTTACCAGAATAAGAAAGAACACCTACAACAGCAATACCATAAAAGAGGGACTCGAAAACATTACAAACGACCACTTATGGAAATATGCCTCAAATTAAAGGACACACATTCAACAAATTTGTCCCACACCCTTAGACTGTCATTCATCTCAAATGTTCCGAACAAACATTTATTTTTCTGTGACCATAAAACCAAACACAAATAGAAAGGACTAACATTGAGCCAACCATCCAAGTATCCACCCATCCAGCCGGTCCATGGTGGAACACAATCTCAACATTCGCATAAATTGTACAAAAATTGCCGCCGTTACTCTTCATAAAAATTAAATTTGTATTTTGCAGAAGGCATAGCACCCATTTTGTGGGTGGTTGACACTGGAGTGAGTTTGTATAGAGGACGGGACGAATCGACGAACATAAAAAGGAGCAGCATTCAGCCTTCCTGAAAAGGACGATTTGTGTATGCTCACATACATATACACAACCGTAGCAAAGAAAGCACCGCAAACAAGGATAATAAAAGTCATACTTTCCCATTATTTACATTTGCTCATTTGCCATTGCTGTTGCTCCGCTGCCGCTTCTACTGATGCTACACTGCTACTGCTGAGGCATGAGCAAACTCTAGGAATATAAGCGGGCTGATTCAGTTGAAGGTCCCATTCTGGAATCCCTTATCCCTTCTTTTATTCTTACTCGTTGTCCTAAAAACGGTTGATGTGTCTGCTCCCCCTACCCGTTGTCTTGAACATACATTAATTTTTGAAAATTCATTTTATTTGCTCATCTCCGATTCGCATTCTGGCTTAATTACATTTGAATAGCTTAGTAGAAGTAACCCAGGACAACGACGATGATGACGACAATGATAATGAGATATTCGACTGACTTTGCCGCACGTACTCATACCTCCTGAAATCCCTTAATACGAGTTTTTCCGAAATGATGACAAATTCGACACATGTTCCCCGAATTGTAATGTGTGTGTGTAAAATTAAATCTTCTTGTCATTGGAAATGTAAAGTTTGAAGCGAGAAAATCTGCTCCGCAAAAATCCCTATTAATAATTCCGAATGAATTTTTAATTGACGCTCGGGTAAGAATTTGTATCCTTGAAGATTATTAAATTCCTTAAATTTAGCTGGGAGTTGGAAGAATAAATGGGACCGAGAATTGTGTGGTTTTAAATAACTACCATTATTATTGTGATTTGTAACCACAGGGTGATTAATAAAATAAAAAAAAACCACGGTTCGGAACTTATCTTGTCTTATAAGTTGAGAAGAGGCCCCATTCCAAACAAACATGGAAATCCAAAGGACAATTGAGATAATATAACTTGAAGTAGTTATGAAACGTGCGGCTTTGCAGCAAATTTATCAGGTTTACCGCGAATAAAATTTCGCAGAGAACTGTTCCCATTCAGCAGTTTGATTAAATTTGCTGACAAATGAAAAAAGTCAGTCGGAATTTATTCACAACGGTCTTTCCTTTCTTTTGCTCTTATATTGAAATATTCTTGAATCGTCAAAGGCAGCTCATTTTTGCAGAATTTTCAAGACTGTTCGATTGTACGACTAATTTTGTATATCTGTCCCTGAGATTTCTCTAATTTATATAGCGTCTTTCGGCTTGTATAAACCTTATAATAAAAACGGAGAACAAATTTATTATTCGAAGTAGAAAACACATCTTTCTTTTCAAACAAACGATAACGTTTTGACAAAGAAGAATAAAAATAAAGAAATAACATTTTGACGTCTTCACTGGACTAGGTACCTCATTTTGGCAGACATAACCTGTCATCCCATCAGCCATGTGTTAACCGTTTAGAGTATTACCATTTTAATTTGTGTCCATACAAAAGAGAAGGTTTTTTCCCCGATGTGCGGTTTTGCACCCACCACGAGACAGTCGACTTCCATATCCCCTGCCCCCTAAAACCCGCAGATGGGCGGAACCTAATCCTTTCATGAAATTTCCTATCGGGGGAATATATGTTCCAATATACATTGTGAATCCTAAAGTAGGGTTAGCTGACGTTTATTTTCATTAGTGCTGTCCAGAGATGGCTGAAGTAACATTTTTTTTAAGAAAAAAAGTTACGTATGGAAGTACTCGTATCTCGGCAGTTAACATAAAAAACGTAGTAAAATGTAACAGTTGCAGTATCTATATTTATGTACATTTTTTGCATTTCTTATAGCATATAAAACTTTTCGTCTTTTATCGGTCGCCTAAAGTTAACCATGTAGATGAAGTGAAGAAGATTTCTCTGCCATACCTGGTCTTACTTCTAACTTCACATTTAATAAAATTACAGCGTCCATGGAAAGTGTTTTAATTGCATATGTGTGCGTAAGTGTTCCCATTAAATTTCTAGCAAAAACGTTTACCGACACAGTCAAAGCATGGTCAACAGATTTTTTTCGTTTGGTCGCAAAATTTAAAAACTATATGGAAATTTGCCAACCTCAAGCGCTAGGTGTAAGCAGCAGCAGCAGCAGCAAAATTATCTGCGACGCTTGTTGGATTAGTGGAAAATTTGACATTTGCATTTTAATCAATAAATAAATTACAAATAGCAGTATTTTATAATCATCAAATGATCTATATAGATCATCAATTTATATGATTTACAACACATAGATTTGATTTTGCCATTAATCAGATCGTAATTTATGATCTGTTAGTTAGTTCTAATTATTTCCCCACTAAGTGTCGTTCGTGGGTGCCACTAGGTAAACTCAGCGGCACGGAATCTTGGACACTCTTAATTTTTGCTGTAACTCGTCCTAAAATATTTTTTTTCAAATGATTTGATTGTAGTTAGGTGGAAAATGCATATTTTCATTGATTGAAACACTTGAATCAAAAACACGATAAAATTAAAAATCACGTATATTCTTTAGTTTTTGGAATGTATCCATATCGTGTGTTCCCTCCTCTCACCCTGATTACAGCTTTCATTCGATCTGGTATACTCTGGATGATGTTTTCTATATCAACTTGCGATAAGCTTACCCAAGCGGCCAGTGTAGCGTTCCGGAACTTGCCTTGTGTTTGTGGCGGGTGGGATGAGCACTTTATCGTTCTTTTGAGCATATACCAGATATGCTCTATGGGATTTCAGTCCAGACTACGGGCGGACCATTGCAGTTTTTGAATACCGCTAACTTGAAGGAACTCATCTACGCAAATTACTACTTGTGGTCTTACATTATCTTGCATCTCCACAACGTATGGCGTTGCATTTAATCAAATATCAACGATAGCCAATTCGATGCGTCCTTCGGAACTTATTCCCTCCCATACCATAAGAGAGCCTCCATGAAAAGCTACAGTTTGTGAGGTGGTAATGGGTAGAAACCGCTCTCCTCTTCTTCTCCATACACGTTGTCGACCATCTGGTGCACGTAAAGCGATTCCGCACTCATATGTGAACAGAACTCTAGCCCATTGCTCGTAAGTTCAATTTCGATGGTCTATAGCAAATCGAAGCCGGGCTACTCGGTGCTGTCTGAGCAGTCTTGGACCGCGTACTGGTCTGCGTGTTTATACCCTATTCTAGGGGTATATTAATTTTGACGCATAGTTTGTAACATACCTTAATATTGCCCGTAGACCCCTAAAAGTTACTATATTTATGATCAGCATCGATAGTTATGTCGATCTAGCCATGTCCGTCCGTCCGTCGGCAAAAATTAGGCCTTTAAACTGGACCTAGAGATTTTAACCATATACTCTCTAGGGTCCCGAAATAATCAAGTTTACGAATTTTTGAAATCCGCCCACAGACACGCCCACAAACTCAAAAAAACAAAATTTTGGAAAAAATCGAATTTTGAGCTAGGAAGCTGAAATTTTTTATATATGATCTATGACTCCTAAAACTGCTCGGGATATAAAATTTTCAAAATCCGCCCACTGCCACGCCCACAAAAAAATAAAACAATTTTATTGAAAAACCAAAATTTGAGCTAGGGAGCTGAAATTTTTAATATATACTCTCTATGGGCCCTTTAAGCTCATGTATAAATATTTTCAAAATCCGCCCACTGACACGCCCACAAATAAATAAAACATTTTTTTTTGAAAATCCAAAGTTTTAGCTAGGGAGCTGAAATTTATAATATATACTCTCTATGGGCCCTTTATGCTTATGTGTAAATATTTTCAAAATCCGCCCACTGGCACGCCCACAATTATTATTATTTTTTTTTTTTTAAATTCAAAGTGAGCTAGGGAGCTGAAATTTATAATATATACTCTCTAGGGGCGCTTTATGCTCATGTGTTAATTTTTTTAAATCCGCCTACTGACACGCCCACAATTAAATAAAACAATTTTATTGAAACACCCAAGTTTGAGCTAGGGAGCGTTTTTTTTTGATAAAATCCTTTAAATGTTATATAACAAAATATGTAAAGCGTTCTTAACAATTCAACCATACTTAGACTTTTGTCACGCCCACTTATGAGGGATAGGAATAAGAATAGGGTATCCAACAGTTCGCCCAAGCGGACTGTAGCCCGTCCCTATGTTTTTAAACTCGCTTCCTCCATGCATCTTCTTATCGTTCGCTCGCTTACGTTGACAGCTCTTGTAATTTGAAGCCGCTGTCGGACCTCAACGGCGTTGGGGAACCGGTTTCTTATAGTGTTCAAGTAAGTAAATCGGTCATCCCGAGCAGATGTGCATCTTACTCCCACACTACCTGCCCGGTGATGGTAGTTACCGGTCTCCTGAATCCTTTTCAATGCATAGTGTATGGATGAACGCGGTACTCCGAGCGTAGAAGCCACTTCACGTTCAGTCCTTGGCTGATTAACGCTTCACATTGTGCTAGCTGTGCTGGCGGTAAAGGCATTTTTTATGCTTATGCCTTTGATAAAAACCACGATTACACAAAAGTTTAATAAAGTATCGGTTTATTAGGTCTCACTATTTCTCCACTAGGTAGATGAATCTTTTGGGGTAAGATTGCTCAGCGGGTAAGAGTGCGCAGTGTCATTTTCTCCGTCGTCAAGAAAATCAACAGAAAACTCCTTTTTTTTTTGACTTTGAAATTCATTTTTTTATTCATTGTTAGATAACTACTTACATACTAGACAAAAATTATTAAACCTAATTTAAAATTAACAGGATACTTTTTCTTATTTATTGGTCCTTATGCGAACGCTCTAAACTTAACTATAACCTTATAATTATTGCCTTTCGGCCTAAAAACTATTTTACGAACTAATCTTACATAGCTATATATTCCTCGAGAAAATTTACTAAAACTCGGTATCATTATTGAGATTTTATATAAAACAAATTACAAACTACCTATTCTACTTACTTAAACTACTTAACGTAATCTAACTATAATTAGGATTCTGAGCACTCGCTGCCATGCGCAACAAGTGGTCAAAATCCCAATTGCTTTCCGAGCGCCTGGCAGTCGTCAACGTGCACACGCGCCGCCGTGAGCCGACTGAAGCCTTACAGCGTCAGTCAACTCCCGGAAGCACCACCACACGTTGTCGAGCCCGGCCTCTCCCAAAAACGCCCTAGCTGACTTAATCTAACTTATAAGCTAAGAGGATGTTACCTAGAGTAACGCACCGTCCTGGGAGGGCATGTTGACCCCTCCCCCATCAACAAGCCCCCAAAATTCGGCGAATTGCGTGTCGAATCTATCCCTCTCCGATATTGCGGTACTAAAACGGAGGAGCTCATGAGCATTGACGACGTCCCCGTCATGTAGGAGCCGCTTATCTCTCGCGCTGCGGTAGCGATGGTATACGACCGGAACAAAATCCCTCGTCTGTACCAGCCCTTTTGCATCAATATGGATAAATGACTCTGGCGGGATAAAGCCAGACTGGAGCGTACTCTCTATGTACATTTCATTGGGGTAGTAAGCCCCAATCGCCCTTGCAACGTGCCTTCGAGGGACCTTAATGAGGAAATTGTCAATCCTATTCAACTGAGCCCCATCGTATAGAACCTTGTTGGGATAGTATTTTATATAGTTGGATTCAGGCGTTCGGAACAACCGGAGACAGGTCCTAAGACATTGTCTCTCCAAAACCCGAATCTTTTACATATAACCAGGCGCTATATTAAACCGCAATGGACAACCATAAGCGATGATCGGCCTTATAAGGGCCACGTAGCAAATGACCTTCACTCTAAAGTCAAGTTGACTGCTATGAAACAGTCTCCTTGTCAGAGCATAAGCCTTCTTGGCCCCAGCAAGACAAGCAACTATATGTCTATTGAAATATAGATACTGGTCAAGCCAGATACCTAGATATCTAACTACGCTTCTCACCGCCAATGGCTGCCCATTTTGTCCAATAATGGCCAATTTCTTCCAGTTTTTTTTCTGGTATCCCTAGAGGCCCCAGCCAATGGAGTTCTGAACAAGATTGTTTCTGTCTTCTGAAAGTTGATTTTCAACTTTCAGTCGTCGCAATATCGCTTAATTTGATCGAAGTCACGCTGCAAAAGGATATTAATGACCTCGATTTTAGGACCTGATCTGTATGCCACCAAATCGTCGGCATACGCTATAGCATGTCTGAGTGAACCCACCAGATCACTCCTGTAAATGTTAAACAGGATCGGAGAATTGACCGCCCCCTGCTGTAAACCGTTTTTAATTTCAAACACTCTGCTCGAAGTCACGTTGCCACATTTGACAACGAACTTCTTTCCCATAAGCATATTATAAATTACATATAGCAAAGGTTTGTGCATCCCCCGCCTGGTCAACTTGTAGAAAAGTCCCTCTAACCATACGGTGTCGAAAGCCTTCTCAAAATCGACCAGACAAGCACCCGTGCATTGGTTCTTGCATTTATTCCACTGAATGTCGGAAACCAGTTTCGACGCGGCATGAATAGTGTCATGCCTCGCCCTGAAACCAAACTGATTGTACGGGATTATGTTATTGTCCTCGACCCACTTTAACAGGGCTCTATTGACAACTTGTTCAAAGACCTTGCTAATATTCGGAAGCAAGCTAATTGACCGGAGATTGGCAGGGTTAGTCCTATCTTTACATTTTTTCGGGATAGGGTGTACCACAGCTACCCCGCAATGCGCCGGATAATGTGCATTATTCAGCGCATTGTTAAACAGCGTGGTGAAAATATCTACAGCCTCCAAAAGCAGGTGTCTCAATACGACGTTTGGGACACCATCCATCCCCGCCGACTTTTTATTTTTTAGTGACTCGAAGATGCAAAGAAGATCATCCATCGACACGAACAAGTGCGATGCATCTCGGCCATTGGCGACAACTGCATTAGCATGGTTTTCATCAGTGGACACGGTGAATCCGTTATTCTCAGATCGCCAATTCTCAAGTTCGGTGCGCAGATAGAAGTGGCTCACCAGAGCCCTATTCTCAATGTCGTGGTTACGGGGAACAGGATTGTTCACCGTATACACGGCCTCGAAACAAGCGCCCAGCAAATCCACTTTCTCCCGTGGGTACTCGACCGCGAAAAAATCGTCGTTTGAAGCGACACTTTCTGGACTTATTCCAGCAGTCAGTACTGTCTGTCTGTTCTCTGCTGTGTGTTAGATTCGAACACAAGGAATATCATTGTGATCTTTCCTCCTGAACAACTTATTTATCTGTGGGAACATATTCGGACTACACGTTTTAATAGCCCGAATTTTATTGCCCCAATACAGACCTACAGATTTTCTGTAATTTTCTTTTATCAGCTGCTTCAGGATTCGGATCTCTGACTTCAGCATCCTTACCTCCGGGTCGTCGCGATCAGTAAATTGCCTGTACAGCCGTTTAAGCCTCGAGAGCAGTCTACTTTTCTGTCGGTATAGTGAGTCGATTGTAGGGTTTCTGTACTTTTCTATCTGGCAACAGAAAACTCCAAAAGCATAAATATGTGCCTTACCAACCGCCACCCACAGACAAATTTTTCCCATTATCAATTCAAAGAAGAAACAGTTTCTCTTAAAAAAAAAATCAAAAGAAAATGTGTGTGTGAAACGCGAGTTACATATTCTCCTATCTCTCCCACGAAACCAGGGGAAGCTGAAGCTTCACCCATGTCAATACAATTGTAATGGTTTCTTTATTAATCTTTTGTTTACATTCACAATTTTATCTTTCTTCGAGTTCCAACGCAACAGTGCGAGGAATAACAAAGTTATCTCAAAATAAACATCTCTGGCCACACACAACTGCTGAATCAGCTTAAATCCCTTAAGGATTTCATCATGACGATAGTTAGATGATCGTGGTAACCAAATTGCTAACCAAGCGAGAAAAACCTTTGTTATTCACACTGTTGGAGATTAGTTTAAGAGTTTTGAATCTGAAAAATAAAGTCAGTCATTTTCTACCAGCTAACAAAACGAGTCATTTTAATACTTTACTCGCGTGGTACATCTACAAGGTGGCGCATAAGTTGTCAGGTGGCGCAAAAGTTGTCACCCGATGTTCTTTCGCTGTAATTTTTTTTATGAATGAAAAACTTTGGTTCTGCTTTTGGATTATGTTAATTGGTGTCTTAAGTTTTTTCTGTATCAGTTAACTTCACAAATATCAAAGTAGAATTTACATTTGCCGCCATTTGCAAAAATTATGCTTCTTCCGATAGGAGGATGACTTTTGCGCCACCTTGTATATACTGAAAGTAGTATTATACATAAACAATGCAATAATAAAAGTGAAGTGATTTGCGTTGTGCATTCTTGAAATTTGAATACAATTGAAAAAAAGCGCCCAGGGAAAGTTAACCCTGGAAAGATAATCTGCGTCAAATTGACTCATCCGAAAACAAAATATAGCTCTCTCTCTTTAAATATTTCGAATAATACAGTGCGAGTATCTATCATGAGTGGACGTGTAGTTGAGGAAGGTGTCACCTATTTTGATTTATAATCACGCTGTGAGTCAAATTTACGCATGCTAATCTTTATTGTGACTTTTAAGATTCTGATCTTTCTTATAAGTTTACTTGCATTTCTAATTCAATTTGTGTTTTTGTATGACTATACACTGTTGTTTCTTGGTACTGAATTTTTGCTTTTCTTATTGACATTAAGGTTTAATTTTAAACACATCATGGAGCGTCAAAACTTGGATGAACAAGGTATTCTATCCGCTCTTTTAGAGATTGAAGACGAGATTGAAGGGCAAGACACCGACTTTGAAGTGGAACACCACTATAGTGAGGACGACAAACAGAGTGATATTGAAGACGGCTTTGTAGATGATTATGAAGAGTTAACACATAGTGGGGAAGAATGGTCACCAGCACCCTCTACATCATCGGCTTCTCGCAGAGTTATAACTTTACCATCAAGAACGACAAGAGGTAATAACAAATATGTGTGGTCGACATCAGAAGCAACAAGGCGTTCCAGAGTCTCAGCAACTAACATTGTTTAAGCTTCTAGGGGTTCAACCCATCTTTGCCGCGACCTTGATGAGCCCATCCCCTGCTTCAATGCCCTCTTTCCCAATTACATTTTTACGGAAATCGTTAAGTGGACCAACGTCGAAATTTCTGTGAAAAAACGACGCTTATGACCAGTGCAACATTCAAAGACACCTGTGAAACTGAAATTGGAGCATTGATCGGAATATTAGTTTTGACAGCGATGAGGAAAGATAACCACCTATCCACAGAAGAACTATTTGACCAATCGTCCTCGATGATGTACGAGGATCGATTCGATTTCTTGATAAGGTGTCTCAGAAGGGATGACAAAACATTGCGTCCATCACTTAGGAACGAGGATGTGTTTATTCCTACCCGAAAAATATGGGCTTTGTTTATTCGGCAATGCATAAATAATTATACACCCGGGTCATACCTTACAATAGATGAGCAGCTACTTGACTTTAGAGGACATTGCCCTTTTAGAATGAATATACCTAATAAGCCTTATGGTGTGCGACAGTGGAACAAAGTATATGGTCTACGCTATGCCTTATTTAGGAAGAGGAACAAAAACCAATGGCTTATCCTGGGGGGAATATTATGTGAAGGAACTCTCAAAACCTGTTCATGGTAGCCGTCGTAACATAACCTGTGACAACTGGTTTACCTCAATTCTTTTGGCGAAAAACTTGTTACAGGAACCATACAAGCTGACTTTGGTTTGAACTGTTGTCGCGAACACGGTTACAAACACTGAAAGTAGGTCGAAGGCCTTTCATGTACTATAGCAGGAGTGGCACGCTTGTGGTTGCACAGCATCAGCTCGTCGGTGGGGGGATCTCACTGCCTTATATTTGTTCGCGGACAAAACATTTATCGTGCCTGGTAAAAAAAACAAACAAAAGGGAAATACTCGCATACCGGAAGAAAAAAAAAGACAACAACACTGCAAGAAGGGAACAAGTAAACTGGAAGAAAATCAGGGAAAAAGAAACCGATTCAGATTCATTTATGACGACGAAGGTGGTATTGTGACGTCATGGCGAACCCGCCCCTTGTATGTGGCTATTGCCATACACACCATGGCCATACTGTTGCCGGAATTTATCAGTATAGCCCCTGAATCGATCTCTCTTTATGTAGCTCTGATCACATTTCAACGATTAATACGAGTTGCTTAAAGATCCATTATAAGTAAACTATACTTTAATTAAATTCATAATTTCTTTATTAAAAGATGACTTAGGAAACTTAAACCCGAAAATGGAATGCAGCACTTTATATCTGCGTGATTTAATAATAATAATGTAACGAATTGGGAATCACTTAAAGTACACATTTAAGATTTATTGTAATTTTAACTATTTAGCGAACTGGATGAAGTGTGAATGAATTGAAGTGAAAGTGCGTATGTATGTTCAAATGCTTTTTGCTTACTCTAATTTAGGTTATTCAAAATTTAATTTTAAATTCAATTTAGGAATATAATAATTTTAGATATATAATTTTTCTCAAAAATTATGGTATTAAACAAGGTAAAGCCAAAGAAAATGTATGTTTATTTCGTTTTGGTACTCACGTTTTTTTCTGCGTTGCTCCGAATTTTGTGCACAAACTTCGTCTGCATGTCATTATTTCAGGTTAGGTTTGTTTTTTATGTTTTTCATTAATTTCTAAATTTCTGTGGCTTTTAACAAATTTTATGGGTAGGTATTTAAATTAATAATTAAGGTAAGGTAAGTATACGCATTAGGGTATTTTAATTCATACTAATTATATATATTTTTTTTTGATGTTTGTTTCACTGGGTTATGAAAATTATTAATGTTTTGGTAGGCTTTTTTTTGTAAATTCACATATAACTCTTTTGTTTAGTTTAAGGTTAGGTATGCACCGATCTGTTGTTTAATTTATGTAGGAAAATTTACTGTGTCGTTACTGGTAGATAGTTAAATGCATGGAGTTTTCACGTCTGATGTGTGTTGCGTGTAATTTTTACTGTTGAATCTTTTGTTGTAGTTTAATTTAGGAGTGTATTCCAAATTGGAGGTTAAGACTTATTGGTCGATTTATGAGGGTTTGATAGACACTGGAGTATGGGGTAATTATGTGCAAGACACGCGGCACCCTCGAAGCCGAAACGCGCGAATGGTTTAAAGGAGTCATCCGGGTTTTGCTCGATTATATGATTGATTTGCGCCGCGTGTGTTTTTTGTTTAAACAATCCCTTATTAATCCGGTAAATTTTTCCCATCTAATATATCCTTGGGTTGCTGCCTATTTCTGTACTCAAATCCTTCCTTCCTCAATGAATATTTTGGTGACTAAACATAAATTCAATTAAGAAAATCGCCAAACCTCAAAAGAAAAAAACTTACGCCAAAGCACACAACACGACCTGTCTAAGCTGATGTCCAAGAATTGAAAGAGGGAGAAGTTCTCTGACGGACAAATATAACTGCTCACAGAGCGGCGCGACTTAGGAATTAGAAAATTGACAGTTACTGGAAAGTGGAATTTCGTAGTTGCCAGCTCAAGGTGATATTGGGTAACAGGTATGTGCGCTGATAATTTCCGGTTTGTGACATCTCCAAAGGATAGCGGCAGTTATTTTTGAAAATTGTTCTATCATAAAAATGTATGAGATACGCCACAAAATCATGGATTTATAAAACAGCCTTTGTTTTAAAAAGACATGAAAATGTATCTCCGAAAAAGCATTTTTTTGATTCGACCCATGACCCTGACTCGGCAAAAGGATTTTAAAGGACTCACTTTCGCAAGTCTTTGGAGTGAAATATTCCAATTTTTTTTCCATCAAAATTTTCTATCTCAAATAGTGAATTTCCAAATGGTTGTGTGATCCGGCACTTTATAAACTTAGCGCATAATTTGGCGTTTAAGTTTTTTGATGCATCGCTCAGCACATAGTTCCTACGATACACTATTTCTCCAGGAAGAAAACTTCTTTTCGTACTTCTTAAATTGTAAGACCTTTTATTACGCTCAA
Organism: Portevinia maculata; assembly: GCA_949715645.1. Taxonomy (NCBI): domain Eukaryota; kingdom Metazoa; phylum Arthropoda; class Insecta; order Diptera; family Syrphidae; genus Portevinia; species Portevinia maculata. The sequence continues at coordinate 20,570,198 of OX454526.1, read as the reverse complement.
ATGCAAGTTTAAGCCTTTCTTTAACACCTTTTCGTATAATTTCAAGCTTACAGTTCTTCGGGATGAGCTGTAACTCGCTGTCCCCTAACACATTCAGTTTTCGAAAAATATTATACATACTACCGTTAGTACACATTTGCTGTCCGAACAAGCAATAATAGGGGGTGACACCAGTAGACTGATGTTCTGAAGTGCAGAGAGCTTGTTGGATTTCCGAAATATATCTATCCCAGTCTTTTTGATCTCCTTTAATATAGCTTCGGATTCCTGCTAAAATCGATTGGTTTACTCTCTCTGAAGCGTTAGCTTGGGGAGAGTACACTGCGTTTCGAATATGACCACACCCGTATTTTGACAAGAAGGCTTGAAAATCCTTTGAAACAAACTGCCTTCCATTGTCACTGTGTACAAATTCGGGTACACCGAACTGACAAAAAACATTTTGTTCCAAAAAATCGACTACCGCGTTGGTGTTGGCTTTTCGCATTGGCTTGAGAAGAACATATTTTGAGAAAGCATCCAACACAACAAATATAAACGCATTGCCTCGCCTTGTCCGTGGATACGGTCCCATGAAATCGACGTAGAGTTTCTGAAACGGCCGGTCAATCTCATGTTGCGATCTCATTGGTAATCTCAACGTTGTGTTTGACGACTTGCTCTCCTTGCATTGTTTGCAATCCCGAACGAAATCACGAACTTCATTCGTCATATTCGGCCAGTAATACAGTTCCTTTATTCTTTTAAGTGTTTTAAACATACCCCCATGTGCACTATTTGGGGGATCATGATTTTTTATAATCAAAGACTGAGTAAGATTTTCAGGTACCCATAACTTCCACTCAAACTCAGAATCAGATGGGTCATTAGATGAAGTTTTTATGTAGACAATCCCATCAACAATCTTTACGTTTGGAAAGCTATCAGGGTTTTTTGAGATGGTTTCTTTCAATTCAAGGTAGGCTGATGATTTGAATTCCGGAGAAGTGAGATCAACGTCAGTACCAACGATGGTTTCGATAAAAGGATCATCTTCGTATGAGCGGGAAAGTACATCTGGAACGATGTTCTGCGAGCCCTTTCTATGTTGGATGTCAAAACTAAAGGCTTGTAGCTTCAGCGACCATCGTGCCAATCTACCGCTTAAGTCTTTAAGACTCATCAGCCACTTAAGGCTGGCATGATCGGTCACGATGGTGAATTTGAGCCCCTCAACATACGGACGAAATTTTTTGACCGCTTGTACTGCCGCATAGCATTCCTGCTCGGTCACGCTGTAATTGCGTTGGCAAGCGTTGAGCTTTTCCGAGAAGAACGCTATGGGTTTTTCGTTGTTCTCGTCATCGTGCTGGAACAAAACACCACCTATTCCATAGCTCGACGAATCACACTGGATGGTAAACGGCTTCGAAAAATCTGGGTTTGACAACAAAGGAGCGGAGGTAAGGGCTGATTTAAGTGACTCAAACGACACCAGTGCCTCCGACGTCATCACAAACCGTTTGGTTTTTTTCAAAGTGTCAGATAAAGGACTAGCGATAGTAGAAAATTTACGAATAAATCGTCGATACCAGCCACAAAGACCTAGGAACCTTCGGACTTGCTTCTGCGGCTTTGGTACAGGGAAATCTTTAATTGCTAGTATTTTGTTCGGGTCTGGTTTGATGTGACCGTCTCCTACAATATAACCGAGATACCTCAATTCGCTGAAACAGAAGTGCGACTTTTCCACATTGATCGTTAAGTTGGCTCTACCCAAACATTCCGCGACTTTCTCTAAAGTTGCCAGGTGACTAGCGAAATCCTTTGAGATGACCAGCAAATCGTCCAGGTATACAAACACTTGCTCCCGTAGCGCACTGGGGATCACTCTATCCATTAACCGACACATCCTTTGGGCTGCATTACACAACCCAAAAGGCATGACGGTGAATTGATAGAGCGGTCGTCCTGGAACCGTGAACGCAGTTTTTTCCCTGGACGCTTCCTCTAGAGGTATCTGCCAAAAGGCGTCTTTAAGATCCACGCTACTAATGTACCGTGTATCTTGCAGACGACTTAGCATGCCCTCTATGTGAGGAAGAGGATACGCATCCTTCTTTGTTAATGAGTTAACCTTTCGAGAATCTAAGCAGAGTCTGTTCTTTCCTGGTTTTCGGATTAGAACTATAGGTGAACTCCAGGAACTCGTGCTTTCCTCGATAACTCCCAAAGATAGCATGCGATCCAATTCACTATAGATCATCTCTTGGATTGCCGGCGATACCGGATAGTGGCGCTGTTTCACCGGTTCGGAATTGCCAGTGTCTATCACATGCGTTTCGAGTGCCGTTTTTCCTAAGCCAAGCTTCGAGAAAGATGGAAATTTCCCAACAACCTTGTCCAGCAAACTTTTTTCGGAGTCAGATAACTCTCGGGGTTGTCTTTCGTTTTCGTATGCCATTACCTCCGATTTCGGACTTTCAGATAGTTCGCTAACGATATTGGGAGCTATTCTAAATTTTTGCCAAAAATCGATGCCTAAATAAAGAGGTTGTGACAGCGAAGGAATGAGATATAGATCCAGTGTCTCGTGCTGGTTATTGAAAGAGACCTCTGCATTGATTCGACCAACAATTGGCTGTTGCTTGCCCTCTGCAGTCCTAATAAAGGCTGCGAAATCTATAATCGGCAGGCCTAGGTCCTTTACTACTTCCATACAGTCTTTTCCGAGGCACGAGATGCTGGCTCCACTATCTAACAGACCTGTCATCTCTTTATCTTGGACTTTTATTTTGGCGTATGGCCGGGAATCTATTGAACAATTAAGGATGCTGCTACAAATAATTTGCTTAAAAACTTTTCTTTTAGTATACCGCAGCCGCGTTTTGAAAAATGGATTAGTGTGCTCCTTGGCTTTGAGTTCTTCGATTTTAAAAATTTTCGAACGTAGTTTGTTGTATTGGTTGAGCCTTTCTTCATGGGGTAAATTACGAAACAGGGCTTGCTTCTTATGGTTTTCGGATATTTGGTTATTGAACTTAACTCGACTATGACAAGGTGTAATAGAATAATCTGTGTTTGTGTTGGTAGATGCATCAACCATCTTTATTCCGGGTGGGTTTGAGTCGAACGGGACTCCCCGGTGTTCATCCCGTTCGAGCTCCGGTTTTCCACAGGTGGGTTGCATCTTAAACAATTCAACACGGTGACGCCATCTGATCCGCGTCTGTAACAAAACAGTCTATTGATTTGGGAAGGGCAGTCAATGAAAAGATGCCCCTGACACTTGCAGTTGAAACACCTTTGCGTTCTTGGTGGTAATGTTTTCTTTGGAAGTTGATTTGATCTAGGCGCAGTCGAGATTGCAGATACAGTGTCACCTTCAAAACTATTTTGCTCAACAAAATCTTCGAGTTCGTGCACTGATTGATAAGGCATGTTACGATTTTGTATCACAAACCGAGCTTGTATCATCCGCTCTGTCCGTTTGCACTCGTCCTTAAAATGCTCCAATGTATAAATCTTCATTGGATATACGAAGCTCATTAGTTTGGAGTTTATGTTTGTGCGAAGAATTTGGATCAGATCATGGTCACGCATTGGCTGTCTTAGTTGGCTCCTTAAATGCATAATTGCATTGAAAAATTCTTCGAAGCTTTCCCTTGGTGATTGGCGTCTGTCCATAATTTGCTTAATTATCTCGAAATCGCTTTCGTGATTACGGAACTGCTTCACTAAAGCACGACGTAAGGAAGGCCAATCTAACCTGGGATTACCACGGAGATGTTGCCAAAACCAATCTTCCGCTACCCCCGATAAAAGTTGGTGAAAATTCATGAGTACATCGTTCCATGTACAATCGTAATTGTGCTTGAGCGCCTCAACTCGGAATACAAAATCTTCCACCGATATACCCTTCCCAGATCCATCAAATTTCAGACCCCAACGATCTAAACGCAAAGCCATACCTTCACTTGATCTTGTGTGGCTTTCTCTATTTGGTGCAAAAGCTCCATGTACCCCTCCCATACTATTAAGAGAATCCCTATAAGATTGGTCAAAGGCATGTGCATGGATAGCAGAATTATTAAAATTCAGCTGAGATTGTCGTGGCTCTTCAACAAACTGTCTGTTAATTAATGGATGCAGGGTTCTTTCTACGTTCTCTTTAACTAGAGATGGAATAATAGAAAACAATGCTTCGTTAACCGCTTGTCGAATCTGCTCATCTGCAAGTACTATGTTTTCTCCAGCAGTGTTGGTTGATACAATATTATGATTCGCTTGCTGCCTACGTGTGAGATAATCAGGTGGTTGAACATTGTTGGTTTTTGTTTGCAAGAGAAGATCTAGGAGAGCATTTTGTTGTGCCCTGTTGCTATCTATATTTGGTATAGCATGATCACCGTTGTGAGTGTTGTCAAAGTGCTCATTGCTAGCTTGAATATGACTTAAAACATTACTAATATTCATCCCTCTTCCTGCTCCAATTAATGACGAAGCAATTGGACGCGAAGAACTGTTAACCGTGGTACATGTTGTAAACGTCACCGCAGTTGTAGTTGCTGTAGTAAGAGAGGTATTTAAATTGATGTCATTAAGCAAATTGGAGTCGCTCAGAACACGGTTAGGAGTAATCGACATTCTGTGCGGCGAATGCATCAATGGCTGAAAATTTTTTTGCCGATTAGTAGTTGTGTGTTTTACAGGTTGAGAGGCATTACCGAGCTGTAAGCTCTGTCTTGACGTTTCTCTTGTTGTCTGAGAACGAGTTGTCATGTTACGGGAAGAGTCAAGTGTATTTGCTCTTTGCTGTTTTGGAACAGCTCCGTTATTGGAATTGCTCATGTTTGGGGTTTTGTTTACGAAAAGGAGGAGAGTAAAAAGGAGATGAGAAAGTACAGGTTATACTAACTTAATAACAAAATCAGTATTAAAATTTATTACGGTTGTTTTATATGTAAACACAAATGATCATGAAAATTAATCGTTAGAGTGTGCCAGTAACTACAAATGAGAGAGAGAGAAAAACATAAATAAATTGATATTCGGTTCATGTGTAGGGAAATTAAAAGTAAAACGGTATGCTATAATTGAAACTATCTTTTATGTTTCTGTACCTTCTTCTGCTTCTTGGACTGTTACGCATTTGATCAGCAAAATCTGATATCAATAACGACTCAAGGGAAACAGAAATAGACGAGGATTGTCAAGGAACTGTTCATGGCAGCATAAACCACTTAGTTTATTATGTAAACTGTTTTAATATGGACTCATAGACGTTAATCTTGAACTGAGAAACTAAAAGACTTTCACAATAACATAAATGAATTCAGTGCAACGTAGCTCCTTAGTGATCTGTACTTTATCACACGACTTCGGACTCCTGAATGTTTTAATACGTTATTGTATTAATTTAAGATTAATACGCAAAATTTAGAGAGAAATGTTTCGAGTTAAACTTGAAAAGCTATTATAGGTTAATGTAAAAAAAAATGGAAAAGGGTACAAGCTTCCACAAGACAGCTTGTTATGGCAATCTTTTAAATGTACAGTGGTGGACATTGTACTAAAGTTTTGTTGTTGCTGTTTAAGGGACCCGATATCTTATCAACATTTATTGTGTCGACTATGACATAGTTGGGCCTCACGTTCTTGGGCGCCATTTGTCGCGAACACGGTTACAAACACTGAAAGTAGGTCGAAGGCCTTTCATGTACTATAGCAGGAGTGGCACGCTTGTGGTTGCACAGCATCAGCTCGTCGGTGGGGGGATCTCACTGCCTTATATTTGTTCGCGGACAAAACATTTATCGTGCCTGGTAAAAAAAACAAACAAAAGGGAAATACTCGCATACCGGAAGTAAAAAAAAGACAACAACACTGCAAGAAGGGAACAAGTAAACTGGAAGAAAATCAGGGAAAAAGAAACCGATTCAGATTCATTTATGACGACGAAGGTGGTATTGTGACGTCATGGCGAACCCGCCCCTTGTATGTGGCTATTGCCATACACACCATGGCCATACTGTTGCCGGAATTTATCAGTATAGCCCCTGAATCGATCTCTCTTTATGTAGCTCTGATCACATTTCAACGATTAATACGAGTTGCTTAAAGATCCATTATAAGTAAACTATACTTTAATTAAATTCATAATTTCTTTATTAAAAGATGACTTAGGAAACTTAAACCCGAAAATGGAATGCAGCACTTTATATCTGCGTGATTTAATAATAATAATGTAACGAATTGGGAATCACTTAAAGTACACATTTAAGATTTATTGTAATTTTAACTATTTAGCGAACTGGATGAAGTGTGAATGAATTGAAGTGAAAGTGCGTATGTATGTTCAAATGCTTTTTGCTTACTCTAATTTAGGTTATTCAAAATTTAATTTTAAATTCAATTTAGGAATATAATAATTTTAGATATATAATTTTTCTCAAAAATTATGGTATTAAACAAGGTAAAGCCAAAGAAAATGTATGTTTATTTCGTTTTGGTACTCACGTTTTTTTCTGCGTTGCTCCGAATTTTGTGCACAAACTTCGTCTGCATGTCATTATTTCAGGTTAGGTTTGTTTTTTATGTTTTTCATTAATTTCTAAATTTCTGTGGCTTTTAACAAATTTTATGGGTAGGTATTTAAATTAATAATTAAGGTAAGGTAAGTATACGCATTAGGGTATTTTAATTCATACTAATTATATATATTTTTTTTTTGATGTTTGTTTCACTGGGTTATGAAAATTATTAATGTTTTGGTAGGCTTTTTTGTAAATTCACATATAACTCTTTTGTGTAGTTTAAGGTTAGGTATGCACCGATCTGTTGTTTAATTTATGTAGGAAAATTTACTGTGTCGTTACTGGTAGATAGTTAAATGCATGGAGTTTTCACGTCTGATGTGTGTTGCGTGTAATTTTTACTGTTGAATCTTTTGTTGTAGTTTAATTTAGGAGTGTATTCCAAATTGGAGGTTAAGACTTATTGGTCGATTTATGAGGGTTTGATAGACACTGGAGTATGGGGTAATTATGTGCAAGACACGCGGCACCCTCGAAGCCGAAACGCGCGAATGTTTTAAAGGAGTCATCCGGGTTTTGCTCGATTATATGATTGATTTGCGCCGCGTGTGTTTTTTGTTTAAACAATCCCTTATTAATCCGGTAAATTTTTCCCATCTAATATATCCTTGGGTTGCTGCCTATTTCTGTACTCAAATCCTTCCTTCCTCAATGAATATTTTGGTGACTAAACATAAATTCAATTAAGAAAATCGCCAAACCTCAAAAGAAAAAAACTTACGCCAAAGCACACAACACGACCTGTCTAAGCTGATGTCCAAGAATTGAAAGAGGGAGAAGTTCTCTGACGGACAAATATAACTGCTCACAGAGCGGCGCGACTTAGGAATTAGAAAATTGACAGTTACTGGAAAGTGGAATTTCGTAGTTGCCAGCTCAAGGTGATATTGGGTAACAGGTATGTGCGCTGATAATTTCCGGTTTGTGACATCTCCAAAGGATAGCGGCAGTTATTTTTGAAAATTGTTCTATCATAAAAATGTATGAGATACGCCACACTGTATGATCCAACAAACGAGAAATCCCTAAGGAGCTTAAAAATACTCGCACAAGAACTGTTGGAACTTCCATTTATTGTTATGATGGACCTCTTACTCTCGTTTCATACAAGCTGAAGCCTTTTAAAATGGTGTACATGTTATCATCATGTGACGAAGGAAACACTATAAATGAAAGCACTGTCAAGTCTGAAATGATTATGTTTTATAATCAAACAAAAGGAGGGGTTGATACCTTCGACCAAATGTACTCTATCATGCCCTGTGGCAGAAAGACAAATAGATGGCCAATTGCTATGTTCTACTGATTGATAAATATGGCTTGCATTAATTCCTATGTCATATACTCCCATAATGTTTCCAAGAAAGGTGAAAAGGTGAAAAGGTTTTGAATCGTAAAAACTTCATGAAAAGCTTGAATGCACATCTGAAATCGCCATTTATGAAAGAAATACTGCAAGTTCCCACTTTGAAAAGACATTTAAGAGATGATATAAGCAATATAGTTTCAAGAAGCGGCTCTAACTCACAACAAGAAGTTCCAGAAGAGCCTTTACCAAAAAAATGTTTTTACTGTGCATATTGTCCATATAATATCAGACGGAAAGCAAATGCTTGGTGCACAAAGTGCAATAAACTTATATGTAGGGTGCATAACATTGATAGGTGCCAAAAATGTTTGTGATTATTTTTTAAGTTTGGTTTTTAATAATAGCTATTTATTTTTGTTATATATAATAATATTTATTTTTTATTATCTTATAACTATGTACATTTAAATGGACTGATATGTACTGAAAGTATTATTTAATGTGATGAAAAATAGAGCGGTATTAATTTAATTTCATTCTTTGTGAATTTGTCTGTTTTTGTTACTTTTACATTTTTTTTAATTAAATACATAGCAGCTATGCCATAAAATGTATATGCGTTATTTAATTTAATTAGAAGGTCCATTTAAAATTCATTTACCTTTTTTAAATTATAATAGCTTAGAAAATAAAGCTGTTGAAAGTTTGACGCATGGTTGTCTTTAGTGTATTGCAAAATATGATTATCTTTCCAGGGTGGGAAAGAGTGCCCAGTGATCTGTTGGTAAGAGTACGCATTGTGTTGATTTTTTTGTTCAATAATATCCGAGCACTAACGGCATTTTTAGTACCCATACAATGTGCACATGTTTATAGTCACATAGTTCGGGCATTAAGACAATGGGGATAAGGATGAAGGATGACAGAGGCGAAATCGATGGCCCTTGGTATTAAATGTTCGCAAATTATAATGGGCAGGAAAAACAGAGCGAGGAAGAACATTTCAGCATTCGTGTTGAACGGCAAAGGAAAGATTAGACTATTACGTCCGAAAAAAAAGCTCGAGGGTCAACTGATGTGCATTCTTGGAATGGCGGGTATTGCGGTTAAAGTGTTAAAATGGTGAAATGCAGTTGGATAAAACAGCGATAGGTAAGAGACATCGCGCCGATGACTAAGAGTGTCAAGCGAATTCGCTTACAAGTTTTTTCTTCCAATTAGCTCAAAATATGTGCTTGGGGCGCCGGCCCAGGTTTGAGCGTTGTACTCAAGTTTGGGGCGAATAAACTTCTTATAAATTGTACCCAGATCAGAAGAGGTGCAATTTTTCTTACATCGCTTGGCGACATCGAATATGAGGTCATTCCAACGAAGGTTATCATTAACACACAAGCGAGAATGGAAAGACGAAGAAGTGACATTCATTCATGGGAAATGGCAGACTGTTGATGTTTCGCTTAATTGACAGAAGACAGTCGGGAAACGAATATGAAAAGCTGAGTATACTGTCATAAGCGAAGGCATGAATTGGATTAAAAGATACAGACAGGAGATCATTTATAAACATAGGGACGGGCTACAGTCCGCTTGGGCGAACTGTTGGATACCCTATTCTTATTCCTATCCCTCATAAGTGGGCGTGACAAAAGTCTAAGTATGGTTGAATTGTTAAGAACGCTCTACATATTTTGTTATATAACATTTAAAGGATTTTATAAAAAAAACGCTCTCTAGCTCAAACTTGGGTGTTTCAATAAAATTGTTTTATTTAATTGTGGGCGTGTCAGTATGCGGGTTTTGAAAATATTTACACAAGAGCATAAAGGGCCCATAGAGAGTATATACAAGGTGGCGCAAAAGTCATCTTCCTATCGGAAGAAGCATAATTTTTGCAAATGGCGGCAAATGTAAATTCTACTTTGATATTTGTGAAGTTAACTGATACAGAAAAAACTTAAGACACCAATTAACATAATCCAAAAGCAGAACCAAAGTTTTTCATTCATAAAAAAAATTACAGCGAAAGAGCATCGGGTGACAACCTATGCGTCAAAATTAATATACCCTTGGAATAGGGTATAAAAATGAGAAAGAGGGTTGGGTAGAAAACGGTTCCACTTTTCGGTTAGACCAGTGGACCTGTTGCTGCGAAAACCGTTTTGAGGGTCATTAAGAAGTTTTCGGGATTCAAGATATTTTATAAGCTGGTTAATCAGCGTTTCCATGACCTTGCGAAAAAGGGACGTAAGCCCAATTGGTCGGTAGGAGGAGGGCGAAGAAGAATAGCCTTTTCTTGGGCGGGCTAGACAAATGCTGCTCCATTTTCTCTGAAAGAGCCCTAGAGAATAGGACGGATAGGAAAGCTTACGCTGTGGTTTTGCTGGCGTTGAAGAATACCTCTTCAGAAAGATAAGGGAAATAACATCTGGACCAGCAGATTTGTGTATGTCAAGATCTGTAAGTACTCTTGCCACTGTATGGGCGCGAAAGGCGATTGGTCTCATGAGGTATTCTACGCGCTCGAATTCAGGGGGAGATGAAGCACAATCTGAGAGTGTTGACCTAGCTGCAAAGTGAGTAGCAAGCAATTTTTTTCGGTTTTCCTCAGGTGGGTTGGCCTTATATCACCGAAAGCTTACCTCTTTTAACCTGATACCCTTATTGTAGCTCAAGTTATTATTGCGTGTGGTTATTTTTGTTGATTATTTTGTTGAATAATTTTTAAGTTTTTTTTAAAAAAGTTGATTGTTTTAAGAAATATTATTTATGTTCTCCTTAATTTGAACGATTAATTTTTCCTATACCGACTTAAATTTTATTTATTTATAATCCAAAAGCCAACAATTTGGCTCTTAAATTTCCTTTTGTGTTGTGTGTTGTTTTTTAAGCGAAAAATATAGTTTGACGTTTTTTATTGCTATGAGTATTAAAACTAAGTATTAAAGTTGTGCGTACTCTAACACTGACTAAGAGGCAATAGCGCTCGAACTGACTTGCTTTGGGTTAGGTTTAGGTTGAAGTGGCAGTCTGCCGAAGCCGACACACTTAGACCAATAAAAGGTCCATTATGATACCATGTGGATCTATCCTCAGCCTACTCGTTGAACCAGTTGGAGCTTTTAATAAAGCTTGAAAGACTTTTAATGCCAATGTTTATAAAGCCAACGACCACGTCGAATCAATCGGTTCTCGTTCGGTCACCGCAATTAAACGATGTAGGGCGTGGTTAGATAGGGGACCACTTGGGAATACCGCGTGTTGTTGGCGGCTCTTGCGAACCACTGTGAAACATCCAAGAGCATCAATTTTTCATGAGAAAGCTTCTCACAAATTTGCCGTTCGGATTCGCGTAAAATTGTAGGCCCTCTCCACTTCGCATGAAAGTGGCTGGAGAAGCTAGGTTCAGGCCCTGCATGGGCCGTTAAGGCCTAATATGTTTATAAGATCATTGAGATCATAATAAAAGAAAGCTTGCAAATGGAGTTTTCGGCTTTGAGTGAGATAATAGTTTCCTCCTCCTCCTCGTCCAAGCCGCTTCTGCACAAGTCATTTGTGTAGACACCAAGCCTTGTTGCATGCTTGCCAATGTCCCATGATGACACCAATTGCAGCACTAATGTGCAGTCTGTTCAGAGAGATCAAACAATTTGAACGTTTCAGATCCAGCTTTGGCTAAATCCATTTTTCCGCTAGACAAGTATTACCACTTGTTCACCTAAGGTTAGTTAAACATGTATTGTATTATATTGTATTTGCAGTGGCCTCATCAGTAGATGACAAGCACTTAGACCTAGTGGTCAATTGTACTTCAGCAAAGCTGCCCGCTCGCTGCTTATTGGCGATTAGTAATAGAGTCAGTGAGAGAGAACCTGCCAGTAGCCTTGGCAAAGCGAAGGATATTAGCAAGTTCTATATCCCCCATCTCATTTCGTTGACGAATTGTTTACCTATAGGGTAAAACTATACAATACACCCCACTTTTTTAGAATCTTCAATAAAACAAAAAAATAATAATTCTTTTATTAAATAAAAAAATAACAGTCTCTTTTCATAGGTTTGGCAATTTCATTTGTACCAAAATTAGCATATATTATATATATATTTTTTAAAAAAAAGTTTAAGTGGGGCGTTTTGTAACTCAATCGTTGGGTAAAAAGCCCCGCATTAGTGACAAAACGCCCCTAAGGAAAAAGTAGGAACAAATTATTATAAAGTATGAAAATTAAATTATTGGTTTTGTAATATGGCCTGTCGCTCCGCTTTGCGGCCGCAACTGTTGCAATTTGGTATGTACATAGTACAAAACTCGTGCAACCAGCCCTGGCAAGATATTCAGTGAATCCAGTCTTCTGTGGAAATGAGCCAAAATTCCCAGCCGGCTTTGTGTCGTTTGAGAAACGCGGTGCTAATCCAAGACGTTCGACGAACCGATAAGCGATTTTTTTACGTCTTTCGGGCAGGAGCAAGCCCAACTTTTTCCAATTTTTGTATGTGGGCAACCAATTTTTTTTTTTGCTTCAACGAGAGAGCAGTTGATCGACCAAGCGACTTATTTACATTGCCTTTTAAAATATGTCTCCTCAGGGTTCTGGATGGTATGTTGAACTCCCTACTTGCTTCGTTCACTCCCAAAGTTTTATTTTTTACCTTCTCCATTGCTTTTTTCAGGTCTTTTTCGGACCATGATGCCCGCAGTGTCATAATTGTGTAATTTCGTGGCATTTCTATAAACGATTAAGAAAAAAAAAACGCTCTGATGAGTGTTATATTTCTATACATTTCTGGGGCGTATTACACTTTCTTTGTTGGGGCGTTTTGTAAATTTCTTTGTTCAAAACGCCCCAGCAAAAATAAAGCAACCCATCCTGATTTAAAAAAATAAACAAAAACGAACTAATAAGCCAATTTTATGTACTTTATAAATATATATTTCATTTTAACATAATGGGCATAGTTTCGGAAAAAATTAAATTATTACTGTACTCACCGCAATGTGTTTTGGCGCCAAAATTATTTTTTGAAGTTTTTTTCTCATAGCATACAGAACACTACCACTCAATAACACAATTGGCGAACGACTGAAACTAGTTTCAATAGGTTTGGTTATGACTGCATAACAACACCTGTGTGCGTGCTAGACTACTGGGGCGTTTTGTATAGTTTTACCCTAGTGCTAGTGTTGAGCCTGGTTCTGGCGAAAGCAGGACATTCACAGATGAAGTGAGATGCCGTTTCATCCGCCTCTAGGTAGCACTCACATAGGCCCGAGCTCCTAATGTGGATAGTCTTTAGGTGCTCGTTAAGAGGACTGAAACCAGTGACGAGACCAACCAAGGATCCAAAATTCCAAGTCTTTCCTATTTAGTCCAAGTAAAAACCTAGCTCCGCTGATTTTTGGATCGTCCACTAGATTCTTCGAATACCTGCATGAGACCAGGCCATGTCAGTATTCGGAATGTTGTTGGCATAGAGCCTCAGCCATGTCACGTTTGTCGACGGATGAGCAGCATCCTATGGATGGTTGTGGGCCAATGAAGGCTGTTGAAGAGCCGCTCAAGTAGCACAAACGTCCAAAATACACCAAAATATTTGGTATATTTTTTGCACTTTCGTGATATACATTTTAAATATAAACAATATACCACTTTTGAGTGCAGTTTTTGTACAATTAATTTCAATTCGGTGTATATAATACCGCGTTGTCGTTTATAATTTACACCGGATGTTCACAAAATATACCGATTTTCGGTACATAAATTGTGTTAGTGATATACAAATTATTCTGGTTACTAGAACATAATATACCCCGGAAGTGTAAATAATAAACTAATAATTGGTTTAAATCATACACCACGATGGTAAAAAATTTACACCACATTTTGGTGTAAAATTATTCCAATGAGTGTGAAAAATATACGATGAATAAAATATACTATTAGCGTACCAAAATCTGAAACATAGAATTTATTTTGAAATAAAATTTACACCGAAATTTATTTTTTTAAATTGGAAAGGATTAAATTTTACTCCGAAGTTTACTTTCTGATCGGAGTTGTATCTGAATGATTTGTAATAGTTTCTATGATTCTAATTATTCACCTGCATTATATGGACGCAAGAAAATAATGAATTAGTATGAATGCGAGTGCCTAATTTAAAAAAATGAAGCACATTCTGCCGAATGATTTTTGGTCCTACCCCGTCTAAAAATTGAGCGCCTCGTAAATATCCATTAATTAATAATTTCTAAAACGATTCGTGAAAATTATTTATTCGAAACCTAAAATTTTTTTGCTGTTTTTTCAATTTTTTTTACAGACGTTATGTTAATAACGAAAATACCAAATGCGGTATATAATTAAGTCGCTATAAAATTGAAATACTTAATCATTGTTTTCATTTAATATTTTATTTTTTTAATTTTTCTTGAAAAATATGGCCGTCGTTCAAATTACAGGGTGTCTCAAAGTAACCGCCGCAACTTATGAAGTAATTTACTCGGTTGTACTTTCTTTTTGACTTAAAATAATTTTAATGATTTTTAGAACTATTTCTTTTAAATCCATTTTTCCAATTTTTAGGTTGTAGCTTATTTAGCTACAAACAAGGAATTCATTTTAATTTAGCAATATATGTATATTAATTTTGATAGTAAATTGTGGGAAAATCTTATTCTGGTTACTAGAACGTAATATACTCCGGAAGTGTAAATAATAAACTAATAATTGGTTTAAATCATACACCTCGATGGTAAAAAATGTACACCACATTTTGGTGTAAAATTATTGCAATGAGTGTCAAAAATACACGATGATTCGATGAATAAAATATACTATTAGCGTACCAAAATCTGAAACAGAATTTATTTTGAAATAAAATTTACACCGAAGTCTATTTTTATACCCTATTCTAGGGGTATATTACTTTTGACGCATAGTTTGTAACATACCTTAATATTGCCCGTAGACCCCTAAAAGTTACTATATTTATGATCAGCATCGATAGTAATGTCGATCTAGCCATGTCCGTCCGTCCGTCCGTCCGTCCGTCGGAAAAAATTAGGCCTTTAAACTGGACCTAGAGAGCTGAAATTTTAACCATATACTCTCTAGGGTCCCGAAATAATCAAGTTTACGAATTTTTGAAATCCGCCCACAGACACGCCCACAAACTCAAAAAAAACCAAATTTTTGAAAAAATCGAATTTTGAGCTAGAAAGCTAAAACTGCTCGGGATAAATTTTTTTCAAAATCCGCCCACTGACACGCCCACAAATAAATAAAACAATTTTTTTGAAAATCCAAAGTTTGAGCTGGGGAGCTGAAATTTGTAATATATACTCTCTAGGGGCCCTTTATGCTCATGTGTTATTTTGTTTTAAATCCACCTACTGACACGCCCACAATTAAATAAAACAATTTTATTGAAACACCCAAGTTTGAGCTAGGGAGCGTTTTTTTTTGATAAAATCCTTTAAATGTTATATAACAAAATATGTAAAGCGTTCTTAACAATTCAACCATACTTAGACTTTTGTCACGCCGACTTATGAGGGATAGGAATAAGAATAGGGTATCCAACAGTTCGCCCAAGCGGACTGTAGCCCGTCCCTATGTTTTAAATTGGAAAGGATTAAATTTTACACCGAAGTTTACTTACTGATCGGAGTTGTATCTGAATGATTTGTAATAGTTTCTATGATTCTAATTATTCACCTGCATTATATGGACGCAAGAAAATAATGAATTAGTATGAATGCGAGTGCCTAATTTAAAAAATGAAGCACATTCTGCCGAATGATTTTTGGTCCTACCCCGTCTAAAAATTGAGCGCCTCGTAAATATCCATTAATTAATAATTTCTAAAACGATTCGTGAAAATTATTTATTCGAAACCTAACATTTTTTTGTTGTTTTTTTAATTTTTTTTACAGACGTTATGTTAATAACGAAAATACCAAATGCGGTATATAATTAAGTCGCTATAAAATTAAAATACTTAATCATTGTTTTCATTTAATATTTTATTTTTTTAATTTTTCTTGAAAAATATGGCCGTCGTCCAAAATACAGGGTGTAACCGCCGCAACTTATAAAGTAATTTACTCGGTTTTACTTTCTTTTTGACTTAAAATAATTTTAATGGTTTTTATAACTATTTCTTTCAAACCCATTTTTCCAATTTTTAGGTTGTAGCTTATTTAGCTACAAACAAGGAATTCATTTTAATTTAGCAATATACTCGTATGTATATTAATTTTGATAGTAAATTGTGGGAAAATCTTTAATCGCATAGAAATATTTACATTGAAAAGGCAACAGAGTACATTGAGTAAATATAAACTGAAGGTGGTAAATGATACGACAAAGCAGTTCGCAAAAAAAACGCATATCTTAAGTCGATGCTCTTTGCCGATTCCCCGTTAAGGACGAGCTCCTGGAAAATAACTGGTGATAAAGAATCATACAAATTTAAGATTTTTCTATGCGATTAACGATTTTCCCACAATTAACTATCGAACGTATTATTTTGCTAAATTAAAATGGCATTCGTCTGCGGCGGTCACTGTGGGACACCCTGTATAATGTATATGTATACTCTAACTCCTGAATTTGGAAAAAAATGCACCCGTTTTAAAGAAGAAGAAGAAAAATACACCATTGTACAAAATATATCCAAAATTCCGCTTTCGGTAAATTTATTATGCGGGAAACTGTGCAAAATATACCCCAAGCAATAAAAAAATGCACCATTGTGAAAAATGTATCCAGTAATTTGTTGCAGTATGTTTATGATCTGCTGTAAATAGTGTAAGAAATGTTCAAAACAGAAACAAAATTATAATTAACATTGGAACTCGAGAAAATAAATATATTTAGGTACTAATATTCAATAAATAAAGTGTATTAACTACACCAAACTGAGCGCGTGGTGTATAGAATGGCGCATATTCAATGAGTATAATACACAATGGACTAGATGTTCTTTCATATAAACTTATATTTTGAAAAAAAAAAATTAATAAACGAAACACAATAGTAGTTTCAATTATATACAATTTATAAAGTGTGGATTAAAGGGAAAAATATGCCTTTTTTAGCGTTAAAAAAGAGTTTATTTTGTCTACATAGTGTATCATAATATGGATGTTAACAAATAAGCTTACATTTGATATCGTCGAATCGCCGAATATTCCTTCCATGTATATTTATTGTAGTGCCATTTGATGTAGCATGTATCATTTCAATGATTTCATAGTTTTCGGTGAGAAACCACTTATTTTTTCGATCATTTGATAACATGAATGTTGAAAACTTGAGTCTGCCATACATTTCAGAGTTTTCATTCAATTGTTTGCTTAAAATGGGATACGTGGCTGATTTTGAAGGCCGAGAACTCATTTTATTCATTTCAATTATACGTTTGGCCACTTGACTTAAGGGTCTGGAGCCATTCTTCAAAAGGCATTTCAACAAATACAACGTACTCTCAAATGGATATGCAGAAATATTTTGCAACGAACCAAATTTCAGAACGTCATCATGAAGATGTATCAAATTGTGAACATTTGAGCTAATAGAGTCGCTTCCATACAGAACTATAAATTCTTCTACATACTCAATCATTAAGTTTCTAGCAACATTAATAAATTCCGGAATTTGTATGTATTTTTCGCAGGAATAAATCGTCGTTGCCATAACTAAATACCAAAAATGTTTGTAATACTAAAATGGCAAGAAATGTTTCATTATCACTGGTCCCATATACAATAAAAATGTGCGATATTCGATAGATTTCCAGAACGATAATGTATCGAGACCATGAGCCTGTCTTGTGATTTCAGATGGTAGCCAGTCGTTGCTGATTTTTAGCCATGTTGATATGCAATTCGTTTCGTGGGCGGGCAGCTTAGTACGAAAGTTATATGAACCATTGACCCATCCATTTAAACAACGTTTTGTAATACCTGAAATATGATGTCAATTGAAGACATAGTGGAATTTCGTCTAAGTACATATTTTACTAGAAATTACATACCCAATTCAATTAAATGCATCGAGTCAGCTATAGGGAAGTTTTTAATGTGCAAACATTTTTGCTCTCGTTGATGTGTAAATATATTTTTTCTCGGTAGGGGCTAGTTGGAAATATCTAGCGTCACCGTTATCTATGATCTATGACTCCTAAAACTGCTCGGGATGGTGGAGCGTTGTTAACAATTCAACCATACTTAGACTTTTGTCACGCCCACTTATGAGGGATAGGAATAAGAATAGGGTATCCAACAGTTCGCCCAAGCGGACTGTAGCCCGTCCCTATGTTTTTTTTTATTAATTATGTATGTTCAATTTTAGAGATTATTATGTCCTTACGAAACACCGGAAAGTTGTGTGGAAGTATATTTGTTTTGAATAATTGAGGTTGTATAGCTTGTAGTTTGTTGTTGAACATCAGGTAAGAGGAAAAATATCGATTTGTACTTCGGTAACCGATGGCCGATTTAAGAATGTCACTTAAACGACAATCGATGCTATTTTTTCCCGGTACATCGACACACTTGAGACAACGGTGTACGTCTCCTACTTCAGCTTTCACAAACCAATTATTTGTTCGGTCAAACATTAAATAAATTTTGTCGTTGACATTAAATATATATCATGGTTTTATTTCAATACAATACCCAAATCTCTTGTTTATCAAAACCACAACCTCTGTGATATTTCCACATGCAACACTGACGAGCCTACATGTTTACACATCAACTATACCGTGAGTGCAGCGTGGCTCACACCTTTTTTTTATCATGTCAATGCCTTGAATTTCCTGAAGAGGGGTGTGGTAGAATAGCCTCGTTCTGGGATTGAATAAATGATGGTCCTCATCGGTTTTGCTTATAAAATCCGAATGAGTTCTTCGTCGACAATCTAATCTAGGAAAGCTCAAATGGTTTCCTGATCAATCAAATTCTCCAATGACATTACATTTCGTACAACTATTGTATGCGGTGTGTGTCTTGATGCCTGCAAAGTTCAACAATATTAATTTAATTGAAGTCGAACTGGCGTTTGTACTTACATTTGATAAATGCCCGAGCTGGTGTGTCTGCAATAAACGCATTGACTTTGATCAATATTTTTGAGCCGTTTGCTACATCGATTCCATTCGAAATTAGAGCATTAACTTCATTAACATATTGTCTCAAAAACTCCTCGCTAGATGGTGGCTTCGCATCACCGAAATAAATTGCAATAGCCATTGGTCTAATTTCAGACATATTGGCTATGTTCATTAAAATTGGCCAAATTTGGAATTTGCTACTTCGGAACAGAGGTAATCCGTCAATATTGAAATTAAGAAGAACTTCCATATTTTGATTTAATTGACGAAATGCAATGCGTAAACAGTTTTCGATGCCATAGTACCAAAATGAACCGGATCCCATTGTTTGTATATCAATACTCCGTGGTGTATGGAGCAACGTACGTGCATCTTTCGGCAGTTCAGCTTTTCCTTCACTTCGCAATAAAAGAAGTAGCTCAGACAAAGCACAATGTGTTATTTTATAATTAACAGCCCAATCAGCCAATTTAGACATAAAATCAATGTGTTCGTCCAAATCATCAATGACGCAATCTTCCGAAGACGGTTCCACTTCCCGATTTATATTTTCCACTACTTCATCATTTGTAGAGTTTTTGTCCCGAAAATAAAAGTTGATGTTCGTCGTTTCAAACAAATTTTGACGATTTTGCTGAATGCTAGGTTTCACACTGTTTTTTAATTTTTTTAAAAAGTTTTTTTTTCCTACGATACCACTTTAAATAATTATTAAACTTCGAGTTACCCATTTTTTTATTTGCTAAAGAAATAAACGCGCGGTGACTGTGAGTAAATGGCAGCTGAACTGAATAAAACATTTTGTTGACATATGATTTGACATTGGTATAGTTTAGTGTGTTTAATCTCCACAGGATTTAAATCTTATACCGAAAAATGGTTGCTCATTTAAAATAGTGTACCTATTTTATCTACTAAATTTGGTGTACAAAATATCTCATGTTGGTTGATTTCAAAATTGGATCTTTTATGCGCCATTAATGGCATATTAAAAAAACAGCTGCTAATCGGTTTATTTTTTGCACCGAATTGGAACAGAAATGTTGAAATTTTGCACAGAAAAGGCAATGGTGTAATTTTTATACCGGTATATTTAATCAAATACACCAAAATATTAAAATTTTCTTCAGTTTTCTCAATTTTACACCAAAATTCAAGAAAATATACCAAATTATACACCAGTGTGCTACTTGGCCCTTTCTGGCCAGAGCATCCGCTCTTTCGTTATCCAGGATACCTGTGTGCCCAGGAACCCAGGCAAGTGATACCGAGTTACATATTCCCAGACGGTTAAGCTTATCCATGGTTTCCTCAACTATTTTTGAGTTGAGAGAGCCAGACGCACAGGCTTTGATAGAGACTTGGCTATCTGAGCAGATGTATAAGATTTTACCCCTAATCCTTCTCCTCAACAGGATATTGGCGGCAGTGGCAATCGCAAAGATTTCTGTCTGGAAAACAGTTGTTTGTCTACCCAAGGCTGCAGATAGATTTATCCGACAGTCTTTAGAGTAAACCCCGGCTCCGGAGATACCGTCAATGAGTGAGCCATCCGTATAGACAATGACATTACCCGCCATTCCACCTGTTCCATTCCTGCCGTTCAGGAAGGATGACCTGAAAACGGCGCTCAAAGATTTGCTTCGTGCTCACAGCGTCAAGTGCTCCTCCCCGATGGCCAGGTAGACTGTCATAGAGAGCTCTGTACCTAGCACCTCTGGCCCCATCGCCGAGTTTGACATGCCGTCCAAGTATTACACACATACGGTATAAAGATTTTCTGGCCTCACTCTCAGCAAGGAACTGCAATGGAGGTAAACAGAGGAACACTTCCATAGCAGCAGTGGGAGTTCCTCTCATCGCACCTGTAATGCATAAGCACGCAAGGTGCTGTAGTTTCGTCAGTTGACGTTTGAGGATGTGAGCTCTAGGCCACCATACAATCGCACCATACATAAGGTATGGCCTAACGATGCACGTGTAAATCCAGTGAACTAGCCTGGGACTAAGTCCCCAGGTTCTTAAACATGAGTTTGCACGTCAATTGGAATGCCTAAGCCGCCCTAAGCTACTATAATTAGGTAGAATGGGCAGTATGGTTCCTTATTTGGCGAGTTCATCAGCCCTACAGTTCCTTACATTTTTTCAGAGCCCCGCACCCAACACAGGTGAATGTTGAAGTGCTCTGATATCTCCACGAGAGATGATCGGCAGTCTATGACTACGATCGAGTTTGTAGAGACATAATCCATGTATTTTATCGCACTTGACTGTCTGCGAAGATTTGGATGTCCTTAGCGGATATTACGTTCCTCTTCAGGCATTGTAGGATTTCTTTAATCGCCATAATTTTCGCTTGCAAAACACTGCAGTGATTAGTTTGACGAAAGAGAGGCTGAGGTTCAAACCGACTTGCTTTACTTTTTTAATAAAAAATCATAAAATATAAAAAAAATATTATATTTTTATATGTTTTTGTAACTCTGACATCACAAGAAGATCACATAAATCGTGCCATGCATGCCCACTTGGAACACCGTTGCAACCCCCTGCAACACGCCTGCTTGGCTTCATAGTTGAATTTGGAGTAGGTGCAAAGTTGGATATAGTGAATTGAACAAGGCCATTCACCTCAATCACAAAAACGGCAATGTGACGCTTGAACACTGGCCCAGCCTAGGAATGTGCAGCGGTGCATTATCTTTTCCTGGGCAGCGATATGCAACCAACGGACGCGCAAAAGAAGATTTTGGCAAATACCGGACGAGCAGAACGGCAGACAAAGCGTCCATGGGTGAAATTTCCACATGATCGACGCTCGCCCACGCCTACTTCAGTGGTTCGTTTCGTTTAACAAAATGTTGGCGTTCTTTTTTTGTATGTCCAACTTCGCAACCCAAGCAGGGTGGTGGCCATGTCCATGGACATTATGTCTGTTTGTAAGCAAGAACGTCTAAGCTCTTTATGACTGAAAAGGCTTTATCAAAATGTCGGTTAAATCATTAAAGCAGAACGGGATACCTCGTTCCGAAAGTACTCGTACGATAGTCCAGTTTCTGTGCCTGTGTACTTCAACACTCATGTAAAAAGCCAGTAAATCCATAAATTTCGATACAAATGGCCGACCTTTGAAGGGCACACTTGTTTACCCTGATGAAAATTATATGCCAGCAACCTCGGAGCAGAAACAGGTGCACATCGATGTGGCTATTCAGTTTTCGAGTCATTCAGATATAAGCAACCGATTCCTATAAACAATTAAACCATATCAACTGCGACAGGTAGTTTTGGGACGCATCACTATGATATTACACACATACATACCATTAAAATGCTTACGGCTTAAACCATTTAAAATTTAACCCAACCAAAATAAAAAGTTCTTAGCCGGAAATATTTGAAAAAATCTACTTAAAATTAAAATAAGCACTCACCTGTATTAATTTTCCATTAACAATACTGAGCGACTCCAAGGAGCCACGTACATTCCTTAAGCTGTTGTCCTTTAACGTCTCCAAATGTGAATGCGAGAATTGCAAATGTCTTATATTGACACCGGGCTGAAAGACATCCTGGGATAAGGACGTGACCGATCGATCGAAATCATAAATTGATAACGATTGTATAGGTGACGTAATCCGTTCCAGGGTTGTTCGCAATGACATAGATGTAGTGCCAGGACATTCAAGGAAGAGACCTGAAAAAATACTTAGTATAAAAATGTGTTTGTGTTGCAAGATTGAAAATGTACACATTTTTTAAAACCCGAAAAGAAAAAGACTTATCGACGGGCAGGACAACGTTTGTTCCTTAAAGGTAAACCAAGGTACAGATGGACGTTGCGTAAATTATTGATTGGTCGATTTAAGAAAACTCTGCCAACAAAATATATGTTCCATTGAAACCAAACACAACAAAATATAAAGCTAACTGGCAAGCAAAGAAAAGGATTTCTGCTAGCAAATGGATACATTTTGGGAAAAAGTCTCCTAATTTAATTGGATTCGGTCGTAGAGACACGCAAACAATAGGGAAGTTCAGTTTACATGGAAATAACATTTTCTTTGCTCAAAGCACAATATATGTATGTGTGTAAGAAAAATGTAATCTCTGCGAAAGTAAGTTGGTTTGTTAGTTGCCTTTAAGTAAAACTCTTGGGTTTTCTTCTATCCAAAAAGTTGACTTAAATGGAAGCAATTACTTGGGATAGTTCCTAGAGCTGTACAGGATACTGCGACTGCCTTTTGCATTATTGAATTGTACTGAAGGACAGAGGATAATTGGATAAATTAAGTAACAAAATGAATTAGCATTAAAAGGATGACTGAGCCTTAGGTATGTTTACAAGGGTATTCCATGTGGCATTATATTGGGGAAGTTATTCCTCCATGGAGAGTTGCAGTTTTATTGAATTCGAATGAGAGAATTAGTATAAGTCGCCTTGAACAATTTCTAGGGCATAAAAGGCCACTATCGCATTCCTTTCAAACCCCTTTCCATTAAAATGTTTCCAGAGATCTTACAAAAACGCCTGTCACATCGCGAACTTTATTTGTGACTGAAAGTCAACTTAAGAGCTAAGTCCAATTTAATCCAAATAACGCCACTAACAGTTAAACTTCTCTCTGAAAGAAATGCTGCACAAATATTCTTCCATTTTTGGGTGTCCTCTATTTTAAATGAATATCATTGCACCTTTCATACAAAATCAACTAGTCGATTGCTGTGCTCAGCACTTCATTCGTCTTCAACTCAGTGAACACAAACACACGCAGAAGTTCTTCTTGGTCATCGTACAGGTTCATTAAGGGTTGATTTCTGTACTTCCTTTGGGTGAGGAGCGCTGTTTTGCTCCAATGAGACTTTTCTTCTTGTCATCAGTCTTTTAACTTACACCTCCTTTTGGTTCTCCTTTTTGGTCCTCCTGTTACTAAAAAGGAGAATGTCATGGCCTTGTGTGTGCTGGCTTACATTTTGTCGCTATAAATAGCGGCACACCCACTCTACAAACTCGGCATTAAATTGTGACATCAACCTGGTACACGAGTTTGGGTATATAGAATGAGTTTGCTCCTCAGAATAGACCGTGCATGTTTCAAGTTACATTTTTTTGCAGACTATCTCAATATTTTCGCTCGTTATGTCACTGCTATGTCCTTAATTGCTTTTCGCCTCCCTCAATGAAGCTATCCCAACCAACCCACCTTAGCAGTGGATGCTTAATCAATTTTATACACCTTCAGCACTTTGGACAAAGTAGGGGGCGAGATGTACTGGTCTGTGTGAATATTTGCAGTGCTCTTTGTTAACACCTTCTAGCTTCACGCTTGGTGTGTTATGTTTGGCATTAATTGAAGAGGACATTAATCTTGATGAAATGTTTCCTTTTGCGATATCATTTCGGTGTGGATGTGCAAATGTGCCATGTCGGAATGATGAGAAATTATTAACTTGTTTTCCCAGCAAATATATTGGGATTTCCTTATTTTGCGAAGATAAATTTCTTTAAGGAGATGCTTAAATGCTTATCAGACTTGCCTGTACATTGTACAATTTGGACAGGTCAACAGAATGCTGAAATCATTTAAACATTTTCATTTGCACAGCGAGTGGTCAATTAGTTCATCGCATATAGTGGCATCTCATGACGGTATTTTGGAAGAACTTTATTCAACTTGGCAAAAATCCTTCACTTTGATAACAATGAAGTAGTGTATTGGTCTGGGGGCGTAAGGATAGAATCCAGGAGAAGTACATATTTTCTTATTATTTTTCTCGAATGACAATAGTCCGACAATATCTTTAGAGCTAGAGGAGTAGTATGTTTTGGTTGGTTCTGGTTGAGGCAAAGTAGTGGAATTGGGTAGTGGAGTAGTGGAGGGTAGTGGAGTAGTGGAGGGTAGTGGAGGGTAGTGGAGGGTAGTGGAGTAGTGGAGTAGTGGAGGGTAGTGGAGTAGTGGAGTTCAAATTTGAGCAACACTGATAAGCAGTAGTGGAATTGGGTAGTGGAGTAGTGGAGTTCAAATTTGCGGGTCAACACTGATAAGCATGGTGATACATGCATTGCGGTTAGAGATAAGTCATATTTGTTGTAGTCGTTGAAGGTCGAATTTGTGGGTGAATCGTTGGAGGTCAAATTGGGGGAATCATCTTTGATAAGCATGGTGGGAATTTGTAGGTACGTTCTGGTGGTACATCCCATGGTGGGAATTTGTAGGTACGTTCTGGTGGTACATCCCAAAGTGTTGGATATTGATAAGCAACGATTTTGAACTTTGGAATTTTAATCTGTTGCAGTCAATTAATTTGTGTAATTAGTTAATCATGCATGTACAGCATAGTATGAACATAATTGCGAAGGGTATATAAGATGATAGGGACAGGTAATAGTTGACAGATGACAGGTGACAGGTGTGTTGGAAAAGATTGCCCATTATACATGATAAGCAACGATTTTGAACAGATGACAGGTGACAGGTGTGTTGGAAAAGATTGCCCATTATCCAAATTTTCTGCGGTTTTAAGTTCCAATTGTTTTAAGTTTTTTGAATCAAACGATTTGATTGACTAATTTTTTATATAAAAAGCGTTGGTGTCATTAGATATTCATTATTTGTTAAAAATGTTTTGGATTCAACCAATAAAATCGGGTGATAAATATTGCATTTGTCATTCATCATGGAAACATTTTAAAATTGTAAAAGTAGATGTAGTTAATAGTAGTTTATCAGTTTATCTGACTCCAGAGGATGGCAATAAATGTTTGTTGTTGAAAATGTGTAGAGGAGATCCAGTACCTGGAAATTTATCATCAATATTGTACCAATTTAATGTTAATGAACATCTTAGAATTGATGTGGTCGGTGGTACAATTACATTAGTAGGGCTCACAGCCGAAGGTTTTCATCCTCGGAGAATTATAAACCATTTTAATGAGCTGTGTATATTTAATGACTTTGACAGTGATCTAAGTGATATTGATAAAGAGGACATCAAATTGTTGAACAAACTAAGTACTTAAAGTAATATGCAGTGATATTAACTGAATAGTATACGCTTTTTTATTGTTCGGAAAGGATGGTGGACACAAGTTCTAATCAGCTTATAAAGCAAATTTCTGATTTTTTAATATATAACAGAGAAATTTTGTTGGATGAACATTACAAGGATATTCAAAATTGCTATATAAAATTATGTGAAAATACCGACGATTCTCCTATTACTTCTAAGTATGAATGTCATTTTTCAACATGCAGCTGGTCATCAGATACATGTCAAGTCGGACCCAACACTTGCAGCTGTTACATGTTGAAAAGTAGAATAAATCAAACAAAGAAAATAATGTCATTATATAACAGAATAAATAAAAGGTGTTAATTCAAACAAATTTGTTTTAGTTTCAATTTAACTTTTCGCAGGTGTGGTCATCTTTTCAGAGAATCAAACAAAATGCATAAATTTATATTGCTGGTAATCTATCTATCATTGGGTGTATTACAAGCTATCCCAATACCATTAAATCTAACAGCACAAGATGATAATAAAGGAAATTTGGAATTTTCTTTATTGCTACCTAGTAATGATACTTTGAAAATTGATTTGTTCTTTCAATTGATGAAGATAAGTGAGAACGTACAGCAACAAAATGAAAATAATCAAACAACAACACCAACAACAACAACAACAACAGAAAAACCGGAAGCAAAATATTTTACTGTCAAAGAGGCCATAGAAGCATTTAGGCAAGATTTGTTGAGAAAAGAAATGGATATACAAGGAATAATTGAAAGTGAAAATATTTTTTATAGACATTTTAAGTTAGAATATGATCAGTTGGACTTAACAATACGTTGCTCTTATGATAGTAATTATAAGAAACGTACATTGGCAATATCTTGCTATGAATATCGTGAATATTCCACTGAAAGAATTACGAGTAATGGTGAAATTGAATTATTTACAACACAAGACACAACGTTCCGTTCCGATATTGAATTGATCGATGTTAAAAAGTATAAACAAACATATGATATGACAATTTCATAGATTATGAAATTGATTTCCATCAGAGTTGAGATTTAATGCAAACGAACAATGGAGCAAGGGAATCAGTTTCAGTACGAGAAGGATGGATACAGATAAGATTGAAATGAAAAATACAACATTTAAGAAGCTGCAGTATGCGGATATATTTAAGAACCCCCCTTCAAACGATATATGAATAAGAGAAAAGAAACATCTAATTGTTCATCAAACGATGTATATAAAAAAAGAAATAAAGAAAACTATTTGTTTATTTTTAAATTGAATATTGTTTATTTTTTGTTTTTTTGTAGAGAAATTTCAGACACAAGTGTCCGCAGTTAAAAGAATTATAATTTTGCTGTTGGATATAGTTGTACTGGATGTTGTTTCCTAGATATTTCACAACTTCTTGAGGTGGTTGCAGGTTTCCAAAGCTGTCAAAATATTCTTTATGGGTTTTGTTCTTTCTATATGCTACCCAGTGTGTTCCAGAACCGAAAGAAGAATCCAGATTAATAATGCCACATTCAATTTGATTTGGTCGTTTTGGTAAAGTATTGAGCATAAAGACGCCTCTGAAATTTGGTAGATATTTAGTGTATTTGATCAAATCGCTATCTGTAAGCGCACGTCTGGGTAGGTTTTTCAATAGTTTTTTGGCTGCGAATGATAAAATAAACCATATCCCTCTTTGTATGGTCTCAGATATAGTCCTTTTCCCATTGCTATGCTCTCCATAGTTTTGTTATGACGATTTGCTTCTTCGAATTGGCTGCGAGCAGATTTGGCTTGATTTATCGCTTTAGCGATAGCGGATCCACCAGATGCTAAACCTCCTATAGCTCCGAGGGCTGTTAGTATTGGAACGAGAGGTAGAAAACCTCCAACCTTAGGAAGCGGTATTATACGTGGAACGTGAACCAATGACTTTTTTCTTTTAAAAGAATTTGCTATGACTTTCCTAGCTATTTGTATGGCGCTCTCAATGTCGGTCGGTTTTTCTTGTAATAAAACCTTTTTAGCAGTTTGTACAGCCGTCTTAAAAAGCTTATTTCCAGTTTTCAAAATTTTCCTTCTCTTAGATTTCGCTTTCGTATTATTTGACTTGTTGCCCATTCCTAATTTTACTTTAGTCTTCATGATGTTTGTCACCAACCAGGCGTTTGCACGTTCAGCAAAATTACTATCTTGGGATTTTACTCTTGTCCACGCCTTGTTACTTAATATTTGATCTGCTGCGTGTCGTTTATTTAAATCTTTTGACTGAGAATAAGCAATATCATGCTCTTTGCAGGCAGCGTCCAACGGATTTATTCCTTTTTCCCCCTTGGCTAGACGTTCTTTAAGTTTAGTGCCGGGTCCACAAAATTGATAGCCTGGTAAATGAAGTTCAACTGGTAGGGAGTTAATAACTTTATCCATAAGACCTCTTCCAACTGTGTTGCGATTGTGACTAATTAGCTTTTTATATAAAACTACCATTTTTATTCAGTTATTCAATATTGAATGGTGTGATCAAGTCTGATGAACATATTTTTGAAGACTAAAAAAGCACAGGTTTTTATCGTTTGGTCTACACTCATTATTGGAATGCGTTTCATTAAACAACAAAATAATCTTGTTGTCCGCAACAGAGATTTTTCAACTAATAATTCATCGAAACCGAGACATAGTTTACTTTTACCAAACATAATAAGAGCTTTGATTGTGGGCCCATCAAACTGTGGAAAAACGAATGTTATGATAGGATTAATAGAAAGTCCAAATGGAATCAAGTTCAAGAATATTTATTTATATTCAAGGTCATTGTACCAACCAAAGTATCAATATCTACAACAATTAATACAATCTATAAAAGGTATGGGATTCCATACATTCTCTGTAAATGAAGATGTTCTACCGCCGGATGAAGCAAAGAGTAATTCTATTATTATTTTCGATGATGTTGCATGTGAGAAACAAAACAATATAAGATCATATTTTTGTATGGGACGTCATAAAAATATAGATTGTTTTTATTTATGTCAAACATATACACGAATTCCAAAACATTTGATACGAGATAATGCTAACATGATTGTTATGTTCAAACAAGATGAAATGAATATGAAACATATATACAACGACCATGTGGGTGCAGATATGAATTTTACAAAATTTTCGAACATGTGCAGCAACTGTTGGAAACACAAATATGGGTTTCTTGTTATCAGTAAAGATGATCCTATTGATGGAGGCCGTTATAGGAAAGGATTTGATATTTTTATTCAACAATAAATAAACCGATCTGTAATAAGCAGATAACAACAAGCTGTTGAAGGGATCTGATATTTATCATCAGATAACAACGAGCTGTTGATCAGTTAACAATAATCAGTTCCAACAAAAACACCAAGCAGAGCCGATAATCCTAAGCAAGGAGAAAATGAATGAGAAAATAGTAAGAGATATTATAAAGACTAGAAGGGTATTGAGGAAAAAATTTAACAGCATCAAGAATCTAGAAGCAAGTACAGATGATATACTGGAGCAGACCTTTAAACCCATCACTGGTCCCCTTAAAGATCTTGTTAAAACTTCAAAATTTAGTTCTGATGAAACAAACTTTGAGCCAAGACCTTCCTTAAAAACCAATACAAGTACACCATTCAAAAAACAAAAAGCAAACGATACATATTCTGATGATGAAGATATTACTATTCCTTTTAATGCAAATGATACAAGTAAAGAAGACACATTCTATTCACAATCGGATGATGTAGATAAAAACATCAGCAGCAGTAAATATTCCATATTAAATTTAACAAAGTTGGAAGAGAACAATACATTAGACACACTCTATGGACCGCATAGAGACTCAAACTCTAAATGGAGATTTGGCAATAAGGATTTTGTGTTGAGAGCAAATATGATTTCTATTGAGGATCAAACCTGGTCACTGACACCAGGACTCAATGAATTGTTGTTTTACAAAACACCTAGAAACTATAATTCCTCTGATTTGCAAGTTTATAAAGAAATTTTAATTATAACGAGTGCTCATAAACGCAACTATAATGAAAACGAACAAGTTAAAGGAACCAAAGCAAATAAATATATAAATATTATAAAAAAGTTGTTTATAGACAATTCTGCACAACCAACTCATAAGGGATCCGGCTTAATGAGAGTGAATTTACAAAAACCTAATTATATTTACTGGGATGATCCCAATGAATTAGTAGACAGATTACGTCTTTTGATCTCATCACAATCAGCCGGGCATACAAATCACAATAATGAAATTGTTTCCATTATTGAAGAATTAAGAGAAAGCAATATAATTGTATAAATCTGTTAACCTTTGTTCATTAACAAGATGAGTGTAGACAAGTTTGGTCACTTTTCTCATAATACTCAAAATGAAAGCGGAAGGAGAAAAACCGTAGGATTTAATGTTGATCGTGATAAGAATATAAACATACATCGGAAACGTATAAAAAATGTAGGATTACCTATTGATGACAATGATGCGGTTACAAAAAATTTTCTCTTGGAAAGTATAAAGCAGTTAGCGTTAAAAGTTGAAAAAGATATCATATTGTTGGAGGTCAACATTAAGAACGCTATAGAAACAACGATCGGAAAAGATCTCACAAATGTTAAAGAATATATTGAGAGCAGTATAGAACACGAAAGAACCTCAAACAAATCGTTATATGAAAATATAAACAAGGATTTAACAGAAACTAATAAATATATTGAAGAAAGGCTCAGCGGAGTCGAAGATTATATTTTCAGAAAAATTTTAGAACCAAAATTATTACAAAAATTTAAGGAAATCCATTCATCAGTAGAGTCATAGTAGACAATGAATGTAAATAAAAAGAGAGGTTTAGTGAATGAACTTCATATTCAAGCTCGAAGAAATTTCAAACGTCGTCGTGTAATAACAAAAGGGATAGATGATCTATGGCAAGCCGATTTAGTAGAAATGGGCATCTATTCAAAATTCAACAAAGGTCACCGTTTTCTTCTCACCGTCATAGATACATTTTCGAAATTTGCTTGGGTTGTACCTCTTAAAACTAAAACTGCTACAAATGTCTGTGAAGCGATGAAAAGCATACTTTTTGAGGGGTGCCATCGTGGTCATCATCGTCATCGTCGTCGTCGCTGCTCACCAAAAAATCTACAAACCGATGATGGAAAAGAATTTTTCAACAAACAATTTCAAACTCTAATGCGACAGTACAATATTAATCACTATTCAACATTTAGTATTGTAAAGGCATCAATAGTTGAACGTTTTAACAGAACATTTAAAGGTCTAATGTGGAAAGAGTTCAGTTACCGTGGAACATATCAATGGATTGATATTTACAAACAATTGGTTGACATATATAATAATACAAAACATCGAACCATTAAAATGTCACCAAGTAGTGTAAATTCTACCAATGAAAAAAGAATATTAAACACCGTTTACAACAACTTGAAAATGTTTAATAAACCAAAGTTTCACAAGGGCGACAGCGTACGAATCAGTAAATATAAACATATTTTTGAAAAAGGCTACACACCAAATTGGACTACTGAAATTTTCAAAATCAAAACAGTTCAAAATACTAATCCAACTACATACATTTTGGAGGACTATAAGGACAATGCGATCAAGGGAGGATTCTATGAGTATGAGCTGTTGAAAACCAGATATCCAAATACTTATCTTGTTGAGAAAATTATCAATACCAGAGGAAGCAAGGCTCTAGTAAAATGGTTAGGATTTTCAAGCGAACATAATTCTTGGATTAATAAAAAAGATATACTGTAATATACACATATACATACACACATTTTTAAATAAAGTTATAATTTTTGATAAAAATATCTTTCAAATATGTTTTCTATTTCATTGTTCAACTATCACTTAAGATGTCAATAACGCTAACTTTAACTGGGAATACATCCAATCTGGAAGCAAATTATTTTCCATCAATAGATTTGGATAGGGATTACGAGTGTGGTCTCGTTGATTTCCATACATATCACACTGTACCCAATGTTGATTTGGAAAATAATTTGTTTCATGTGCAAAACCAAATCATTGAACTTCCGGTTGGCTCGTATGAATTCGAAGATATAGCTACATACTTGCAGAAAAAGTATGAAAGCATAAATAAAAAAGGAGAATTTTATATTGAACCCAATTACAATACATTGAAAACTGAAATTTACTGTAGTGATGATATTGATTTTAGTGCAAATCGAACAATTGGTTCATTAATTGGTTTCAGTAAGAGAAAATTAAAAGGAGGAGTGGATTATGAATCAGACTTGCCTATCAATATAACAAAAGTCAATGCAGTACGTATTGAATGTAACATTGTAGCAGGTACATATATTAATAATGCACCAGCACACACCCTTCATCAGTTTTCGTTAAATTGTAAACCTGGATATAAATTAGATGAAATTCCTAAAAATGTCATCTATTTGCCAGTAACCACCCGACAGATAAGTTCAATAACTGTAAGAGTTATTGATCAAAACGGTGGTCTAATAAATTTTCGTGGAGAGACTATTACACTCAGGCTGCATTTAAAACCAAAGGATCAATGATTGTTTACAATAAAAACTATATTAATTCAACACCCACGATCATTTCTTCACTATCAGTCACACAACCAACAACAGTGATTAGGAAGGAGCGAAAAAGAAAAAAATTAACTGCAATCACTAAGGAATATTTAAAGTCACTAGGTTTCCTGCTGAAACAAAGCAAAAAAACATAAATCATGAGTCAAGTATTGAATGTCTTACAAAAGCCGGTCTATGATGAAAGCATAACAAAAAAAGAATATCACAGCTACACACCATATTTGCAATCATTTAAAAATAATGACGAAATAAGAATATCGATTCAGAATCAGGATCTCTATGTGCTACCTAGTGATAGTTACATTTATATAGAGGGAATTGTAACACTGGAGGATAACAAAATATCACATAATATAAAAATGAAAAACAATTGCGTAGCATTCCTCTTTGATGAGATCCGATATGAAATTAATGGAATTGAGGTAGATCGTACACGATACCTAGGTGTTACGACAACGGTTAAAAATTATGTCTCCCTAAATACTAATGAGAGTCAAATGTTGAAAAATGCTGGATGGTTTATAAAAGATGGCAATGAACTAGAGAACGGATATTTCAATTTTTGTATACCACTCAAAATGCTCATGGGCTTTGCCGAGGACTTTAATAAAATTGTTTTGAATTCTAAGCATGAGCTCATATTACTTCGTTCAAAATCTGATCTTAATTCGTTCTTTTCCACT
The DNA here is from genome assembly GCA_949715645.1 of Portevinia maculata. Lineage (NCBI taxonomy): Eukaryota > Metazoa > Arthropoda > Insecta > Diptera > Syrphidae > Portevinia > Portevinia maculata. The sequence goes on along the minus strand of OX454526.1, from coordinate 20,536,848 downwards.
GATGATAAAGAGAAAATACAATTAAACATAAATAATATTACATGGAAGATGCCTCATATACAACTAGCTGATTTTTCAAAACTGGAAGTTCTAAAAACCATAAATAGCGGACGACGTTTAACAATAGCATTTCGGAGCTGGGATTGTCATTACAATCCTGTACTATCACAAGGACTACACAATCTGTGGAATGTTAAACTTTCTCCACAAAGCGAGAGACCACGGTTTATTTTAATAATCTTCCAATCTGCAAATCAATTTCAGCACTGTGATTTGAGTAATGTTAAAGTGCATATTAACTCTGTTTCATATCCTTATGATGATCTCAATCTTAAATTTGATCGTAACCGGTATGCCATCTTGTATGATATGTATATAAAATTTCAACAAAGCTATTACATGCGCGACCCTCAACCTATTTTATCGCGTGAGGATTTCAAGAAAGTCGCACCAATCATTGTGGTCGATGTAACACATCAAAACGAAGCTATTAAAACAGGACCCCTAGATATAAGAGTGGAATTTTATACAACAAAGAATATTCCAGATAAAACTTCTGCATACTGTGTACTCATACATGATCGTATAATTGAGTATACACCGCTTACAGGTGATGTCAAGCGAGTTATGTAAAACAAATTTCATTAACAAACTTGTGTTCATTGGATACGCACGCTTTCTTTTAGAAAAGTTTAATCATTAAAAAAAAAAAAATAATAATTTTTTTCACCAATATAAAAATGATTGTGGTAGATTTTATAACAATCGATGTACAAGGATTCAAAATTGAAAACAACAATTTCATAATAAAAGAACTGGCTGTAACTTTCAACTTTAACGAATATCAAAATTTTTTAATCGAACCACCATTCCCCTTTGAGAGATTAACAATGAAATCTCGAAAACAAGCCATTTGGTTGGGAAGCAACCATCATCATCTGGCTTGGAGTGCTGGTTCCGTCAACATTAAAAGTGTGCAGAAGTTTTTAAAGGAAAACATTTCCATAGTTACAATGATCTATGTTAAGGGAACAGAGAAGACAAAGTGGATAGAAGACATCTTTGATGACAACTGGTTCCAGGTGGTTAACGTTGAAGACTTTGGATGTCAGAATTTTAAATCTCTGCGACAGAACAACTCTTCATTTACAAAATGTCCAAATCATGATGCTGCTGGTTGCTGTGCCTTGGAGAACAGTTTGCTCATACGTAATTTCGTAAATTGCAATATAATCAAAAAAAATGTAAATGAATCCAATTTTTTGTAGCTCTATAAATTTCCAAGAAAAAAATCAATAAATAAAAAACAACTAATTACATTATTTGTAAAAGAAAAACACAGTTTTTTATTAATCTTTTTTTTTTACAATTTCAATATGAGATGATTTACCCAATGGACCAATATAGGTTAGCGTGAATGGTGTTTGGTTGATCACCATTCTTGTCTCCTCTGTTAAATTAACATACCGATCCGGAAGAAATATCTATTTAGAGGAGAAAAAAAGTAGGTATATAGAATTATATTGTTTATTTATTTAATTGATTGTACTTACTTGAAAGTCTTTGAAGATACACAACATCTTCTTCCCAAATTTGGTTGTACAAACTTTGATTTCTTCAATATCATATCGCTGTCCCTTTACTAGGGTATTGAGCTTTTTTGTTTCCTTGAAACTGCTCCTGCTCTCGATGCTATTTAGTTCTTCCTGAACGTCCATGATGTTGTGAATAATGTACAATGTGAAATAAGAATATGAATTCACACTATTTATACCATTTCAAATATATACTATAGTGAAACAAAATAAAAATGTTATCATATCATTATGATATCAAACCATGGTGTTGTGAAATAAGAATATGAATTAACACTATATATACCATTTCAAATATATATAATGAAACAAAATAATAATGTTATCATAACATTATGACCTCAACCGCAACATGCCATTTGTTATTCCATAGAACGGTTACGAGGGAAACGACTTAATTTCCAAATGATAACAAGCATTATTTTTTCAATACAAATTTTTATTTATATATTAACTAAACTAAACATTAACTATATGTATATAACCATATCTTACAATTTTTAATGATCTCTTCATCTTGAGTATCCAAACATAGAGAAGACACAACATTTTTTACAATACATTTATTGATGTTGATCTGCAATCTTATAATGACCCCAGGCCAAAGTACTTATATTATCTTCACAAATATATCTTTTTGTATCTTCAAAACTCAATGATTTCTTATTTAAATTTTGGGTATACATTTTATGAAGTTTATTCCTAAATATAGTCATATTCCTATAAATAGAACACTTATCAAATAAACAAGTCTTATAGTTTTGTATTGTTAGTCTTTTTGTTACAGATTTCTTGATTCCTTTTGCTTTCTGAACAGAAGCACCATCAACAATTGTAAATGAATACATTTTTGCACGTAAGCCGATAAATTGATGCATTTTCTTTCCACTATTCTCATCCTTAAACATACCTAATTTTTTCGCATTAACAAGCGGAAAGTTGTGTACATTTAAGGGGCTGTAGTCGGAAGTATCAAAATATGTAGATAAATCATGCAGAATATCAGAATAAAAGTCGTCTGTATTTATTGTATATATGAATGAATCTGTGTCCATGTAATTAAGAAGCAAGCTGTTACTAAATTTAATTTTCATATATTCATAATGGAACTCGTACATGAGTAATTTTGAAAGTTCCAAAACAACGAAACCCAAATAAAGTGGTTTATTATAGACGACTTTTACCCTATTCAACTGAATAGCAATCATATTTTCCGAAAAAATTGACCTACTGTGAACATTTGGTTTTGCTAATAAAGCGCGTGCACCTTTCTTCTTACCAATACTCTCCCAATGTGTGACAATTTTAACATCAGTTCTCTTATCGATGTTTTCCATTGTCTTACCATAGACGCTATTATTCATTAGCTTGAAAAAGTTTTTTTCAAAAACATTTGCAGCTTTCATGCGATGGTGAGTATTCAATTCAATATACTTTTGAAGCCAATTCGATTGTTTGAATTGAATGATTCTGTGAATTTTTTTCAATATTAAACCATGTTTTAAGGCTTGCTTCAAGTTTTCTATATGAATAACATATTCACTTTTAGCATAAAAACTGCTTACCAACTTTTTAGATTTGGTTCCAGGAGTACTTATATTTTCTGGACAGAATGGTAAGTCATTGTGAGTATCGTGTAAGGTATTCGGATAATCCAAGTCTACCTCCAAAACGTAACCGATATCATTACTTGTGAAAGACATGATATAATTTTCAGTAAACTGATCAATGTTAGATACCCATTGAAAGCCACCAGAGGGAAGAGTTTGGTTCATCGCCCAACCGTAGAGGTTATTTACATCCAAGTACATCAGATATGATGAAGGTATGTTTGGGTTATACGTACTCATAAATTTGTTGTTTGCCTCCGAATATCTATGACAACATTGCGATAAACCACCTCTTACACCTTTTTGGAAAAATTTATACATTTCTAAATTGGTTAATAGTTCCAACTCAATGTCTGTAACTTTGAGCATAGCATCCCAAGATAAGCCTGGTGTTGTATAATAGTAGCAGGGATCTAATTTATAAATTTCTTGACAAATTTTTCGAAAATTTTCAAAGATATCGGCAAGCAAAACAACATCGCTCTGTAAATAAATTTTTAGGTATTCTCCCATACTTTTACAATTGAAAAATGTCCAAATTTTTTGCGCAACTTCATATGCTTCATCGGAACATTCCTCATCAGTTAGTTTGTTGAAGAATGCACTCTTTTCCGGTAAAGATTTCTCTTCTAAACGCTCCCATGAACATAGATAATCATAAGGAAACACACCTTTCCTTTTGATTAAATCGAATTCTTGAGCACAATTGAAAAAAGAAGTTGTTAATTTAAAATCATCATTACCTAAATTTCGCGATAATGAATCAATACTTTCGTTCAGAAAGCGATAGGAATCAAGAAATCTCATTTCAAAATAAGTTTCTGATTTTGCATTTACAAGTATTTTCTTAGATATAGAAATATACTTTTCCTTATTTAGGGCTATGACATTTATTTCTCCCTCCACTTCATTCAATGAGGAGAAAAATAAATGGCTGTCATAACCTGTTAGATTGTGTAAAAAAATTGGAATGAATTTAGGAAGACTTGATCTTAAATTACACTGATTATGACTAGGCCCTCTATATTCTCCGGTAATATGACAATGATCTCTTACTCTATACTCGCATTCTATAAATGGTTTCCCACAAAATATACAGCACTCATCGTTCTCCTGACACCATTGTTGTTGCAATGTGAGTTCTTTCATCGGAACTGCATATTTATAATAATCAGCATACAGACGTTGAATATCTTCACTTAGATTAATAATAAATTGTCTCGTACAGTCTGGCCCTATAAAATAAAAATAAGATTAATAAAACATTAAAAGAAAAAAAAAAAAAATAGCAAACTTCTTACCTGTAAACGTTCTCATTGAATTCTTGCTTTTATCAAAGAAACAATTAATATAGTATGCAAATGCGCAAGGAACATGCTGTTGAGTTGTTGTTGTTGACGATATTGTTGGGTCAGGAAGACAAGTACTTACAGGAAGTAAAATACTTTCAAAGTCTGCATATATCACGAAAGGTACACTGACAGACTTTTCAACATTTGAAAACTTTATTGTGTTTGTCTCCTCCTTTGGCATATATGTAACGACATGAGTGCATTCTTTCTTATGTTTTTGCAAACTTTCCTCATTGTAATAATGCTGCAAACAACTATTACAAAAGTATAATTTTGTCTCCTTCACCGCAAGTATCCTATCGCGTAGAAGCCGACTCAAACATTTGATCCATACATAGTGTGACGCTTTGTTATCATCGCAATATAACAAGTTAATGTGCAATGGCTTTTCATTTTTAGTCAAGTAGTATGGACCCTCAATATATTGTTTACTGTTGCCATCATCGTTCGAGTACCCAAACACATTTACACTTATTTGATTTTGTGCTTCAAATTTGTGTATCTGATCAATTTTCAAAGGAAAGATGAGATCTTTAAAATTTAACACCATATTTGCAGTGACGATACAATCACTCGTTATATCCGATATGTTATAAGAATATGGGGAATTAGGCATCGACACATTTGGACTTACAGCTGATATTATCGACCATTTGAAACAATATATGTCATTGTTCTTAATATTGATAACAGCCTTTTTGTTATTAATGAACTCTGGTAACTTAAAATGTCTTGATCCCATCAAACATTGGTATCTATTAATATTCAATTCCATGGCTTTTATTTTAATCAGAGTCCATCCACTGTCTCGCTCCTGAAATTCTTCCAACTTCTCCCTTATAATCTCCTCCATATCTTTTATTAGTTTTTCAATGTTGTCATATAAAAGAGCGGATTGCATACGAGTTACCATTGATTTTACATCAAACTCCATATCGTCTTCATTACCAATCTTAACGAATTCGGCGAATAATTCCAAATTGAATTTAACCGAATTATTCTCAACGATTTTCTCTTGTAAAAGATTGTATACAATCGCTCGCTTCCGAACAAAAAATGAATTCACATCCAAATCTTCTTCTTTTTCATTTATCACAGAATAGGAGACAATTCGTTCTTTGAACGATGACATTATCTTAAACACATTATCACCGTAGGCCACTTGCACTTTTGATTTGTGTGTATTGCTTCGCTGATGCTGTTTCCAGTTCCTTTTATTCACCTCAATGTTACACAAATTGCATAGAATATTTGATGATGATGATGATGATGCTGGCAACGCTGATGATATCGGTGGTGATGATGTTGATGTTGGCAACGCTGATAATATCGGTGGTGATGATGTCGATGCAGATACTACACACTTTAACAAGTGCACCTTCAATTTGTAGTTTGTGGTATACGACTTACCACAAAACATACAATGGTTCAATATCTTCTCATGTACCGTTCCCGTATGACGCTTCAAAGCATCTTTACGTGAAAATACTTTGTCACAAATATTGCACTTCATCTTTGTTTTTTGAAAATTAAAAATTTTATAACCTATGCAATCGTGCAATGAAATCTATTTATAGAAAGAAAAAAATAGATACATCAGCACTTAGTTATCTCAGGATTCCCGCCCACTAATGAAAACAGTATCCTACCCAACATATAAAAATAAAAATTATATAAACAATATTCTTACCAGATTTATATTTAACTGCTCTTTGAATTAAATTCACAAAAAAAAAGATTTATTTAGTTTTTTTATTCACACTTACACTTCGAAATGATACAACTGTCACTTTGAATGCGATTCCACTCGATTTATATACCCTTCGCAATCATTTTTTTAACATATAATCAAATATATTTACTATTTATAATTATAATGAAACAAATAAGGTGACTTATATAACCTTCGCAATCATTTTTACATACAATTTTGTCACAACATCTTTAACACAAATAAATTAATTAAACCATAATAGATATGGCTTATCTCTAACCGCAAAGATGTATTTTTTACATTTTTCTAATGTTGACTATAAAGTTGAAAAGTTCAAAATCGCTGTTTATTAGTATCCACCAAAGCTATCTACGTCAGCAAAGGCCAGATGTATTTTTTACACTTTTTTCATAACTACATCTACTTTTACAATTTTAAAATGTTTCCATGATGAATGACAAATGCAATATTTATCACCCGATTTTATTGGTTGAATCCAAAACATTTTTAACAAATAATGAATATCTAATGACACCAACGCTTTTTATATAAAAAATTAGTCAATCAAATCGTTTGATTCAAAAAACTTAAAACAATTGGAACTTAAAACCGCAGAAAATTTGTATAATGGGCAATCTTTTCCAACACACCTGTCACCTGTCATCTGTCAACTATTACCTGTCCCTATCATCTTATATACCCTTCGCAATTATGTTCATACTATGCTGTACATGCATGATTAACTAATTACACAAATTAATTGACTGCAACAGATATGACTTATCTCTAATCGCAAAGACCAGATGTATTTTTTACATTTTTTCATGTTTCATCATGCTTATCAATGTTGACCTACAAATTTGACCTTCCCCACCATGCTTATCAATGATAGAAGTTACCTAAACATAATGTATCGCCATGTGTTGACTATAAAATTCCAAAATTCAAAATCGTTGCTTATCAATTCCAACACATTGGGATGTACCACCAGAACGTACCTACAAATTCCCACCATGCTTATCAAAGATGATTCCCCAATTTGACCTCCAACGATTCACCCACAAATTCGACCTGTTCATTAACATTAAATTGGTACAATATTGATGATAAATTTCCAGGTACTGGATCTCCTCTACACATTTTCAACAACAAACATTTATTGCCATCCTCTGGAGTCAGATAAACTGATAAACTACTATTAACTACATCTACTTTTACAATTTTAAAATGTTTCCATGATGAATGACAAATGCAATATTTATCACCCGATTTTATTGGTTGAATCCAAAACATTTTTAACAAATAATGAATATCTAATGACACCAACGCTTTTTATATAAAAAATTAGTCAATCAAATCGTTTGATTCAAAAAACTTAAAACAATTGGAACTTAAAACCGCAGAAAATTTGGATAATGGGCAATCTTTTCCAACACACCTGTCACCTGTCATCTGTCAACTATTACCTGTCCCTATCATCTTATATACCCTTCGCAATTATGTTCATACTATGCTGTACATGCATGATTAACTAATTACACAAATTAATTGACTGCAACAGATTAAAATTCCAAAGTTCAAAATCGTTGCTTATCAATATCCAACACTTTGGGATGTACCACCAGAACGTACCTACAAATTCCCACCATGGGATGTACCACCAGAACGTACCTACAAATTCCCACCATGCTTATCAAAGATGATTCCCCCAATTTGACCTCCAACGATTCACCCACAAATTCGACCTTCAACGACTACAACAAATATGACTTATCTCTAACCGCAATGCATGTATCACCATGCTTATCAGTGTTGACCCGCAAATTTGAACTCCACTACTCCACTACCCAATTCCACTACTGCTTATCAGTGTTGCTCAAATTTGAACTCCACTACTCCACTACCCTCCACTACTCCACTACTCCACTACCCTCCACTACCCTCCACTACCCTCCACTACTCCACTACCCTCCACTACTCCACTACCCAATTCCACTACTTTGCCTCAACCAGAACCAACCAAAACATACTACTTAGAGGGAAGAGTTTCACAGTTTTGCGGGTGACAATGGTGCAGTGGGAGTGTATTCATTTACTGATCGGAAGCTAACGAGTTCAAATCAAATTGAATACAAAAACATAACCGAAAACGTCTCCCGGAGATATTGATCCCTAAAAACGTATCAAACAAAGAGTGTTTCAAACATTCACGAAAAATACTTGATATTGGCAATACTCAAAGACAAGCAGTTCCTCAATGGATGATTCGGTATTGACTTACATTCTGCAACCACTGGCACATCGAAAAGTTGTCGCAATCCTTTGTCTATTCTATGGATATTACCGTGGGAGATGATGCGAAGACATCTTCTTCTTCTCTCTTAATGACGGTGAGGCTATGATCGGGATTAAATGGATCATAACCTTCCAACTTAACTGCATCCCTTCCGGTCCCTCTGAAAATAACAACCTTCCGATTTTGAATCGCTTCATTGCTAAGGCCAATCGAATTCTGGTGTCGCTGCATTTGTGTCATCCAGGAGTTTTTAGACTTGCCTCTCTTTCGCGTTTGTATTTGAACGTTGATTGATATTGCTTTTTTGACAGGATATCTCCTTTGAACATCACAGTACCAACAGAGCAGGTCACGCTCCATTTTCTTCGAGATAGGTTCTTTGACGTGCAGTCTTCCTCTGATCTTGGAACTTCTTATTCGTCCAATATTTGTCACTCCTGCTGTCATGCTAAGCATCTTCATCTCAACTGCCATTCATTTTCCCTCATACTCTTTATAGGTATGCTGTGTAGTGCAGTGTAGACCCTTCGATTAGGGGGCTTATGGGGCATTTGTCGTTCACAGAGGATGGCTGAGTTTTGCCGATACTAGATCCACCCTACGCTCACGCGATATTTAATGTCGTCAGCTTGCTTCGCTATTGATCATGGATCCCAGATATTTGAACTTGAGAATCACTGTATTAAATATTAAGGGACTTAAGACGCTTTCTTTGTGTCCGCCGACTGTGATTGCGAACTCATTGGTGCCGCTAATGAGTTATCTTACTCTTGTCTTTACTCCCTCATGCATGTCCATGATTATCTATACATAGGTTTTTTAAAACTTTTCGTTTTTTGGGGTCTTTGACAGCCTTCCTAACTCCTGCTTCTTCATTGTTAGAAACGGCTCTCGGAAAATATATCCGAGGAAATTGTTCATTTAGAAGTCCTTTACAATACTGTTGCCATCTGTGTAGTATTTTTTCGTCATCCACAAGAAGCAGTAATTGAGCATTGTTAATGAACTTTGGCGAACGGATTTCCTGGGCATCTCTATTGAAAATGGAAAGCAACAAAGCCTATCCAACAAGGGGCGCAGTGGCTCAGTTAGTGTGTTTGACCGCTTATCTCTTTTTTCCAACCGAGCCACCTGTTGCGAACGTCTGACAAACGTCCATAAGTATCAATTGGTAGCTTAATATGTAGGGGACTACCCAAGTCTTCTTAAAACAGAAAAAAAAATGTAAATCATATTTTGTGTGTTGAATGCTACCCGCATCAAAACCCACTGTCGTTGTTTAGAAAATGGGCCAAAATATTTCAACTACTGCCAACTTCACAGGCGGAAATTAGTGCCCGACGGCCTTCCTAAACTCATCTGCGAGAATCCATTGTTCCTTTTCATTTTGATACTCGGCGATAGTGGTACATACCAGTCAAAAATTTTTTTTTGACCTGGAAAATACGTGATACATAGTATGCAATCATACTTTATAAATAAATACTTTGTAAATAAAACAAAATAAAAGTTCAGACAAGAAGTGTATATAATTGAAAATAAAAATAAAAACATAGGGACGGGCTACAGTCCGCTTGGGCGAACTGTTGGATACCCTATTCTTATTCCTATCCCTCATAAGTGGGCGTGACAAAAGTCGAGGTATAGTTGAATTGTTAAGAACGCTTTACATATTTTGCTATATAACATTTAAGGGATTTAATCGAAAAAAACGAAGCTGTTGTAAAAAAAACGCTTCCTAGCTCAACCTTTGACTTTTCAATAAAATTGTTTTATTTAATTGTGAGCGTGTCAGTGGGCAGATTTTAAAATTTGTATCTCCCGAGCAGTTTTAGGAGTCATAGATCATATATAAAAAATTTCAGCTTTCTATCTCAAAATTCGATTTTTTCGAAAAATTTGTGTTTTTTTTTGAGTTTGTCGGATTTCAAAAATTCGTAAACTTGATTATTTCGGGACCCTAGAGAGTATGTAATGGGAAAAAATGCATTCCCAGTATTTCGACCAGTACTGAGTTATGTCTTAACTTGCAACTAACATACTGCATACTTTCGGGCCAATAAATAGTAACATAAATAAATTTGTTTACCTACGCTGCCTCTGTGGTCATAATGAATTCAATTCTATGTCTCTATGAACTCTATGTAAGTACCCAGAGTGGCAATGGCACTCACACTAGCAAAGTTAGTAAAAGTCACCTATCCACCAACCCAAGTGCCTGGAAACTAATTTATATTTTTTAAAGCCGAATTTCATTGGCCGCTCAATGGTGGAGAAACAAGACCCAATCTAATTAGCAAAAACATTTCATGATGGAGACCTCTGAACTCACCACTCCAGAGAGCGAGTAAGAAAAATGATAGCAAGAGCGGCGAAGTCACGCCTCCACACCAGGAAAGTGTCTCTCCATGTTCACCATGCGAGTTAAGTGCGCATGTACGCAGCACAGCTTGAGTGCACTCGCCATCTGGTGTATGAGCTTAATTTGATGGTATGGAGGGCTGAGGGGACGAATGAATTTTGGATGGTCGGTAGATTTAGGGATTAGCGAGTGCAAAACATAGGGCATACGGAATTAAATCGGTACCTTGTTTATGAACTAATTTTGTTCGTAAACAAAGTTTGCCCGAAAATAACTTTATTTCATAAACAAGGTACCGAAAGATCCGGCGAGGCTAGGAGTATAAAAAGGGTGTTGCGCGTCGGTTAGAGACAAGTTGAATTTTACAAGTGGCCGAGGACGTTGAAATAAGAAGTATTAATAATAGTTAAAATAGTGGGCGGATTTTGAAAATATTTACACATGAGCATAAAGGGCCCCTAGAGAGTAGGTATATATTATAAATTTCAGCTCCCTAGCTCACTTTGAATTTTCAAAAAAAAAAAAAAAAAAATAATTGTGGGCGTGCCAGTGGGCGGATTTTGAAAATATTTACACATGAGCATAAAGGGCCCATAGAGAGTATATATTATAAATTTCAGCTCCATAGCTCAAACTTTGGATTTTCAAAAAAATTGTTTTATTTATTTGTGGGCGTGTCAGTGGGCGGATTTTGAAAAATTTTTATCCCGAGCAGTTTTAGGAGTCATAGATCAAAATTCGATTTTTTCCAAAATTTTGTTTTTTTGAGTTTGTGGGCGTGTCTGTGGGCGGATTTCAAAAATTCGTAAACTTGATTATTTCGGGACCCTAGAGAGTATATGGTTAAAATTTCAGCTCTCTAGGTCCAGTTTAAAGGCCTAATTTTTGCCGACAGACGGACGGATGGACGGACGGACATGGCTAGTTCGACATTACTATCGATGCTGATCATAAATATAGTAACTTTTAGGGGTCTACGGGCAATATTAAGGTATGTTACAAACTATGCGTCAAAATTAATACACCCTTAGAATAGGGTATAAATAGTGCTTAATAAATAAATGAATTAGTGACTAAGTACCTCTAAGGTAACTAGAAAAATAAATAGTGCCTAGTAAAATAAAAAGTGACTAGAAAAATAAATATAAATAATTAAAAATTAGCTAAAACTAGTGCCTATAAACAAATTAAATCTAAGTAATTGTTGGATCTCAACAACTACAGAATCATCAATTATAGTTAATTCATAGTCATCATCATTGATATTTAAAGAATTTCACCAAATAATATTATTATACGAGTACATAACATGTAACCTTATTTATTCGCTGAATATTCAAATTTGGCGGGTTGTTTATACCATTCGCCAAAATTATTTTATATTTGAATTCGCCTTAAACTTAGATATTGAAATAAATTAAACGTTACATCTCTCTCTCATGAAAATTATATAAATACCCTTACGGAAATAAAGCTTTTTTAATTGTATTTTAAAACCCTTAGGGGAACACTGCTGGCGTTTTCTTTCGTCGGTTGTTGCCTATTAGTCGTTCCTTTGTCGCTCTCGGGTTATTTTCGCTATTGTTCGCAACCGTTGATCAGCGTAATCCACGTGATTCAATGCATCAACCAGGATCGTTCTATCCTTCAAATACGGATTAAATAGAGATACCTGGTTGACGGTCAAAAAGAGGTTTGATCGTTCATTTTTGGCGCCCAAAGTGGTTAAAGTGATTATCCACACATTAAAAAATTCTAAAAAATTCGAAAAACTCTACACAAGACATTAAAGTGTATCGCGTTTCGGTAATCGGTTCCGCGTAGACACGTGCATACATAGTGAGTGAAAAAACAATACAAAATAAAAAAAAAAAAAACTTTCGAAATAAATCGCGTCGCGCCATCGGTTACGCGAGTGTTTTATTGAAGGCAACCTGAACTCCCACCAGAAGCAGTTAAAAAAGAAATACCCAGGAGGCACACCAGGCTGCAGAGCGTCAAGGAAATAACGTGGGAGTTAAGTATATCACCTCCCACCCAGGTACGTCTTAAATCGGTTTTCAGTCGAATGTGCGCTGAAAATAAAATAAAAATTAAGACTGTGTATAATCAATACAAGATTGATCAAACGCACCTTCGTCTGAATCGCGATGTGCATGAAAACATTTAACATATAAAACAATTACCAAATCATTATAAACGATCACGAACATATTGCTGCAGCTACCTACGTAATTTTTTGTTAAGGGACTTTACTACGCACAAATTGTGGGGTACATAGTCGACGTGATCAGGGTCGCAACCAGCATAAAATCCACTCAATCGATCGCTTACGTTCCACATGTTTGATCATGCAAATTCACTCACGGTCACGATCATAGTTGACATAAGCTTATCAACTTTCGTTGCACTTGTCTAGTTCGTTCGCCCAATCGCATACATCAATAAAGCTTTATAGTGGAAGCTGGTCCACAATCATTCTTCTTCGCTTCTTGTTGTTACCTTCATTGTATAGATCTTTATTTCGCCCATACTCACAAAGCTTATTAGAGTTTGTTTTCTTTTTCGTCGTCGCCGGAGCAGGATGCTCCATTGATCGTACGCATTGAAGTAAAGCTTTCGCAGTTCGACTTCGCCGTTGGAGTTAACTATTTTGTGGATTCCATACGTTCGCCGCTGGACACATTAAAGTGTCGTGACACAATTACTTTGTGATATAGACAATATATTCGGGTAAAGCTTCTGCTGGCAGTCTTCGTCGTTGGGATTTGCTATCGAGTCGCTTTCATCTTTTCGCCGTTGGACACATATTTTTGCAGTGACACATTCGCTTTGCAACAACAGAGTTTACATATTACTATACATACAATCTTGAACTGCAGTGAAGTAAATCACTAGTACAACATTTTAATTTTTTTGCTTGTCTGATTTCGATCGTCTCTCGTTACCAATATGGCAAATGAGCCTACTATTGAGGAATTAAGGCAGATGCGTTCATCCACAAAGGGCAGTATCACCCGAATTAATAATCTGATAGAAACAAGAGCGGACACTTTATCAGTAACTGAATTAGAATGTAGGTTGGGCATATTAGAGTCCTATTTCAAGCAAGTTCTTGCATATCAATCTCAAATTGAGCGGTTAGTACCATCTGACACTACCCGAGGAGAATTAGAAGATCTATATATTGCTGCAAAAACCAAAATTCAATCGCTTTTAGGACCCAGCAGAAGTATTGGCATGGAAACAAGTTTTGGAGTACCACCATTACCACATAGCAATTTGCCCAATCTTAAGCTGCCAAAGTTCAACGGAAAATACTCCGATTATAAAAATTTTATGAACTCATTTACTAAACTGGTGGATGACGAGCCAAGTTTGACTAAAATTCAAAAACTCAATCATTTGCTTTCATGCTTGAGCGATCAAGCTCTAAGCACGGTTAAAGCGTTCCAAGTGTCGGAAGACAATTATCAAAAGGCACTTGCAAGGCTCAAAGAACGCCATGATAATGACTGTCTTATCTTTGCCCAATACATTTCTGAGTTTTTTGAATTGCCAAGCATTACAAAAGTTTCGGCTGTAGATCTACGAACCATGATAGATAATGTTTCTGCAATTTTCAACTCACTTCAATCAATTGGATCGTTTGAAAACATTTGCAATGCGATGATTTTACACATTGCCACATCCAAAGTGGACACAGAAACTCTGTCAAAGTGGGACGAACACCAGGACTACAAAAAACTTCCGCATTGGATAGACTGTTCAGCGGTTTTTAGTAAACGATGCCAATACCTCGAGACTCGTGATGGTAATCAACTAAGGTCGGACTATTGACGAAGGACGCTGAACAAGGCCAGTTCATCGTGTTATGCTCCTCGCGCTAGGAGTTCACTCACAGTTACTAAACGATCTTGTCTATTTTGTGGAGATGCTAACCACTCGATTTCAAGTTGTCAAAATTTTGGTAAAATATCAGTCATGCAGCGGCTTACGAATGTGAAAAGGCTAGGGCTGTGCTTAAATTGCTTGGCAAAGGGCCATAGTGCCTCGAAATGTCCATCGTCTTTCAGATGTAAATTGTGTAAGCAATCGCATCATAGTCTCTTACATCGATCACAACAAGAAGATAGTGCTTCTACGAGTCAAGAACCATCGACCTCGGCGGCTGTTCACCCTGCGTTGGAGAAAGGGAACTTACCCGAAGCACGGGTGATCTTAGCGACAGCGTTAGTTCTCGTAATGGATTCCACTGGAAGTTTCCAAATGGGAAGGGTGTTGCTGGACTCAGGTTCGCAAGTCAACCTAATCAACGATACATTTGCCAGGTCGCTTCATTTACGAAAATCACGAAAGAATGTGGATATCATAGGAGTAGGGGTAGCTGAAACGAAAATCAATTTTCAAACCCAAACCACTATTCGTTCGAGGTACAGTAACTTTGAAGTATTACTTGAATTTTTAGTCACCACATCTATCACTGGATATCAACCAGAATCAAATGTTAGTGTGGCGCATTGGAATTTACCTAAAAATCTGGAGTTAGCAGACGAGCATTTCTTTAAGTCATCGCCGATTGATTTGCTGTTAGGTGCCGAGTCCTTTTTCGAGTTGCTCAAGGTGGGTCAAATCAAACTAGGCCATGGACTTCCTTCCTTACAGAACACTTCGTTGGGCTGGATCGTATCAGGCAGATACAAGGCGCAGTCGGGTAGTAATAGTAACCAATGTTTGTTGACTATGGGTGAGGATTCATTGGATCGTTATGTAGAAAGGTTTTGGGAGTTGGAAGAACTTCATGAACACAGACCAAAATGGACGGAAGAGCAAAAGAAGTGTGAGGCACACTTCAACGAAAACCTCGAGATATTGGCTAATGGTCGCCTAATGGTAAAACTGCCGTTCAAACGGGATCCGAGTTGTTTAGGAGTCTCATATAATATAGCGTTTCGGCGATTTTTGGCAATGGAGCGCAGGCTTTCGAAAAACGCTTCCTTGAAGCAACAATATGCAACCTTTCTTGAGGAATATAAGGAATTAGGGCATATGTCTCTTGTCAAGGATCCGAACTTGAATGAACCACACCATTGCGTCATTAAGCCAGGAAGCTCATCGACAAAACTTCGGGTGGTGTTTAATGCGTCTTGCTACACCTCCTCACAAATTTCGCTTAACGACACCCTTATGGGAGGCCCAACAATCCAGCCGGAATTGTTCACTATCCTCCTTCGTTTTCGGCTGCATAGGTTTGTGTTAACAGCCGACATCGTTCAGATGTACACGCAATTCTTGGTTCATCCTGCTCATCGCAAATTTCAGTACATCTTATGGAGGACGGATGAAACAGCGCCAATACAAACATACGAACTCAATACTGTTACATATGGCACTGTTTCGGCTCCGTTTTTAGCTATCCGTTGTCTTAAATATTTAGCGGACAAACACAGAATATCATCGCAATTAGGGTCCTGTGCACTGGAGGAAGATTTTTATGTCGACGATTTCATCACAGGAGACGACAATCTGGACACGTCAGTTCAAAAACTTGAAGAAGTCACATCGATTTTAAAGTCAGCAGGGTTAGAGTTGTCTAAATGGAATAGCAACCACCCCAACATCGACAAGGCTATACAGAACACGAAGATAAAGTTGAGTGAGTCAGGTTTCACCAGCACTTTGGGGATATCTTGGAACTCCGTTCGCGACCAATTTATTTTTTCTTACGAACCAAGCAAAACATTTTCAAAATATACGGAACGATCCATTTTATCACTTTCGTCGTCGCTCTTCGACCCATTAGGCCTTCTAAGTCCTATAATCATTAAGGCGAAGATAATCCTTCAACAATTATGGATCGAAAAGGTTGACTGGGATGCACCCCTCCCACAAAGCATCGCAACCGAATGGCAGCAGTTCATTTCCGATTTGCATTCTGTCCAGAATCTATCGGTTCCTAGATTTGCATTAATTGGAGCTAGACGCCGGTATCAAATACATGGGTTTGCCGACGCATCTATGCACGCATATGGTTGCTGCGTATATCTTAGAGCGGTGGATGAAGTCGGATCTATTCAAGTTAGGCTCTTAGTATCAAAATCTCGGGTCGCTCCTATATCTAGAAAACAACTTCCGCGTTTGGAACTGTGTGCAGCTCATCTTTTGTCCAAATTGTGGGAAAAGTTGTCAGTCGGAAGTTTACTTTTGGACGGATGCTGCCATTGTTCTTCATTGGATAGCTACTCACTCCTCAAAATTGACTACATTCGTCGGCAATAGAGTTGCTGAAATTCAGGCAAAAACACCGGGAGAAATATGGCGCCACGTTCCGACACAGGATAATCCAGCTGACATCGTGTCGAGAGGATGCAATATTCATGAGTTGAAGAACTCAATCTGGTTCGATGGTCCACGATTTTTGGTAGATCCCGAAGAAAAGTGGCCCCCCAGGATAGATATTCCGCTTTCCGCAGCAGAAACGGCATTAGAGAAAAGGAAGACAGTTCTCATATGCAAAAAGGCAGAATCAAATTTTGTACACCGATTAGTCGAGCGTTTTAGTTCCTATTACAAAATCCTTCCAATCACAGCGTATGTAATGCGATTTTGTCGTCGATTGAAGGAGCAAACAACAGTTTTGCAAATTATTCGTGCTCTACAAGAAGAATCGTTTGCTGAAGATATTGATGCAATCAAAAACAATCGCCCTCTTGGGACAATGGGATCATGGTCATGCTGAGCTCCCTGAGGAGTGCAAACATCCTCTCTTGTTACCAAAGAATCACATCTTCTCGAGAACCTTGGTCCGATATATACACCTCTCCAATTATCATGCTGGCCCTAAGGCGTTGGTGGCCCTGGTAAGTCAACGGTTTTGGGTAATTAACGCTCGAGAAGTTGCACGACAGACAGTGAGGCAATGTGTTCACTGTGTTAAATATCGACCCAAAATGTTGCAGCAAATCATGGGTGATTTGCCCCAGGAGAGATTGACTCCTTCCCGTCCGATTTTATGTTGCGGAGTTGACTTTTGCGGCCCAATCTTAACGTATCTCAAAATTAGAGGCAAGGTGCCTTACAAAAGCTATGTTGCAGTGTTTGTCTGTTTTTCATCAAAGGCTGTCCATTTAGAAGTTGTGTCTGATTTATCGTCTGAGGCATTCATTGCAGCATTGAAAAGGATGATTGGTCGTAGAGGGCTGCCAAGAGACATCTATTGCGACAACGCTACAAATTTTGTTGGAGCGCAGTCGAAATTGAAGGAGCTACGCAATATGTTCTTTAAAAAATGTTTACAAGAAACCTTGCAAAATTTTTGTATTAACATTGGCATATATTTTAATTTTATATCCCCCAGGGCACCTCACTTCGGCGGAATCTGGGAAGCGGCAGTCAAGGTCGCAAAGGGTCACTTACATCGAAGTTTAGGAGGAACAAAGCTGACGTTTGAAGAACTTTCTACGGCTCTGGTCGAGATTGAAGCCGTGATGAATTCTCGCCCTATTACCCCGATGTCCTCCGACCCTAATGATCTGGAGGCACTCACACCTGCACATCTCTTGATCGGCTCATCTCTTAAAACCATCATAGAACCAGCCATTGACGTTCCTAAAATCAGCTTCATCGACCGATGGCGCCGAATCAACGCAGTCAAGACCCATTTCTGGCGTAGATGGTCAGTTGAGTATCTTCATGAGCTTCAGGGAAGAGGCAAGTGGACATCGCCTAGAAGCAACCTGCAAATCGGCGATTTATTCCTCATACACGAAGATAACGTCCCACCCCAAAGATGGCTAATGGGTAGAGTAGCAGCAGTCATCAAGGGCTCAGATGGCCAAGTTAGAGTTGCAGATGTTAAAACAGCCAAAGCAACCATCAGACGTCCTATTCGCAAGCTGGCAGCGTTACCCTCTTAGCATCTTGAAAGACCGACCTTTCAAAGGGGGCGGAATGATGGATCTCAACAACTACAGAATCATCAATTATAATTAATTCATAGTCATCATCATTGATATATAAAGAATTTCACCAAATAATTTTATTATACGAGTATATAACATGTAACCTTATTTATTCGCTGAATATTCAAATTTGGCGGGTTGTTTATACCATTCGCCATAATTATTTTATATTTGAATTCGCCTTAAACTTAAATATTGAAATTAAACGTTACATCTCTCTCTCATGAAAATTATATAAATACCCTTACGAAAATAAAGCTTTTTTAATTGTATTTTAAAACCCTTAGGGGAACACTGCTGGCGTTTTCTTTCGTCGGTTGTTGCCTATTAGTCGTTCCTTTGTCGCTCTCGGGTTATTTTCGCTATTGTTCGCAGCCGTTGATCAGCGTAATCCACGTGATTCAACGCATCCACCAGAATCGTTCTATCCTTCAAATACGGATTAAATAGAGATACCTGGTTGACGGTCAAAAAGAAGTTTGATCGTTCAGTAATAAATATTAGAATAATAACTTAGTGCCTAGAAACAAATTAACTCTAAGAATAAATAGTGACTAGAATAGATAAATATACTATATATTTGAAAATGTCATCTTGGCGCCGCCTCCACGAACAGCCGAACCGGAGCCGCAGCAACACCAAGGGAGGCAACAGTAAATTAAGTACCATAGCTTAATATTATTTTTTTTGTTTAACTATATTGCAACATGACTTTTTTATATTTACCTACATTAAAATAAATTACCCTAGAATTAGTTACCTTTAAATTAGTTACCCTTAGAATTAAGTGAACAATAAAACAAATTACATTATAATTACTTACCTTTGAACTAGTTATAAATAAATTAAGTGATCATTAGAATTAATTACCTTAAAATTACATACTTCTAATTTCAGTTACATAAAATTTAATTACATTTTTTTTGTTGTTACATTCAATTTATCTACCTTTAATAAAATACATTTACTTACCTTTAAAATTAATATACTGTTAATTACCTTTACTTACCTAAAAATTAATATACTTTAAAATACTTTTTCTTACCTTTAAAATTAATATACATTAAAATACATTTACTTACCTTTAAAAATTAATATGCTGTAAATTACCTTTACTTACCCAAAAATTAATATACTTAAATTACCGGTACTTCCCTTAAAAATGGAAATAATTTAAATTACCTTACCTTTCTAATTACAATTATCTACTTACCCATCAATTAAATTTATCGAAAGTACTTACGTTAGCTTACTATCCATTTCATAAGCGCTTATTTAACCTTCATGCTACCTGTAAAACATACTACTTTTTAAACAAAACAACAACATACACAATTACTTTCCTTGTATCAAGAACAAGAAACATACACTCCAGAATCCTGACGGAGTGAAGAACGTTCTCCAAGTCGTACGAACAATTTGTTCCTTGGTGATTTAGGGACAAATTTCGCATAAGTTCTCGTTTCAGATCCACCTCACCCGAAGATAGATCTATCATCGTTGGAGTTGGTAACGGCAGTAGCCGAGTTTAACTAACGGGTAAATTACTATAACTAGGGTATACATATATATATATATATAAATCGATTAAAAGTAGAATGAATCAAAAGGGAACACTTAGGTTAACTTAATTGGAGTTTCCATGACCCAAACGGGTAGAGTATTTTTATATATAACTAGTATTTTTTTCTAACTAAAGAATATGATCAAATAAAATCGATAGTAATGGTAACTTAAACAAATAATGGTGTAGTGTTCTCATTGGTTGGTGGGACGACCCATATAAGTATGGAATGTGGTCGTCAAAGGTTGGGAGGGCAAGGGATTCGACCATCTGAATCACCAGCAAGTGTGTGTGGTTGGTTTTCCGTTCCGCTTTCTTTCTCTTTTTCTTTCCCTTTCTTTCCAGATCTCACTTCTTCTTTTTTTTGCACGATAAAGTTTGTGTATGTCTAGATACTAGATGCAAATTCTGGCCTGGAAGTCAGTTTGATATCCAATCGATTGAGTCTAACCTCAATAATTTGTCAAGCAACTCACGATTAATCGACGATGGGCAATCGAGTCGCTATTCGCCGATCCTCAACACCAAGATCTCCCACGCGGTCATAATCTTCACTAACCCTTCGATCGATGCCGACGCTGCGGGTTTAGCGGATTAGTGCTCAAAATCCCCACTTGATAGCGAATCGATCAAATCCACCCGCCGATCAAATCTGCCTAGATCGTGTGAATCCATCCAGATGATCATCTGCCGTATCGTCAAAAAGGATCAACGGAAAAAGCAGCATCAAACTAAAGGCAACATCATCAGCCATTAGGTGCACTCAACCAAATCGGAAAACACCAGATTCGTGAGTGCCTGCAGCCAATAACCAGCAAAAAAAAACAACAAAAGAAAAAGGAGCATCAACACCAGCCAGTCAGAGTGAAATCTACTCGACCGTGATCGATCGCACCGGATCAAGTATCGGAGATTAAGCTTTATTGCTCTTCCCACGCAAGCACATCTGACCCAATCAGCAAACCTCCACCGCTTTGGATTGCGCATCACAGGCAGACATTTTCGACAGCTTAGGTATATCTAAACACACACAAAAGTTAAGTAAAAGAAATACGTATATATTCCTAATGTAAAGGGCATTCAATTGTTAAAAAAATTAGTAATTTCTTTCCCATTAGCATTACATTTAGCTATCAAGATCAACCAAATGCTGTGCACACAATCTGGGGTCATCGAACACAACCTTCAAATTTCATTTCGTCGAAAATAAACCAAAAAGCGCTGTGAGCTAAAAATCGTTGGTTCCCTTTTTTATCAATTGAACAAACTACCTATAAACTTTATTGTTGAACATTTTTAATTGACGCACGGTCGGTGCATTTTTTTTGTATGTGATTACGTTTTTTTGCCTCATTGATAAGAAAAATATTTTTTTTTTGTTTTGGTCATGCAAGTGCGTACCGTGTATTTGGGTATACTTATACAAGAATAAGAGTAGTGGGGCACTCAGCCTATCGATATGCTTTGCTACCGTAGTTAATTTTTTTTTTGATTAACATAGACACAAACTATAGTAAGTAGAATTGATCTTAATTTTTGGGTTGAAGTTTTTTTTTTAAATTAATTGATAACAATATACTCCATTGCGACACTAAACTCATAGTGTTATTTTTTTTTTGATAGAACATAAACTTGCTCTTTTTTCTTTAGTTAAGTATTCAGTTCTTGTAGATAGATTTAGTACTTTTCTTCTAAATAAGTATTGTTTTATGCTTAAAATTGTTATTTTAATTTCTGTTTCGGGCTGAATGAATTTTATAATGTCGAGGACCTAATCTTTTAAAGTGCTAGAGGGGAAAGTAATTGTCTATGGCTAAGAATATGAACAAAGTTTAGTTTTTCGTTTAGGGGCTATCACAAATAGTATAGCGGTGTATTAGTGAAGGATGGGCTCTATTCCATATCCAGGTAAGTAGCCTGTGGGAGGGCAACGCTTAGGAAACCAATCACACCTTCCGGTTTCCTCGATTTCAATCGGAAAAGAAAACACATTCAGCAGAAAGGTACATTACTGAAAAAAGTAAGCAAAATTTCAATTTGATAAAAGGCACATAACAGTAGTTTTACTCTCTTTTTCCAATACCTTGCAAAAATTTATGCATTTTTTCTTTTTATTTGAATAGTCGCACCTGTTTAATTTTTTAGTTAGCAAAAAGTGTTCGGGCAAAGGTCAGAGAAAATTTAATTCGGAAGTGTGACAAGTATTTCTTTAACGATTTTTTTTTAAATGGCAGCAAAAAGGGTTGAATTTGGAAGAAATGGTTACAGTTGAAGCTTACTTTCCGAAGAGCATTCTTATGGAAAAGTTTTAACGCCACAAGACAAGCGAAAAATTGAAAGACTAGCTTCTATTTCCGCTCAATTCACAAGCAAAATAAGTAAATTTGCTGGAGTTTGTTGTAGCAAATCCACTTAAAGCTTACAAAACTACAAAAAACCACAGCTCAATTTCGCACGCGGGCAACAGCGCCTTGAATTTGCAAGGGATCACATGACATGTCATGTGGACATTGAAGCGGTTTCAAGAAATTGGAGCAAAGTTGTCTTTTCGGACGAAAAAAAGTTCAACTTGGATGGTCCTAATGGCTTAAACTATTATTTTCATGATCTCCGGAAAGAAAAAATGTTTTTGAACCAACGTTAGTCGAGACAATGAGGAGTCATGGTATGGGGCGCAATTTCATATTATGGTGTTTTTGAATTGGTAATCCTTTCCAACAAAATGACTGGTGTTTCCTACAAAGTTCTTTTGGAAGCAGCTTTTCCCGAAATACATTTTTTTCGGACCCATTCCATGGATATTATAGCAAGATAATGCGCATATACACAATTCAAGCATTGTTAAGGAATGGATTAGTAGTAGAGCTGTGTCAATCGTGATTGATTCGATCTTTTTGACCCGATCACAATAAAGCATTGGTGATTGCAATCACAATGCCCGAAGTCAATCGTTCATCGAGTCAATACTTTTGTTCTGTTCTGACTAATTCATTTCTTTATTACTGATTTCTTATCTACTGAACCAATGTGTTAATATATCAAAATATTTTTATTTATTTCGGCTTATTTCGTTTTACCAACACATATTTGTTCTACAAAAATATCGCTTCTGTGCAATAACCTCCATTTCCTAATTATTCAAAGGCGTTTTGGTATTTTTGAGTGTATTCACTCTTACAATCCATTCGAATGTATCTGTCTCTATCGAAACTAAATTGAACGAATGATGATTGGGGTTTTTGATTGTATTGAAATTGAATGGAGCAATACAATACTCCCATGTCCCATCTGTCATTGATTGATTGAATGATTGATTGAAATGACCGAATCATTTTTTCAACCAATACTTGAACGATTCGATCATTAAATTTGAACGATTGAGACAGCTCTAATTAGTAGTGAAAACATTCAAATATTTCCCTGGTCGCTGCATTCGCTTGATCTTTATATTATTGAGAATATTTGGTCATGGTCAGTGCGAGAAGTTTAGAGAGGAGGCAAGCAGTATCAATACAAACAAGAGCTGATTGCAGTAATTAAAGCTTCTTGGGTTAAAAGTTTATATGACTCTCTATGAAGAATAGAATTTTTGAGGTTTTATCTAATGGTCGAGGCCGCATACTTTATTAAAAGTACATTTCCTATTGCTGCAAATAATACAACAAAGAATTAAGTCCTAAAACATAACTCAGGTGCCAGTATTCAATTGAACCGCACTGTATATCCCAGTTACAGCTTTTCGAAAGTGATAGAATATTCCCGACGGTTCGTGTATTAGAAGGTTCAATTAATGCGTAGTCTTGCTGCTAATTTCTACGTTACTATTTGGTCGCAGTTGGTATAAGAGGTAAGAAATAACCATAGGTGTCTGGTTTCTAAAGTTTTTACATTTTTCTTAGTCGCGCATTGTTGATTAAATTGCGCCAAAAAAATTAATTTAGTGAACAGGTTCAGAAAGGACTCTAGTCAATGTAGAAGTGACATGTGGTGACATTTAAAAATGCCATCAGCTGAAATAATGTCAAAAGGTATCAATTAAAAATGTCTGCAATAAAAACGCTTTCCGCACTTAAATTTAGAAGTAACTGCTTCGTAATGAACATCAAAATCCTATTCATGATTAAACGAAATTCTATCTAATATATAATCAGCCTGCTCTTCTGAGGACCCCCCTCATTCATATACCTCAATTTACCCAAATGCCCGAAACTATTATACTAATAATCAAATTGGAGACCCAAACATCAAATTAAGGACTTAACCAGATCAAACCAAGGCATTGAGGCGAAGCAGGTGCCATCCGCATTCAAATGTACTTACCATCTTCGAACTTATAGCACGGACACGCTGAGCTCTCATCGAAACTCGGACATTGTATACTGCTGCTGGTCGCAGGATACTGCATATTGGTCCCTGCTGCCGAAATATCGCCACCATTAATAGTTGCCTCTATTATTTGTTGCTGCACTTCTGGTGGAAGTGGATACTGTAATGAAGATATCGACGACGACGACGACGACGACGAAGAGGATGATGATTGCACAAAGGCTTTCTCCATGTTTGTTTTAGATGGAAGTGGTAGGAGCAGACATACTATCACTAGAGATGTCCTTAGGACTCCAAATAATTTCAAAATTTGTTTTGACCCCTGAACGATGGAAGCACTGCTGTTACTTTCACTGCCTCCTTTATGGCTCCACAGCATACTACATACTGACGGTGACCAACAACTACTAAAAGGACTACTACTGTTCCAGGCCATCATCATGTTGTAAGCATGTTCTCGCGTAGCAGGATAATAGAGCTGACGTTGATGATGATAGTGTAGCTCTTGGGGTTTCTCCTTCTTTTAAATGCACGCCGACAAACGACACTACTTGTGCAATTAATTTTCCAATGTCGTCCTCCAAGTCAAAATAACCGACACATATTGTTCAACTCGGTCTATCTGAAATGAAAAAGAAAAAAACGAAAAGATAAATTCCACATGTTAGCACAGAAGGAAACGAATGGTGGAAGGTTGAGAATGACAAGAAGATTTGAAAATCCCTAAGGTTTTCTATAAATTGCACAGGTCTTTTTTTATAAAGCACACCTGCCTTGGTGTGGCCTACTTATAAACTTTTGCACAAGTACCTACACCTACATAAATATACATCGGTAAGGGTGGAACGTTTTTCCGCGCAGCTACCCTTAAATCAGTTTTCAGCTTTATTGCCAACTTTCAGCATCAATGACGGTTACATTGCCATATCCACTCATACTCAATGTTCAAAGGTGCATACCAATCGCACACTGCTTCATCGAGTCGGTGTTAAAGGATTTCTTTGGCCCTGTGACTGCTGTTCAGCGGCTAAGGACTTATACCGAATTTATTGGGAAGTATAATGAAATAGGTATCCATAGATATTCATGAGAAGAAGGAGGACGAATCGCTGGATTGGATTTCTATTGCTACTAAAAGTGTCACCGGAATTTATATCTGCGATTTTGGTTAATGTGACTCGTGGTGGGGCAGCCAGCGTTGAGGGGACAACGTAACCGGGGAATGGTTCAACCTAATGGATTCTTTGATATTTACGGGTGGCTTTTTTGGCATCCATGTTAGAAGAATTAAATCATGATATATGATTTTTCAAATAAGGTCGTTTGTTAACAAATGGACTGGAAATATTGCTAGGTATTGGACGGGGCCTGTTTGTTTCCAAATGGTGCAAAACAAGGTAGGTTCGGGTCGAAATCAACGACGGTATGATAAGCCTTCGAAGATGTATGAGTATTCAACTACAATCGATTCTAAAGTATTAGGCGATCCATTAATGCCTATTAAGCCAAAAACCTGGATTCTACAACCATTTGCGTGTGCGAAGTGGAGCACACATATAATTTAACGCCGACTCCGAAAGCCAAATTTGAGAAGCCTTTCATGACAACAGATACTCCTGGGTGTCTGCCGGACTTTTGAAAGAGTTCTGGCAGTGGAAAAATGTTGGTGTTACTGGGCACGGTTTGATAAGAACCTGAGGCCCTTCAATCAGTAGTCGAACGCAATAACCATTGAGACACTGCGCCTAACATTGATTGAACTTTATTTATATTAAGGATGTGAAGGTCGCATATTCCAAGAATACTGAATTTTTCCACTGGGAATTCGTGTTTTCAAAATAATAAACAACATGTTGAAAAGAATGTAGAGGCGATGTAGTAGAAGTGTAATGCGGTCTATCGAATTCTTTTGCACTTCATAAAATCTCGCCTAAAAACTCAAGCGCTCGGCTGCTTCCTCTTTCGCAAAAAAACTTCACTGTTTTTAAGACACCAATCAGTCCGCATTTACTATGTTATTGGTTGCGTTTGAAGCTCAATTAGCCTTTACTCCTCTGCTGCTTCCAATGACATTCTAATCGAAATAGAACAACTATTTACTTTTTTGTCTGTCTAAGTACAAAACGTTAGAAAGATCTAAACGAATTTTAGGAGTATTTCGAGCAATTCATACAAAATGTTAAAGGAGTCAAAATACTCATTGGTTGTGCGTTGTCAGAAAAAGTGACTATTTTCAGAGACTATAATAAAAGCTGTCAGTCACTAATTAAAGCAAATATTTTCCCTGAATTTGATGTAATACTTTTAAAAACATCCATTAGTATGCATACAAATTTATTTTGACGAAGGGGTTTGTAATAAAATAAAATGTCAAACAAACTCTAGAACTTTCGGTCCCAGTGACCGTGCACAGGTACTCGTAAATATGTTTTTTAGCGCATGTATAATAACTGTAAAAGGAATTGTTTCTTCAGACTTGAGAACTGGATACCGCCAAAAGATGTAGGATTAAAATACAACAAAGCTTAGATTCAAAATAATCGAGTAACAGTGCCTCGTTGGCACACGTTAGACGTTAATGTAGACATGGGTACGGATTTGAGTGAAGGGGACCGTACCGTACCTACTGCAGTTGTGCGTCGAGAATACAAAAAAAAACCATTGCAGGGTCGGATTTTGTTACACAGATGTCTTTCTGGAGAGACTTGGTGGAAGAGATGAATGGCGACAACGAGCTATAGTCAAAAGTGAGCGAGGTTTTGGCAACGCTGAAAGTGTTAAGTCAAAACAAGGTACCTACGCAGTTCAATTAACTTAAAAAAATACTTTTTAGGCTATTCAGAGGGTTAGGTACTCTACAGTGCCGAGGCCATAATTACGAATTACGATTCTCGTTGCGTGACGATGGCTGCTACTAAAAAATAATTACAAGTTACGAGATCGGTCGCAGCTCGCAGCTATCATTAGTCTAACCACATCATTTCAGCTGTCGTTACGTAAAGATGGAAAGCGAGTGAAGGTGATGGAAACTTTTTTGAATTCTTTTATTTACTTCGATTTTCAATTTAATGTTTTTACTGTCAAATATTAGGAATTAAAAACAATTTGTTCAAATAAAAAGAAATCACATTCATTTGTTTGAATTTAAAAAAAAATATCACACAAAATGTTTATTGATATTGCATTGTTTATGACTTTTATATTTGTACGCGGCGTTTGAATGGTTTTTTGGAATAGAGGCAAGTCTAATTTGCCTTCTCAGGATTATCAATTTCGTTGCCACTGTTTAAACAATAATCGTTTATTATTGCATTTTAAAACAAAATTGTAACACATCTTGAATCATTTCACTTTGTTTTGGGATTATTTGTGACATTTGTCATTACGCGTGAAGATGGACGCGTTTCAAAATGATGGAAAATTGTAGCTTACTTCCATTAAGAATGACAATTTTTTCATGTCGTTGTTCTCGTTATTCGTAATATGTACAGGTCATAGGTATCGTTACACAAAATCATTCGTCCTAACACTCGTCTCGTAATTGTAATCAGGGCTCAGAGGCGCAATCAAGAGTGATAATTTATTTTTCAGGGGCTGCTTTTATACAATTATTGTTGTTTGGCTGCAAGAGTTTTTATTTTATCTTGCTGTAGAGCTTTTACGGAATGCTATAATAAAGTGGCGACATCGCCAGCAAAAGATTTTATATTTAAATATAAATTTTTTAATTTGTTGACATTAATTATTATGTCAGTTCCTTATAAAAAAAAAAATATATTAAATTAATTAATTCCTCAGAGTGAATGTGATGTTAGGTACAATCGTTATTTTCTTTTATTGATCAGCAGGGTAGCTATTAACATTCCCTAGGGTTATTACGCAGCCGCATTTCTTTGCTAATTGCATTTAGCAAAAAAGTTGACAAAAAACGAAATTACTTTGTCAAAGAAATTTGACCGTGGTTTTCCTGCTGTTTTTGTTTATATTTAATGTGATAACTCGCAATACGAAATAAAAAAAAATTAAATTACTTGATTGTACCTAATAGAATAGTTTTATTTATCGTTCTAATAAAGATAGAAAAATTATTTAATTTTTGTTCATATTTATAGTCCCTAATTAACATAAAAACTAAACTTTTATAGCGACATTTCACTTTTGAACAAAGACGGCTTCGGTAGTGTACGGCAATGATTTAACAAAAAAATATTTGTAAAACTACTTCGAAAATCTGATTTGATATGCAAATTCGTTCTAAGTTGTAGATAGTATGGTACGAGCTAAAATGCTAAATTTCTTTGAACCAACTTCTTCTATTTCTGCGCTTGGAAGCTGCTTATGGACATTGTGATAAAAAACAAATTCCCACGAGATATTAGCCCACAACCCTTAATACGAAGTTTGAATAAAAAACGTTCACTCGTTGTCGCAGGAGGCCAGGTAATGGACGGAGATATGTATAGACACACGGATCGACAGACGCGACGGACTACGGGACAAACTTTTAAAGTCGTATTTAATATACTTTTTTGTATTTTTACTATACTTATACCTAATACTCAGTTTAAGTTTGAAAGTTCTTTAGGCACTACAGTATAGGAGAAAGTAAAAAAGGGGACTGTATCCTTCTCTTTTCTGTATTTCCGTTTCCAACTTCCGGAAGCTACAAATAATTACTTAACTTACAAAATTCCCCACAAAATATTTGACAATTCCTTCATGAACTTGATAATCACTTTAGCCCCAATATTACATCCTTGGAAGTTTCACCAAATACAACGTCATGTTGCAGCTTAGCACAATCATTTCTGCGCCAAATGCTGCACGAGCCAACTTTCATTAAAATCTCATTAGCATCATGCAGGTTGTCATCATCCACTGGAAGCGGCAACTTAACGGAAAAGGAAATACACGAAGCACGACTACTAGCAAAAACTCTCGCTCCATATAAAAAAAAATCCGGAAAAGGAAAACTTAAATCTACTGGCTGCGAGTTTACACAACTTTTCAAATATATTCTAACAGCAAACGAGAACACATTTGCTCACCTTTTTTGACAAATAAGATCTGCACGTGCAAACCAACATTAGAGGTCCTGTAAAATGTTACATACTTCAGACACATGGAAACAATTTTTTTCTTCTGAGGGTGAGAATTATGATTGCAAAATTGTTCAGATAGACATTTATAAAACAGAAAATAAGTACTAGTTTCGACATTCAAAATTACTTTTCGCCAATTTAAAGGATGATCAAAATAAGGAAAACAATTTCATTGCTCTTTACATACTTTAAATAGAGAAACTAAACTACACTCAGTTTGCTTAAGGAACAAAAAAAAACAGAACGTTTGCCATTTATTTTTTTACAAAACAAAAGTCAAAGCAAAGGCACACACAATCGGCCATTCTCCATCGCATTGGAATGAA
The DNA here is from genome assembly GCA_949715645.1 of Portevinia maculata. Classification (NCBI taxonomy): domain Eukaryota; kingdom Metazoa; phylum Arthropoda; class Insecta; order Diptera; family Syrphidae; genus Portevinia; species Portevinia maculata. Next base: position 20,506,640 of record OX454526.1, on the reverse strand, counting down.
AAATTGAGCTAAGTAGCGCAAATGCTTGCACTGGTGAGTACGAATTTTTACTCTTTGCAGCAGGATATGCTCGTACAAAAAAAAATAGAAATTTCTCATTCTCGGACAGTAATAGATGTAAAAGGAGAAAAAGCAAGCAAAGAACCTGCCCTGAAATACAGATATAAACAAATTTAACATCGCGAAAAATATGTTCTTCCTTTGTACTTTTGGTCCTGATTGTACAATTTCATATTTTATTCAAAGAGTCTTTCTTGTGCGCTCTCCTGATGTGCGATAATTTCCGGGATTCTGCTTAGAGCTTTTTTTTCTTATTTTCATTATTGTTTTCCATTTGTTGTCTATTTCAGAGTTTTTCATTATTATGTTTTTTCCAGTCCTGTTTTGGCCTTTTCGGGAAAGCTACGAGGATAGCATAAATGATATAAATGCCCAGGATAACGTTTGGACAAATCGTGTAATAAAAATTTCATTTGTCAGCAAAAGTTAGTTCAAATGTCAGTCACGGGTGAAGACGGGCGGAGTAGCTCGAAACATATGTATGTCAAAAGAGGGTAATGAGGGCAAATAACCAGTGCATTGAGTTTTACGCGCGGTTCCTTTTATGTTTTTTTTTTTTTATGTTTTTTATTGGCGTTTAGATGACTGCAGTTCAAGCGGTGTGGAATATTTATTAATGGTACTTACAGATGTTACAGCAATTTCGATGGAGATTAGACTGTCAAAAAGTTGCCTTTAGAAGAGGCAGATATGGGTTTTTTCTTTGGAACCAACAACAGGTAAAGTAAGTTTGCATCAGCAGTCGCGTTTGAAATAAAATTGATAAATTATTATTGAGAGCCTGGAGGAGTGGATTGTAGTTTGAATTATGTTCATTTCTTTAAGAGAATTTCTGCGACTCTACCAAAACCGACACACGTAGATCGTAAATCTTTTCCAGTTGGAGCGAGTTATGTCGTTACCTACTGCCGGTCTTTCTAGTTGGTGTGTCTATAAAGTCGGCCTTTTGACTGTAGTTTTTTTTTTCGTCTTATTCGCTTCCTTATATTTGAAGATAATCCTTAAGTGGGAAAGATTTGATTTTATTGACGCGTAGAAGACACATTCAGCTTGAGGGAAGAAGTTTCAGATTTGGAAAGTTTTGACTTCTATAAATCTTCTTTTCTTCCCTAATAACAACAATTGCCATTAAAAGCCCTGACTTAAATAACTTTTTCGGAAAGGTCTTTCTGAGATACAAATACCTACCATGAAAGTGTTTAAAGGTTTGGTTCTGAACTTCTAATAATTGTCGGATTGTGGAAGCCAAGGAAAGATGTTGCTGCTATAAATTTTAATAAGGTTGAATTATTAAAGTTATTAGGTATCACTTATCCATCACTTATCATTTATGTTGATGTCACTATGTCAGAAACTTTCACGCAAGTGCCAACAACAGCTGTCCAAATGTTTAACTCAATTGGCTTAACTATGTGTGAACGCATAGAAGACGAACACAAAACATTAGCGCATCACCAATTGAACTTGGATGGTTTTATGTCAGTAACAACTGCACAAAGTTTCAACTCAATGAGATGAACGATGCGCAAACGCATGGAAGATGAATAAAAAAAAATAATTTTTATATATAAGAATTATTATATATAAGATTACATAGAGCGAGTGATATGTTTACCACAATTAATATACATTGTTTGTATGGAAATGATATTTGCCCGGCAGCCCATGTAAATATGTATATGTCAATTGATATAAAAGTTGGTATGCTGCAGCACCATAAAGTGGTGCGTTATACCTAGTCTATGAATCTCAAACGGATATACCTACAATCCATTTATATTTATATAGGTACTAGCTGACCCGGCGAACTTCGTACCACCTAACAGTCGATTCTTTGATTTTTTATTTTTTTCTAATACATATTCTGCTATTCGGGACACCGGGTCAGCTAGTAAAATAAAAAAAAAAAAAAAGTAGATTAGTCAACAATTACATGTCAAAAAATAAAAATTATAAAACACTTAAAATTCTTTTAATAGTCAGTAAAAAATCACAATGAAAATTACAATTTCTGATTTCTTATTATGATACCTATTTATTATATTTCATTTTATTTTTACTTATTCTAAATTAAGTTTCATTTTTATTGTAGTACGAGTATCTACTTTATGGTACACGATACTTTTTGTTTGATTACCTGGCGCGTAAACAAACAGAGCAGATGGTTTTCCAACACGGGAACAGGCAACATACAATTGACCATGCGAGAAACATGGGTTTTCTAGATTAATACCACAAACACTTAATGACTGCCCCTGGGTTTTATTTATAGTCATAGCGAAAGCAAGCCGTACTGGAAACTGTAGTCGTATAAACTCGAATGGTACGTCAGTCGGAATCATTGGGATGCGGGGTATCAAAACGTCGTCTCCTTTATACTTTCCTTTCAATATGATTGCTTCTATTACGTTATTCAGGCGACAATCCTGGCAAATCAAGTGGGTTTAAAAATCCCGGTGGATAGTTCACGACATCATCTTCAATAGTTGCCGTATCAACTGATTTATATATCCTCATTTCGCCAGGAATTTCATCTTGAATTTTGAAATTTAATACATTTACATCAGTGTTTTTGGCATTTCGGGTTCTTCTGTCTAAATTTATCCGCCGCCTTATAGGAGGCATATTTATTAAGTGACAAACACACAACACTTTTTTACTTGTATACAAATTTGTGACTTTTAGATTTAGTAGTATTATAGATGCACAGCAAAGAGACGTAGGTATACATTTCAAGTGACATTTCAAATTAGATTTTGATTTAGATTATACGATACTAACGTCACTCAATTGTTTTGCCTTCCCGGAACCCCTCTACTAACACTTACACTTTATGGTATGGTATTATAGTTCAAATTGAGTTATTGAAAATTTTTGTTTTTGACTTTTTCAGGCAATTTTTAAAGTTTTTCTCTTCTTGATTGAGAAATCAAAGCCTTCTTCACCTTGCCAAAATATAATGGGATATTGCAGTGTATGAATATAGAAAAGTATTGTTTTTAGACTTTTTCAGGTAATTTTTTAAATTTGTCTCTCTGTAAGAACCATTCTCGTACTTCAAGGAATATTATAAAAAAAGAATTAGCAAAATCGGTTCAGCTGCTCTCAAGATTTGCGCTTAGCAACACATTCAGCGATTCATTTTTATATTGTAGATATATAGATTACATATAATATTAAGAGAATATAAGATCGTAACTGTAATAATTTTACAACTGTCCGATTGAACTTAAAACCTACTTATACTTGAATAACAATTGGAAATACGGAAGGTTTGCTGAAAACGTTGTTATTGCCAATACCACTAAAAGAATTTGAAATCGAAGAAATTGATGATGAAACATTCGATGTTGACATTGGTGACTGGCATGGTGCGGTCGATCCAGCTGAAATATCACGGCAGCGCGTGAAACCTACTTCGGCAAATACTGCAAGAAGAATTGTCAAAATTTAACAACGATAAAGATCAAACGGTCCACGGAACATCACTTACGAGTGTCTCTGACGCAATTGTACAGCTTCCGATTGCAAGCATTGGTGAAACGTCTGCAACTGGTTCCTAATTTCCCGCAAACTTCGGCCGTACTTGATATGTCGCACTTTATGGTGCAGACCTTAACTGCCTTAGATTGTGATGAGGTAAAGACGACTATAAAAACTGAAAGTTATCAATATAAGTGTACTGCAATAGATCTAAGGAAATGTGAATAAGCACCAAAAGTTAGGAGTGCAGTTTTAGATTTCATTTTTTTTAGTTTAGCTGATTTTGAATTACTGTGACTTGACTGACGCTGAAATGTGTTCTACGACTGATGACATTTGCCACTTATCCGCATCATTTTATATTTATTCTTTCCTTTCGAAATAAACAATGCAGATAACCAATTGAATCTTTTTAAACATAATGAAACTGCTCGTTCTAAATAAATTGGGCCGATTTCGTTCTGCTACAATGTAGTTCTCAAATGATTATTTAGTTATGCCCGATAACCGATTTTTTATTTGTTTCCAAAATTGGATGAATAATTAAGTAGTATGTCACAAAAATTAGGCCAAGTGTTTTTTTTTATTTGTTTTATGTACTCGTATCTTAGTTAAACCAAATATGTAAAAAAGAACGAAGAAAAATAAGTAAGACAACTTAGCCTAGTTTTTGACGTCGGTCGGTACTACTCAATTATTCATTCAATTTAGAAAAACAAATAAAATCTGTTCTTGCGCATAAATAAATAATTAACAGTGTAAAGGCTGTTGGCAACCCGAGACTCGCCACCTTCGTTCGTCGACTTTTAAGCCGCTTATGAAAGCATTTATATTCAGGAGCTCTACATGGCGATGACCGAATGCGAGCGTGGAGACGCGTTGTAAGGCAACAGGCAAGACACTTAAAAAGACGGAGTATAATGTGTAGTTTGGAAGCAGCTTTTCCGAATAATCCGAAACTTGCAAAGAATTTTGGCTGCACTCTGGTGATTAAAAAAAAATTAAGTTAGTAAAAAAACTTACAACGAAAACTTCTTCTCTTTACTTACATGATTCGCGAAAGACTGACAAACATCCAAGAGTATCAATTGTCATGCGATACTTCTCAAATTTTCCGTTTGCAGTCGGCGTTTAATTGCAGGTCCCTTCCATTTGACACAAGCAAACGGTTGGAGAAGCTAGGTTTTAGACCTTATAAGGGCCGTTAATGCCTGAAATTTATTTATTTGTCTTTTGTCGCTTTGATTATTCAAGGCCTTAGAGGCTGGGTAATCCGAAAAGGAAAGTAACGAGAACGTGACATAAGGCCATACGTTAAAATACGACCTTATGCCACATGGCCTTATGTCTCATGGCCTTATGTCTCATGGCCTTATGTCATGACACCGATACTGCTAGTTCTTCATCATGGCACCGAGTGATAACCAATAAGCATGGAAGGAGAGATTATTTGGTTCTTTCGGGCGAAAAATACTAGTGCGTGCGAGGAGGGTGAATGGAGAAGAAGATACAAACCACGAACCCTATGAGTTGTACCAAGAAACTGATGTAAACGCAAAAGCTCAAACACATCGACTACATTAGCTCGGCCACATCGAATGAATGGACAATTATGATCCAGCGAAGAGGATCTTAGAAGCCACGGTTCAAGACCACAAGGAAGAGACTCTTCACGGGTGAAGTCGGGAACATCTTCTAGCAACTACTATTTTCTATAATGAAATGCGGCGCTTTTTTGCTTTTTTTGTTTTTTTTATTTTTTATAATAAGCGCGCACTAAAGGGATTTGTTGGGACCCTTAAAATTTAATAGCTACACAGCGCGGGCGTTAAGGAAATTAGGGTGAGACGTGGGTTTTGCTTTAATGACAGGAGCATTAAAATTCCACTCTATTGCTTTTACCCCACTGAGTTATGCTGTTAAGATCGGAATTTAATGAGCTTAACATACGTTGCCGTTCCAGTTTCACACCCGAAGATGAGGGGCGTGACCCAAGAAACGAATATGAGAAGCTTAGGGTACTGTCATCAGCAAAGGAATGGATTGGATTAGAAGTAACAGACAGGAGATCATTTATAAAAATGAGAAAGAGAGTCGGGGACAGAACAGAGCCTTGGGGGTCACCAGCATTTATTTGGTGAGTTGCAGACTTGAAGCCGTCCAAAACAACTTGAATTGAACGTTTCGAAAGGTAATTTCTAATCCATTGAAGAAGAGTATCATTGATTCTAAATGCACGCATTTTCGACAAGAGAGCTTGATGCCAAACTCTGTCAAATGCCTTTAAAATATCAAGCGCAATAATCTTACTTTCACCACCCTGATGAAGAGATTGGTTCCACTTTTCGGTTAGATATGTCATTAAATCACCAGTGGACCTGTTGCTGCGAAAACCATACTGCCGGTCATTAAAAAGTTTTCGCGATTCAAGATATTTCATTAGCTGACGGTTTATCAACGTTTCCATGACCTTAGAAAGAAGCGACGTAAGTGCAATTGGTCGGTATCTTCAGGAGACTCTTTCAGTTCTTCTTCTTCCCCTTTGATAGCGATCGGATTCCTATATTTCTGTTGCCATCTAGTCTACTGTAGGGTTCGTCGCTTCAACCTCAAAACGATTCTTCAAAGTTGGCTTCTAAAAAGTGCTCTTTCAGCTATTTGTTCTTTGTTAATTTGGACTACGTTGTTCAAATAATATTTCAAATGTTTGGCACAGTATAACATCAATTTCCTGTTATCGTAGGTGTTGGTGGGGCCATTCTCTTTTCCCCTGACCCTCCTTGTAAACTCCCTCTTTTATTGGTCTGAAGAAGTGGAGGGGCATCCAATGTCCCATCAGCCATTGGTCCAAGTCTCTGGAGTCTTGGGGAGCAACCACCACAGGTGACTTGAAGGGCAGGAGGCCCAGACCAAACAGAAGCGATGAACCAAAACAGACGGACGGTCTGTGGATTCGAAGACGGACGGTCTGTGAAAGCGGATACAGACGGACGGTCTGTGAAAATGACTACAGACGGACGGTCTGTAAAGGCGGAGTACACGTTAAAAGCACTCTGCAACCAGACGAACGGTCTGCGACGGCAGGGTGGAACCGACACCACAAACCGAAATGTCCACCCCGCAAACTTATATGAAATTCGCGGGCGCGGGCGGACGGCCCGAATAGTCAAAGGCCCAAAAGCGAATCATAATCTACCACAGACACTGTAGGGAGCCCACAGCTCCGTCGTGGGAGCGCCGAAGGAGCAGCAGAGGAGTGCGGGCGGACGGCGCTGTGAAACACCCTCACAACAAACACAAAATCAACAATACCGGCGGCAAAACACAAACGAGAAACACAAAACATATCACCGTGAAAACGAGAAGGGGGGACGGTAAAAGAACACCCCCAGCACAAGTCAACAATGACATTGGATGTCTCGGCGGACAGCGCACCAAACTTGGCCGAGACACAAATTTAACGATGGCCGCGAGCCCAACGTAAATTAAACTTCTGTAAGGATTGACAAACGATCGGCATGCCCCTTTCCCCAACAAAAATGGTTATCTTTGGAAAAAAGGTCGCCATTCTATTCCTCCTGAAATTATCCGAGAGATTTTGATCGTTTTATCTTGGGAATATTATTTAAATTAACCACAAATGCAATTGGGTGCATTTTGTTGGAAAACTATTTTTCTTTCTCGAATGCACTTTTGTTTACTTCGTGAACTTTCAAAAAGGGTATGTTAGAGTAATGGGCGAAATCACTGAGTGAGAGGTCACCTGAATGGCGTGAGAACATTAGCGGGATGTGAGAGTACATAGTGTAGTAGAAGTGGACATGGACCGCCAAATGTCTAAGTATGTGTGAGGATGGGGGAGTACGCAGCAGTTGACCACGTCAGCCCCACAGCTGAATGGCCATGTGAGAACTGTCGTTGGCTCTGCTTCCCCATATATGTATGGACGTGTGAGTGAGGATGGCGGCCGACTGAATGGAAAAAGTCAGCTGGCAAATCACTTCTTGGTTGACCAGGCAGAAAAGTAGTCGAAGTTTTGGATGTTATCGTCCAGAAGGGATTTTGTCGAAGAAAAGTAAAAGTGAACAAAAGAAGTTCGAGGAAGAAGATAGGCGTGGAAAATTACTTGGGTGCTCCGGATAATTGCAGGAGCAATAGGACAATTGTTGTGTAAAAGTGAACAAAAGAAGTTCGAGGAAGAAGACAGGCGTGGAAAATTACTTGGGTGCTCCGGATAATTGCAGGAGCAATAGGACATCGTACCCAACAATTTTGCAGGAGGAATGAAAAAGGAGTTAAGACAATTAATTCAGGAAAATAGCTAAGTACATACTATATTAGTTGGTTAAGAGTGGTAGATAGTGAAAAGAAAAATTATAATCCTCGGTAGGGTAGTGCCCTCGAAACTTCCCGGGAAAAAACGGGACACGCGACCCATTAATTTTGGAATATTTTCCATCCCTCGGGAAAAGTGATCGTGCGTCATTCCGGGATTTTCTTTTATTCCAACTCGACTGTGCAGTTAACCCCAATAAAACTTGCCGTGCTCCATCGGAGCTTTATAACGTCGTGGAAAAAAAATTGCTTTTATTTCTTTTGGATTTCTTCGTTTCGCTAGTTTTCTTTGGGTCGAATATTCCTGGTTTCACAATTAACCTTAAAATTGTGTGGCGCCCATTTTTGTTAGAATTATTTTTCAGATCCTTGATCTACACGGGAATATAAATTCTATATTGCCCACCACAGTATGTACCTACGCTTTCCTTTGTTGCGAGTATCAAAATTATTATTTTTCTTCCTGAACCCACCCCGTGCTGAGTTACCGGGAAACCAGCACTTTTATCTGTTGGCTGTTCCACTCATTCCTTTCGTTGACAGTTCGGTAATATTTTGTTTCGGCGGTGGCGGCCGCAAATTTCTATTAAATTTAGTTCGTTTGTTTTCCGCCAAGTTAGCATACTGAAAAGTAGTTTTCTCGCGAATAGTAAATAGTGCAACAGTGTGGTTAAATTGTGGTAGTTGATGCATCCTGTTATTCGTTTTCTGGTACTGAGGATGTGGGATGATAGGTATACGTAACTGGTTTACGTGAAATTTTGTTTGCATATGTCGTGCGGCGCTCCTCATGCCAGCATAAAAGCATGGTTCACTTGTTTTTGAAGATGTATTGTCCTTTGTTTAGCCATGCCACTGTAATTTGTGGACCAAGTTGTGAGATTATTCTTCAATAATTTGCACAATTTTTCCCATTCCCACCTATTCTATGGCATCGATGTGTTTGTTGCGTTTATTGTGGCATACAAGTAAATTTCTGATCCGCGTCTGTCAGTCAGAATGTACTGGATATTTCCAACTTAATATTTGATACTTTGTGAAAAGACTTGTGGACGTGTTCTAAGAACAAATTCTTTCTACGGTGTACCCTAGCCCATCTAAATACAAATAGTTCCGTTCAAAGTAGCTACAGGATTTTTTTAGATTTTATTTTTAGAAAAAGCAACATTTTTTTTTGATATCCAAATTTCAAGTCACTTCCGTTTTTCTTTGACTTCTGGTCACTTTGCTTCAAAAGCTCTGCGAACTTTTCAAAAGGAGATTGTATTTGAATTATTGGAACTCACTGCGACCGAAGAAGCGTTCGACACCGATCCTGATCCTGATCCTGATTTAGCTCCAGATCCAGATACTGATTCAGATCCAGTTCCTGATGCTGATTCAGATCCAGTTCCAGATCCAGATCCAGATCCAGATACTGATCCAGATTCATATATTGATCCAGATTCAGATCCAGTTCCAGCTCCAGATCCAGATCCAGCTCCAACTCCAGATCCAGATTCAGATCCAGATCCAGATCCTGATACAGTTCCAGATCCAGATCCAGATCCAGATCCTGATTCAGATTCAGTTCCTGATCCAGATCCAGTTCCAGATCCAGCTCCAGATTCAGATTCAGATCCAATTCCTGATCCAGATCCTGATTCAGATCCAGTTCCTGATCCAGATCCAGATCCAGACTCAGATACAGATCCAGATCCAGATCCTGATTCAGATCCAGTTCCTGACCCAGATCCAGATTCAGCTCCAGATCCAGAGTCAGATCCAGTTCCTGGTCCAGATCCAGCTCCAGCTCCAGATCCTAATTCAGATCGTGTTTCTGATCCAGATCCAGATCCAGCTCCAGATTCAGATGCAGATTCAGATCCATTTCCTGATCCAGATCCAGCTCCAGCTCTAGCTCCAGATCCTGAAACAGATCCATTTCCTGATCCAGATCTAGATCCAGGCCCAGATTCAGATCCTGTTCCAGATCCAGCTCCAGATCCAGATTCAGATCCAGATCCAGATTCGATTCCAGATCCAGTTCCAGCTCCAGATTCAGATTCAGATCCAGATCCAGCTCCAGCTCCTGATTCAGATCCAGCTCCTGATCCAGCTCCAGATCCAGATTCAGATTCAGATCCAGTTCCTGATCCAGGTTCAGATTCAGATCCAGATCCAGATCCTGATTCAGATCCAGTTCCTGATCCAGATCCAGATACAGATCCTGGTCCAGATCCAGATCGTGATCCGGATCCAGACCCAGATTCAGATCCTGATCCAGATCCAGATCCTGATGTTGATGTTGATGTTGATGTTGATGTTGATGTTGATGTTGATGTTGATGTTGATGTTGATGTTGATGTTGATGTTGATTTTGATGTTGATCCTGATGTTGATCCTGATGTTGATGTTGCTGTTGATCCTGATGTTGATGTTGATCCGGATCCTGATCCTGATCCCGATGTTGATGCTGATGTTGATCCTGATCCTGATGTTGATGTTGATGTTGATGTTGATGTTGATGTTGATCCTAATCGTGATCCTGATACGGATCCTGATCGTAATCCTGGTATTGGTACTGATGCTAGTATACCCGACATGCACGGTCCGCTTGTTCCAACTGGAATACCATGACAACTGTCGAGATCTGCGTCAGCAAATGCTGCAAAAGTAATGCCAATAAATAAAAACCGTAAAAGTCAAACGGCTAGCACTTCTTTTTTTTTTTTTTTTTTTTTATAAAAAAAGGAAATCCAAATCCCAGAGCACTCAGACTCGGTAACGGTCCATTGTACTACCAGGCAGAAATCCTCCTTTTGGTGTAGAGGCATGTGATTGGGCGTATGTTGTTGTTCCCCATGGGGATTGAACCTGCACCGCACGGGTCACAAGCCAACACACTAACCTCTACACCGTCGCCACCCTTCGGCTAGCACTTACAACTGCCTCTGACACAATTTTATTGCTCCCGATTGCAAATATTGATGAAATATCTGCAAGTGCTGCCGGATTTGCCGCAAACTTGACTGCTTGTTGGTTTGTATGTTGTACTGCAGATCCTATAAGCCTCAGATTGTGACATTGTCAAGAAGACTATCAAAGCTAAAAGATATTAATATAAGTTAATTAATCATGGTTAAAGAAAAATACCCACCAATAACGGAAAATGCTGTTATAGATTTCATGTTCGGTTCTATTTCTTTTGAATTCCTATGACTTGAATGAAATTGAGTTCGACTCTGATGAAATTTTGCACTTCTGGGATCGTTTTATACTTGTGCCTCCCGTAAATGCTAAATTCAATACCGAAAACCACTTGAGTCTATTTGCCATACGCAATAACAATTGTTGCATCCAGCTCCAGCTCAAACTTTCATCATTACTCTATTGAATGATTGAATAAACAACAACAAGTTGTGATTGCTACCACGTGAAGTGGAACAGCACTGAAATTTTCTCGTTTTTCTATGGAAAAAGTGAGTTTCTGTGTAGTTTTTTCAATTCACGGGACATGTTTATTGTTTTTGTTAATAAAAATATAATATAATACGATTATCTTCACAAAACATTTGTTTCAACTGTCAATCGTATTTGCAGATATATGCTGTACATATTTTGTTTTATGCTGCTGTTTTTTTATTTACAAAAATATTAAGTACAAGTGCTCGTGACTCTTGTAATCGATTTGACAGATTGTTTGCGGCGCGATAAACAGCGGAAGCAACATGTCCGCCATTTTCCTTTGCTGGGAGGGCGACGATCACTAAACTTTTATACATTTTTTTTTAATTCATAAGTAGTATTTTGTTAAAGATACCTAATCATATTTCGTTTATATAGCTAACTTTCGTAAATAGCTTTGAAGGTGTAATCCAAGCATGAGAGAACAAACTGTATGCTGTTTGTACGATCGTCGGTCAAATTATTTCAGCTTTATTTGACAAAATTGACTGGAAACAATAAAATATGGCGGTGGCTGAAAGTATGGATATGACACTTGTATTAATAACGGAATTATTTCTCTGTTCATGGTATTCTACATTTGTCATTATACAAACAATATAGAATAAAATAAACCCTAGTTAAACAAACCAAATCCAAAATAGCATCAGCTGCAAAAACCAGTGCGTTAAAAAATTGGTGATCGAATTCAACTAATCAAACAAAATGGTTAGTTTCCGTAACACATATATGCAACCAATCGATGAAATCTGCAAAGTCTAGTAACATTGGAAGAATAACGAATAAATCGATTTTTTTTGTCAATTTTTGCAGGTAGTAACGTTTAAGAAGCAGTATATTTATATGCAGATAGGAAGATCGCGCGTTTAAGACCTATTAAGCGATTAAACACAAACGAAAACATAGGGAAAGGCTACAGTCCGCTTAGGCGAACTGTTGGATTATCCTTCAATAATTTGCACATTTTTCCCCATTCCCACCTATTCTATGGCATCGATGTGTTTGTTGTGCTTATTGTGGAATACGAGTAAATTTCTGATCCGCGTCTGTCCATTGGAATATATGTACTGGATATTTCCAACTTAATATTTAATACTTAGTGAAATGACTTGTGGACATGTAAGGTCATCTAAGATAAAATTCTTTCTACGGTGTACTCTGACCCATCTTAATATTACTACAAAAGTTACTACAGAATTTAGACTTTATTTTTAGAAAAACTCATTTTTTTATATCCAATTTTTCGGTCAGTTCCGTTTTCAAAAGAAGATTGTATTTGAATTATTGGAACTCGCTGCGACCGAACAAGCGTTCTAATGAATTAAACAACTATGAAATTTATGTTATTTGGTTTTATGACAACCTTGTTGATCCCGATCCAGATCCAGATCCAGATCCAGATCCAGATCCAGATCCAGATCCAGATCCTGATCCTGATCCAGATCCAGATCCAGATCCAGATCCTGATCCTGATCCTGATCCAGATCCTGATCCCGATCCCGATCCTGATCCTGATCCTGATCCTGATCCTGATCCTGATCCTGATCCTGATCCTGATCCTGATCCTGAGCCAGATCCTGATCCAGATCCAGATCCTGATCCTGATCCAGATCCTGATCCTGATCCTGATCCTGATCCTGATCCTGATCCTGATACTGATACTGATCCTGATCCTGATCCTGATCCTGATACGGATACTGATACTGATCCTGATCGTAATCCTGGTATTGGTACTGATGCTAATATACCCGACATGCACGGTCCGCTTGTTTCAACTGGAATACCATGACAACTTTCGAGATCTGCGTTGGCAAATGCTGCAAAAGTAATGCCAATAAATAAAAACCGTAAAAGTCAAACGGCTAGCACTTACAAGTGCCTCTGACACAATTGTATTGCTCCCGATTGCAAATATTGATGAAATATCTGCAAGTGCTGCCGGATTTGCCGCAAACTTGACTGCTTGTTGGTTTGCATGTTGTACTGCAGATCCTATAAGCATCAGATTGTGACATTGTCAAGATGACTATCAAAGCTGTAGGATATTAATATAAGTTAATTAATCATGGTTAAAGAAAAATACCCACCAATAACGGAAAATGCAGTTATAGATTTCATGTTCGGTTCTATTTCTTTTGAATTCCTGTAGCTTGACTGAAATTGCGTTCGACTCTGATGAAATTTTGCACTTCTGGGATCGTTTTATACTTGTGCCTCCCGTAAATGTTTAATTCAATGTCTATAACCACTTGAGTCTATTTGCCATACGCAATTGTTGTTTATGTGGTTTTACTATGACAATGATAACAGACGTGCAACCAGACTGCCAAACTTTCGTCTTTACTCTATTGAATGATTGAATGAACAAAAAGTTGCGACTGCTACTACGTGTAGTGGGGGCTGGTGTAACAGCGCTCTTAACAGCGCTCTCGACCAGTGTCAAGTCATTCTCTTTGTTAATAATGCTATCAGGAACATATAATATATAGAAACCGAATTCATTAAAATACACTTGTGAGTGCTTTGAAAAATGTTGATGTGTACATTGAAAATCGATAAAGAATCAAAACCTCAAAACCTTCTGGCATAACTGAACTTGTGGCTCGATAGTAGATTGCGTAGCGTGCTTACCTGAGTCCCGACAGCAAAATTGACAGTCTTAGAAGTTTTCGCATCATGTACTACCAAGCAGTAAGTTGGGAGAAAATAAAACGGTCCGATAGAATATTTCAGAGTATGTGCTGCCTCGGCCGTTGAGATGTGGGTAGTGGGATAAGGAACACATACATGGAGAATTTTGTCTTAGCTAAGAGAGAGCTGAAGACCGCAGTCTTCCTGTGCACTACAGGAACTCTGAGCGATTGTCCAAGGTATGGAGAAAAAACAGATCTAGCTCAGTAAGAACCAGTTTGAAGAAGACAAGCTTCAGAAAAATAGCGCGTTCTCTATTTTTTCAGGGAGCGGAACTTTCCACCCTGGAGCACTCAGACTACTGTCAGAAAGACACACCACTTCTACTGACATTTTCTCGTTTTTCTATGAAAAAAAGTGAGTGTCTGTGTCGTTTTTTCAATTCACAGGACATCTTTATTGTTTTTGTTAATAATAATATAATATAATACGATTATCTTCACAAAACATTTGTTTCAACTGTCAATCGTATTTGCAGAAATATACTGTACTTACATATTTTGTTTTATGCTGCTGTTTTAGTATTTACAAAAATATTAAGTACAAGTGCTCGTGACTCTTGTAATCGATTTGACAGATTGTTTGCGGCGCGATAAACAGCGGAAGCAACATGTCCGCCATGTTACTTTGCTGGGAAGGCGGCGATCACTAAACTTTTATACAGTTTTTTTTTTAAATTCATAAGTAGTGTTTTGTCAAAGAAACCTAATCAATTTTTTGTTTACATAGGTAATCCAAGTAAGAGGGAACAGCCTCTGGAGCCAGACGCTTCGACAGTTTTTAATTAAGGTTAATCATTCAATGATCTACCAAATTTGTATGCTGTTTGTACTATCGTCGCACAGTATGGTAGATCGCAAATCTAGCTGGACAAAATGAAAAAAAAAAGTTAAGCCACATGACTTCTGATCATTTGTTCAGCTTCTCAATACAATAGGTAACTGTTATTCATATTTTGTTTTTTTATTTTTTACACTGATTAGGAAAAATTAAGCTTCAAAGTCAGTTGTTGTCAACAGGTGCATTCACATAACAGAGAAAAGCGTTTTTTGGAATAATTTTGGTTTACGATTAAAAAGGCTACGGTGACTTTATTGTTATAATTTTTTTTTGTTATTATTAAACTATATTTCAAGGTAAAATATAATAATTTTTATTTAATTATTTCCATTGGAAGTATTAAAAAAAATTATTTTGGGGAGAGAGTGTGAGAAAGTTGAAAAAATAAAATATTTTCTTTTTTTAAGTAGAGTTTAAGTTAATTATTCCGCATAATTCCGCTGCAAGACTCTACTTAAATTAATCTGTTGAGTGTTCACTTTAAGGTGAATAAAAAACATCTTGCGCGTTTTTGCGACCGCCATACATTTTTTTTCACTTTTCCAGAATGACCTCCACTCTATCGCGCAAGGAAATTTTTGAAGAATGGGAAAAAACTCCCAAAATACATCGAAAAGACTTCGTATTGAAATTAATAATGGAAAGATATGGTCTTCAAAACATATCAGAAGAAGTTAAAACAACTCTTAAGGCAAATATAAATATTGTTTGCTTTAAGCTAAGCGAAAAATGGGAAAAAAGTGGAAGGCATCGCAACCGTTTTTTGACATCAAATGCAGTTTGGCTTGATGAACCTTATGTTTTGCCTGAAAGCGTGCAACCTCAAAATCTTGATAAAGCTGGAAGAAAACCAAAAACCTTTAATGACTCTTCTGAAAAATCAAAAAAGAGGAAGATTCAAAGTCTTTTAGATTCAACTGACCCTCAAGAAATTGTTAAGGCTAGTGAGATAGTGTTTCGAAAAATGGGAAAGCGAGATTCAGCCAAGCTTTTGAAAGATTTGTCGGAAGCTTCGTCCAGTAAGGGTACGGAATTGAAAAAACTTTGTAAAAGATATAGTTCTGAGTATGTATCTTCAGTGGGCTTTTCTGCTGATGAAGCATTATCTTTAATGGTTGATGCTAATTTGTCGAAACATCAATATGATGTTATTCGGCAAAAAGTCAACGCAAAATGCAAAGATC
Organism: Portevinia maculata; assembly: GCA_949715645.1. NCBI lineage: Eukaryota > Metazoa > Arthropoda > Insecta > Diptera > Syrphidae > Portevinia > Portevinia maculata. Next base: position 20,490,600 of record OX454526.1, on the reverse strand, counting down.
TTTTGCCCTCATATACAAACATTCAAAAAGCTAAGAAAAACTGTTATCCAGCTGAGTTAACAATCACTGAGGTATATGCAAAAAGTTCACTCCAGTCATTAGTAAATCATACTATTGAGAGACTTTGCTTGGCTCAAAAGGAGGTTTTACTCGGAATAGACGAATTGAAAACTGGCGAAAATCGTATTAATATTTTGATAAAGTGGGGATGCGATGGGGCTCAGCAAAAGCAGTATAAACAGAAATTTGTTTTGGAGGAGGGCCATACGGATGAAAATTTATTTAGTATTTCAATGGTGCCTATTCAAATGAATTTTAGTTCTTCAAAAGGAAAAAGAATTGTTTGGCAAAATCCAGCTCCTTCATCTACAAGATATTGCCGTCCAATCAAATTTGTTTTTGCCAAAGAGTCCACTGAATTAATTTCTCAAGAAGTTAATTCAATCCAGCAAGAAATAAGAGATTTGTCTCCAATTCTTATCCGAAATGGCGAACAAAATTTTCTTATCGACTCTACGTTTATGCTTACAATGATAGACGGTAAAATATGTACTGCACTTTCATCTGTGACCTCGTCTTCTCAAACGTGCTTCATATGTGGAGCGAAACCAAGTGAGTTAAATAAACCTTCCATGATATTAAATAAAACCGTCGATGAAAGATCTCTGACCTTTGGAATGTATCCGCTACATTCATGGATCCGTTTTATGGAGTGCTTATTACATATAGCGTATAAGCTTCCTATTATGACCTGGCAAGCTCGAGGACCGGAAAATAAAGCCAAAGTGGCTGAAGTAAAAAAAAGGATTCAACAGAGGTTTAGAAGTGAGATGGGGTTGCTTGTAGACATGCCAACGCAACAAGCAGGTAATACGAATGATAGTAATACTGCTAGACGGTTCTTTCGAGCAGCTGAAAAGAGTTCAGAAATTACAGGTGTAAACAAAGAATTAATTGAACGATTTCACATTATTTTGGAAGCTTTAGCAAGTGGTTTTCCAATAAATGAAGATGCTTTTGAAGGTTTCATTATTGCAACAAGAACCTTATATTTAAATGAATACCCTTGGTATATAATGCCAGTTAGCGTCCACAAAATTCTTTTTCATGGAAAAGATATAGTAAGGTCTTGTATTCTTCCTATTGGCCAGCTGTCAGAAGAGGCTCAAGAAGCCAGAAATAAGGACACGAGGAAATTTAGAGAGTTATTTACTAGAAAAACGTCGAGAGTACACACAAATACAGATCTTTTCAATCGTCTTTTAATTTCATCTGATCCATTTATTGCAAGTTTACGTCACAATCCTATTCGAGTTCGAGGTATAATAACAAAAGAAGTTCTTTCACTATTAACTGTTGATGCACTTGAGGAGGAAGAATCTTTTTACGACGGATATGAAAGTGAATGAAAAAGTCTATAAGTGTATTTATGTATTATTATCTATGTTATTAATGTAATAAAGTAAAAACAAGTAAATAAAAACAATTATTATACAATTTTTAATGGAGGCTCTACTATAACAATAGAAATGATGAACTCCGCCTTCTTTCGTAAAAATTCACTTAATAATTGTATTTATAATGAATCTTTGTAATATTTAACGTAAATACAAGTATATAAAGCTATAAATAATCTCAGAAAGATGAATTTAAGAAACCAATTGTTTGTCTTAAAAATGTCTGTTTTCCTGTCAGTAAGACTTTTAAGTTTTGGTTTGTTTTTATTAAAAAAAAAGTAAAAAAAAAAAAATACTGGTTGTTTAGAATCACTAATATAATTGAAATCATTTTGTATCAAAAAAATAAGCAGGAAGTTTACCCAACGCGAGTTATTAATTTTGTCCAGCTAGATTTGCCATCCACCACACTGTGCGTCGGTCAAAACAGTTTTTTTTTTTGTAATAATAAGACCCTAAAATGTAGGCAAGGCGGAAAACTTTGTATGAAGGAAAGAATGGGACTTTCATTTTTAATTAATTTTTCAGTAAAAGGTTTTTTTTTTAAATAGTAGGAGTGCCAGTAGGCGAATTTTAAAAATCTTTACATGTGATCATGTTGGGCTCCTAGAGAGTATATTTTTCTAATTTGAGCTTGGGCGGACTTGTGAAATGAGCATTAGAGATGACATTTTCCAGATTTCTGCTTTCTAGCTCGAATTTCGATTTTTTCGATAAATTTGTTTTTGAGATTGTGGTCGTAGTGGGCGGATTTTTAAAATGCTTGTACGGCCGTAGGTTTTTACCGACCGCCAACTATCAACCTCTATTTTTATTTAAGGAAGATTGACGTTGGATTTTTCGAACTATAATCGGAGTAAAAAACGACAACGAAACTGAGCGAAACGATTTTAAATAAAAAGAAGTTGGTTTTAGACTAATGCGAAAGCTTTATTATCAATAAGCGGTTTAAGTACAAAACATGTAGAGAGAGAATTTATTAGTGACCGCAAAAAATACAATAATTATGGCGAATGGTCGAATTTAGGCGCCGGATTTGAATTGTCGACCTTTCCAAGATGTTTTGTCCCAACAATGCTTACTTGACTATTTTGGGCCCCTGGAGAACATATGTTCCAAATTGCAGAACCTATTTTTGCCGACGACTGGATATGGCTAGATCAACATTACAAGTAGGTATATTGTAGGGGTCTGCGGGCAATATTAAGGTATGTTACAAATGTAAACGGTCAGTTATTATTTTTTGACCTACACTGTAACGAAAGCTACAAAACCCGATCACTCGGTTAGGTAGAAGGAGGATAGGTATATGTACTGTTGATTGGTATTCGCAGCTCGACTGAGTGAAGTTGGTGGTTGAGTAGATCATTCACTGCATATCAGCGGTGACGGGCGCTAGGTCGAGTTCGTGAAATTTACCAATACTTATTATTATTATTAGACCGTGAGTGTTATTATTATCAGAAGTGGGATTCTTAATCCAAGCAGTTTTTTTTTGTCCTTGCCACTTAGACCTTGTAGATATGATCATAATTACAGTAAATGTGATCGTTGCTGACCGAAAGAAAAGTGCGCATTGATATTGTTTTCCGTGTGTTTGTTGTTTTAGGACGTGGAGAAGGGAACATTTTAATTCCCCATTAAGTGTGGATAAAAAAAAGGGGGTGTTGTATATCCCTTATCTGCTGTCGGAACATAAAGATATAATACAACTGACAGAGGTATAGGGAACACATGTAGGATGATAACGTGCACACCATTGTTTGTTCAATGTGCTGCAGGCGACGGATAGGCGAACGGAAAAAAAGAGCCAGACAGAAGTAATGTAGGTATTCGGCCGATAATGGTAAGATTCTGTTTGATAGAAGCTGTTGGAAGTAATGTCGCAGACAACCGGTGTTTTTTTTTTGTCTGGACTAGATAGTTAGGGGTTGGTTTTGCCAGATTTGTTTTTTTTTTTTTTTTTTGGGAAATTGACAAGAGCAACATGGCGACTCTTGTTTTTGTATAGAGTCGGCTATGTATGTTGGACGTAAGAGCGAATTTCGTTTCGATTGTAGCTGTTTCTGCCTTAATATTGGTGTTGGTTGTGTCCGGCAGAAAAATCAAAATAAGCGTTCTTTTTTTGAATTGGCTGTTGAGGAAGGATTTGTTGTCCAAATCGTTAAGAAGATTATTAGTCTTTGGATTGTGCAGATGATCGGTCATAGTCTAGTTGTAAGTGAAAATATTGAGTAATAGTGGAACTTAGTGCGTGGTATTAAAAATAAAATAAAATAAAGCCATTTTGTGAACTTGTTGTGCTAGTGTCGTCATTTCTCGTGAAAAAAAGTAGGTCCGCGTAGTAAATAAGATTTAAAAACAAAAAAATTAGCAGAATAAAGCAGGAACGCGAGGAACTAAAGAAGAGGAATGCGGCACTAGAGAAAGAAATGACTGTCCTTCGTCGAAGCCACAGTGCACGTACGTCCGAGGAACCTTTACATGGTCATTCGGATCCCGCGTCGTTGCGTTTAGGAAGTGAAGAAATAAGGAGAATAATTCCCATTTTCAACCCTTCGTGCGGTGAGGGTCTGTGTGCGAGAGAGTGGGTTCATACCTTGGACAATTTAAGTCGCATATATGACTGGGACGATCGGTCCACCTTATTTTACGCATCCTTGCGACTAGATGAGGCGGCTGCGAATTGGTTCACAGCTCAGGGGGGCAGATCACCACTTGGACTCAATTCAAAACCAACCTGGTAATGGATTTCCCATTGTTGACCGATGAATCCGATGTGTACGTCTCTTTGATGGAACGGAGGAAGCAACCTGAGGAAAGTTATGAAAGCTTCGTGTATGCCATGCTTGCATTGGGAAGACGCGGTAAGTTTTCTACGAAAGCAATCGTAAATTTTATTGTTTCGGGTTTGGGAGACCGAACGTTGATGTACAACGTAGTTATGGCTAAATGTGCGTCCATAGGCGAGCTGTTAGAGCTTCTGAATTCCTTGTCAAAGATACGGATGCAAGCAAGAAGTAGGGAACATTTCGATGGCGGTTTGAAGCACAAGGTCAGCCAAAACAACGCAAGAACATATGTTGGACCGTCTAAATCTTTTCAAAAATACGCTCGGGACCAAATTATTTGCTTTAAATGCAAGATTCCCGGGCATTATGCCCGTAACTGCCGGAACTATAGTACGCAAATAAAATCGACATACAACCCCCATCAACAGCAAATCTGCTTTAGCTGTAACGAACCGGGACATTCCGCGAGGAACTGCCGTGCAACAAAGCGGCGACCGCTTGCACCGTTAAATGGCCCACCGAATAAAATCAGACGATTGCTGCATAACCATCGGGATGAGTGTGGTCTGATGAAAGAAATTAAGGTGGGTAATTTCAACATGAGGGCGTTCTTGGATCTTGGGGCAGATTGTTCGACGTTAAGGTCCGAAGATGCCAGCAGAAATAATTGTAGGCAAGAATTTTTCAATGTTACGCTGAATGGATTTGGCGGTGGAACTACAAGTTCCATGGCAAAAACACACCAAACTGTCACGGTCGGGGATGTGACGATGTCAATCGATATATATATCGTGAACAACGAGTCGCAGGACGTTTCCATGATTTTAGGAAGGAATTTCCTTGATTCCCCTCGCGTACGCGTTATCAAGGAATGCGGTTCACTTGAAGTCAAAAACATTGATCCGCCTTCGTGACTTAATAGTATTTCTTTTGTCCGTCCAGGAAAAATGCCAATCAAATATGAAGACTTAGAACTCGGAGAAAATTTAGGAAATGAGGTGACCGAAAAAGTATTGAATCTCCTCAACAAATATCGTGACTTATTTTCTATGTCATTAGGTGAACTTGGAAAAACCCATGTAGTAGAACTAAAAATTAATTTGAAAGACAACATCATTGTAAGAAACAAACCATATCGAATAGCATGTAACGAATCAATTGAACTTAAAAAATTATAAGTGAAGTACATACTTGATAATGATATAATAGAGGACTCTTCATCCGAATACGCAAGTCCAGCGCTGCTTGTAAAAAAATCGGTACTTATAGGATGTGCGTTGATTATCGGCGGTTAAATGGCATTACTGTGCGTGAAAGTTTTCCCACACCAAACATTGAAGAGCAAATAAGTTATATGGCGGACGGTAAGATGTTTGTTGTCCTTGATATGATGAGTGGTTACTACCAAATACCCATTACTAGTGAATACAAACATTTAACTGCTGGTCATTATCAGTTCAAACGTGTTCCTTTTGGGTTGACCAATGCGCCGGCAATATTTATGCGTCTGTTATACTTAGTTATGCGTCGTTTACAATCAGATAACATTTTGGTTTATATGGATGATATTGTTTTGTTCGGAAAAGATGTTGACGCGATTTTTGTCATTCTTGAAAAACTTCTGTCGGTGTTGCAAGAATTTAACTTGACTCTCAATCTTTCAAAGTGTAAGTTTTTCCTTAAACAAATGTCTTATCTTGGCCATGAAGTTAGCAGTGAAGGCATTAGACCGGATGACTTAAAAGTGCAAGTCGTAAAAACATTCCCTGTTCCTACCGAGACTAGACATGTAAGACAATTTTTGGGGTTATCTGGGTATTTTCGCCGATTTGTACCTAATTACCCAAAAATTGCGACTCCCTTACACAAATTGTTAAGGAAAGAATCAAAGTTTGTCTGGCCTGAGTCGGAGCAAAAAGCATTTGATACCTTGAAATTAATATTATTTGAATCACCTATACTGGTGATGTATAATTCAAATCTGGATAACGAGCTTCACACTGATACATCCTCTATAGGACTTGCCGACATTCCATTTCTTCCACTGGGATAAAAATGAAGGAAAAAGACAGAACAGCACCACAGAAGGAGTCTGATGATCGGTTGTGGCTAACCGTGAAACAGCGCTGTAACTCCAGCCGTCCACTTAACGTGGTAAGGAATGTAAGGTTATTCATTCAAAAACAAAATAAAGGAATTGACGGAAAACAAAAATTAAAACCAGGAAAAATTGTGTGGTATCGCAACCAATACGTGTTAGGGTTAGTGGACTCCTTCAGCAAATTTGTGATTTTAAGAGCCGTAAAGGACACCACTGCTAAGGCCGTCATTCGAGTCTTGGTAGACCTTACACAATTCTTCGGATTACCATCCCGCATCATTTCGGACAAGGGAACGGCGTACACCTCAAAGATATTTAACACGTATTGTAATGAAAATGGAATTAAACATGTCACCACCGCAGTATGCACCCCTCGTGCAAATGGCAAACTCGAACGCTATTTCCGTACAGTTGGTACAGCCATATCAACAATGTCAACAAGACCCGATGGAAGAGATTGGGACATTCATCTACCTGCGATACAATGGGGATTGAACTCTCTCAAACATCGTACAACAAACCAAACGCAACAAGAAATTTTATTGGCTTTTAAACCACGAAACGCTCTGAACAACGAATTAAGTCTTGTTCTACAAGATGACGATTCTGAAGACGAAAACGAGAAAGTACCATTGAATGTGTTAAAAGACCAAGTTCAGCGCCGAGTCAAAGCGTTGCAAGAAAAACAAGCAGAGAATTTCAACGAATCACACCGTGAACCTCATACATACACTGCCACTGGGCAGTCAATGAAACTGTTACCACGTTTTAAGGGACCGTATGAAGTGAAATGTGTTCTACCAAATGACAGATACCTCATTAAAGATTCATCAAGTTCGCAAGTGTTAAGGAAACCTTATGAGTCTGTCCAGTCTGCCGATCGTCTAAAACCGTGGTGTTCTTTGGAAGATTGGGATCTGGAAGGTCTAGATAATGAAGAAGATGTTGATGAAGAATCTGAAGTCGAGTAGCTACATCGTTATCAATTCATTATGTAACTGAATATTTACTTTATTTAATTTTTTTTGTGGATTACTGAATTTTACTTATTTTCATTAAAAGGATATAAAATGAGAAAAAAACATAGGGACGGGCTACAGTCCGCTTGGGCGAACTGTTGGATACCCTATTCTTATTCCTATCCCTCATAAGTGGGCGTGACAAAAGTCTAAGTATGGTTCAATTGTTAAGAACGCTCTACATATTTTGTTATATAACATTTAAAGGATTTTATCAAAAAAAAACGCTGCCTAGCTCAAACTTGGGTGTTTCAATAAAATTGTTTTATTTAATTGTGGGCGTGTCAGTAGGCGGATTTAAAAAAAATTAACACATGAGCATAAAGGGCCCCTAGAGAATATATATTATAAATTTCAACTCCCTAGCTCACTTTGAATTTACAAAAAAAAAAAAAATTGTGGGCGGATTTTGAAAATATTTACACATGAGCATAAAGGGTCCATAGAGAGTATATATTATAAATTTCAGCTCCCTAGCTCAAACTTTGGATTTTCAACAAAATTATTTTATTTATTTGTGGGCGTTGAAAAAAATTTATCCCGAGCAGTTTTAGAAGTCGTAGATCATATATAAAAATTCGCTCAAAATTCGATTTCTTCCAAAATTTTGTTTGTTTGAGTTTGTGGGCGTGTCTGTGGGCGGATTTCAAAAATTCGTAAACTTGATTATTTCGGGACCCTAGAGAGTATATGGTTAAAATTGCAGCTCTCTAGGTCCAGTTTAAAGGCCTCATTTTTGCCGACGGACGGACGGACGGACGGACGGACGGACGGACGGACATGGCTAGATCGACATTACTATCGATGCTGATCATAAATATAGTAACTTTTAGGGGTCTACGGGCATTATTAAGGTATGTTACAAACTATGCGTCAAAATTAATATACCCCTAGAATAGGGTATAAAAATGTTGATATATGTATTTTAAGGAAGTTATTGTGGTTCTGATGATGGATGGGGGCTTATCAAAGGTAGGCTGTTGCTGAGCTTGAGTGGCTGTGAACATGCCGAAATGAACCTGATTGGCTGTGAACATGCCGAAATGAACCTGATTGGCTGTGAACATGCCGAAATGAACCTGATTGGCTGTGAACATGCCGAAATGAGTCTGACTAGCTGTGAACATGCCGAAATGAGACTGATTGGCTGTGAACATGCCGAAATGAGTCTGATTAGCTGTGAACATGCCGAAATGAGTCTGATGAGCTGTGAACATGCCGAATTAATTTGACGAGTTGTGATCATGCTGAGGTTGTAATTGATAGACTATGATCATGCCGAAGGTCGATTAAAAAGCTGTGATCCCGCGAAGATTGGTACGACAATCATTCGAAAAGTTGAATGGTTGAAACGTAAGTAGACCAGTTGTTATAGTACTGAAGTACAAAATATTGTTAGGGTAGCATTTATAGCATCACCTTATAAATCACTGAGGGCAGTGATGCCTCGGATGGCCGAATTATAAACGGTCAGTTATTATTTTTTGACCTACACTGTAACGAGACATACAAAACCCGATCACTCGGTTAGGTAGAAGGAGGATAGGTATATGTACTGTTGATTGGTATTCACAGCTCGACTGAGTGAAGTTGGTGGTTTAGTAGATCATTCACTCCATATCAGCGGTGACGGGCGCTCGGTCGAGTTCGTGAAATTTACCAATACGTATTATTATTATTAGACCGTGAGTGTTATTACAAACTATGCTTAAAAACTAAAAACCCTGTAATGTACCAACCTTAACTTGCCTTACGGTATGCACTGAAATAGATGCAAAAAAATTAACTTTGGTAGGTAGAACCCCTGCCTGTGATAGGTATATTCTTTAAACTAAAGGGTCTTTCATACTTGACAACTTCAAACTTTCAGTGTGAACGCAGCCTTAAACCTATTACCGAACTGTCAATATCAAAATATTCAGTAAAATCAACATTTTTAGAATAGTGAAGTACACGAAGGAATAACGCTTACAAATAATTTAAATTTGCTACCGAAATTCAGAGTCGGTGGTCGCAACTTTAACCCTTACAGGCTCATAGAGTTACCAAAGACAAATGAAAGCATTTAGTTAGTTTAAATAGTTTTATTTGAACATGAAAAAAATATAGAATACAAAAAAATGGCACAAAATTTAGTAGTTTCTAAGAATTTTTTTGGGAAATATTTTTCCGTATAGTCTTTATAGGTAACCTTTAATTTTTAAACATGATATTCAGCAAATCAATTTCGATTGCTTGTAAAACAAAGGTGCACATTACACATAACACATATATTGTGTGTACGATTTTCTATGCGTTTCTTAGCACAATTTACGCATCTTTTAAGCTTGTCGCTCTTTTGCATATTATGTGCAGGTAGAATGATCTTCAAACCTATGCGGTTTTTCGTCTTCGCTACAACAGTGGGTCTAAATCGTTGTCTGCAGGTGAAATCACTTATCAAACTTCGAGCTACATGTTGGCGGAACTCTAGGCTGGTAAGCAAAGGTCCCTCGGTCCGTTGAGCACAATGCAGTTTTACATAAACTGTATAGGCGTTATTCATTGCTATGTCCATTATATCAAAAAAACAAACGCAAATAGTATTTGACTTTTGCCTTTCGATTCAGTTCGTAGCACAGTTTGCGTTGGTCCAAGAGATCGACACCTCCCATGTTTTTATACCCTATTCTAAAGGTATATTAATTTTGACGCATAGTTTGTAACATACCTTAATATTGCCCGTAGACCCCTAAAAGTTACTATATTTATGATCAGCATTAATAGTAATGTCGATCTAGCCTTTATGCTCATGAGTTAATTTTTTTTAAATCCGCCTACTGACATGCCCAAAATTAAATATAACAATTTTATTGAAACACCCAAGTTTGAGCTAGGGAGCGTTTTTTTTTGATAAAATCCTTTAAATGTTATATAACAAAATATGTAGAGCGTTCTTAACAATTCAACCATACTTAGACTTTTGTCACGCCCACTTATGAGGGATAGGAATAAGAATAGGGTATCCAACAGTTCGCCCAAACGGACTGTAGCCCGTCCCTATGTTTATTATAGAAAATAACAACTTCAGGGCACGTTACGTTCAACTTCTGTGCTGATCCAGCTTGCCTTCTTTTCACGTTTGATGTTGTTATAGGAGACAAAAAGTTTGTCAACATGTGAACAGGTTTATTGTCCATCCACTTGATGAAAGATATTCCTTGAAAGCTCACATGGTCTATGTCCCCTCTTTTCATATTTTTATCTGATTTTAATGATTTTGGAACATTTTTTCTGTTAGTGCGAACAGTTCCACACGCTTTTACGTTGCGTTTTTTCAGTTGGTGTTGTAAAAGAGGTGAATTAAAAAAGTTGTCAAAATATATTTCGCAGCCTAGCCAGTTCAGTGATTCGGTCAAATGAAGCACGACCTAAACCCACTTCGGTGTTTGTCTTCTTTCCTGTATATAAATCGAACTGAAACAGGTATCCAGTCGATGATTCGGTCCGGCACCATATTTTGAACCCCCACTTTATAGGCTTATTTTTTATATATTGCTTCATAGCATTATGACCCTTAAATTTTACCATATGTTCGTCAATAGCCTGTGTTTTCGAACTGTTCATACAGTCTTGAAAAACAGAGCTGAAATGTATCATAACGGGTCTGATTTTGTAGGCTCTATCAAAAAATACAGTCGATCTCTGAGGCACATTATTATTATCACAAAAGTGTAGGTTTTGTCGTACGTCCTCAAATCTTGTCCTTGGCATGACATTTGCTACAAAGGGGACGCCCATATCTTGGTCAGTTAACCAATAACTTCTAAACGTTGGCAGCACATGGTATCCCATTACGTAATTCATGCCTAAAAACGCTTTCATTTCCTCTCGGCAGACAATAAAACATCTCCCATTCTGTTCCGCGTAACGTATTGATTCGGGAATAATAATATTATACACCATATCATCTAACTTTGTAGCTTCCATGAAAATGTCCATTGGAGTTAACATTCTACCTTGTTCGTTCAAAAATATATTTATGCGTCCAAATTCATACTCACTTTTTGAAAATGTATGAGGTACATAACGTTTAGCCCATTTGAAATCAGGAATATCTATGGCTTGTATATCAACATATGAATTTGAAGTGTCATTCTGGCTAATTCCCGGCCTGGAGTCTTCAATTTCCACCGTAGAAACTCCGCTTTCAATATAATGGGCTATAAATTCCTGGTCCTCTTTATCTAATTGCATGTCATCTTCTCCATCGCTGTTATCCGCCCCAAGTATTTGAAGTATTTCATCTTCTTGCAAAATGAATTCTCTGCATCTTCTTCTAGCCATTTTTGTGAATGTTGACGACCACTGGTCCCTTTCAGTATTTTGTTCGATTTCAATACGTATTTAGGCTTTTATGTAAAACATTTTATGTTATATTATAATTTACTTACCAAATTGAATAAAGAAACTACAAAAACACAATAATAGCAACAAACAAATTAAATACCAAACTTTAAGCTTTCATAGAAATACTCGCGAAAACCTTTGTTATACCTAGGTATCTATAATTTTGACAGCTACACTAGTCGATGGCTACTATATTATATTCAAAAACACGGTAAATGCGTTTGAATTAAACTGTGTTACTTAAAAACCAAGCAATCGGTATTTTTTATTCAAAATTAATAAAAAGAAAATTGGGGAAATATATTTCCCATAGACCTGAAAGGGTTAACCTTCCGTCGGGCGCAATAGTAATATGGACATGAACGGGCGCAATGTACCTGACAGATCCATAAGTAGTTTTTCAAGTTATTAATAGCTTTGTTTGATGTTTCACTGTAGAAATAAAAGCTTTTATAAACAAATATTTTTCGCAAAAAAAAAAACGCTTTTTTAAGTCTATATTTTTTTAATTTATTGAAAATAAAAGTAAATTCAAATATAAATAATAATTAAATTTTTTTTTCTTGTTTCTCGTGTAAGGCGGTCATCAAATCTTAGACATCGTGTTATAAATATAAACCTTTTTATGTTCATAACTAAGCCGAATTTCTCAACACCATCACCATTAGTTCCCCAAAGGTCTTCGAGACTCTGTCTGTTGCTTTTATATACTCCTGCTAAATATAAGATTCCTATGTAAGCCTTCAACTCAATTTTATCTAAGAGCATCCTTTTCCCGATCGAATCTTTCGCTTATTGTTATTACTTCTACTTTTTTATAATTTTCCGTGTCTTCTAACAGCCTGAGAAACTCAGCTACGTGCTCAGGGTTTTCAAGATTATACGTTTTTTATGTATGCCATATTCAATTCTTGAAAAAAAAAAAATTAAAATCACAATATCTCCCAAAATCTAATATAGAAACCAAAAAATTAAATGCAGAAAAAATTACACAAAGAAATATAAAATAACGGACCAAACGCAATGCTTACAGAAGTAAAAGATTATGTTCTGAACAAATTTCAGGAACGGGCGCAATGTGCTTGTCAGATCAAAATGCTCACAAACTTTACTTCCAGTCGTTCAATCACCAACTGAATTGTTTTTTTGAGTGTGGAATGCCTGTGAGCACACGATTACTTCTTGCAAAGACACTCGTCGTTCCAACCCTCACTTATGGCTGCGAAATTTTCTGCAAATGTGATGCAATCAGCAGAAGAAAGCTTAATGTTGCCTTTAGTAACACCGCACGTTATATCTATGGTTTGAGGCGCTTCGATCATATCTCCAATTTCTCCCGACAGATCTATAACATCTCCTTCGACCATCTTTTACGTTTTAGATCACTTGTATTGTTATTCAATGTAATTCAGACACATCAACCTAGTTATTTATGTAGTAGACTACGTTTTGCTTCATCTAATCGATCCCAACAAATTGTTCATCCCCGCTACCTTATATCTCATAAAAACCGAGCGCCAGTTCTTCATCAATGTTACCCGTCTACGGAACTCACTACCACGGCATTTGAAAAGGTCAAGTACCATCGCGCAGTTTCGAAATCGGTTACAGTCTTATTTCCAGACAATTTCCGACTAATACAACGTTTTGTTTCAATTAATACTAATGTTCACACTTACTGTAGTTTTGCGAAAAGAGAGATGTATATATTGTATATTTAATTGTTTTAGTCGTTTTTTTTTTGTTTCCTTTTTTTGTGAAGTTAATGAATTTAAAACTTAATGCAATATAATTGTCTAAGAAGCACGAAGAGAAAACCTTTAATTATTCTTGTAACATTAATATTTTATGTAGCTTGTTGTTTTAATGAATTATATTTAAGCCTTGCACTATTTTATAAGATCATTGTTATCTTAATGTGTAAGCTTTCGATAAATAAATGAACTATGAACTATGAACTAATGCACAAACATGAAGGTAATAAAAAGTTCGCATTTTTTGCGCCAAAAACTGTGGAATGGCACGCAAATCTTTAGCAGCTGTGCCTGTCACATCAGTTGCGCCCGACGGTAGGTTAAGAGCGTTAACGCAAATTTTCGGCCGTAGTTCTCATCCTAGTAGACAAGCAAATCAGTCTAGTGAAAAAATTCGAGTCAGCATATTCGCTGGTTGATGTTGCCGTACCAGTGAGAGTACGTTTTGCTGTCACTGTTAGGTGCCTTTGGGGTTGTACGAAATCCAGTAATATCAAAATTTTACAAACTTTTCAAATCAAAGTGCTAAGAAAAATAGTAAATGCACCATGGTTTATCAGAAACACTGATATCCACAGAGACCTAAGTATGGCTACCGTCGAAGATGAAATTAAACATTTTGCCCGCAAACAACAGACACACTACTAGATAGGAACAAACAAATTAAATACCAAACTTTAAGCTTTCATAGAAATACTCGCGAAAACCTTTGTTATACCTAGGTATCTATAATTTTGACAGCTACACTAGTCGATGGCTACTATATTATATTCAAAAACACGGTAAATGCGTTTGAATTAAACTGTGTTACTTAAAAACCAAGCAATCGGTATTTTTTATTCAAAATTAATAAAAAGAAAATTGGGGAAATATATTTCCCATAGACCTGAAAGGGTTAACCTTCCGTCGGGCGCAATAGTAATATGGACATGAACGGGCGCAATGTACCTGACAGATCCATAAGTAGTTTTTCAAGTTATTAATAGCTTTGTTTGATGTTTCACTGTAGAAATAAAAGCTTTTATAAACAAATATTTTTCGCAAAAAAAAAAACGCTTTTTTAAGTCTATATTTTTTTAATTTATTGAAAATAAAAGTAAATTCAAATATAAATAATAATTAAATTTTTTTTTCTTGTTTCTCGTGTAAGGCGGTCATCAAATCTTAGACATCGTGTTATAAATATAAACCTTTTTATGTTCATAACTAAGCCGAATTTCTCAACACCATCACCATTAGTTCCCCAAAGGTCTTCGAGACTCTGTCTGTTGCTTTTATATACTCCTGCTAAATATAAGATTCCTATGTAAGCCTTCAACTCAATTTTATCTAAGAGCATCCTTTTCCCGATCGAATCTTTCGCTTATTGTTATTACTTCTACTTTTTTATAATTTTCCGTGTCTTCTAACAGCCTGAGAAACTCAGCTACGTGCTCAGGGTTTTCAAGATTATACGTTTTTTATGTATGCCATATTCAATTCTTGAAAAAAAAAAATTAAAATCACAATATCTCCCAAAATCTAATATAGAAACCAAAAAATTAAATGCAGAAAAAATTACACAAAGAAATATAAAATAACGGACCAAACGCAATGCTTACAGAAGTAAAAGATTATGTTCTGAACAAATTTCAGGAACGGGCGCAATGTGCTTGTCAGATCAAAATGCTCACAAACTTTACTTCCAGTCGTTCAATCACCAACTGAATTGTTTTTTTGAGTGTGGAATGCCTGTGAGCACACGATTACTTCTTGCAAAGACACTCGTCGTTCCAACCCTCACTTATGGCTGCGAAATTTTCTGCAAATGTGATGCAATCAGCAGAAGAAAGCTTAATGTTGCCTTTAGTAACACCGCACGTTATATCTATGGTTTGAGGCGCTTCGATCATATCTCCAATTTCTCCCGACAGATCTATAACATCTCCTTCGACCATCTTTTACGTTTTAGATCACTTGTATTGTTATTCAATGTAATTCAGACACATCAACCTAGTTATTTATGTAGTAGACTACGTTTTGCTTCATCTAATCGATCCCAACAAATTGTTCATCCCCGCTACCTTATATCTCATAAAAACCGAGCGCCAGTTCTTCATCAATGTTACCCGTCTACGGAACTCACTACCACGGCATTTGAAAAGGTCAAGTACCATCGCGCAGTTTCGAAATCGGTTACAGTCTTATTTCCAGACAATTTCCGACTAATACAACGTTTTGTTTCAATTAATACTAATGTTCACACTTACTGTAGTTTTGCGAAAAGAGAGATGTATATATTGTATATTTAATTGTTTTAGTCGTTTTTTTTTTGTTTCCTTTTTTTGTGAAGTTAATGAATTTAAAACTTAATGCAATATAATTGTCTAAGAAGCACGAAGAGAAAACCTTTAATTATTCTTGTAACATTAATATTTTATGTAGCTTGTTGTTTTAATGAATTATATTTAAGCCTTGCACTATTTTATAAGATCATTGTTATCTTAATGTGTAAGCTTTCGATAAATAAATGAACTATGAACTATGAACTAATGCACAAACATGAAGGTAATAAAAAGTTCGCATTTTTTGCGCCAAAAACTGTGGAATGGCACGCAAATCTTTAGCAGCTGTGCCTGTCACATCAGTTGCGCCCGACGGTAGGTTAAGAGCGTTAACGCAAATTTTCGGCCGTAGTTCTCATCCTAGTAGACAAGCAAATCAGTCTAGTGAAAAAATTCGAGTCAGCATATTCGCTGGTTGATGTTGCCGTACCAGTGAGAGTACGTTTTGCTGTCACTGTTAGGTGCCTTTGGGGTTGTACGAAATCCAGTAATATCAAAATTTTACAAACTTTTCAAATCAAAGTGCTAAGAAAAATAGTAAATGCACCATGGTTTATCAGAAACACTGATATCCACAGAGACCTAAGTATGGCTACCGTCGAAGATGAAATTAAACATTTTGCCCGCAAACAACAGACACACTACTAGATAGGAATAACCTAATAGTAGTATGAAGGGTTTCGAAGGGAGGTGGTTTTCGTTTTCTTATCTTAAGTGAGAAAGAGTCGCATGTAAGATTTTCCACCTACCCCTATTATTCGTCCGAGCCTAGTTCTGGTTCCAAATCTCGTGCGTTTAACCAGGATAGGTAACTCTCAGCTTGCTGAGAGTAACGTTAATATTACTAAGGCTTGGGAGTAATATAAAAACTCTATAAAAAAAAATATATGGGGCTACATTAAATCCTTGGTATATTCCAACAAGCCGTCAACTTCAGAAGAGCTCAGAGCCAATATTGAACGAGAAATAGTGGCCGTATCGGTCGAAATGTGCGGCCAAGTCATCGATAATTGGTATTCGCTGCAGAGACATATTGGAACAATATTTCTTTGAGCGATTGCATGAATTGGTCTATACCAACAAGCCGACAACGTTAGAGGAGCTAAGAGTCAATATTGAACGTGAAATAGCGGCCGTATCGGTCGAAATGTGCGGCCGAGTCATCGAAAATTGGGTTCGCCGTATCGACCGCTGCATACGTTCCGGTGGTAGAGATGTGAACGAAGTCGAACTCCATTCATAAATGATTTGATGGTAGTTCAAGCCAATGAATTTGTTTTTGAGGTATCGCAAGTAGTTTGCATTTTATTTAAAAAAAGAAGTTGTCAGGTCCTTAATGAAATGCCCTTTATAAGGGTAATGTAGGTTAGGTTAGGTTAGGTAGACGTGGCTGTCAGCCAAAGCCAACACACTTAGACCAATGATAGGTCCATTGTGGTACCACACAGATCTGGGGATTACCCTCACTGCTCGTTGAACCAATAGGAGCTTCTTATGAAGCGCGAAAGACTTCTAGCGCCAGTGCTGGCTAAGTCGCTTGTGTCATTGAACAAGAAGTCCCCTAGATGGAGATTTCTTCTATGGGAGAGCGCAGGACACGTGCAGAGAAGGTGAAGTACAGTCTCCTCCTCCTCCTCGTCCATACAGCTTCTGCAGAAGTCATTTGAGCACACACCGAGTCTAGATGCGTGCCTGCCTATTAAGCAGTGACCTGTAATAACACCTATAGTGGAGCTAATATGCAGTCGGTTTAATGAGATTAGACACTTAGAGCGTCGCAGATCCAGCTTTGGCCAGATCCGCTTAGTCGCTAGACATGTATTGCTACTCGTCCACCTAAGGTTTGTTCTCTCGATTGCGGATAGCTTGAACAAGAGTTTACAAGTAGCGATTGGTATACCTAGGGAACCTTTATCAGGTAAAGGAGGTAATGTGGTTCCTTTTTTGGCGAGATCATCAGCCCTGCAGTTACCTGGAATGTCCCTATGCCCCGGCACCCAACAGAGGTGAATATTGAACTGCTCTGCCATCTCCGAAAGAGATGATCGGCAGTCTTGGGCTATGATGGAATTTGAAGAGACTGAGTCCAGGGACTTAATCGCGGCCTGACTATCCGAGAAGATACGGATATCCTTTGAGGATATCACATTCCTCTTCAGCCACGTCAGGGCTTCTTTTATCGCCAAAATTTCCGCCTGGAACACGCTACGCTACGCAAGGGTAATGTAACATTTATAAAAAAAACCATTGGCGTGCGCTAAACCAAACAAATTGCAAAGCGTTTCAATTTATGTATTGTTCTTGTTTTTAAGCATCATTTGCCTTCAATGAGGTAACCCTAAAGACAAAATCAATCAACAAAACATGTTTTGACACACACATGTTCTTTAATCTTTATTTTGACGTTTTAACGCCATATCAATTGGTATTAAAGAGTATTAACGCCGATACAGTTTATTCTTATTCATACAAAACAAGTTAGGCCAGGATTTGAATACTGTTCGCACTTCTACAAAAACTCATTTTAAAGGCAGTCAGTATGATTGGCGAATTGACATCCAATTCGCTGTTGATAGGCTAATTGCCTTCCTTTATTTGCCTTTTTTTATTTTGCAGTTAATACCATGGAATATCTTCTGGTTTTTATCATAATTTGTTCCACAAAGCATTGGGCTTCGGGGCGCCAGCTTAGCGTATTAGGTTCCTAAGAGAACGCAGCGTGACAAATAAATATATTCATCACTGCTACCCCAGAAAATAAATAAAAACTACTCAAATTGTAATCTGTAATTATTATTTCACATATCATATGTTTAGAGGACATTACAACGTCACTGACATTATTGTACCAGCATCATTATTTGAATTTACCAGGTACGGATACTCCTACTCCATACTCCTTGTCCTTATACCCTCAATCAATTGAACTCTCTTTATTCTCAATTGATGTGGCTGATGATTGTGATGTTCCCGAGTTGCACGGCTTGCCCTCTCCAAATGGAATGCCACCGCAACCTGATGGCACTGCCCTATATGCTGCAAAAATAATTGTCAAAAATTCATAAGCATAAAGGTCAAACGGTTCAATGTAAATCACTCACGTATTTGGTAAGCTACAGACAAAATTACATTACATCTGAGATTCTGACGGTTTGAAACCTGCGATCAAGAGTGTAAGGAAGGTATCGATATTAAGTAACTGCAAAACATCCGACGACATATATATATCCGCCAATAGCGACGAATATGATTATGAATTTAATTTTTAGTAACTCCCGTGACTTGACAAATGTGATAGTTTGATTGATTAAAGCCGAAATTGATTCTACCACTGCTGATACTTCACGCTTTTTCGCATCATTTTATACTTATGCCTCCCAGATACCTTTATCTTAATGTCGACAACCACTTGAGTCTGTTCATTGAATTTTGTATTCCAAACTAATTGTGCCAATTTCAGTGAGCTATCATATGGTTCTCCAGTGACCTTCATGTTGCTGTTCATTTATTTATGTGCGACAACAGCTTTTATACTTATTTTAAAATTGTACGAATAATTTGAATTGTTTGAATAGTGAGCAGTTCATTGCAAAAGTTAGACGCAGTTATATTTTTAAATATTTCTATTATACGCAATATATGCAAGAGTCATTTTGACTTTAAATAATAGTAGTTGTTTCGAGCAAACACCTGCACAAACAATTTGTGAAAACAGCGTACCTAATTTCTACTTTTGTCAGAAGGGTAACCCCTAAATACACCCCCTTCTTTACTCTCTACTTCTCCTGTATTTTTCTAGACTTTATTGCAGTGGGAGCAGATACTAAACCATGCCCAAGGATGCAAGGTTTGGGGTTAACGTTAAACCAACCGCGCACGAGCTCCCTCGAGAGCCTTTCGAATTCACATTTTCTCATAACATTTTCTATACTCTTAAAATCAGGAAAAAAAAGTGCCTTAATAATGTAGATACATACTAGCTCATATATAAATATATGTCTTAATTGTATTAAGAAATAGAGGTTGAAAAAAGGGGTTTTTATTTATTTGAAATACCCTCGTAGCAACTTTTTGAAAATATTTATTTACACATTTCAAAAGGTAGCTAATTGTTTTTAGTCCGCGTAGTTTTTATAACCTATTCTAAGGGTACCTATATTAATTTTGACGCATAGTTTGTAACATACCTTAATATTGCCCGTAGACCCCTAAAAGTTACTATATTTATGATCAGCATCGATAGTAATGTCGATCTAGCCATGTCCGTCCGTCCGTCCGTCTGTCGGCAAAAATTAGGCCTTTAAACTGGATCTAGAGAGCTGAAATTTTAACCATATACTTTCTAGGGTCCCGAAATAATCAAGTTTACGAATTTTTGAAATCCGCCCACAGACACGCCCACAAACTCAAAAAAACAAAATTTTGGAAAAAATCGAATTTTGAGCTAGAAAGCTGAAATTTTTATATATGATCTATGACTACTAAAACTGCTCGGGATAAAAAAATTTCAAAATCCGCCCACTGACACGACCACAAATAAATAAAATAATTTTTTTATAATTCAAAGTTTGAACTAGGGAGATGAAATTTATAATATATACTCTCTAGAGGCCCTTTATTCTCATGTGTACATTTTTTTTAAATCCGCCTACTGACACGCCCACAATTAAATAAAACAATTTTATTGAAACACCCAAGTTTCAGCTAGGGAGCGTTTTTTTTTTATAAAATCCTTTAAATGTTATATAACAAAATATGTAGATCGTTCTTAACAATTCAACCATACTTAGACTTTTGTCACGCCCACTTATGAGGGATAGGAATAAGAATAGGGTATCCAACAGTTCGCCTAAGCGGACTGTAGCCCGTCCCTATGTTTCTCCTTGTTTTTCTTGTTTATTGCAGTAATGTATAATAAAAGTAATTTGATAATAAAGGAGAGTTAGCGAAATTTTGATAAAATAAATATTATTCGATGAATCTCCTTATACATTTCATTATTAATAAAAAATATGGATTACTCTTTGGTAAAAACTGAAAATATCTGATATTTCAAGTTGTTGTAACGAGTATTTGCAGTGCTTTCTCGGATGTGTTTTTTTTTGAAAATCCAAAGTTTGAGCTAGGGAGCTGAAATTTATAATATATACTCTCTAGGGGGCCCTTTATGCTCATGTGTAAATATTTTCAAAATCCGCCCACTGACAGGCCCACAATTTAAAAGAAAAAACTTTTTTTGAAAATTCAAAGTTTGAGCTAGGGAGCTGAAATTCATAATATATACTCTCTAGGGGCCCTTTATGCTCATGTTTAATTTTTTTTTAAATCCGCGTACTGACACGCCAACGATTAAATAAAACAATTTTATTGAAACACCCAAGTTTGAGCTAGGGAGCCTTTTTTTCGATAAAATCCTTTAAATGTTATATAACAAAATATGTAGAGCGTTCTTAACAATTCAACCATACTTAGACTTTTGTCACGCCCACTTATGAGGGATAGGAATAAGAATAGGGTATCCAACAGTTCGCCCAAACGGACTGTAGCCCGTCCCTATGTTTGTATACAAAACGAGTGCATGGTAATTCTGCTTGGATACGATCAGTAGATGATGTGATCGACCGCCGCGCCGGTCAGAAGTGGTCAGAAGTGGTGTTGTAGGGTTCATGATGTCGTGAGAAAGAGGATCGCATAGTAGATAGAAGATAAACATGTAGTGCCATTACTACAGAGCTATGGATTGTCACCAGAATAAATTAGATTGGTTAAATCATTCTCAAGAAATACTTATATCCATGTTTGTTCGTGACCGAATTCAGAATTTTGTTTAGATCATGTTTAGACTAGTTACGAAGTGATTCCAAATCAGGAGTCCTACCTGATCATAGCCTTATCGCCATTAAGGAAGAAGAAGATATTGAGGTCAATATTTATACCCGAGATATTTAAAACACATAACAATTTCATCGAAAATCAGCTGTGTTTCAAAAGAGTGAAAACAAACAACGTCGTCGGCGGTTTCACTACTATCGCATGGACGCTTATCGTTAACATAGAGTTACGGAATGAACCACTGGTTTTGGAATTAAATTTGTTGTATAATTTTGATTAAAGCCAATTCAAAAAAAAATATTTTTATAAATAATTTTCCCGTGTTTGCAACATTTTCCATTGATGCTTCATTCTTATTGGTCGTAGCGTAATGGTATAAAGCCTAAAGCCTTCCTCGATAAATGAACTATCCAAAACAAAACGAATTTTTCAATTCGAACCAGTATAGTTCCTGAGATTAGCGCGTTCAACAAAACAAACAAAATATAAAACTACAAATGAAGTATAGATTCTACATAATGTACTCATCTTCTTTATTGCAAAATAAAAAAACTAAACACTTTTGAAAAGTCACATTAATTAGTTTTAAGTATGTAAATCTAAAAGTCAGTATTTTAAAATTCTGTAAATCCAAGGCTCATAATTCTGTATCTGCCAAAATCCTGTTTTCCAAAATGCTGTATTGCGAAATTGCTCTCTTGTTTTCATTATGAAAACAATTTCTCTTTTATCATTTAAAAAATTTTCGATTGCAGTTTCTCATCAGTTTAAATAAATGATGATAAATTTGCTTTTGCGAGCTTCTTGGAATGTACAATATTGAAATGTATGTGTACCTATACTCGTACTTCTTATTGATGATGTTTTTTTTTTTGTAAAGTCTAATTTTCTTCTTTCTTAGGTTGTTTTGAACATAACATCATATCCGATGTACTGTGTGAATTGGCACGTACCAGTGTACCTCCCGGCACGGCAGATCGACAATAGACCATCGACTTTAAAATCGGGTGCTCTACTCGGCGACGGTCGAATTCGGGATCCCGGCAATACTGTTCCAGCTGTCACTTATTGAATCTTGTTCTGGAGAAAATAGTGCGAAGGACAGGTGTCAACACGGAAGGCACTGTTTTCAATAGATCCGTCCAGCTACTGGGGTATGCGGATGATATCGACATCATAGGCGTGCCGTGTGAGAGGCTTTTACAGCGATTGAAGAACAGGCGAAATTATTGCTATCAACAAACAAACAAAATCTGTCCACCGACTAGGACAAAACATCTCTGTTGATAGCAATAACTTGGAGATACTTAAGGTGTTCATCTATTTAATAGAAAGCATCAACTCCACAAATGTGGAGATTCGACGGAGAATTAAATTAGGAAACCGCTGCTACTTCGGTTTGCAAAAAACAAAAACTCGAAACTCCTCACTAAAACGATAAAATGCATGCTCTATCGGACCTTATCCCTGCCAGTCCTGCTTTATATTTCCGAGTGCTGGATGATAAGTAGGAAAGGGGGGGAGGTTACATTAAGTTCTTTTCAAAGAAAAAAAAATCCTTCGGATATTTGGTCATGTGGGTGAGGAGGGCGATTGGAGGAGAAGATACAGCCGCGAACTCTATAAGCTGTACAGAGATGTGGATGTCGTCCAACAAGCTTAATCACGTCCACTACATTGGGTCTTCCACATTGAGCGAATGGATAATAATGCTCCAGCCAAGAGGATCTTCGACTCTCAGTCCCCCAGGTTCAAGAAGGCAAGCAAGACCGAACAGGGTCTTACAGACCAAGGCATTGCGGATGCCAGTCCACTTGGTCTGGACAACTGAACGCAGCGTGCCCGGGATCACAGAGGATAGAAGGCTTCAGTGTCAGGTGGAGACTCTTCACTGGTCGGGAGCCCGTTAAGTTAGTAAGTAGCAATTTCAAAATTGTCAAAATTGTAATGTTTTGCTGGCGCTGCGAAACAACGCCGCAAAAAATAACACCCCAAAGGTCAAAGTAAAACAAATGACCCAAAATTGGGACCATTTTTCCTTATGAAATAACGAACCATTTTGTTAATAGGAATTTAGACCAACAAAATGAAAATAAGCCCAAAAAAAAATTAATTTGTATTTTTTTTTATATTTAAAACAAATGAAAATACACAACTCGAATAGCCTAAGGTTTCGGCCAAGCAGAGAGCGACGAGTGACTGAGTGATTGAGCGATGAGTCTGAGCGACGGGTGGCTATTACTGATCATTATCGTTGAGTGATAAGTTACGCTTATCAATATTATGTTTCATTTCCTTGCCTATACCTATACATATAAATCACCACATTCACAGCTTAGTCCTAAAATTCGCTTCTTTTAACTTCTTTGCACCCGAATCAACGCGCAATGTTTTATACTTGTTTTGTCATGTTTGACTATATTAGAAATCACTCGTACAAGAGTAAAGTTCAATTTGTTTTTAATTTTTTTTCTCATGACATATATAATTACCTATGTATATATACGTCAAACTTCAAAGATACTCAATTTTGAAAGCAAAACAAAAGAAAAGATTTGTGGAATTTGTTCACATTGAGAATATTTTCATATTCGTTAAATTTAAAATGCTGAAGTGGTATCATGTAAAAGTTGCTCTCCCTTATTTTCATTTTATCACGTCGGCGCTCAGCGACACAAATTAAAACGGATTTGATTGCAGATCGACGTCGCTCTGTTCCTGCACAAAATCGCCAATCGCTAAGCGCTTACGTGGCCATCGTCATACAATTCTAAATGTTTTTTTTTCGTCGCTCACTGCGTGGAAAGCCTAAGGAAAAACATGCATACATATATGTATAGATTAACAGTATATTGTTATACAGAATTTCGGAAACCGAATTTCGGCACTTACAGAATTATGTTCATACAGAATTTTTGTTGCACATACGGAATTTTGGAATACAGAGTCCCAAAAAGAACATCAATTTAAAAAAAAAGTATAAAGTAATTTGTTGTCTGTCACCCATCCCTTTAACGCCCAACCCCAAATTTCCAGGAAAAATCCTGCGCGCGCCAACATATGTGGTCTAGTATAGCGTTATAGGCTTCTGAGAGAAGGCAGTGTGTGACAGATATACCAGTCGGCCATACCATCACAAGTACACAAGTAGGTACTGAAAGTTGGGCCCCACATTATAAATAAAAATTAATCAAATTGCTGTCTGAAAATATTATTTCACATTTTATATAAAGACGACATTTGTACCGATACTGACATTATTGTACCAGCATCCTAACGAATTTAACAGCCACGGAAATCAAACTCCTTGTCCTTATCCTTAATTAACTGAGGTGTAGCTATTTATGGTGTTATTGCTTCCATTGACAATTCTATTTGAGGACGTCGCTCTCTCTCGTGATGTTGATGCTGATGCTGATGATGATGATGATGAGCGTGATGTTCCTGAGCACGGCATGCCATACCCAAAT
The DNA here is from genome assembly GCA_949715645.1 of Portevinia maculata. NCBI lineage: Eukaryota > Metazoa > Arthropoda > Insecta > Diptera > Syrphidae > Portevinia > Portevinia maculata. The sequence goes on along the minus strand of OX454526.1, from coordinate 20,465,462 downwards.
GGAATGCCACCGCAACCTGATCGCACTGCCCTATATGCTGCAAAAATAATTGTCAAAAATTTACATGCATAAAGGTCAAACGGTTTAAACTAAATCACTCACAAGTGCCGTAGACGCAATTGAACCGCCTCATATAGCAGGGACCCACGAATTTTCGACACAGACTAACACGGCCATCGCGTGTTTCGCCACAAACTACTCGATTCCTACTTGGTAAACTACAGTTAAAATTACATGCGTTAGCACTCTGAGATTGTGACGGTTTGAAACTTGCGATCAAGGCTGTAAGGAAGGTATCGATATTAAGTAACTGCAAAAGATCCGAGGACATTTGTATACCCACCAATAGCGAAAAATATGATTATGAATTTCATTTTTAGTAGCTCCCGTGACTTGACAAATGTGATAGTTTGATTGATTGAAGCCGAAATTGATTGTACCACTGCTGATACTTCAGACTTTTTCGCATCATTTTATACTTATGCCTCCCGGAAACCTTGATATCAATGTCGACAACCACTTGAGTCTATTTACTATTTGTGGAATTTTGTATTCCAAGTTAATTGTGCCAATTTCACTGTGCCAAAATATGGTTCTCCAGTGACCTTCACATTAGAAAACAGTTATACCTAATTGTAAATATTTGCGTTATATACTTACAAGTATTTTTGACTTTAAATGATAGTTGTTTTGAGGAAAACCTTGCGCAAACGATTTGTGGAAATAGCGTATTCTATTTTTGTGTTCGTAAAGCTTTGATAAGATTGTATGCCAAGTGGGCACATCTTTGGTCATATTTGAGAGAAACTTGTTAAATAGTTTCATTTACGCTGTCATTTAATCTGATCGCTATATCTCGTATGACCTATTGAGGAATATGACCACAAATGGCCAGGCTGATTTTGACAGATAATCAGGGCATGAGGTCCTAAAATGTAATCAGAAATTATGTGCATATGCCACAAAAAAACCAAAATGGCCTTATCGCATTTAGTGAATTATTAATTTGGAATACCAAATCATATGCTGTATTAAATGCAAATAACCACAAGCCTTTACTCTGGTAAGGGGTTCTGGGTATCAATTAAAAAAGTTTTTTTTATTAAAGCTTCTACATTTGTATCTCTAAAGAATCATGCAGGCTAAACGTTCTTTATAAGGTGCTTGGGTAAAGCTAAGCGTTCTTTTTAAGGTGCTTGGGTTCACGGTTTGCCCGGTAGAAGCGAAAAACCACATGTCTTTACTTTGGCAAGGTGTTCTGGTTACACTTTTGAAAATCGGTTTTGATCAAAACTCTTAAGATCTTGTCTTTAATGAATCGTGCTGAACGACGTCATAAAGGTGGTCGTCAGAGCTACAAGCCCGCCATACATGGGAAACGATTTAGAGTAATTAAAGTTTATTCCTATAATCTTCCTGACTTTCTGCTGGTTGTGACTCTCCTAAGGACCGGGCATTTACTTCTGCGGGCAATATGCTCCGCCTGTTCTGGTTGGTTCTTTAAACAGTACATGTACGAGGGCTCTGTTAACAGTCCTTTGCTATGTGACCTTCAATTCCACATCTTCTTCCTTAATGGTAGTGAGGCTATCATCACACGTTAAGGGATCATAAACATTACACTTAACTGCATCCTTACTGGTCCGCCTGTTTGGTTCGCAGGTTTAACTGCTAATGTTCGGTATTCGTGCCGTCTCATTTGCAAGCTGATTCAGATTGCTTACCTCAGCAAAGATCTCAATGTATCTTCCTTCGAGTGTTGTCTGTCCAAAATGTTGAAGCCAATTTTTCCAGATTGAAACATTTACCACGTTGTCGTTGAAGCTGGTAGGCTACATCACTACGTATATAGACAGCGAGACCGCTTTGAGGAAAGAATAATAGCACTAAGGTATACCCACGTACGCTTGGTCACCAGGACAATCACAGAGGAGTGTTCCGCAGTGTTGTCGCTCTCTCCAGAGGCCTCGCAGTTAGTAGTATCGCTTTAGTCTAGCACTCTAAGATGCCAGTAATTTGACTGCAGTCTTTCCTGTTTAGAGATTCATAATTATTCATTTAGAGAGTTATACTATCTAGGATTGTGTTCACAAGAAACCCAACCATCAATGGAAGCCCTTACCAAAGATACAGGCAGACAGAAGGCCGAGTCATATCCTGAAAAGTCCTCTTCTGAGCCATGTCTAGCAAGTTCATCGGAGATCTCATTTCCCGTGATACCGTTATGATCTGGGACACAGACAAGACTTGGTGAATTCAGTCCTCCTACCGAATTCAGGGAGATCTTGCACTCACCAATTATTTTGGAGTAAGTCAAAAGGTTGAGAAGGGCCTTGAGCGCAGCTTGACTGTTACTTCTCACAACATAGTTTATAGTCATTAGGAAAGCATAAGTTTCCGTTTGGAGACTATCGCATTCTTCCCCAACTGGTAGCAAAGTCTAATGTTTTTGCTCAACAGCAGCAGATCCTTGATTGGTTTTGGAGCCATCCGTAAAGATTCGCTGCACTTCTATCCAGACTCAAAGAGCCAGTTTTAATCACAAGGGAGGTCAATTTCGTAATTGCGCATCAGCCGAAGCTCCGGTGTCATTGCGTCAGACGCCATATCCAGAAGACAGGAGTCGAAAGACAACCGTTGAGCAAGGTCATCATCAAAATTCCAGTACAAGTGTTTCCAAAACCGCCTCTTTTTAAACGTAAGACCGATTTCATTGTGCAACCCATGATTGGCGGAATCAAGGCCCCTTGCAGCCAAGACATACTTTCCTTTTCAGTTTGATAAAAGCAGCAGTAACGTGTTAATGTGAAAACTTATTCCACCAACCAACCGACGCATATGCCCGAAATGGGGCAGGTGGCGCAGGATCAATAGTCCTTAAATTCTCAATAATGTCCTTCAAAACATCCCCAAAAGGTACTTGAACACAGATTATTATCCTTGAAGACAAGATGTTTATCCTTTAAACAAGATTGTGTCCCTTAAAATGGACCTTTTATCCTGCGCCATCGTCCTGAACTACTTTAGAGTGACAGAAGTGAGCTAAACCCACAACTTACACATCGGTGATAAGCCCCATGTCTTGCCAAAAATATCCATTCAGTGCGCCATCGTCCTGAACTACTTTAAGAGTGCTAGAAGTGTGCTAAACCTACAACTGACACATCGGTAATAAGCCCCATGTCTTGCCAAAAATTCCCTTGCACTGCCAGAAAATATACTATACAGAGCTTTGGCAGTCTTCAGCTCAACTCAAAGAAGTTCGCTATCTATGATGGCTCCCAACTATTCGGCTTTATTGGAGAGTTTGTCTGTAACGCCTTTTAGCACTGGCCGTGTCAACCCGACCAGCTTGCACTTTCTCGTTAAGAGAGCAACCTTTGTTTTGTTTTTTAAATGAAGTTAAACCGACTTATTTCATATTTTGTCCATACGTTTCGTTTTCCTGACTTCTTGTCCCATGAAAAATAACAAAAAGTGACTTATGCTGTAATGCTTTTCCACCACAGATATTTAAACCAGTTGAAGAGATAGCTACTTATAGACCAAGAGCCGATAGCATATATATATTTGGGAGTGAATGTATAACCAAAATTCATTTACTATGCACTGATTAAGAATTTTTGCGTCCCAGACGCTTTAAGTGTCGCATTCGCCTTGCCCCATAAGAGCGGCAAAAAATCATTTTTTGGTGGCAGAGGTATAACCGCAAAAAAAATTACATCCAAGATTCAGAAAAAATCCCCTTATTACAAATATATAAGTGCCGGACATTTTAGATGACGTCATCACCCCGCTAGACGCCCCCCAAAAGGGGCAACAATTTATTTTTTGGTGTCAGAGGTAGAACCAAACAAAAAATTGCATCAAAAAATCAGGAAAAACATAGGGACGGGCTACAGTCCGCTTGGGCGAACTGTTGGATACCCTATTCTTATTCCTATCCCTCATAAGTGGGCGTGACAAAAGTCTAAGTATGGTTGAATTGTTAAGAACGCTCTACATATTTTGTTATATAACATTGAAAGGATTTTGTCGAAAAAAACGAAGCTTTTGTAAAAAAAAACGCTCCCTAGCTCAAACTTGGGTGTTTCAATAAAATTGTTTTATTTAATTGTGGGCGTGTCAGTAGACGGATTTAAAAAAAATTAACACATGAGAATAAAGGGCCCCTAGAGAGTATATATTATAAATTTCAGCTCTATAGCTCAAACTTTGAAATTAAAACAAAATAAAAAACATAGGGACGGGCTACAGTCCGCTTGGGCGAACTGTTGGATACCCTATTCCTATCTCTCATGAGTGGGCGTGACAAAAGTCTAAGTATGGTTGTTATTATTATTTTGTTATATAACATTGAAAGGATTTTATCAAAAAAAAAACAAGGTTTTGTAAAAAAAAACGCTCCCTAGCTCAAACTTTGGTTTTTCAATAAAATTATTTTATTTAATTGTGGGCGTGTCAGTAAGCGGATTTAAAAAAAATTAACACATGAGCATAAAGGGCCCCTAGAGAGTATATGTTATAAATTTCAGCTCCCTAGCTCAAACTTTGGATTATTAAAAAAAAAAAAATTTTATTGTGGGCGTGCCAGTAGGCGGATTTTGAAAATATTTACACATGAGCATAAAGGGCCCCTTGAGAGTATACGTTATAAATTTCAGCTCTCTAGCTCAAATTTTGGTTTTTCAATAAAATTGTTTTGTTTAATTGTGGGCGTGTCAGTGGGATATTGATATCCCGAGCAGTTTTAGGAGTCATAGATCATATATAAAAAATTTCAGCTTCCTAGCTCAAAATTTGCTTTTTTCCAAAATTTTGTTTTTTTGAGTTTTTGGGCGTGTCTGTGGGCGGATTTCAAAAATTCGTAAACTTGATTATTTCGGGACCCTAGAGAGTATATGGTTAAAATTTCAGCTCTCTAGGCCCAGTTTAAAGGCCTATTTTTTGCCGACAGACGGACGGACGGACATGGCTAGATCGACATTAGGTACTATCGATGCTGATCATAAATATAGTAACTTTTAGGGGTCTACGGGCAATATTAATGTATGTTACAAACTATGCGTCAAAATTAATATACCCTTAGAATAGGGTATAATAATAATTGTGGGTGTGTCAGTGGGCGGATTTTGAAAATATTTACAAATGAGCATAAAGGGCCCATAGAAAGTATATATAATAAATTTCAGCTCCCTAGCTCAAACTTTGGATTTTCAAAAAAAATGTTTTATTTATTTGTGGGCGTGTCAGTGGGCGGATTTTGAAAAATTTTTATCCCGAGCAGTTCTAGGAGTCATAGATCATATATAAAAAATTGCAGCTTTGTAGCTCAAAATTCGATTTTTTTTTAAAATTTTTTTTTTAATTTGTGGGCGTGTCTGTGGGCGGATTTCAAAAATTCGTAAACTTGATTATTTCGGGACCCTAGAGAGTATATGGTTAAAATGTCAGCTCTCTAGGTATGCAAGTTTTATAATTGGATTAAATGAAGACATTCGCTAAAACAAAAAAAACGACGTATTAAAAAAAAAACTACTTACTAGATCTCGTTCAAACGAATTTTCGGTGGAAGTTTGCATGGTAATGTACATCATATATTTGTTTAGTTTTATTATTCTTTTATTTTAGAAGTTACAGGGGGGACACACGTTTTACCACTTTGGAAGTGTCTCTCGCGCAAACTATTTATGTAGTTTAGAAAAAAATGATATTAGAAACCCCAATATCATTTTTGAAGACATATCCATATATACCCCACACGCATGGGTTTGATGAAAAACAAAATTGAGATTCAGTGCTAAGTATGGGGAACCCATTTTTTGTATACCCTATTCTAAGGGTATATTAATTTTGACGCATAGTTTGTAGCATACCTTAATATTGCCCGTAGACCCCTAAAAGTTACTATATTTATGATCAGCATCGATATAAATGTCGATCTAGCAATGTCCGTCCGTCCGTCTGTCGGCAAAAATTAGGCCTTTAAACTGGGCCTAGAGCGCTGAAATTTTAACCATATACTCTCTAGGGTCCCGAAATAATCAAGTTTACGAATTTTTGAAATCCGCTCACAGACACGCCCACAAACTCAAAAAACAAAATTTTGGAAAAAATCGAATTTTGAGCTAGAAAACTGAAATTTTTTATATATGATCTATGACTCCTAAAAATGCTCGGGATATAAAATTTTCAAAATCCGCCCACTGAAACGCCCACAAATAAATAAAACAATTTTATTTAAAAACCAAAATTTGAGCTAGGAGCTGGAATTTATAATATATACTCTCTAGGGGCCCTTTAAGCTCATTTGTAAATATTTTCAAAATCCGCCCACAATTTAAATTTTTTTTTTTTTGAAAATTCAAAGTTTGAGCTAGGGAGCTCAAATTTATAATAAATACTCTCTAGGGGGCCCTTTATGCTCATGTGTAAATATTTTCAAAATCCGCCGACTGACACGCCCACAATTAAAAAAAAAAAACTTTTTTGAAAATTCAAAGTTTGAGCTAGGGAGCTGAAATTGATAATATATACTCTCTGAGGAATAGGAATAAGAATAGGGTATCCAACAGTTCGCCCAAGCGGACTGTAGCCCGTCCCTATGTTTTTTTCTATTTTTGTGTGAAAATCTTAATGCGGTTCACAGAATACATCTACTTACCAAGTTTCAACAGTATAGTTCTTATAGTTTCGGAAAAAAGTGGCTTTGACATACGGACAGACAGACAGACAGACAGACATAACGAATCCATAAGGGTTCCGTTTTTTGGCATTTGGCTATGGAACGCTAAGGACAATTTGTAGCCTTTCTTTCATAGTTCACGATACCTCAAAGACGTCTTTTGTGAGGTAAACCATAATCGTCTGGCACTTACATATTTGTAATAAGGGGATTTTTCCTGAATCTTGGATGTAATTTTATTGCGGTTATACCTCTGACACCAAAAAATGATTTTTTTTGTCCCTTTTGGGGGCGTTTGGCAAGGCGAATGTGACACTTAAAACGTCTGGGACCTCGATTCTTAATCAGTGCATAGTTGGCTATAATTTGTGTATCTATACATAAAAATGGTTATACCCTTGACACAAAAATCCGAAAAATCAACGTTTTCAAACCAATGCATTCCTGAATACAGCTCCTTGGAAAATATTTGCTTATATTATTCCCAAAATAACAACTACACAATAACAATTCCCAAAGTGTGAAAGTGTTTCTTAAGATATGCACCATATTTTCCAACAATCTACACAAAACAATTTATATTTTATGTAGCCTGGTTTTAGGCGGTATTAAAAGTATCCAAACCTAAAAGTCGAGCCTAAAAGTAGAAAGAAAAATTCTTGAAATCGCGAAATTATAAACATCAGGTTCCCAAACTGTGAAAGTTATACGCACGCTATTTCCCATCAACACACTCAAAAACCAAATTGTATTGTAGCCTATGGCTGAGTTCATCTCACTTGTACCTTATACTATGTCATAGCTAGGTAGGAAGGTGCATTTAGGTGGTGGTTGACCTGAATCCCTTGGCAGCAGTAGGCACGCTTGCGATCGCACGGCGTTAGCTCGACGGTGGGGGTGAGATCTTGCTGCCTCTCTATGCACACATGAATTTGGTGCCTGGTCTTAAAGGTATTTTTGATGAATGAAAAGAAGTCCAAAAAAGATTAAAAATAGACTATGATGATAGAAAGAAAAGAGGTATGCTCAGGAGAGAACTAAGTGAAATTTGAAGAAAAGATTTGAAGAAGAGATGAACAAATAAAGCTGATGCTGTTCCAGATGGTGTGAAACACACGGACTTGGGTATGGATTTTAATGCTCGATAAAACATCCGTAAAAGAAAACCTATCGAAGAGAAATATTTTGCCAAATTAGTAGAGTTAAATGGACTTTATTGTACAGGGCTGTCTTACCTTTAAAAGGATCTGATTTAAATTTCCTTCTCGGAATTTTTTGTGTTCTTTGCCAGCGCTGGAAACCGCCTAACCACTTGCACTGTCTGCACGCTAAAGAAAGAGCGTTGCGCTCTCGGCTTGAAAAAAATATAAATTGATGGCCGTGTAGGCCACAGTTCAGTGGCAAAAGCCTAATTCACAATGGGCATAGGGGTGTGTTGGTTTTATATCCTGTTTCCGTCGCGGATATGGGGAGGTAATCGTTACATTTAAAACTTGACGAAAATGTTTTATAAAAATTATTATTTTTACTGTTAAAGGCGTTCGCCACAACTACCAAAGTATATAATATAAATATCAAAGCTTGTACTCGCTTGAAAGGCTGCGTAAAGTTATCGTGACGGGACAATGTTGGGTGAAACCTCGAGGAGCCTGTGAATAACGAACGTTGGTTTAACAATATTATTTACTTACCTACTATTTTTGGCAGGTTTCTAGGCAAAGAATGAAATTGGAAATGGTGAAATATAATGGCGTGATTTCATGTGGCCTGTAAGTCGACCTGTCAACTAGAATTTTCTTGAACTGTATCATTTGATATTTATGAACCACATATACCGTAGCAGAATCGTTGCAATTCAAATATGTATGTTTAATCCTAATAATGATTTTAAACATCACTCATTACGATTCTAATAGAACATACAGCAGCGTATTGCCTTTACATCCAAGCAACATCTAAAGCAGTGGTTCCCAACCGGTGGGGCACGGCTCCCAGGGGGGGCATTGGGATTGTAAAAGGGAGGCGTGGACACAATTTGAATTGTACATTTTTGATGCAAAGAATACAATATTGAAGACTTCAATATTTATTACTGTACGCTTCAGCTGACATGAGAATTGCACTGAAGAAAATTGCACCCAGAATCTCAGAGTTGGTGAAGAAAATGCAACCACAGAAGTTTCATTGAACATCTTACATACAAAAAAATAAAAATAAGTTTTCCAAAATCAATTTACAAAAATGTATAAACAAACATGTATACAAGCAAGAATATCTAAAATTCTCGATGCATTAAATATATTTTTCAATTAACATTTGAATTTTTATTTGGGCATGCGGTTTTCCAATTTGCCATAAGGGGGGCATGCTGTTGAAAAGCTTGGGAACCAATGATCTAAAGGGTGTTCAAATTTGACGCATCATTTTAAAATGGCCGCCACTTTTTTTTACAGCTATTAGATTACACCGAAGTTTTTTCAGGTATGAAGTAAATACATTCCCGTTAGCTAAAATGAATCCTTGAATACGCTATTGAGCGACGTGTTTTAATTATTAAAACTCATTTTAAATACATATTGTGAAAGTTTTGCAGAAGTTGGAAGAAAATTTCGTTCAAAATACGGTAAAGAAAATGCTCCGTCAAACCGTGCTATTAAACTTTTCGTTCATAAATTTTAAAAGAATGGTTCGATTCAAGATCAGAGAAGTAAAGCCTATCGTCGTAGTGGTCGTTCAAGAGGAAATATTGCAGCAGTTAGCAGAGGTGTTGCTGAAGAGAAAAGGACGTCAATTCGTCGTCGTTCAAAGCAATTAAACATCAAACCAATAACTTTGCTTGCACACAAATCTACATATAAAGGCTTACAAAATACAGGTAACACAAAGAATTAAAGCCAACTGACCACGTATTGCATCGGCAGTTCGTTAATTGGGCAACAACAAAATGACAATTTTTTCAATCAAATTATCTTCACCGATGAGGCTCATTTTGAAATTGGCGGTTATGTCAATAAACAAAACTGTTGGATTTGGGCTGAAGAAAATCCTAGAGGATTGTTTGAAAGGCCAATGAAACCAAAAAAAGTTACTGCCGATAATGCTCAAACTGCTCAACACGTCAAAGATAACATCATCGAGCAAATATCACTTATTGAACCATCATTATGCGAAAAAGTGATTCAAAATTTTGGAAAAAGGTTGACAGTCTGCCAAGCTAGCAGAGGAGGTCACTTGGACGACATTCTTTTTCATTATTAACCGGAACCAATGTACATTAATTTCCACTAAAAATAAATACAGATTTCGCACAATTTATGTCTTTCATTCAAATTTAAAATGATACCTCAAATTTGAACACCATTTATATCTTAAAACTATGTCAGGTATGAGGTAAGTAGTCTCCATAGCTTACCGCCCACCGGTAATAACGTTTCTTAATTTTTCATTACAATTTTAAGGGAAGCATGTGGATTTGCTGCCCCACCACAGATCCAAGTGCTTACCTTATATCGGAGATTACAGTATTGAAAACGGATTCGATTTCTAAAAATAACATATCGATTGATGTTCTGTAGGTCTTTTCGGTTCGTTATTTTATTTTTGTTATAATTGGTCCTTGAGAAAGATAAAAGCTTTTTCTTGCGGCATTCGGGTGGTTATACATGAACGTACATACATTATTTTTTCGAGTCATTTATGTTCATAACTTTTCTCCCGAATGATGTTGGGCGCGTGTAATACCCAACACTGTGTTTGCTTGAACTACTTTTGGCATCATAAGGTCATTCGGTAATGGATTCATTATCACGTTTTGGCTGCAAGTTCAGTTCTTCTATTATTATTTGTTGCTGTAATTTTGTCTCAAATTGTTAGGTGCTCCAAACATTGTTCTTGAGTGTATAAGTTCGATTTATTGTGATGAACAGCATCAGTTTGATGTTCAAATGGAACACATTATGGTATTTCGAAAGTGACTGTCAGCTGGATGAATTCAATTGTCTAAAGATGGATCGGAGAGGTAAGACAGTTGGGCGTATGTGCAAATTAGTAGCTATTTTGAACTTTGGAAAAGTTTTTGACAAAGTTGATCTTAACTATTCTAAGGACTTAACTCTTAAGGGCGGTATTATGTCCATGTTGTGTGGCAAAGTTCTGACCGAACAAAAATAAATAAATCTGTGGACAAACAACAAAAAAGACTATCAAGAAGTGCCAATGGTTCAACAGTCGATGTTATATGCACCATTTTAACTGTGATTTTTGAGGAGGATGGTAGTTAAGTCTGAATTAGAAACTTTGGTACGAACACTTTATATTAACAGACTTTATAGAGGTCAATAAGTAGTTGTGCAATTGAGGTTTGGCGGTGATGAACCAAATTGCTGTACAACTGATGGTGGACTTACTTAAAATATGAAAAATAAGGCTAAAGAATTCAATAAAAAAGCACAAAAAACAGAGAATTGATAGAATTAAGTTCGTTAAAATTTCATAATGTCTTTTTTGCTTCTTCCAAAATGGCACCTGTTATAGCCGTTGAGAGGTGGTTGATGGAATTCAGTTTTCTCTGGTTATGAAAATTTGAGTTATTGTTTTGCCTGGAAGGTGCACTATCTTGTTTTGCATAAAGTTCTTGCACCTTTGTCAAAAAATTGATTTGAGCGATTTAACAAAAAGTCAATAATTTGTACTTAACTAAACGGGCAGAGTCTCTGTCTGAGACACTGCAGGCTTCTTTCCTCTGCTATCGCGAGCGCTCTGCTGAAAATTGGCCAGACGATCCGCTCTGGCATCCGCGATCTTCCTTGCCTTCTCGAACCTGGGGGCTGGGAGTCGAAGATCCTCTTGGCTGAATCATTACTGTCCATTCGCTCAATGTTGCCGAGTATCATTTTGCCCTCCGAAGAAGTATTTTTCTTTCACAGAACCCAATATAAGCTCCCCTTTCCTACTTGTCGTCCAGCTGTCGGCACCGTAAAGCAGGACTGTCAGGATTACGCTCATAGAGCATGCATTTTATTCTTCGACTGAGTTTTGAAACCATTTGGTTGGCTGAACCGAAGTAGCAGCGGTTTCCTAAGGTAATTCTCCGTCGGATATCCACTAAGATGTCATTTGAGGAGCTGATTTTTTACTCCAAGGCAGGTCAACTCCTTAACTACCTCGAATTGCTATTAAAAGTGATGTTTCCACTTAGCTTTGTGTCTGATGTTTTTCCACAACTAAATGATATTCGAAGATACCGACACCGCATTGCCTGGTTCTCAGTCGGTACGTAGTTCAAGATTTTCCAATTTCCAACAGTTGGCGCTTATTCTACGGTTTGTCCGTCCATGTGACCTGTTCTGCCTATGAGCAGCGCACTCTGTTTCGTAAGTTCTCCTGAAATTTTCTCATGCCGCAAGTAGAATCCAACCGAATGTGAATTTTTCGGTCGAAGCAGAAGACGAATCTCAAGGAATCTAAACGTTTTACTGCCTGCGAAGAACTGCGAATGCAAACTGTTTCAGAAAAAATACAGAAAGAAATACAATAGCTTGCAATTTTACTTCTAAATACTACAGAATCGAAACTCGCTTGCACGAAATCTACTCCAAAATACGGTGTGTGCGCAGGATAATTTTATTTTTCACATATATTGACATTATATTCAATATTCGGCTTCGGCTAAGTCTTTCGTCTAACGTTCTGTCGGACTCCAGTCGCAAGGCCTTACTTAGTGCAATCTTAATGTGGTATTCAAGTTATTAGCCCCGTTCTTATTCTTCTAAAAGGGTATATTTATTTTCACTAATAGATTGTAATATACCTTAATATTGCCAGTAGACCCCTAAAAGTTATTATATTCGTGATCAGCATCGATAGTAATGCTGATCTAAGCCATATTCGTCCATCGGCACATATTAAGCCCTAATACTGGATCTAGAAAGTAGAAAATTGAAAAGTAGGTATAGATACTCTTTAGGGGCCCAAATTATTAAAGTGTAAGAATTTGTAAAATCCGCCTATCTAACAGAAACAAATCTATCGAACAAATCGAAATTTGAGATAGAAAGTTGAAATTTGGAATATATTGTCTTTAGGTGCCCAAGATGGTCGTGCGTTAAAATGTTTGAGATCTGCCGTTTATCGAAAGGTCAAAGTTTGAGCTGAGAAGCGAAATTATGAATAGGTATGTACTCTTTAGGGGCCCTTAATGCTTGTGTGTAAACATTTAAAAAACAGTCCACCATTTAAAAAAAACTTTTAATGAAGAAATTATTGGAAAAAGTCCTATACTTCGCAAAGTATGTAGATAACGTCGTTTTGAACAATTCCTTTTTAAAAAGTTTCTTGCCAAGCCTACTTTTTAAATGTGTTTTTTACAAAAACTTTTTTTTTCGATAAATTCCTTTAAATCCTCATAAGAAAATATGGTGATAACTCTTAACAATTCACCCAAACTTAGATTTCGCCACACTTACTTTATGTAAGATAAAGTATAAAAGTAGGGAATCGAACTGATTCTCAAAGCGGACTGAATCCTTCCCCTATGATTTTTTATTTCTTTGTGCATAGTAGTGATCATTAAAGCCACAAAATTAACTTGATTTCACTATAGTGCCCGCAGCGTTTTTCATCTCAGTCGACGTAATATTTCATCACATTTGAGACTCTTATATTAAACTGAATATGCACTAAAATACAGATCTCCCTAAAACAATTTCTGGTCTTATATTAACTCTAAAAGGAAGTCGGTGGGGATTCCAAATGCTATGTTCTTCAAGAATACTGATTCATCTGATTTGGACTCAACACTAGATTTGTTTGCTAATTTCTTTCAATCAGTAAGGTGGATGTTGGCTCACTGCAGTTAAGTTTAGATGAAGTTCTTTTGGCACTTAAGTCTCTAAAGCCTAATTTCATTGGTGGGGCTGATGGCATTCCAGCTATAGTTCTTAAATACTGCCATAATTCCCTTTGCTTCCCTTTACTTGCTATTTTTAACCAGTCTCTTTCGGATGGTATCTTTCTTCAAGAGTGGAAGTCTTCATTTCTTGTCCCCATCCATAAGTCTGGCTCAAAAAATAATATTGAGAACTATAGGGGTATTTGTAAATTGTCTGCAATTCCGAAGCTTTTCGAAAGCATTGTTAAAGATAAACTTGCATTTTTTACCAAAGAGTCCTTATCTGAGGCCCAGCATGGTTTTATATCTGGTCGGTCAACTACTTCAAACCTGGTACTTTTTTCATCATATGCTCTCAACTCAATTGATAAAAAATGCCAGGTTGATGCGGTCTATACTGACTTTAGTAAAGCCTTTGATTACATAGCCTGTTAATCACATAGCCTTACTGAAAAAGCTTGAACTTTTTGGTTTTCACTCGAAAATTCTAAGTTGGATAAACTCATATCTTAGTGATAGAATACAAACAGTTAGAATTGGCAATATGTCATCGAAGCCTATTAAATGCACCTCTGGCGTTCCCCAAGGTAGTCATTTAGGCCCATTGCTGTTCATAATTTTTATTGATGATATTACTTTTGCTATAAAGCACTGCCAGTGTCTTTTATATGCCGACGACCTTAAATTGTTTCTGAAAGTAAAGAGTTCAGATGATTGCAATCTAGTACAATCAGATCTTAATGCCGTTTCGAAATGGTGTAAATCAAATAGTTTGAAACTTAATATTAGAAAGTGTCTTACGATTTCTTTTTCAAGAATGTCTTCTACTTTGCTGTATAATTACTTCATTGATTGTAATTCGCTGTGCCGGGTAGAAGAGGTCAGAGATCTTGGTGTTATCCTTGAGTCCTCTTTTTCATTAAGAAGTCATATTGACTATGCAATTATTAAGGCCAACTCAACCATCGGATTTATCAATCGTAATTGTAAGGAATTTAGGGACCCTTATGCTCTCTTATCTTTATATATTTCCTTAGTAAGATCGATTCTTAGGGTGGCGACGGTGTAGAGGTTAGTGTGTTGGCTTGTGACCCGTGCGGTGCAGGTTCAATCCCCATGGGGAACAACAACATACGCCACCCAATCACATGCCTCTACACCAAAAGGAGGATTTCTGCCTGGTAGTACAATGGAACGTTACCGAGTCTGAGTGCTCTGGGATTTGGATTTCCTTTTTTTAAAAAAAAAAGAATAAAAAAAAAAAAAAAAAAAAAAAAAAAAAAAAAAAAAAGATCGATTCTTGAATATGCTGACGTCATTTGGAACTCGGTATTTAAAATCCACTCCGACTGCCTTGAAAAGATACAGAGACGATTTACAAGAATTATCTTTTTACAAATGGAATGGAACTTCCGTCCAGAGTATTCAGCTAGATGTCAATTGCTTGGAATTAATTCATTAAAATCGCAGCGAGCTGTTCATGATTCGAGCACGGTTCGAGTAAAAAATAGTCAGCGTACTCTTAGAATTTCATCTATCTACTGTCCACCGCGTTCCGCGCTTGAAAAAAGTGATTACACGAACTTGCTTAAATCGCTCAAACCAAATTTCATTATTGGCGGCGATTTTAATGCGAAACACACGTTCTGGGGTTCTAGATACATCTCGCGAAAAGGTAGAATGCTCTATGGGGCAGGTATGGAGTACAGTTGCGATTTCCACTCGACGGGCAAACCGACCTACTGGCCAACTGATACTTCGAAAATACCTGATCTGATAGATTTTTTTTTCGTCGTGAAAGGAATAACTACCAACCACATTAAAATTGAAGAGAGCTTTGAGCTGTCATCTGATCATTCACCGGTTATTTTAACATTGAGCGTAAAACTAGCCAATAACCTAGAGCCAGCGAGATTAACTGGTAGATCAACTAACTGGGAAGGCCTTAGGAACGAAATTGAAGAGAATGTTGAACTGAGCGTTCCACTTACGACACCCTATGAACTTGAGGCTGAAGTTGATCGCTTCGTTGAGATCGTACAGCTCGCCTCCTGGAATAATACGCCTAATCCAAGAAAAACGCCGGCTAAATACGGCTTACGATATCCTCAAGAAATAAAAGAATTGGTCAACGAAAAAAGGAAGGCGCGTAAAAAATGGCAACAGAGTCGCGCTCCGCAACATAAAGCACATTTGAATTATTTGTGCAATTTGTTGAAGACAGCTATTAAGGATTTTAAAAATCGGGCGATAGGTTCCTACCTTGAAAATTTAACAGCGAAAAAAGATTCCAATTATTCACTTCCGAAAGCTATAAAAGGCACCAAAAGGCCTAAAATCCCCGCGCCGCCAATTAAAATAAATCAAAATGAATGGGCAAGGGAAGATAAGGAAAAAGCGGACGTTTTTGCCGCCCATCTAGAAGAAACCTTTAAACCGTACGATGGTCAAGCGGTCCACGACAATATTAATAGGCCGGAATTACTACCTGACAATTTAACACTCACAAGTGCAACGCTAAGGGAACTAAAACTTGAAATCGAATCTCTAAAACCTAAGAAAGCTCCTGCTTATGATTTGATCACTGGAGAAGTTCTCAAAGCCCTACCAAGAAAAGCATTAATTAAGCTTCTTCAGATTATAAATGCGGCACTCAGACTAAAACACCTGCCGAGCCAATGGAAAGTTGCGGAGGTCATAATGGTTTTAAAACCAGGAAAACCGCCAAATGAAGTAAAATCATATAGACCAATTTCCCTCCTTCCAGTGATATCCAAAGTTTTCGAGAGAATACTATTAAGGCGAATACAACCGGTTATAGAAGAAAATAATCTTATCCCTGACCACCAGTTTGGGTTCAGAACCAAGCATTCGACGATTGACCAAGTGCATAGAATTACTGACGTAATCGAGAAAGCATTTGAAGAAAAAAAGATATGCTCAAGCGTATTCCTTGACGTCTCACTAGCCTTTGATAAGGTGTGGCACGACGGCTTAAAATTTAAATTACGACAAGTTCTTCCCGTATGCCTATATGATATTCTAGAATCATATCTCGGGAATAGACTCTTCCGTGTTAGAAATGGGAACGAATACTCGGAGCTCAAAGAAATTTCGGCCGGCGTACCGCAAGGTAGCGTCCTCGGGCCGCTTCTCTATCTCTTATATACACGCGATATACCAAGAGAAGATGAAACTACCCTTGCTACGTTCGCCGACGACACCGCTATCCTTGCAGTAGGGAATACAATTGAAGAAACGACTGCAAAACTACAAATCGCACTGAATAAGGTAAATGAATGGACGAGGGACTGGCGGATCGCCCTCAACGAAACTAAATTTGTTCACGTGAATTTCACGTATAAGAAAACTAATGACTTGCCAATTTTCCTAAACATGTCCCGAATACCCTTTGCAAACGAGGCCAAATACCTGGGAATGACTCTCGACGCAAAGCTAAAATGGAGTTCGCACGTGAAAATGAAACGTAAAGAACTCGATATCAAATATAGAGAAATGTACTGGTTACTCGGAAAACATTCCCAGCTCAGTACCGAGAACAAACTGCTTTTATACAAGCAAGTGCTAAGGCCGGTGTGGACCTACGGTATACAACTTTGGGGTTGTACCAAGAAAACAAATGCCAATATTTTACAAACTTTTCAAAATAAAGTGCTTAGAGAAATTGTACAAGCACCATGGTATATTAGAAACGACGATATCCACAGGGATCTCGGAATTCCAACAATCGAAGCTGAAACTAGAGGCTTCGCGAGAAAGCATAGAAACCGACTATTCGGACATACCAACAATACAGTCCGACAAATCTTGGATGAGAGCAATTTATTGCGCCGACTACAAAGAACGAAACCGTTCGACTTGGCAAGATAAGATTAACCGCGCCTAAATTGCGGAACATGCAGGATCTTTCATTGGAAAGTAACCTGTCAAAAGTTATTATTTCGTGATAGAAAAATTGCTTGATAAGTTATATCTTAGTTGCAGTATCCATCAATCTATCGAAGGGAGGTGTTTTTAGTCAGTAAAAATCTGACACTACTATGAGCACGCGCTTGCTATTCTCATAGTGTCTTTGGAAGATCTTCACCTACCCTCTTACAAAAAAAAAAAAAAAAAAAAAAAAAAAAAAAAAAAAAAAAAAAAAATGATGTAATGTTTGTAAGAGATATACTGTGCGATCACATCAAATGCCCAACTCTCCTATCTATGGTACCTATCTATGTACCTGCCAGATCATTAAGATCAAGAGCTTTTCTTTTTCAGAGCATGCACAGAACTAAATACGGTGTAAATGAGCCTTTATGTAGAACTATTAGATCTTTCAATGAAGCTTGCAGTGATATCGACCTTTGTTTATCTAGAGATATATTTAAGAAAATGCTTTTGTACTCATCCCCGTTCTGATTATTTTTTAAATACCTACCTGAAATATCTGTTAGCTTTAAGTTGCTTGTAGATAAAATAAATAAATAAAAATAAAAAATAAAATTTAGGCGCCACCCGTCTAGAAACAAAACCCTACAGAAGCACCAAAACTTCTATCCTCCAACTACTTCAAAAAATGTAATAGGTAATACCTAAAAACAGGCAATGAATGAGCTATGATTACAATATAAGGGTATTTTAACAATAATTAGAGAAAAACCCCTTTAGAACGGATATTGACTTTAGTGCTTCACTTGACATAAGCCTTCCTTTTGGCATAGAAAGATTGTGTGGATTTTAGCGTAGTCAGTTAAACCTTACAGCCTAGCCTTCCTGACCCGAGTCTATGCGAAAATTGGTAGCATTTTTTTGCGATATGCCCCATTCCTCAGACCGACATGTAATTGACCATATTGGTTTTCGACCACATTTGGGGCAATATTTTCAGTTGTTCTTGGAGGATGGACTGGGCATGATTTTGGTTATTTCAGTTATTCCCAATTAACAGTCGATGGAGGAGGATAATGCTTTACATCGTCTGAGAAAACTTTTATCTTTTCGAATAGAATTTGGACAATTCTAATGCGTGTATTGTTGCATTCTTATCAATGACCTAGCTTTTACTTGCTCACTGAAGCCAAAAGTAAGGGTGTAAATGACTGCAACAAATTACAACACATTTTTGACAGATGAGAAAATAGCGCGCTATATAAATAAAAGGCTTTAATTGAAGCAAACAAGTACAGAGTTTTTTGGGTAGTACTTCGGTAAAGATTAAAATATGACTGTATGAACACACATAAATAGTGCATTTCATCCAACCTTGTGTTCTTTGTGGAGCTCTGCGTTTCCCATAAACATAATTTATCTATCTCCCAATTGTGAGTGCGAAGCTAGCAGTAGTAGGTATATTTAACTAAATACGTATAGCGTAAAAATTATTTCCAGTACCAAATGCCATTTTAACCTTCGCATTTATACGTGCATAGTATAACCCAGGGAGGTAAAAAATATTCGATGAATTTTTTATTGCGAAAAATGTGGGTATGAAATAAATTATGTACTTCGCACTGATTTAATGTATCTAAACGGTCTAAGCCTAGTTTCAGCATTTGTTGGGAAAGGTGGTGCTTAAATTAAATTTGTATAAAGATAGAGGTAGCCTACATTAGAGACAAAAAAAAATCATAGAATGTTATCATGAATGGAACTTCAAAATTTCTACAAAAAAGGCTGTTATATAAACTCGTACTACTCATTCAGGGTTGGTTGCTTTTTGAACTTGAAGGCGTACCTACGTTTGTAGACAATTTATCGTTCACGGTACGAATTTTATTTTTCGTCTTCAATTTTGCTCCCGACACGTTGGGTAAAGGCACTAGTATCCAGACAGTTAATACAAATTTTAACTTTGACTTCAATTCATTTTCATACAACGAAGGTTTCAGCAAATAATTATAGTGTTTCTAAAAGTGTTTACATTTTCTGATAATATAGCATTTACATATTTTTATAAAAATGGCATTTAAATAATCTGAACCCGAAACATTTAGGACATGCACTGATTCTGAATATGTACGTAGGCAACAATATCAACTCTGACTACATGTCTCTATAAATAGACTTTGAAAGAGCATTCTCTTTTTCATTTCTGAGTAGGGAGGAATGGCCTGTAAATGAACCCACGAAAAGGAAAAAGGACTGTGGAACTGAGGTAATTGCTCACCGTCAGTGGGCAATAACTTCACAAAAAAAGTGAAGTTATTTCCCATGCGAAGTTATTGCCCGTGAAGTTATTGCTCGGCACCATCTATAAATATTTGTTATTTTGGCGAATTTTTACTTTTGGCTGCGTCTAGCAAGGGTTTGGCTACACGTTAAACGTCTTTCTAATCAGGGAGTTGAGCTCTAAGATTTAAAAAAAAAATGTATGTGGTTGCACGATGCAGGGAAATAACTTCACGGGCAATAACTTCACATGGGTAATAACTTCACCCCGAGTGGGCAATAACTTCACTTTTGTTTGTGAAGTTATTGCAACACTTACCTACGTTCCTGGGCACACAGATATCCAGAGTTATAAAAGAGCGGATGCTCTGGCCAGGAAAGGCTCATCGACAGCATTCATTGACCCACAACCATCCATAGGATGCTGCTCATCTGCCTACAAACATTAGATGACTGAGGCGCTAAGTCAACAGCATTCCGAATTCTGGCATGACCTCATCTCACACAGGCATTCGAAGAAGCTTTTTGACGGTCCAAAATTCAGCAGAGCTAAGTATTTGCTTGGGTTGAATGAAAGACTTGAGATCCTTGATTGGTCTCGTCACCGGGTGAAATCCTCTTAACGAGCACCTAAAGACCATCACATCAGGTGCTCGAGCCAATGTGAGTGCTGCCTTAAGGCGGGTGAAACGGCATCTCATTTCATTTGTAAACACCTGCTTTCACCAGAAAAAGAAATTACTAGGATTACACGGCCTAAAACGAAGTAAAAATGACTTACAATTTTAAGCCGAGTGGCAGTTTTGAGAAGATTCTCATGATAGTTGATGCTCTTGGATGTTTGTCAGATGTTCGCAAGAGGTGGGGCAGTTGGAAAAAAACGTTGAGATGTTACTAGGCCCCGGCGGGATTCGAAGCTGAGACCTTTAGATTAGTAGTCAACACACTAACTTCTACAGGAAGATGAGTTGGGTGATATGTCTAGAGCTCGCTAGTATCCTTCACTTTGCAAGTCCACTGGCAGGTTCTCCGACACTGACTCTATTGCCATCTACTGATGGCCACACTTCATATACAATACAATACAATACAACATATTAACGTAGGATTCACACGGTTGCCTCTCAGGTTCAAAATTTACTGCGAGCTCTTCGACTATAAATGCCGCGTTTCAAGATTTGATGAAAACTCGCTGTGTTATTTGCAAATAAAAAATGAATTTAGTACTCGGGTAGATATTATGAATGCGAAGGATAAGCATAACAATCAAAGCAGATATGTTAGGGTAAACGACATAACGTAATCTCCATGGTTAACTACTTTACTACTTTACTAATACTTTAGATATCAACTGACGTTAAGATATTGAATTGACAACTTAAAAACTACACATGACAGATATTAACTCAACGCCTTAACTACGCCTGCTACATATAACTACGTTTTCTCCTACATGAATATATAACCGATGTAACAAATGCAGTTTTTCCTAAAAAATGGCATTTCAGCCATCTTTGATAACAATGGGCGCGTTCAATTTGCAAGGCAACTGCGAGTTCCATACTATGTAGTTAAAACTCACTTTAAAAACAGTGGTCACGTGAGTTATTCGATCAACGAGGAAGGGTAAAATAGTAGGGGCCAGTAGTTGCCTTGCGAATTGAATGCGCCCAATGTCAAGAAATAACGCGTTTCTTGCCAGCCATCCCTGTTCACTTGCCATAACGAACCAAACAAAAATTACGGTTTGGTAAAGTTTTTCTGCGATACCTGGTGTTGAACATGATAATCCTCAATTGTGTATCGGATTGGAAGTTAATTATTTTTATGTCCTCTATTTGTGGTTACGTGTTCGCCATCACGTAATGTAGATGAATTTACTACCTATGGAGATTGACAGCTCACAACGTCCTCTATTTGTTGATTATGCTCGACACCAGGTATCGCAGAAGAACTTCCCCAATAACAACACATGCACCCCTAAAACATGTTCCAAACGATTCCATTTTATTCCCAACCAACGAGGAAACGGAAAACGGATCTGTCAACAAACATTTACAACCCCTTAATTCGCTAAGGAAACGTCATAGCATCCGCCGCACCGGCTGCCGACCTTAATCCGTAAATTTAGTTTCAAATAACAGTTCTTTCCGAAAAAAGTTCTCCAAGTGCGATAACCTTTAATTCACTCCCCCAAATTGTGCAATTCACAAAAGTAAACAGTGTGCAGTCGCTTTTACCATACTAATTTTCTCCAAGTGCCAGCGGTAATCCAATGCCGCCCCAATAAATATCTGTCCTGTGCCTGTCCCTCAAATTAACTTGACAGTAGTTGTTATTGTAGTAAGTTGTTCACACAACTGAATAAACCTATCCATAATAATACCAAAATACGACAAAACAAAAATAACAATTTAGCGCTGTGCGCGCAATTCTGCCCAAAAGAAGAAAACAGACTCAAAAACACCAAAACGTGGAAAAAATCGATTTCTTTCACCTTAAAACCCAGGTGAATAACAACGGCTGGTTTGTGTTGTGTTTTTCAAATGTAAACAAGCCCCAGTGAGCGGAACAAACATATTCATGTGGGCTTAAGAGGGAATCAGATAGCGAGAGTGAGTGCAAAAAAAGCTAAAATATATGTAAACATTCGCGCGGCGAGAGTTCATTGTCTTCTTCCGCATGCAACTGCGGAACAAATTATTTTTTTAGATGGTGCTCGAATTCTCAGCATTGTCTACAACACATAATAATCGGTAAATCTTTAAACTACCCATCTTAAAAATGGTTTTACATTTTGCCGTTTTTCCATCATTCACCACCTAGATTTCCACATGGCCAAGTTGCTTCCCACTAATTGGTTTGTTTAGCAGACTGCGTTGCCAACTGCTAAAGGATAGGGAGAATAAAAAAACACAGCCATACCGAAAGGAAAAATATGATTTTCCTCTGCAATGATTTATGTAGATTTTTTGGGATTTTCTGGGCAATAAAGCGAGATAAACGCCATCGAAAGACAAGCAACGGTAAGTTGACATTAGCAAGAGTTTTTTATATGCTTCTCCAAGTCTAGTGAATTTCGAGTTTATGCGAGGGAGAAAAACGGTAAATTTGAGAGTAAATTTTGCGGTTTTTGTCGTCAATGTAGTGTAAAATTTCCTACATTCTTTTTTTTTTACTACCACTTCGGGTCTCCATCGGTGCCTTGAGGTTAAAGCCTTATTGGAAGATATACGGACGATAAAATGTAATTTAGTACGGTAATTATGAAATATTTATTCTAAAATTTTATTAGACCGTTCGCGTCGTTGGGTCATCCTTGTTATGTGGTTTGTTTGTGGTTTTATGTTTTTTGACAGTTTTAAGTTGGGTTAGGTGAGGGCGACCTTTGGTTATCTTTTAACGAAATTGGAAGTATTCAGAAGGTAGGCTAGAAGAAAGACATCGATAATTGCTTTCCATTTGTTTTTTTTTAATCAAAAAGGAAAATCTTTAGGTTGCTAATGAAATAATTATGTTGGTAATTCGAGTCAGAGGTATGATAATGTTATCTTGCGAAACCTACGGCGTAAAGGAACAAATGACACTTAAGCAGCTTTAGAAAAAAAATGTACTTTAAAATGTTGATAACTTGTTAAAAATTAGTTTGACATATGTACTCGCAGGTATATAAAACGTGCCATCGTTCAGGCTCAGAGAATCAGAGCTCACTTTATGAAATGTTGATGGATGTGTTCGGCAATAATGTTTCAATAGTCTTTGATGTAACGTGGTGAATACAATATATATCTTTAAATTGAAGAAAGATAAAAACATTGTTATACACAAGGGGGAATGAAGAACAATGAGTCCATTACTGAACAAATGAGCCCGTGCGTACCTACAACATGAAAGCATTAGTTATTTGAGTGCAAATTGTAGGTAAAAGAAAAACTTGGCAATCTCTTTTAACTGTTATAGGTAGATAAAGCTAATTTACGCTAAAAAATGTCATTTGGAAATTTCCCACTTGGTGCTGGAAAAATTTCTTAGAAAGCAAAACCGCCAAATGTCACAAACATTAGTGCAACCAGTTTCCTTCCCGACTTTATGCATGAAAAACAATCTCGTTTTGGAGCATCACGTCGTTGAAAGACGGATCAAGCTGCATTCTGCTTCAAAATGACTTTCGTAAAACCTGAATGTAATGTTTCGTAACGTTGCTGTAAGGCGTCACGTGTCAACGCTAAGGCAGAATAGTATAGACTGTCAAACTTTTTTTTAGATTAGGATTCGCGTCTTTGGTAATACATATTTGAATTTTTGTATTGAGTCTAAGGTTAAAGCGCAGGCAAAGCCTTTGGACATAACGAAAGCAACGCGCGTGCCTAGAGTGGTTGTTGTTTTAGCATTATCTTCTTCATGGTCAAGCTGTATCCCACGTTCAATTACTTTGCGACCTTGGCGTATCGTCCGAAAGTTAGCTTAATCCCCATTTGCATATTAATGTGATTATTAACTTTTATATATGCATACATATTCCTATAGTTTACCTATGTGCCTTCTCTGCTTGAGTACACCAGTTCGATCTAGAATTATAGAGCATTCAACTTGTTGTTATCGTTTTGCTATTTGAGGCGTCCTCCCGGAGCGATCGTTTTGTAATGCATACCTATCAAGTAGTCCGTCTGAACGTCACTTACCCTTGCAGAACGCAGAGTAGTAGCCGAAATTTTCTTCATCTATCGTCTCCGCTTCTGTCATTTGCACATCTCTGTACAATTGTTTTTTCCATCAGCACTAACCTTCTTGATTTACGATGCGCTCAGCTTTCCTATCTACCGGCCCATCACATCTGTTATGAATCCTGCTGTGGAAGGTTAATTCAAATCCCTCTTATTTCGATTTCAACCGAAGCTCTCTCTGCCGTCAATTCAATCTTCTTCACTATTCTTTGTCTAAAAGTTAATGTTAGCTTGTATGAAGCCACTAAATGGCGGCGCTTGCCCCTACGGTAATTGAAATTGAGAAGATTAAGTTTAGAAACTTACATCCTTCAGCAAAACAGAAAAGTTGAATCCCTTTTAAAGGGAAATGTTTTCAACTACGATTGCTTAAGTAGCTGTTAATAAAGTTCAAAGTTCAACCAGTTGAAACTAACACGCAGCCCAAAACAATACAGAGTTCAAGGTTAGTTTGACTTGCGATAGCATCAGAACATTTTGGAAAAGGGAAGTGAACTGTTGACCTGACAAAAAAAAAGTATGCCAAACTCCAACTCCATCTATGGACGGACGGGCAGTTAAACTGTGATTTCAACTACTAAACGAATTAAAGTTTTACGATGAGGAGGGGAAAAAGGGGATTTTTGAAAAAGGTAGTAGATAGTAACAAGACTTAAAACGTAGTAGATTGACTGGCTAAGCAATAAAAGTTGCTGAAGCAGACTTATATAAGCAAGTTGCCTCTCAACGTCTAAAAGAAGGCCAAGCAGTCTTTGGATCCGGACCAGAGATGCGTTAAATGAGACAGTTAATGTTCACATCCTTTGCAATTGGAACAGGAACAAAAAGTTGGTGTGAGCGTGTTAACAACAGTCACACAATTGGAAAAACGGCTGTGCAACCGTAGGAAAATTCGGAAGAAATAATAAAAATCATTTCACTTCTTCACCCTGTTTTTGACATTTTCTCATTTTTACTTTTTTGATTTCTATTATTTGCTCGCGCATTTTTTGTTTCTATATTATTTAGAATGTAATAAAAAGAGAATAATAAATAAAAAATAAAAAAGAATCAACTTGTGTTTGTCCTCTTCACTCATGTACGGCTGACATTTATGCAGTTTTTATGGGGGAAAAATGATACTTTACCAATATGCTGTCATATTCTGCTATAATTCCTTTTGAATACGCGTGACAAGGACTGCAATTTTAAGCTCCTCGCTAAATCGTTTATTGGTAGTGGCCAATCTCAGTTCATAGACATGTTGGCTATTGTGTAAATAGATTATGGTTTTTATTTATAATTATAAAAGGATGATAGAACACAAACCTAACTTGTAATCTAGTACAATTTTTATATGAATTACGTTTACATACATAAAATTACGTTTTCGAACAATATGTATATAACATACATTATACAAACTCTGTATTGAACAGCAATGGTAAACATTAAACCGAACACTTTTATAACGTTGAGACGTGCGTTTTATTTCGAGAGTATTTCAGAGTTACTATTAATATTTAGCTGAGCGGTTAAAGGGTGCAATTATACTCAACAAGACCTAAGAAAACAGACAAGTATTTATTAGTATGGCCCACCCGTTCTATTATAGGCTTTATAAATTCCAAATTAAATTGTTGACTTATTACTCACGCAGGGGCTTTAAGTCCATTGTGGACTTTCTGCCTGCGGATTTATAGCTGGTGATGTATCAAACCCAATACTTCTTAAACCGAGCTAGCTAACAACTCGATTTATGTTCAGTTTGACTCAGTTCGGTTTTATAATTTGGTTCGGTTCGTTTTCGTTAGGCTGTGTTTTGTATGTCTTGTAGGAAGTTACAGACAATTCAACGGCCTCCACTAAAGATAATCATAAATAAATTCCTGTTTTATTTTTAGAACCCCAATTATCTCACTTTAATTCACAGACCTCTATCTCTCGTTTTTTATTTTGTGTCATAAAATCATAGTCTTTTGAATGCATTCTTATGACACGAACCTAAAGAATGTCCTTTACGGTTTGAAAAAACATATTGCAATTGTCAGGTCTACTAAATACTGTTGTCGTATTGCCAGAATACTTTTACTTCGATTTACGAGTCTTGTTTCATTGTGAGGATTCTCAAAATTTTATTTTAGATAAAAAAAATATCAAACGAAGTCGAAAATGCAATCATTGATTTGAACCTTCAAATTGGTCGAACGAAACACAATACCTTTCAAACTATCACTGGATCACGGTAATTTCAGTACAATAGGGCATTTAAGTGTAATGTATGCAATGTTGCACAAAAAAACGATAAGAAGTAACATAGAAAGCGGTCATGCATTTTTTCTTCCATTATTGTATTTGCAGCATTATCCAAAGCAGACCTTCGCTGTGAATATTATCGACAGTGGCTGTCGACAGAAGCTGTTTTTGCTTATAGTGCAAATTCGAATAACGTAACGACTACAATTATTGGCACCCCTAAGGAAATTTCAACTATAACATTTTTATTTTTAAATTTGTTTAAATCTGTTGTTTACCAGAGTATAAAATATTAAATTTCACATTGATTGAGTATTATAAATAAAGGTTTAATAATTGAAAATATATTTAAAATGCCAATTTAAAAAACCTTACTAAAAACTACAATATGGCACCCTGATATAATTATTGGCACCTAAATAAATACTTTTCATATTATTTTTTTGTTCAATAAATTAATGACTGTTAAAAGATACAACTATTGGCACTCATAAAAATACAACGATTGGCATTGTCAATAACTGTAGCTACCTATGATTTTATTATTGGCACCCCCCCCGGCAATAATTGAACCCTATTTTTTTCTGGGGCCAATTATTGGCACCCCTTTTATTAACAAAATAAAAAACTTTTTTTTACAAAATATATTTAAAAGTGACTTCTTTATTGTATCATTTAAAAATATAAAAGGAAGTAGTGATAAGAAACTTACAAAATTATAGGTCCTTAACGAAAACAAAGGAAATTTCGAAGTTTTTATTTGTCGGGCGTGTGAAAGTGAGATCACTTATAAAACAGAACTAAAAAGGAATATCTCCAAACTAATGACGCAGAAATGTGAGAAAAATGTGCAAGTTCAAAACAAAAAATAAATTGACTATTCGGACCAAGGGTTGCTGAGAAAATCCCTATTGAATGATGGGGTGTCAATAGTTGGGTCAAAAATGTGGGGTGCCAATAATTGTTGTCGTTACGCTATTTCTGTGTATACATTTTACTAAAAAAACAAGCCTAATATAAAGTTTCATAAATCGGTTCTGTGATTTTCCAAAAATTCATTTTTGTTTGTTGATTGTTTTGTCAATATTCTATATTTAACGATATGAATATAATTTAATATTTGGTTTACATTGATTTATTTTAAACCCTGAATACCGCACCATAAACTGAATTTACAGCAACCATTTTACAAATTATCGTTGAAGCGTTCGCACTTTTTGTTTGTAGTTGTCTATTTACTTTCTTAAAGCCTATAACAGTTGTTAACAGGTGAAATGTGAAGCAAAACCTATTAAGAAGGCGGACTTTTTTTTAATAAAAAATAAATTAAAAAAATGACTTAAACCCACAAAGGCCTAATCTTCGGCTAGGCTCTTTTATGTGATCTCTATTCCACCAGCTAACTAACATAAGTAAGCACAACGCTCTCTCA
Source organism: Portevinia maculata (assembly GCA_949715645.1). Classification (NCBI taxonomy): domain Eukaryota; kingdom Metazoa; phylum Arthropoda; class Insecta; order Diptera; family Syrphidae; genus Portevinia; species Portevinia maculata. Next base: position 20,437,323 of record OX454526.1, on the reverse strand, counting down.
CGGCAGTCATCGTAAGATCAAAAATCACATGTCAGGGCCATTGGGCTTCAGCCCAATCAAGCCACCAGTATTTTTCCTCATTTATCCTATTAGAGTCACTTAGATAATGCTAATGCAGTATCGCATATCAGTATTCTCGCCTCCCGTGTTGAAAGGCAAATAAAATATTCATTTATAGTTTGTTAAGTGTAATAGATACTCGTTAGCAACATCAAGAAACAGAAATGTCTCTGATGGTAGTATCCAATTTCCAATGACATTCGGTAATACCCAGGGTTCGGATAGAATAATCTAGAGATAAGTTTGTTTTCTCTTACGGCTGCCGAACGTGCAAAGAGGTTCGACACAAGGTCCAGTATGACTGAGGCATCCATAATTATTTTGTTTGAGACGGAGTATCAAAAGTTCGAATGTACAAGCCAAGACTGTACATCTACATGTAGGCTCTTAGACATTTGCGCTCAAAAACTCATAACTTTTCCATATACTATGGGCTTTTGTTCCACCACGCTAGACTCGCATAAGTCAGAATTGGACAAACGAATGCTTGGTTACAAATAATCCACGAATCAGATCTCAGGTATTTGGAATAAAAAAGGTTTTTAAGCGACATAATGTCACTCTTGCCTTTTCTAATTGAATATATATATGGGTAGTATACAAATTCATCCATGAACACCGAAATACTTCACAACAGTCTTTTACTCGGTGTTACTACCATTTGAACTCGTTACTTTTAGGTTCTTCCAGTTGCGTCTCAAATCAGAATTGCCGCGTCTAACTCCGGTGCGGAATAGTATGGCTTCACATTTAGAATTGTGGATTTTAAGCTTCTATTCAGATAATGAAACTTATCAAACTTACTTTGTAGTTCGGTTTTGATATCTTCGATTCTTGAGTTGCTTGCCTACAAAATAGCATCGTCGGCAAACGCTAGCGGGTTATTGAGCTTCCTCAGTATATCAGAAATGTTTATGTTGAAAAGGGGCGGTCCAGTTACTGTGCCCTGCAGAAGACCATTAGAGGCACTTAAAACTTCACCAGTCGTGCATTCTGTATTTGTTACGATCATTTTTTTTCCGTATAGCAGGGATGCAATCTTCTTAGTGAGATGAGGTCGGATTTCATATCGAATGAGGTTGCGAATTAACCCATCGACCCAGACAATCAAGTCAAAGCTTTTTCGAAACCTACCACACAGGCAACTCTACATCTTTTGGCGTTAAGGTTTTTTTTTTTTTTTTATAATTTGCTTACGCTAAAGGGATTTTTTTCTGTTGTTACAGTACCCTTATAGTGCTAAGAACACAGTGTAGCAACTTGGTATTAGAAAGAATAGAGAGATACGAAAGAAGTGTTTGGGTGCAGTTGTAGGGTTTTTCTCCACGGGTGGTGTCTAAGTTACTTAGGGAGATTACAATTTCATGTATTCGGTATAAAGTAATGGACTTGGCCGGGATTCGAACGCACGACCTTCCATTCCGAAAGCGAATACACTACTACTGCACCATTGCCACGCGTTAAAGGTTCCGATTCATTTCTCTTGAACCCAAATTGTTTCCGCGGTATGCTCTCCTTTTCATCACATACGAACGATATAACTAACTAGCTAAAATATCCTACCAATATTGGGCAGGAGACTGATAGGCCTATAGTTAATTATTGGAAACATCTTTTATATTTTCAAGCAACTCGGAAAGTAGCAGTTAATTAGCAGATTGTTAAAGATTATACAGTATTACCGTATGATGTCGACCGGTAGATGCTCTACCACAACATTTGACATGCTTTCTAAGCCTCTTGACCTTTTAATGTAAAGATCCCAAATATTTCAATGAGTTCGTCGAGGGTGGTAAAGTAATTGTTGATCTGTTCATCTATTAGTTCTTTAGCTTTCAATCTGTCAGAAAATCCCAGAAAGGCTAGGATTTCATTGTTACGAAATTCAACAGTTCATCACTTTCACCAACAGTTTTGCAGCTGGGGAGTTCCCTGGTATGTACTTTTCAAAATGAGAGCCAATAAAGTTAAGCTTGTCCGCTGCAACATCAAAAACATAGTGGTTATCAATGATGGGATAACCTAAGAAATTTAACCCTACCTTTTTTTTTTTTTTTATAATTTGCGTGCGCTAAAGGGATTTCTTTTTTTTTTCTGTAGTGACACAGTACCCTTATAATGGTAAAACCACAGCGCAGGCATTTAGTTTGTTGCGCAAGTAGCTCACCCAGCAATTCATTGCCTATTTTTAGGTGCTACTTACTGAAAGAATAGAAGGATAGGAAAGAAGTTTGGTGCGATGGGATTTTTTTTTCTCAACAGGTGGCGCCTAAATTGCTTTAGGGAGATCAGTTTTTGTTGTTTGTATTCAATTTATTAAAATCATGGCCCTGATCGGGATTGTAACGCACGACCTGCCAATCACTTAGTTAATACACTACCATCGCACCATTGCCACCTGGGACTGAAGCATCTGGCAAGACAGTGGTATCTTCAGATTCGGGAATTTGACATTGCCATTTGCTTTTAGCACGTTTCTTCCAGTAATCGTTGACACTATTCCAAAATCTCTGGGTTAGCAGAGTTTTCAGACGGGATTTCAGTCTTTGTAGCTCCGAATTGTGCATCACGTATTGAAATTGACGTTCATTCGATTTATCTGAGTGATCAGAAAGCTTTTGTGTATCTGCAGCGTAAAAGTGTCACAGTTAAGATAACATGCAATGCTATTTTTGATTTCATTTTCGGAATTGACGACTCCATCGCTTGTAATACCACTATTTTTAAGTTCCCGATGTACGAATTACTCTCGTTTTTGGACAGAATCCTATTGCTAGGAATACTGGAAAAAGAAGGGCAAATCCATAATTTTCTCGATGCCCAACGCTGGAAACGATACCAACTGGTCTTCCTGTAATTTAATTTTGAAACTTCATCGTATGTTGCGAAGCTGAACGGAGAGTCGCATCATAAGAATCGCATAACCATTGCTCTCATACAACAAAAGCGGAAATTTATTTTTGTGGACCGTTTGTATTTGCAACCATGCGTCTGCAATGCAAAGATCGAGATGTGAATTTTCAGACAAAAAACTTGGCGTAACTGGGCTATATAATTATATTCCATAACCGACTTGGTTATCGCCTATAAAACGATTGACGGGTTACAATGGTGCGATGGTAGTGTATTTAATAACTGGTTGGCAGTTCGTGCGTTCAAATCCCGGCCAGTGCCATGATTGGAAATTGAATACTCATATAAATACAGATCCTCCCTAAGCAATTTAGGCGCAATTCGTGGAGAAAACCTATTCCTTCGAATAATAAGTATCACATAAAATCATGCATGGAATACTTCATTGCAGATGCTGCTTACTGTTCTGTTCCACAAAAAAAAGCCTGCGCCGTGTTCCAACACTATAATGGTACATTATGCAGAAAAACAAAACCCCTTTAGCATAAGCAAATTATAAAAAAAAATGAGGAATCTGCCTCTTCCATTTGTCACTCCTTCTAACCATACCGGATGCTTGGCATTTAATTCGCCTGCTAGGAAGTAGTTATTTAGACTATCTTTTCTTAATAATTAAAAAAAAATGGATTTCGATGTTAAGCCGACTACTCGAACTTGGTGGAGCATATACCGACATTTCATAAAGACAACAATTATCCTAGGCATTAGGATAACGGTTTTCTAAGAAATAAAGCTTCTAATATCGATGTTTTCAGTATGTAAATGTCGAAGAGGCTTCCGGACAAGAATTGCCATTCTATCTCCGTGTATCGAACTCCGTCCGTCTGTTCTATGATCTTCTGTAAACCACAATAAATCACCGTGCCTTCTAAGAGTTTTAAGAGCAGCCATTTTTAAATTTGAACAATATTTATATTAATATTTATCAAACTTTGCTGATAAATCAGTAGCAGTTTTTGTTAGACTATCAACTTGCAATTGCATATTTTTTCGCTAGAATCTCGCCATTTTTCGAACTCATTCTTTCTCTTTCGAACTTTCTTGTCAGAACGTCTTTTAAACAAAAGAAAAATTAAAAAACTGAACGCAGAAATGTGAATCACTAATGTGCACGTGCAAGTACTTAAACTAAGTAATTTTAAACGGAAAATGAAATCTAGAAATATATGTTACTAAATTTCTGTTCGACGCCTTATACAAGGTGGCGCAAAAGTTGTCTGGTGGCGCAAAAGTTGTCACCCGATGTTCTTTCGCTGTAATTTTTTTTATGAATGAAAAACTTTGATTCTGCTTTTGGATTATGTTAATTGGTGTCTTAAGTTTTTTCTGTATCAGTTAACTTCACAAATATCAAAGTAGAATTTACATTTGCCGCCATTTGCAAAAATTATGCTTCTTCCGATAGGAAGATGACTTGCGCCACCTTGTATTAACAAAAAAATCAGACGCCCATTTCTTTCGATTTTGATATTAAACGTTTCAATATCAACTGACTGCCAGCTGATTTTCAATTTCAGAAATGTTTGAGATATTACTACTGCCAACTTAAGAGTGGGTTACGGGCGACTCCTAAGTCTTATCCGCGTTCGTTGATATGCAATAATAATGCTCGGTGAATGGGTCTAGGAAGCTCATAGTTTAAGATGTTTCGGCGAATACCGCGCTGAATCTATACTTTTGGTGGAAGTACCAGAACTTTCCCCAGTTCCAATTACATTTGCAAAGGAGTTTCCCTTACGAACATGATAATCAATCATGCTGATTTTTATGGATATCCTCTGCTATTTCTCTCCTTTTTTCCATTAAGCTCATGTGCAAGGCCGTTTCGGCACAATTATTTATCACACCTTTCTCCGAGGGAAGCCTTACAGGGTCAGTAATCTTACGGAAGCACCAGTATATCCCAGAAACGGCGTAGATCAATTAACATAACTTAAAATATAAGAGGATGTTACATAGATGGTTCCGTATGCATAGACGGTGAATGGAGGAGGAGATACAACGACGAACTGTACGGGCTGGACAGCGGCATCGACTTAGCCAGAAGAGTGAAGGTCCAACGACTGAGGTGGCTGGGTCATGTAGAGCGAATCTACGTAAATGCTCCGGCCCGGAAGATCTTCGAATCCACACCCGAGGGACGGCGCAGTAGAGGAAGACCGCGACTCAGGTGGCGCACGCAAGTGAAAGGGGACCTTAACCAACTTAGCGTCCGGAACTGGAGACAGCTGGCCAAATATCGTGCTGCTGGAGACGCTTGTTGGTTGAGGCCCAGGTCCACCCCGGACTGTAGCGCCACCCTAAGTAAGTAAGTAAGTTACCTAGAGTAACGCACCGTCCTGGGAGGACATGTTCACCCCCTCCCCTATACAAGCCTCGAAATTCGGCTAATTGCTTTTCCGTGTCAACAGTCTAACACACTTACCATTGAGCCACTGTGCCCACGCGTGCTCATATGATTGACAGAAAGAACGAGATCAATAGTATATCAAAATTTGCATTATCAACAAGCTGAATAAGATTAAAGATTGCGTTTAGGGTTTACTTTCAGTATAAATAGTGCGTCCAGTTCTACAGGAATATACTAAACCGTTTGACTGGAAAAATTATAAACTTTAGCTATAATGTGAACTCGTGACCATTTTGTTGTCATTCAAAAATTTCAACTTTTTTGGTTGTATACACACAATTGCAGCATGCCTGCTTTAACATTCATTTCTGTAGCGGGTAAACAGGGCTTTGGTGCTCCACTTAAGTATGTGTAGTCGTTTGATTATCGACAAATTGATACTGATGTTGTCATGGTGATATCCTGTGCCCACGTTCTGTAATAATCGCATCGTAATATTTATCACAAAAACGATATGAATTGAAACAAAACGTCATAATATCACATTCCGTGTTCTGTAACTATGCGATGCGAAAACTATACCACATGGAACATTTCGAAATGAAATGTAAATGTTGTAAATAAAAATATAACATAGCTATGTAGATAGATATAATTGTTATTCATAGATTAAGGCTCTACAAAATTTGACAAATACGCAGCTTGCTCAGAGATTATCTTACAACTGTAAAATTTGTAAAGTTTGTATGAAATGAATAACCAATTGGAATAAAAAGTTGAAGGAAACTATGATTAAAACCTTCATTTAATAAAAATAAAAATATAAAATGTATAGTAACAAATATCGAATTTAATTGTTAACCCTCGGATGAGCGGTAACATTTTGTGGCATATTTTACTTTCATGGTCCCCCGGGACTATATAGTTTTTAGGCTGTAATTGTATTGGCAATTTCTCTTATGACCTACTCTGAGTATTTTATACAAGGTGGCGCAAAAGTAATCCTCCTATCAGAAAATGCTATAAATTTTGCGATTGGCCCCTAATGTCAGTTCTGTTTTGACATTTGTGTAGTAAACACATGCGAAATACACGTTAATAAACAATGTTACGCTACACTGCTCCAGAACGCGGAATATTGGTGACTATTTATTTGAGCAATAATCGGTCGGTGAGTTTGGCACAACGTGAATTTCATCGCAGATTTCCTACCCGTCCAACGCCTACTGTTGAAACACTGCGACGTTTAGCCGCTCGCCTCGAAGAGACTGGCACAACACGAGATGCTGCCAGGCGTGGCAGACCCCGGAGTAGCCGTTCTGCAGAGAATATTGCTGCTGTAGCCGAAGATGTCATGGAAGCGCCGTCGACATCGACCAGACGACGTGCCACGCAAATGGGTATCAGTCGACGGTCTTTACAGCGAATTTTGGTACAAGATTTGAACATGTTTCCGTACAAAGTCCAGACGGTGCATCAGCTGTTAGCTGCTGACCGCCAATAGCGTCTAACATACGCTCAAGCCATCCTTAATCACCACCAAGAGCAAGATGATTTTTCATCAAAAATAATCATGAGTGATGAGGCCCATTTCCATCTTAGCGGGTACGTAAATAAGCAAAATGTACGCTTCTGGGGCACTGAAAATCCGCGTGTAACCCACGAAGAGCCATTACACCCGCTCAAAGTCACTGTATGGTGTGCTGTTTTCGCTGGAGGAGTCATCGGACCTTTTTTCTTCGAAGACGTAGCGGGCCAAACGGTTACTGTGAATGGTGAGCGCTACAGAGCAATGATCAACGAGTTCTTTTTGCCGCAACTTGATGAATTGGGATTGGAAAACATGTGGTTCCAACAGGACGGTGCAACGGCACACATTGCACGTGCCATAACCGATATGCTGAAGGATGCATTTCCCGGGCGCCTAATCTCCCGTTTTGGCGATTTGCACTGGCCAGTAAGATCGCCTGATTTGACCGCTCCAGACTTCTTTTTGTGGGGCTTTTTGAAGTCGCGGGTTTATGTCAACAAGCCTCAGACTCTTGCAGCTCTTAAAGACAATATCCGTCAACAATGTGAGGACCTATCGCCCGAAGTTTTGGCCAAAGTGATGGAAAATGCCATAAAAAGGGCTCAAATGACAATCAACTGTGGCGGCGGCCATGAAATCATATTCTCGAGTTGATGTAAAAAAAAATTAAAAGACCAAATAAAAATAATCCACAAGAATCAAAGTTTTTCATTTTTTTTTTAAATTACAGCCAAAAAACATCGGAAGGTTATTTGCCACCTTGTATATGCAATCTGTGATTGTGTATTGATGTTTATTGTGTTTGTGAGGATGTTTAAAATATATTTTAAAAATATTATTATTTAAAAAAAAGATTTAATTACATATTTTTTTATTAGGAATTCAAAAAAATAACACTTCTGTTTATAAAAAATAATAGAAGGAATAGCGCTTATTTAAATTATTGCTGTGCTGTTGTCTCAATATCTCGATCATCTGCATCGGCAGCATCCTTACAGCATATGTTACATCTATGCAAGGTCTCCGCATGTACCTTGCACACCGGCAGCTGACAAACAAAACACACTTGCCCGGTTTTACGTTGCCTCCAATCCTCGATTTTGCAAAGATTGCAATTGGGACGATTCTTGCGCGGCGGAAGTTTAGGTGCTCCTATACGTAAGACTAGTGGCGGTTCTAGTCTGCCCTAAAAAAAGAAAAACAACGTAAGAATTAATTTTTTCTTGTCTGTAGTAAGGATGTTCTCATATTTTACTCACCACAACATGGAAGCGTTGCATAGCGAAACGCACGCTTTCATGGCGTATAGTTCGAGGCTGACTAGCTCGCTCATTCATATCATCGTTCCAAACACGAAGTGGCGTATATGCAAAACTTAACTTCACAGTAGAGCCAAAACAAAAATTTACGAAATTTTGGTTTCTTATAATTGAAAACTTTCAACAAAGCAGAAGTGGTTATTATAATGTGTTAAAATTGTTTTTTTTCATAAACATTTATCATTTTTGAGTAAATTCTATTGCAACAAAAAAAATTCAGATACGCCACTTCTTGTTTGGAACGACGATATATTTGGTAAAACTAATTGTATTACCGTTTGCAGGTATATTTACCGAGCATTTGGTCCATTGTATCGACTCCAGACTGTTGTAGTCTAAAATGGCGAGTCGCTTAGATTTTTCATTACAATCATCAACCGCACTAGTGTAGTGTAGTGTTGATATCAAAATAACAGCGCGTTTTGGTTTTGGAACATATGAACAAATAGATACATCGCCGTTGTAGTATCCAAACAATGTTGAAAATTCTGGCCTGCTCTTGGCTGCCAAAAATTGTGATGGTGGGGCTTGTTTCTTCGAATCGTACCAACATATACTAGGCGTTTGGCCATCTAAAATGTAGCCAAATCCAGGGACGAAAACAAATTGTCGGCGTAAATTGTGCGCCCAGAATAGTATTTTTGCCGGGGACGGTTTTGGTTTGCGGATGTGAACGTGCCCATTAGAATGTGTGCTCAACGAGTAACGGGTAGCCGGTGCCGGTTAGCCGGCTGCTGGGTATGTGTGAAATCGGCCTTACGTGTGTATGGTCCCCCGGGACCATGTACACGCGGACTGTGTATATAAGCGCCACAGCCGGCTTCAAACTTTTTTTTTGTTCAACGAATATGACTAGATTAAGACGACTGCTACTAAAATCTGACTATCACATCTTAGTTATAGAAGTAAAAAAGTCTTGAACAATTTTTCCCACTCGTTCCCAAAAAAAATTTATACGCAAAGTCCGAAATGGTCCCAGGGGACCATGTCGCTAATCCGAGGGTTAAACTCATTTTCCTATAGTGTGCAGTTAGGTACATTTGACGACAGTAAGTGTTCTGTGAACACGTTGAAAGTTTGCACCCTACCTACCCAGAGAACTTTCGGTAGTATTTTCTACCGGTTTCAATTATACAAATTCCAAATAAATTGTATGATTTTTCCACTACCACGACAAACATATAACTACATAAACAAATGTATAACAGATGTGTAAATACACAAAAAATTAGGCATCGGCCCATAGAGAGGACCTAAGGGGAAGTGGAAAGCCTTTATTGGGTTACTGTGGTGATTTGTACCTGGGACCCACTCGGGCAGTAATCCAAACCCATTAACGACTGAACATAATGTACCAATCTCAGATTTAAAATTCTCCGCCGGAGTGATTATCGTATGATCACCAAGAGTGAAAATTGGGTTCGATTTCAAAACGTTGGTCCCCATATCCATAACATCATTAAAGCGAATAGTTCATTATTGTATTAAATGCCAAGTTCAGCAACTGTAGTGTCAACCCCGACACAGTATAAGTATGCACAAGTATACCACTTTTGATTACATGGTCAATATGTCACTCACTCAACTGGGAAATCTACTTGTCAACCAGGTTCGCTGGGTCGGGAATTGAACTGCGTTAAACACTGATTCTCAGCATGTAAGCACCCTTTAGGACCATTGAATGACAATTCATCGCAACAAGTGCACTTAGGCCCTCGTCCCGTCCCAACCATTCACCAACATCATCAATCACTCTTTGCAGTCTCATACTCGCCTTGTTAACAAGCCACCATAGCACTGCAACAACTGTCAGTTATTGTTTTAAATCGACAAACACCCTTTCCTAACATTGTATGTCCATCAGCATAGCACGAGCTGACCGAAAAGAAGAAGAAAAATCAAAATCAATTCATCGAATTGGAAAATTACTGTCGAAGCCGTTAAAGAAAACAAAAAAAGAAAAACGGAAGGAAAACCGTTAGTGCTACACAAGGGAGGCTCCACTTGACGCTTTCGTTCCCGTTTTGCGTCGACACTCAGACCCAGTTTAAGGAAACAAAAAAATGTCAGAACAATCTCAAGACTGAAATCGAATTGCACCAAATCAAAAAGGGAGAAAACAAGTGAAAGTCGTATTATTATTTATTTTGTGTCGTTCCCTTTTGCCTCATTCTTATTGAATTCTTCGTCTTCTGCCGACTACCACAATAACCTAACCTAGCCTATTGAATAATAATTATTGTGGGTGCTAATGACATTGTCTTGCACAGACAGCTTAAGGTCAAAGGCAATTTACTCCAACAATGTCGGTTACGCTAAAACGACCACACTTATTGCGTCGATTTGACAGTTTCGTGCGATTTTGTTATTCCCTTACTTTTATAGCGGCCGGCATCCTAACTCAGACAACATAATCTCCAACTCTATCTGTCTCTTGAGTGCTGTCAGTTGACGTGAATTTCTTACAGTAAATGCTCTGATTGGTATCCGATTACCACTTTCTTTGGTTGCATTGCAATGTTAGGTAGCCGCTTCCCAAATGTAAAAGTACACATCTGCTTACTAGCCAGCCAGCTTATTAGCGGCTAGCGGGTGAGACACAAATCCTGTGATATTTTGATATTCAATGCGATGAAACAAAAAATTAATAGGTATAGAAAAAGCGAAAGGCGTATAAACGTTATTGCAACTTAACAACGGTATTTTTTTGTCAATATTGGTTTCATCTTCGAGTAGTTTGGGTTACATTTGCATTCGGTAATTAGTTATGGCAGCCAATTGTCGTTTGATGTGTTTATATATTGAATCAGCCGCCACGTTACGCTTAAGCAGCATAATACATAATTGGCCGCATGTGTGATTGTTCTTTTGGCAGGCTCTGCAAGATTTGACGTAATTTTCCCACATTTTGTGAACTACACGCATTCAGTTATACATTACAGATACATATTTTCTTTGGCGTGGTTTTAGGTTACCAGCAATCAAATTTTGTTGAATCAGAAGTATGGCTCTGGGTAATGAACTGGCTTATGAACTACCTTTTCGTGAGAAGACAGCTGGGAATTGACTTCTGCTTTTCTTATAACGGCTGGTACGATAATTTACTAATTTTCCATGCTTACATGCTTACGCCTTGCTTTGAAGAACACGCGATGAATTTGTGCGGAAATGTTTCATAAAAAAATTCCCCCAAGATGTCGGTTGTCAAGTGTGACAGCTAACATAACGGGCTCCCGACCCGTGGAGAGTCTCTACCTGTGACACAGCAGCCGGGTATCCTCGGAATACGCTGCTTCCAGTTGTCCAGACCAAGCGCTGTAATGGTCGATCGAATGTACTTGATTAAGCTTTTCGGACATCGGACTGTATCCGCATTCCACATCTTGGTGCACCAAAAGTTCGCTGTTGTATCTAGCTCCCCTTTCCATCTTATCGTCCAGCTACCGGCGTCATAAAGCAAAACTGGCAGCAAAAGTGTTTTGTAAACTTGCTTTTCCGGGTAAGGAATTTGAAATTCCTTTATTTTGTCGAAGCCGAAATAGTTTTTAAGGGTAATTTTTGTCACTAAGGTGTCATTCGTGGAGTTGATGTTTACTCCGATCCGAGGTAAGTAAACTCACTAGCTACCTCCGAATTGCTGCCATCAACAGTGACGTTTTGTTCTGTCGGTGGACAGATGTTTGTTTGTTTGTTAAATGCGTGTAGACATTCGGTTTTGTCCTCGCTAACTGCAAGGCAAACCAAGCAAAAAGCCTCTCCCACACATGCTGAGATCGGTCGATGATGTCCATATCGTCTGCGTGTCCCAGTAGTTGGACGGATCTGTTGAAGATTGTGCATTCCATGTTGCCACGAGCCGTGGGCAGTATTTTATCCTGAACACGATTGAAGAAGTCATATGATAGCGCATTTCCTGTCTGAAATCTGGTGTAAGTTTGGATTAATTCAAAAGAGCTGCTTCCAAACTGCATTGCATCGTGCGTTTTCCAGCGTCAGTCAACACAACTTCATCAGTTTTGCCGGGAGCCCGAATTCGGCCATGATGATAAATCTTATCATATGCAGCTTTAAAGTCGACGGAAAGATGGTTGGTCACCATTTGATATTCATTGATCGTTTAAAGAATTTGTTTTGGTGTAAAATTTTAGTCTATTGTTGATATACCTACACTGTGAAGTGCCGATTAGTGTGTTTCAGAACGGCTTAGGACGTTTACACAGTAGGTGGGATAAAATATTAAATGCGTCATTTAGCAGGGATATGCATCGATATCTCTTTTAAGACGTAAGACCGCCTTTCTTGTAGATGCATCATCCATATTTGGTTGATGATTTGGTGCATGCGCCCTACAAAAACATAAGGTTTTGCTCGTAAACCAACAGAGCTGGGTGCCACCATTTTCTGGCACTCATCATTATTTCGCACTATAGTCATCTCTGTAGACTCTGGCTACTCCAGTCGTTCTAATGCGTCATACATTGAATTTCATTTTCTTTGGCGGTTCGCAGCTTCTTGTTGTTGGGAAGTCGAGTTTTGAATTTAGACCCAACAAAAAAATGGTCAGAGTCAATATATGCCCGAATGTGTGCACGTTCAAAATGTTGGATGCATGCTACGCATTGATAAGCACATGATAGATTTTTGTTTGTCGGTTCTAGAGAGGGCTACGTTGCTGTGTGGATCCTTTTACTTCGAAACCTACCACCTAATCCGCCGCAGATGTTTTCCTTATCGACTTAAGAATACAAACTACCAAGCACAACTTGGACATCGTGGTGTACCACTCAAGGAAAGAATCACGTTATTCGGCAGCACCAGGAGTGTGCAGTGTAGAGACGTTTCAGGTGCATACACTCAATTCATAGTCCGTTGACGTTCATTGGCTCCATATGCGAGGCAGGTCTCTCTCATAACTAACTCTTTTTTCGTAGTGGTGGCGACGGTGTAGAGGTTAATGTGTTGGCTTGTGACCTGTGCTAGCCGGTTCAATTCCCATAGAGAACGACAACATACGCCACCCATTAATTGAGAGAAACGAATGACACCTGGTCGTCTCTGACCTCTACACCAAAAAGAGGATTTCTGCCTGGTAGTACAATGGAACGTTATCGAGTCTGAGTGCTCTGGGATTTAAATTGCCTTTTTAATTAAAAAAGACTCATTTTTTTGTAGTAGCGAAGTTGCCCCGACGACGCGACGGCACAACTCCCAATCTCGAGCGGCTTGCAACCTAAGACCGTGAAAAATATATCCAAGGGTTTCAGATCTGCCAATCGACCAAGCGTATCAATTTTCATGGAAGCTTTTCATATTTGTATTGTACTTAGATATGTACGTGACGTCCCTTCCACTTCACATAAGCTAGGTTTAAGGCTCTATATAAATCCATAATGCATTATAGATATTTTCGTTTGTTATTTAATCTACAGCTGTGAGTTTATTTCTTTCTTCTCTAAAAGAAGACGTATATACGGAATCCGCAAGATAGTTCGAGATAGTCAGCCAACGTCACGTTATAGATTTATTTCGTGAAAGCCTTATTACGATCCAAAGTTGAGTAAGACACACTGCCAACACCAAAAAAATAAGTAGCCGAATTGCACAAACAAACTTTAGCAGTAAGGTGGTCTAAATGGCAATGTGAGTTCAAGGTCGCGATATTTAAGACAGCTTGTTTTGAAGATAAGCTTTAATGAATAAAGAAGTTACTTATTTTATGCTGAATTGTGAGTCGCGCTTTATGTACCCCAGCCAATGAACTTAAATGCGATCTACTCAAATAATATTTATATTATAAGTCTGAATATTTAATTAGCTTTATTACTTAAGTATTGGAAGAATACCACCATCAACAAAAGTCACACCAAGTTTTATGATCCCAAATTTCCTCGATTCACTGAAAGTTCATTATTCTGCTTAGCTATTCGGCTCATGGACAGTGTCATCTGGGATTTTTCGCATTCATTACTTATGGGACAAGCATATGCCACGCATGTCACAGAGGACTCTGGTCTATCATAAAATCAGTGGAACCGAATTCGAAGGAAAATATTTACTTTTATGCAACGCATGTCCCAATTGAGTCGCAATAAAAATTAAATTATTCGATCACGTTGTTGATTGCTTCTTACTTGTACCTGTACTTTGGCTCTATGGCATTAAATCATGTTTACACTTGGAAACGTTTAAGCGATGGGTCATGGTATCCTCTGTCGACTGTCCGCTGAACCCAATACACATTTCTGGTTTGTGGTGAAATTCTCAAGGACCCTTCTCGGTTTGTTTCCTTGTTCCCCTGTTTTATTTCTTCGCTCAGTATTTGTTTTGTTTTAATCTTAATTCTCCTCGGCATTCAGTAATTTTATATTCACATAATTATTGTGAGTGGGACTGCATGCAGCTGGTGATGTGTGGAGGGAGTCTCGTATTTTGGCATCTTCTCGGATTACTGATTCATTAAGAGCGAACAGTCTTATCCTGCCTTACATAAGGATGTATGTGTATCGGTTACTTTTTGAATTAATGAAGGCGCTTCAAATTACCATGTTGTTTTTTTTTGAGCTACAGAGACATTTATTGACAGAGTTCGACATCAGGTTCGATGAATAATGTGCATTTCAATGAATGAGTGCATTACATTCTTAAGTCAAATAGTAGCTTGTATCTACAGAGAGTCATTTCGAATATATTATGTAGAATGCAGATACGCCCGGAGCAGTAGTCATCGAAATTCTGAGTTCAAATTATTGTATTGGAGTCATTGATTATTATTGCTGGTAAGCACTGAATAGTCAATATAATTGATATGTACTTATTTCTTGCTATAACACTGAAGGCATTTCTTATTCATTAATGTTACTGTTTTTTTTTTTTTGTAGTGGTTACCTAGTAATTTATTTATATTTTTTTTGTAGTGGTTACCTAGTAATTTATTTATTTATTTATTTTATTTATTTATTTATTTGAAATGCGTATACACTTTAAGATATTATATCTTATAAAATAGTTGAGAAAAGTAGATATACCGAATATAGTTTCACAAAAATTAGAATTCATAAAGGTAATTCGGATTTTTTATGTAAATCAATGATCAATAATAGTTATAAGAAAATTTAAAGTTTTAGTTACCGATTTCCGGAAAAATAAGTTCTTAAGTCCCTTTTAAACTTTTTGTGCTTGTACCTTGCGTTATTCTTAAGTTCCGCGGTAATGAATTCCACAGGCGGATAGCATTTACGAAAAATTGACGCTCAGATGTAAGGGATGCGAAGGGAGAGTGAATCAATTTCCGAGACCTTTGCAAAGTAACTAAACGAATCCTGTAGTGCGGCTGGGGGGTTAGTAGAATGTCCAAAAGCAGTCAAAAAGTACGAAAATTGAGATAACTCGCAAAAAGCATGTTAAGCAGACGAGGAGAAAAACTGATTAACCTGTCATATTTACGTAGTCCGAAGATATACCGTATTGTACTATTTAAAGCGACAATGAGTTTCCGCTTACTGGTTGCGTCACAGCTGAAAAAGATTTCGCAACCGTATGTAATGACTTGGAAGTTCTAAGGCATTGGTTTGGTATGCACAGGTTAGTAATTAGTGACAAAACCAAGCTTATGTTTTTCAACTTTCCCTCATTGGATTTCAACTCTCATGAATTTATATTTCACAGTGTCGATTGTGAGAAATTTTGTGTTAGCAATGCTACCTGTCCAGTGCCTGATTGCACTGATACCTTCTTTGTTGATAAAATATGTACAAACAAATGCTTCGATATTGCAGTGGTCTCCATGTTTAAATACTTGGGACTACTTATCGACAATAAAATGGATTGGGGCTGCCATACTTCCATCCTGAAAAAGTATCTCCTGATTGTACACAAATAATGTATCGGCTAAGACCCGTTTGTTCAACAAACCTCTTAGTTACTGTGTACTATGCCTTAGTGCAGTCAAAATTGCAATATGGGTTAGTTTGTTGGGGAGGTACTTATGCTAATAAGCTGCATCCTTTGATTGTTACCCAAAAACAAATTTTAAGGATTATTTGGAAAATGAGGAGACAAGATCATAGCTTTCCGTTATTCAGGAATGCAAGAATTCTCCCGTTAAAACATCTCTACTTCTATAAAGTTTTAAAAATATTTTTTATAAGAAGTGGCTACCTCTTAAATTTACTTTCAACCGCTTACTCTCTGCGCATCAATGACAGTTATTTTTCAATAGTTCCACGCCATAGCACTCGTAAGTTGCAAAATGTGTATACTATTGTAGCACCAAAGTTATTCAATAAGCTACCACCGGCCATTCGGAGTATTAGAAATTCCTTTTCATTTAATAATCAACTGAAAAAATGGCTGTTTAACTTTGATCTAAATGAAATTAATCTCTTATTGCGAGTGACGATATAATAGTAATATATACTATCTATACCCTTTGGCTTACTTTTAATGTACTCTATATATAGATATGTATCGAAATTACAAACTGCTCCCACTATAAAATTATAAATCGATTATTGTTTATGTCCTTATGACTCGCTTTATTCGCCACTAGTTTTTTTCCCCAACTACAGAATACTTCTAAATTTTGTTTCAATTTATACTTAAGATACTTATATTATTGATAGTGTATTGCTAGTGATATTTAGAAAATATTGTACTTGTATATTTGAAATAAATAAATTGAATTGAATTGAATTGAAAAAGATAGGAATGATCAAAGATTTTGCTAATGTGAAACGAGTTTTTATTGGGATGAAGTACCCCATATACTTTTCCAACGGCAGCGCTGATATGATTTTCCCAAGTTAGGCGACGATTAAAAAGACTCACAAGATTTCTTGAAGTCTCAACATATTCTATTGGAGAGCCCCCTAGTAGAATGGGAGGAAAGTAGGAAAGATCTAATGCTTTCCTGGATATGACCAGACCAGGCACTTCGACTTTTTTACTTTTAAATGTAATCTAGAGCTGTGTCAATCGTGATTGATTCGATCTTTTTGACCCGATCACAATAAAGTATTGGTGATTGCAGTCACAATGCCCGAAGTCAATCGTTCATCGAGTCAATACTTTTGTTCTGTTCTGACTAACTCATTTCTTTATTACTGATTTCTTATCTACTGAACCAATAAATGTGTTAATATATCAAAATATTTTTATTTATTTCGGCTTATTTCGTTTTACCAACACATATTTGTTCTACAAAAATATCGCTTCTGTGCAATAACCTCCATTTCCTAATTATTGAAAAGCGTTTTGGTATCTATATATACAATCAGCAGTTTGTTGTTATTGAGTGTATTCACTCTTACAATCCATTCGAATGTATCTGTCTCTATCGAAACTAAATTGAACGAATGATGATTGGGGTTTTTGATTGTATTGAAATTGAATGGAGCAATACAATACTCCCATGTCCCATCTGTCATTGATTGATTGAATGATTGATTGAAATGACCGAATCATTTTTTCAACCAATACTTGAACGATTCGATCATTAAATTTGAACGATTGACACAGCTCTAATGTAATCCGTTTAATTCAGACCAACGCTCAATTTTCCCCATATCTTCATTCACGCAATTAAATCCGTTCTCAATAAGGCCGATTGGGCAACTCATATACATTTGGACATCGTCGGCATACATATGCGACGAACAGTTTCCTATTGTAGATGGAAGCTCACTTACATATAATGAGAACAATATTGGAACAAGTGTAGAGCCTTGAGCAACACCACTTACAGTTGAAAGAAAATCGGACAGATTATCATTTAGCTGATGCATTCTATTTGATAGATAAGAATAAATCAGCTTTACGGCACCTGATGAAATAATTGTGTTGTCGGATCAGCTTCTTACATAAAATTGTGTGATCAACCATGTCAAATGACTTAGAAAAATCAAGGAGCACTAAAACCGTAACTTTGTCTTTATCTAATGCCTGTCGTATATCGTCAGTAACGTTCATAGAGCCGTAATAAATCTGTGTTTTTCGCGAAAACCAGATTGTTTCGGAGTAAGAATTTTGTTATTTTTGAGATACGTGCTCATCTGTTTTTGAAGAGTACATTGAAACACCTTTGACAGAAAGGGCAGAATTGAGCATTTTTAGGGATGGGTATTATTTTAGCCAACTTCCACTGAGTAGGATACTCGCCGGAAATTAATAGTATTGAAAATGAAAGTTATATATGGTAGTACGATGGGTAGAGTAACTTCTAAAATTTAGGGTGCATTTTGTCCAACCCAATTGCATTCGACTTTATCGAGAGTTTCCTCTCAACCACATCAGCACTGTCTATCGATTTAAAACTGAAACTAGGCGTATTTAGGTAACAGTTGGAAGAACAAGCTATAAGGTCAGTCCCACCCAACGAAGTTGAAGAACTCAAGGACAATAATTCCCGATTAAGGGAATTGCAGTCAATGTCAACACTATGATCAGCTGAAAAACAATTTCTCTTGCCAACGCCTATGCTGCGCAAATTCTTCCACAGCTGTCGACCACTTTAACAGGTATTAAACTTACTCGCATACATTCGAACCTATATCTCTTCCAACAGTTAAAAGCTTCACCACGCTTTTGTGCTAGGGAACGTATTAGGCTGGTGAACCACGGATTACTTTAAAAAAAAATGATTTTAACTTTTTTACCCTAGCTTTAAATTTGAAATCAATTATGGTGTGTCTATATCTACAAGGTGGCGCAAAAGTCATCACCCAGTGGCGTTCACCAATCCGACTGAAAACTACATAGGATAGATGTCAAACGTCGTGGATCATTTAAAACATTGGCACACAGAATTGCCTAAGGGACACCCAAGGGCTGAAAACCCATCGGAAGATGCTATAATTTTTGCAATTTTACTTTGACATTTGTGAAGTAAACAGATGACAACTTTTGCGCCACCTTGTATAACCCTAAATTAAAGAAGATCAACAGCTGTCGACCACTTTAACAGGTATTAAGCTTACTCGCATGCATTCGAATCTATATATCTTCCAACAGTTAAAAGCTTCATCACGCTTTAGTGTTAGGGAACGTATTAGGCTGGTGACCCACGGATTAC
Organism: Portevinia maculata; assembly: GCA_949715645.1. Taxonomy (NCBI): domain Eukaryota; kingdom Metazoa; phylum Arthropoda; class Insecta; order Diptera; family Syrphidae; genus Portevinia; species Portevinia maculata. Next base: position 20,418,082 of record OX454526.1, on the reverse strand, counting down.
TTTTAAAAAAATGAATTTAACTTTTTTACCCTAGCTTTAAATTTGAAATCAATTATGGTGTGTCTATATCTATAACCCTAAATTAAAGAAGATCAACATTCAATCACGTATGATTTTCCTTGGTTAATAAACTGATAGACTATTGATAGTACCGATAGTCTGAAAACTTTAAGAAACTCGAGAAAAATTAGTGCAAAGTCTATGAAATAAAACAACATTGTTTAAAGATAGTTTGCAAAGCTTTAAGTTTTTGACTTTAGGACCAGTTTGCTCGGAACTGAGGTCACAGGTATGCGCGAATAGAGCACTGCAAAATTCTTAAGCCCCTCGAAATTAAAATTGGTCCATATTCTACAGCACATTTGTCAGTACCAATTGTAGTTTTGCTCTATATTGGCGAATGCCAATAATTACATCAATAAGCGGGTTTCGGTTTCGGTGTATTTATGTCGCATTAGAGCTCTTAGCATTTTTGTATCTTAAACTCCGCTTGAACAGTGGAGCTTTCTTCTATTTGAGTTGTTGATCTATACTGTGCATTTATTTACATATATTATCATATACCAATGCTTTAATTTCTCAAAGGAATGCTGCATAATCATTTTGCCAACACATTATTTCCTTATTCCTTGGTTTAAAGCCATGTTTCTGAAACCTTGGTTCCAAGGTAGTGACCAAAACTGTTCGAGTTCCTTTGTCGTATGGCTTCAGATTTTCTAACTTACCTTTGAACCACATTTTGCTTCATAGTGCAATGAAACTTCATTGCTCTCATAAACTTATAGAGCACTTCGTATTCGGTGCCAACATTGCCGTGAATCCCGAATACTACAGGCAAATAGTTCGTAATATTTTTATTCCTCATGTCATTGGAAATCATTTAGAGGAGAAATAGTTCCAACAAGACAGCGCAACATGCCATACAGCGCGTGCAACCATGACTTTGTTGAGCCAAACGTTTGGTGACCGATTCATCTCAAGAAATGGGCTTGTGAGTTGTCCACCTCGTTCGTGTAATTTGACACCTTTGGACTACTTTTTGTGGGGGTACGTCAAATCCCTGGTCTATGGTGATAAACCAGCAATGATTGGTCACTTAGAAGAAGCCAACATTCGACCAACTATTATTTTTATTCTTTTTTCTGCAATTGATACAGTGCCCTTAATCTAACCACAGCGCAAGCATTTTTTTTTTGTTGCTGCAAGGAGCACCCAGCAAATGAATCATTGCCTGTTTTTAGGTGCTACTTACTGCAAGAGAAAATAGAGGGATAGGAAACAAGTTTGGTGCGATGGGGTTTTTTCTCCACATAGCCTAAATTGCTTTAGGGAGATCTGTTTTGTTGTGTGTATTTAATTTAAAAATCACCGCCCTGGTCGGGATTCAAACGCACGACCTGCCAATCACAACCATCACACCATTGCCACCCGCATATTTGACGAAATAAAACCTGGTATGCTCGAAAAAAATGGTGCAAAATTGGACCGACAGGATAGCGTTCATAAGGCGCAGTCGTGGAGGCCATATGCCATAAATTATGTTTAAACATTAAATGCCATTCAATTTTTGAGCTAATAAAGCCAAAATTTGGCCATTCTATTAATTTTGTTGTGTTTTATTTTTAAAAAAAAATTGTATGCCTCTATAGAAAACATCCTGTACTTTGCTGATTTATAAACCGGAAAAATAAAAAAAAGCAATGAAAACAAACTTCTAATATTTAAAATCGTATTTCAGGCAATTGTGTTTTATGTGTCCAGTGCAAGGGGAAACTGTGCATTGATTTGTTTGTTTATCCACATATTTATTTTTTTCATTTGTTAACGAACATATTTAATTATTTACTTATTAACTTTTTTATATATTTATTTTATTTGTTATTTATCTGTTCCTTTATTTATTTATTTAATTTTGTATTTATTTATTTATGTATTCATTAATCAACCTATTATTTATATTTTTTTATTATTAGATTCGGGCCTCTAGTGAGCATAATATGTTTCAAATTTCAGCTTTCTGGCTCGAGTTTTAGGGTATCGATGATGCAAACAGACGGGCATGCCTAGATCGACATAACGTTCGATGCTGATCAGTGATCACAAACAAAGTTACTTTAAAGGGCCAATATTAAGGTATGTTACAAACTGAGAGTCAACATTAATATACCCTTAGGGAAGGATATAACCCTCTATGTTTGCGAACAGCAATTGTGGATTTCATATGTTTTGAAAAAGATTTCGTTATTACAAAAATTACAATGAGCACCTTTTTTTATAATTTGCTTACGCTAAAGGGTTTTTTTTTATTTTTTTCTGTATAAATGTACCCTTATTGTGTTGGAAACCCAGGCATTTTTAGTTGAACAGTAAGCAGCACATGCCAATGATATCTCATTGCATGATTTAAGGTGCTATACTTACTATTCGAATGAATAGGAGGATAGGAAATAACGTTGGTGCGTTTGTAGGGTTTTTTCTCTACTGGTATCGCTTAAATTTCTTAAGGAGACACGTATTTCTGTGAGTATTTAATTTTAAATCATGGCACTGCTCGGGATTCGAACGCACGACCTGCCAAATCAGTAAGTGAATACGCTACGATCGCACTATTGCTACCCGCGTATGTTAAGCATAAATAGCTCATGGCATAAAACCGAACTTGTATAACAATGTGTGCGTCTGAAGCAAACAGAGCCTGCAAGGAAAGCATCATGGCTTTTCGCATGAACTGAATACTTCTTCTTCTTTTAAAGATTTGAACGCTTTATTGAATATTTTTTTTCTTCTTCTCTTCCTTGCTCTTCATCCGTAAGAGCGAAGTTATGATTAAAATTAAAGCGGCCATAAGTCTCCCCTTGTGGGGTCCGCTGTCATTTCCTATTTCTCTCAAATAGAATAAGACGTCTTCCATTTACAAAAGCTCAAATGATTTCAGTCAGATTATTCTGCCCGCCCTCTTGAGACCAACCACATAATTTGTATTTGCATTCTCTCGGCCCCTTTGTGCATATATTTCACATGCAAAAAGTACGTACATGGCGAGTCCTTTTTAAATACACACTAACAGTTTGCACGTCCTAGTACCGATTTTTATTTTCCGCCGATGTCGCTTAAACAAAAAATCACCACAAAGCCACTTGTTAAACAACTTAAAAAAGGGACAACATCAAATCCCGACTTAAATACCAACCACATAGTCGGAACTTAATGAGTAATAAGAACTCCTTCCCTCTTTTGTAGGGACGAATAAGTATACGTGACAAAAAACCATAGACAAAGTTAGAGGAGCGTGTAGCCACTTGTGTGAAGGAAGATGTTGAATGCTTTTTTCCGTTTGCAAGCTTCTGAAACCATGTCATCCGCTGAATGTGGGATGCGGGCGGAATATAGTGGTTATACTGAACTTGTAGCAACTGTGTGTGCTGCTAATGCTCACTAGTTCATGGGTGGGTTGTATGTAAACTCGTTTAGAGGATAATTAGAGGATTATTCTAATTAAGTTGTTGATGTTGTTGTAGCTTGTAGCTAATTCTTTTCAATTTTGTAATAAATTAAGTGTCTGTTTGTTGGATTCCATTGAGTGAGGCATCCTATTCTGGTATAATCTATGATATTGTTAGCTACGGTTGAAGCGAATAGGTTGAAGCTTGTAGTATAATTTTCGGCACAAAAGAACTTTTTAGGTCTAATTGCCTCCTATTTAATCGCCTTGGCGAGCCAGAATCTTAAAATATAAATGCATCGATTGATAAATCCATCGAATCATTCTTTTTCATTTCTCTCAACTTATTTTCACACAATTCGCGGGAAAGATCTCATTTCCACGTGCGGTGATAAACGGAGTATTATTTAAAAATAACAACAGCTAAAAAGCGGATATTTAAGCTGAAGCTGTAAAAAGTTTACTTTTAGTGGATCTACCACTTTATGCGCTGCCAAGCACTTTAGGTGCTGTCGTTCCTCAATGCTCCATCTACTTGTTCTTCTTAAGAAGATTGCTTTTCTTCATAATGTTTGATTTAATCGCAGAAGGAAATACAACCTGTTTCCTTCGCAAAACCAATCCATAGAAGGAAAAGGATTCACCGACTCGCATGCCATGTGATCACTTCCTGTTGGAATCGATTTCCTTTTGCATTGCAACTGTCACACACATAAACGCGCTCAGCGAACTCTTTTTTGGACGAAAGGGGATGAAAGTGGGGCAAACCAATAGAGTTTCTTTCAGCGCTTCGCAAAGAAGTACTACTCCAAGTGGTGGTAGGTTTTCATTTTTAGTTCTGGCCAGTTCTAGCAATGCGATTGTGAGTTTGCTGGCTTCTCAATCACCATCTTAGTCAGCGATAGAATAAGGACGGATTCAATGCGGTGTGCGTTGTAATTTATTGTCGCCTTTTATGACCAAAGTTGGCAGAGAATCTGATTGTTCTCGATTTATGATAAAGCGAGCTAGAGAGATGCCTTTCACTTGATTGCAAAGCGGAGATGGGTGACCATGAGTTGATTAATTCCTTTCATGGGAGTTTTTTTCCGGTTTAGGTTCCCAGCGGGTTTAGCGGTGTGATACATCTCTTCTTTTATTCGGAAACTTTCTTTGACCCCTTATCGAGCAGAAATAGACATTAATGTAGATAGGAAAAGACATAGTTCTTGGAGTGTCGGAAGTGAGATATGGGATGACGGAGTACTTTTTTTCTTGGATAGTGATAAAATTCCGATGTTTTGTGAGGGGCAATCATTTTTGTAAGATGTCAATGTCTCAGGGGACTGAGTTTGATCCGAGGGGTTTGGGAAATATTGATTTTGGAAGGTACATATTATGTACGTTTTTTGTGTAAGAAAAGGCAGTCAGTAGAGGCCTGTGAGTATGTACCTAACCATATCGTCTCCTAAGAGGATTTTAAATTTGCCACTTAAAGGGGATTGGAAATGTACGCCCGGATTGTTGATTTCAGATTTTTGGTACTTATCGTTTTTGGAATTTTAGAAGAATTTCTTGTACACATTCAATGTTGGATAACTCACTCCAGAAATAAAACCTACAGCAAAACGATGGACTTCGAAAAGCTTTCAGCATTCAGTTGTCTGAAATATTTCGTTCGAAGCATGCAAGAGTTTATTACTTACTCGTGCTTGCAAAATGGATAAACTAAAGTCCATAGCATCTGGTGTATGACTCATTAGCCTAGTTTTAATCGAAATTTACATAAAGCAGCAGTTCGAGTTGGTCAACGAACTTCCTTGACATATAATTATTATGTTAGCGCAAACATTCACTCAAACCCACCGATTTCAGATGTTGCAAAATGTGGTGAAAGATACTTTGATTTCTATTAAGTGCAAAAAGATTTTCACTTTATAGGATTTGATATCGGATTCATGTGTTTAGTTCTTAATAGTAGATTTAAGAATGCAGTTTAAATATTTGTCCGTAATTTGTCCTCGCTGTCACTCTATCTAGAGTTAACACGAGTAAACTAAAGAACGCACCTTCTACCATCCCGATCGCGAAAGGTGCTATTTTTGCCAGACGCAAATGACTATTATGACTTGTTTTGCTTGTAAGTGATAAAACTCTTTATCATAGGGCGTGTTTTTATTTCATTCTACGCTTAAATTAAAATGCGATAAAAACGCTGACACTTTGACACTTCAATATCAGCTGCTTTGTTTAGTTATTTGTTTTTTATTTATAAAATTCCACACACACGAATTTTCAGCATAATTAGGTAACACACATTTTTTAAAGAAACAATGAAATGGTAGACGGTGAGACACAGGTAAATTTTTTCGTTTCACAACATGATGTTTCGCCACGATTCTTACAAGTGACGTACCTGCTTATAAGTAATTTTGGACCATTTCGATAACATTTTTTTTTTGATAACAATAGAAATAAACACAAGTTTGCATACCGTTCTATTATATTCATTCAAATTAAATCGAGACTATTCGACGTAATTTTGCCATTTGCTCTTAGGGAACTTCCATGGGATAATCCATTTAACATTTCTCCGACAGTCAACGTATCAAGCTGCTTCAAATGATACCCCTTTCTCAACGAAGGCTTTATAGCTATATCGTTTTTTACAGCAACTTATATCCCTTCATCGATGCGCCTGATTAACTGTCTTCTATTGGCTTCAGTTTTCGAGGGTTCGACAAGAAGCGGAAGTAATTTTATAACATAAATTGGCTGACATTTTGTTAGAAATCAATACAATTGGGCTCTGTTTTCACGAAGAACTTATGTGAAGGTGTTAAATTCATATCGGTCAAATGACTTGATGCTCATTTGTGCTCTCTTATAAGGCATTTAAAATTGTTGCTCGCAACACATCTGGCTCCAAATTGGTAATTTCTTATTTAATGTTGGCTTTCAAGACAAGGGTTGTGGTTTGTTGTAGTCAACACGAGGTAAAGTCTGGCGTCGTGATTCGATCTGGAGATTCTGGGCGGTCAAAACGTGAGATCACACGGCCCGGGAATTGGTACTTCAAAATCTCAATCGTTGCCCAAGCTGTGTAAGTTCAGCAACTTGTGTACAAAAAAAAATCGCCTACCAACTCCGTTAAAAGCATCGGATCGCGCGAAGTATCTTTGAGTGATTTTTGATTGGAAATTAAACTAGAGCATCAATATAAAAGAAAAAGCTAAGATAGGGGCAATGAGAACCACTCCCACAGCAGGATTGGAGTCGATTCTAAATCTAAGACCCATCGACCTTTTTGTACAAGATTCTGCCGCAAAGAGTGCTCTGCGGCTCAACCAAACACAAAACTGGACACCCAGTACAACGGAACATGCGCAGATTCTGCAGGAATTCACCGGTGGTATTATATGAACAGCCTACGTTACTCCCCATCTAGATTTTGAAAGGTCATTCACTGTACAGAGCTGGCACAATTGTTGTAAGCCGAACTGCTACACAGGACTTCCAACATATTAGAACATTATCCGGTTTTTAATTCCCTTTATTATTTTCATCTACCTTAGGAGACAGAGCTGAACTTTTACTTTTTTTTGTATTTGCCACCTATTTTTTGTTGATGGCACATTGAACGTTGATGACAGTATATGAGAGACTTTTGTGCAAATGCCAACAAGCAACTGTACACAATTTTAACGCAATCTAATGAACAGTGCGCGAAAGCAAAGAAGACGAACAATTATCCGACACAATTCGCGCGCCCCTATTTTTTTTATGTCAGAAACTTTCGCGCGAGTGCAAAAACTACTGTGTAAAATAAATTGAATATGTTTTAGCATTGGTTTCACTGTCGCATGCGGATTTCGAACGTTTACTAAGGTTGCTGAGCGTTTTTTATTTATTGATATGGCGTTAACCGAATTGCTGCACTGGGCACCAACATGTAAGATTTTTGTTCAACCTCTTTTACAACTGCATGTGTTGATCTATTTTATTTGCCTGAGAAGTCGTCTTCTTACTCGCGATTGACCTATTGCATGTTGACGGTACTATACCTGTAACCTTGACGAAAGTGGCAAGAGCGACAACTCAATCGGATGAACGATGCGCGTATAAAGAGAAGACCAACACACGAAAATTGATTTTAATATATTGAATTAGAATAGATTAGATGAATAAAATAAGCAAATTATTTTCAGACAGATTTATAGAATATAAACCTTACCCATAACTTACTATGTGTCCGAGTTAAAATTTTTGTTTGCAAAATGTATGCTATTTGTTTACATGCTTAAGACCAAACTTTGCCAAATTTCCTATGCGAACCCAGCCGGAAAATGCAAAGATATAATTTCACCAACCACCAACCACCAACCAATCTTTTTCATAAAATCCATTTGATTTAATTTAACATGATTTTGTCCTTGGGCGGAAGGTACCCCAATAATACTGTGGCAATAAGACAGAGTAGCTTATGTCGACATAAGCGATTTTTCAATTTTTCAATTGGTAGTACTTAACAGTTTGAGATACATATACTTTTCTATCTTACCCCCATTTAAAAAGCACTTTTCGTTACAGAAATATAAAAATATTCCTAACCGCTTATGTCTAAACAGCATGCTATGCTTTCGGCAGAGTAGCTTATGTCAAGCAAATTTCTTAAGTCTTAATAGGTCACATTTTAAATTTTAACAGAAACTCCTATGTCGAAGAAAGTCATGCAAAATTTCAAATTTTGTTGGTTGTATTTCAATTTGTTAAAAAAGACTTATATTGACTTAAGATGTTCTGTTAAAATGTTGTTTGAATTTTACGGACACTTATGTTAACATAAGTTCTTCTGTCAAGACTAAGAAAATATAGATTGAAAATTTTAAGTTTATCATAACATTGACTTGAGTGGTTAAGAAGTGCTGTAAGGTGATTTAGTGTTTTTTTTAATTACAAGTTGTATAGAGTTAGTATTGTTCTACATTGTTTCACGGATAGTTTTATTTAAATAACAATAGTGTTCGCAACTGTTTTTGTTTATGTTTTTTTTTAATATTGACGGTATGTTAAGTTTTTTATTATTTAAAAAATAGTCTTTTAAAATGTTTTGCTTAATTTGCATAGTTCGGAAAACGTTTAAAATATGGATAGTTCTCTCTATGGCACTAAGAAAACAAGTTCTATATCTTGACATTAATTCAAATCAAGAGCTGTCTAGAAATCATGAAAATACCGAAAATTATTCTTTAAAGGGTAAGACTAGTATTTTAAAAGTGAAACGAGAAAATAGTTCCTGACAGATTTTTTTGAATGAAAATATAGGTCCTAATATTTTGGCGAAACAACATTTACAGAAAGATTCGGGTACAGAAAATACATCTAATGAATGCGTAGATTATGGCGATCACTTTCGAGAAATGGAAAAGGGAACGTTCGGGGACTTGGACGACGGTGACTGAGTTTGTGATCCAGATTTTGTGCCATCTGAAAACGTAAGTGATATATCACCTGTTTCTTTAGAAATTAAAGTCGGTGGCAGACAGATCGAGCAAAATTTGGTTGGAGATTGTGAACCTGTATCTGCAGAACTTGAAGCTGGTGAGCCTCACGCACGTCAGATTAAAAAGATGCAAAAAGAAAAAAGTATGTATGCAAGTAAAAATTACCATATGACAAACAGAAGTTAATTTTTGATCAATATTGGAAGCTTGGTTCTTATAAACTTCGGCAGGCGTTTGTTTCTGGACTGATTACGATAGAAGATACAAGGTTAGGTTAGGTTAGGTTTATGTGCCTGTCGGCAGAAACCGACACACTTAGACCAATTTAGGTCCATTGTGATACCACGTATGTATTATCTACCTCAACTCTGTAGATGGGACTGGCCAACGACACGCGGTTGTTCTCAAACGGTCCCCCATCTACGTACTAACCGCGCCCAACGTCGTTTAATTGTGGTGATCTGACGAGAACCGATTAACTCGACGTGGTATGGTCGTTGGTTATATATAGAAGATACAAAAACTGAAAGAAAAACGAAGAGTCTCACTAATCTATGGCTCACTTATTGACGGTATCTCCGGAGCCGGGGTCTACTCTAGAGACTGTCGGATAAATCTATCTGCAGCCTTGGGTAGACAAACAACTGTTTTTCAGGCAGAAATCTTTGCGATTGCCACTGCCGCCAATATCCTGTTAAGGAGAAGGATTAAGGGTAAAACCTTATACATCTGCTCAGATAGCCAAGCCGCTATCAAAGCCTGTTCGGCTGGCTCTCTCAACTCAAAAATAGTTGAGGAAACCATGGTTAGGCTTGACCGTCTGGGAAGATGTAACTCGGTATCACTTGCCTGGGTTCCTGGGCACACAGGTATCGAGGGTAATGAAAGAGCGGATGCTCTGGCCAGGAAGGGCTCTTCAACAGCCTTCATTGGGCCACAACCATCCATAGGATGCACAAACGTGATATGGATTCGGCTCTACGCCAACAACATTCCGAATACTGGCATGACCTGGTCTCATGCAGGTATTCGAAGAAGCTAGTGGACGGTCCAAAAATCAGCAGAGCTAAGTTTTTGCTTGGACTAAACAGGAAAGACTTGAGATCCTTGATTGGTCTCGTCACCGGTTTCAGTCCTCTTAACGAGCACCTCAAAACCATTCACATTAGGAGCTCGGGCCTATGTGAGTGCTGCATGGAGGCGGATGAAACGGCATCTCACTTCATCTGTGAATGTCCGGCTTTCGCCAGAACCAGGCTCACCACTATAGGCAAACAATTCGTTAACGAAGATGAGATGGGGGAAATTGAACTTGCAAATATTCTTCGCTTTGCCAAGGCTACTGGCAGGTTCTCCCTCACTGAATCTTACTAATCGCCAATAACCAGCGAGCGGGCAGCTACGCTGAAGTACAATGGACCAATAGGTCTAAGTGCTTGTCATCTACTGATGACCCCAGTGCACATACAATACAATACAATACTAATCTAAGAAATAGGAAGCACACAAATTTATACTCGTTGGACGTAATGGCGAAAGGGTACCAGTATGCCAAAAAAGTAGAAGATACTTGTCGACTTGTCAATTGCCGAATTATATCGACTATTTTGCGAAAAGTTTGGTTCAATAATTTCTCTTTCCAAATTTCCTAAAATTTTCAATACTCTCAATTTAATACTTATAAAACCGAAGTTAGACACTTGTCACAAATGTAATACTTTAAAAATGAAGATTGACATGGCTGAAGAGGAGGAACGCAGTGTCCCAAAAAAGGAACAGGCTGAACACCGCTTAGAAGCTGAGTCATGAGCGCTTATCAGTCAAAAGCCTCAGATAAATCAAAGGCCGTGGTTGACCCATTAATAAAAGTTATAACCTTGGATTTGCAACAGTCTCTGCCAACTCCATTTTAACATTCGTCAGTTTCTTTTTACAAACGCCCACTTTGGACTTTCAACCTTACAGTTCATGACTGCAAGGCCGGTCAACCCATATGTTATATGTGGCATGAAGCTTTAGGCAATCGGGGTGGCAATGAGATAGCCTCATGCCTTTTTAAACACCTTCAAAACTTTGCAACTGACGCTAAACACGTCATTCTGTACAGCGATTGTTGCCCAGAGCAAAATAAAAACACATTTGTTGCTACCATGCTCGGAACATTTTTACAATTGGAAAACCAAAATACTGTAGAGATTATTGATCACAAATTTCTAGTCCCAGTTCATACCCATATGGAGTACGACGGTTGATCATGCTTTAATAGAAAAAAAGAAGAAACGGACAACAGTGCAAATAGAATATCCCCGTGATTGGTATCAATTCTTCCGAACAGTGGGTGTAAAAAAGAAATTTGTTGTAAAGGAAATTAATTAGCATGATATTTTTAATTTCTCTGCATTATCCAAAGAGAAATATATGTGGCGTAAAGTCAATGAAAATGGCGAGAAGTTTGTTTGGCAACATGTGGTGGATGGATGAGGTTTACGAAGGAGTTTGGTACAATATACTTCAAAACTTCTTTGAGCGAAGTTGAAGAATTCAAGACACTAAACACACGGCGCCGGGGATCTATAACCTTTAAAATAAGCGATTTGCAGGAATTTTACTCTGCGGCTCTTCAAATTAATGAAAAGAAAAAGGAAGATCTATTAGAAATGCTGCCCCTAATTGACAACATTTACTACACCTTTTACCAAAATCTGAATTCTAAACAAATTGAAGACTTTCATCCAGATTTGATGGAATTTGATCCTTTATAAAACATGTTCCTTACTATGTAATTTTTGGTACACTTGTATGGCTTTCATTTTTTTCACTCTAAATGAAGTTCTTATCCATACACTTATATAAAACATGATACATTATTAAAAAAATCAAAAAAAAAAACTCCATATGTCTATTATTTTTACATTTTCAATTCGTCATATAATCTTAAGTCAACTTAGGGCACTATTTTTTAGTATTGTGGGTTTGACAGAAAAGCTTATGTTACTTAAGACATTCATTATATCCAAATTGATTTTTACAAAAGAACTTAAGTTTAAAAACCCATTTTTTTGTACTTTCCTAAAATAACTTTTCCATAAAATTTTAAGTAAACCCCTTATTTTACATTTAGGGCTAACAATTTTTTAAAAATAATCATAAATAACCATTTTAGACAAAAATGCGATTATTTCAAAAACACTTCTTTGACATAAGCTACTCTGTCATACTGCCACAGATACATTTACTGGGAAGTTCAAATATGTAGGGACTACAATTCAAAGCTAAAGGAAAATTGAATAGAACGGGAACATTAGTTTAAGTTCCACATTAAATTCGTTATTAGTTAGGACCATTGCCTGATAGAAAACTTATTCAATTATTTAACAGAATTCCTCTTTGGGTAGTTTTTACACCGTATGCAGCACTAATTTTGACATTTTACCAATCCTCTCCCCATCTCTTACACTACCTACTTAATGAGCATAGAAAAATGTCACAAATTAGCTACACGATAAAATGTTATGCAGCTCCAGAGCAAACTAAAATTGTGATATCCATTTTTACCACACTAATGTCATAATTTAGCTATACCTCTTACCCCGATTACCTCTCACCTCGATAAATACGCTTTGAACGTATTGTCGCCTCTAGGTTCGTCAGACCATTGTATCATATCAGCGAATTTCTCGTACTCCAACCACATAGTTAAAGAACAAACTCCTAAAAGAACCGTATGGCAATACGAGAAAGCCAATTGGGAAAAACTAAACGGTTTCTTTAAGAGTTTTAACTGGTCGCTGTGCTTCCTCGACAGCGACGTGGATGCTGCTGCTGATATGATCACAAACATAATTCACCTGGGCATGAAGTCTTTTATCCCTAACAGGATAAAAGTATCAAACCCAAGTTTAACGCGTGGTGTGACTCGAGCTGTAAAGAGGCTATCAGGTTAAAAGAGGTAAGTTTTCGGCTATTCAAAGCCAACCCATCTGAGGAAAGCCGTAAAAAGTTTAAGCGAGCCAGAAATGACTGCAATGCCCACATTAATCGTGTCAAATTCTCCTATGACCAAAAGTTGAACCAAAAAATACTACAAAGTCCCACTGGTAGTAAAACCTTTTGGTCATTTGTTAAAAACATCAAGAATTCGACCTCATCATCTATCCCGACACTCATTTACAATGACATTCCAGCTGTCAGCTCTATATATAAGGCCAATCTGCTTGCTGCTCACTTTGCAGTCAGCTCAACGCTCCCAGATTGTGCTTTGTCTCCCCCTGTACTCGAGCGCGTAGAATTCTCCATGGGACCAATCCACTTTCGCACTCGTACTGTGGTTAGAGTACTTCAAGATCTTGACGTTCACAAACCCGCTGGTCGTTCTGAAGAGGTGTTCTTCTTCGCTGGCAAAACCATTGCGTAAGCTTTCCATCTGTCCTATTCTTCAGGACTCTTTCCGGGAAGATGGAAAACAGCATTTGTCCAGCCTGTACCAAAAAAAGGCGAATCTTCTTCTCCCTCCTCCTACCGACCAATTGCACTTACGTCCCTTCTTTCTAAGGTCATGGAAACGCTGATAAACCGTCAGCTAATGAAATATATTGAATCGCGAAAACTTCTTAATGACCGGCAGTATGGTTTTCGCAGCAACAGGTCCACTGGTGATTTGATGACATGTCTAACCGAAAAGTGGAACCAATCTCTTCATCAAGGTGGTGAAAGTAAGATTGTTGCGCTTAATATTTCAAAGGCATTTGACAGAGTTTGGCATCAAGCTCTCTTGTCGAAAATGCGTGCATTTGGAATCGATGATACTCTTCTTGAATGGATTAGAAATAACCTTTCGGACCGTTCAATTCAAGTTGGACGGTTTCAAGTCTGCAACTCACCAAATAAATGCTGGTGTCCCCCAAGGCTCTGTTCTGTCCCCGACTCTCTTTCTCATTTTTATAAATGATCTCCTGTCTGTTACTTCTAATCCAATCCATTCCTTTGCTGATGACAGTACCCTCAGCTTCTCATATTCGTTTCTTGGGTCACGCCCCTCAACTTCGGGTGTGGAACTGGAACGGCAACGTATGTTCAGCTCATTAAATTCCGATCTTAACAGCATAACTCAGTGGGGTAAAAGCAATAGAGTGGAATTTAATGCTTCCAAAACACAATGCTGTCTCCTGTCATTAAAGTAAAATCCACACACACTGCCATTATCTATGAATAGCACTTGCAGCGCTGAAACCGAAAGACTTTCCATTCTCGGTATGTGTGTTAATGACAACCTTCGTTGGAATGACCACATATTCGATGTCGCCAAGAACGCCTTCCTTAAGCGTTGTAAGAAATATTGCACCCCTTTTGATCTGGCTACAATTTATAAGGCGTTTATTCGCCGAAACTCGAGTACAACGCCCATATCTGGTCCGGTGCACCAATAACTTATTTGGAGCTACTAGACAGGATCCAAAAACGCGTGATAAGACTCTCTTAGTCATCGTCGTAATGTCTCCTGCCTTTCGTTTTTTAATCGTTATTTCCACCATAAGTGCTCAAACGAAATAGCCAGTTGCATTCCTTCCCTTGAACATTTCAACCGCAATACCCGCCATGCAAGGAATGCTCATCAGTTCACCCTCAAGCCTGTGTTCGGACGTACAGTGAAGTTCAAAGAATCTTTCCTCAGCCGTACAACACGAATGTGGAATACTCTTCCCCGCTCCATTTTTCCTGCACATTATAACCTACAAACATTCAAAACCAACGTGCATCGGCATCTCTCCTTTTCTTCTCACCCTAATTTCCTTAACGCCCGCGCTGTGTAGCTAATACATTATGAGGGTCCTAACAAATCCCTTTAGTGCGCGCTTATTATAAAAAAAAATATATATATATACTCGTATATATGAACGGGGCTCAGTTAAATAGGATTGACAATTTCCTCATTAAGGTGATTCGAACGGTCTGGCTTTATACCGCCGGAGCCATTTATCCATATTGATGCAAAAGGGCTGGTACAGACAAAGAATGGTATCCCTTTATTATGCCACCGCTACCGCAGCGCAAGAGATAAGGGCCTCATCCGTCGCAGGGACGTCGCCTATGCTCATGAGCTCCTCCGTTTTAGTATCACAATAGAAGAGGCGGATAAATTCGATACGGAAAAGCAATTCACCGAATTTCGGTGGCTTGTTGGGGGAGGAGGGGTCAACATGCCCTCCCAGGACGGTGCGTTACTCTAGGTAACATCCTCTTAGTTTATAAGTTATATTAAGTTAGCTAAGGCATTTCTCAGAGCGGCCGCCAACTTGTTGCTGTGGTGCTTCCGGGGGTTACGGAGTCTGTAAGGCTTCAGTCGGGTGACGACTGCTAGGCGCTCGAAAAGCAATTGGGATATTGACCACTTGTTGCGCAATGTAACGAATTGTCGGAATCCTTATTGTAGTTTAAGTTAGTAGAGTAGGAAGTGTGTGATTTGTTTTTATATAAAAATGTAAAATTTGATAAAGATACCGAGTTTTTGAAAATGTTCTCGATGATGACATAAATGTAAGATTACTTCGTAAAAGAGTTTCAAGGCCGAAAGGCAATAATTATAAGGTTATAGTTAAGTTTAAAACTTTCGCATAGGGCCTATTAACTTAGAATAAGTATCCTGTTAATTTTAAGTTAGATTTAACCATTTTTGTCTGTTTGTGAGGTGATATTTAATGATGAATAAAAAAAATGAATTTAAAAGTCAAAAAAATCTATAGCTATTTGTTTGTTCTCATATTTTATGTCATGCATAAACTCATACCACTGCCTTAAAAACCGTCTACCAATACTCTAGAGATTTCTTTATTCAATTGTCACATCACACGATTGGGTAATGTCAACAAGAAGAAAGAATCTCATGTAAATAAGAAGACAATGCTCAGATGGACCATCGATCGGGGCATGCGAAACCGCCCATTATCATTCCTGTCGCTTATGAAGACAATACACCTAACTCATACCACTCACTGCTGTAAGTGACCAGGTGCCGGCTTTGTTTGACGAACATGGTATTTCACCCAACTGTAATTTGCAATTGCAAGAATTTTAAATTGTTTTCCTGAATGTACATATGATCAAAGTCAGTATACGATATTAGTTTATCCTTTTACTGATTCCAGCTTAAACTAAGAAGCTTGTCATTAATTATCCAGGGTTAATGATGTATGCTAGTAGTTTCTCTTCATTTCGCTTTTGAGATCTAAACCACACCGTTCGTTAGTTGGTAGAGAGCTAAAAACTATAATCTCTGTCTATTTTGTTTGTGCATATTTTCAAAAATATTCTGCTAAGTGAAGATAGAAATAATAATGTTTTTTTTGGCTCCTGTCAGTCGTATAGGTTAGATACTCGTACTTGGCATGCTTTAAAATGTATTAAGGCGGCGAGTGTGGAATGGAGAACGATGGATATAAATGGTGCAGGGAAATAAGTCCACGGGAACTAAGTCCACTGAGGGACTTAGTTCCCATTAAGTGGGAAATAAAACCACTTTCGCGAAGTGGACTTAGTTCCCATGTAAGGTGGGAAATAAATTCCCAAAACTCTGAGTGGTTTTAGTTCCCTTTTAATGTGAAGTAAATTCTCACTGTCGACTAAGAACAAAATAAAAACATAGGGAAGGGCTACAGTCCGCTTGGGCGAACTGTTGGATACCCTATTCTTATTCCTATCCCTCATAAGTGGGCATGACAAAAGTCTAAGTATGGTTGAATTGTTAAGAACGCTCTACATATTTTGTTATATAACATTTAAAGGATTTTATCAAAAAAAAACGCTCCCTAGCTCAAACTTGGGTGTTTCAATAAAATTGTTTTATTTAATTGTGGGCGTCTCAGTAGGCGGATTTTAAAAAAATTAACACATGAGAATAAAGGGCTACTAGAGAGTACATATTATAAATTTCAGCACCCTAGCTCAAACTTTGAATTTTCAAAAAAAAAAAAAAAATTAATTGTGGGCGTGTCTGTGGGCGGATTTTGAAAATATTTACACATGAGCATAAAGGGCCCATAGAGAGTATATACTATAAATTTCAGCTCCCTAGCTGAAACTTTGGATTTTCAAAAATTAATATACCTACCCTTAGAATAGGGTATAAAAAAATTATTTTATTTATTTGTGGGCGTGTCAGTGGGCGGAATTTGAAATTTGTTTATCCCGAGCAGTTTTAGGAGTCATAGATCATATATAAAAAATTTCAGCTTTCTAGCTCAAAATTCGATTTTTTCCAAAATTTGGTTTTTAGAGTTTGTGGGCGTGTTGTGGGCGGATTTCAAAAATTCGTAACCTTGATTATTTCGGGACCCTAGAGAGTATATGGTTAAAATTTCAGCTCTCTAGGTCCAGTTTAAAGGCCTAATTTTTGGCGACAGACGGACGGACGGACGGACATGGCTAGATCGACATTACTATCGATGCTGATCATAAATATAGTAACTTTTAGGGGTCTACGGGCAATATTAAGGTATGTTACAAACTATGCGTCAAAATTAATATACCCTTAGAATAGGGTATAATTAAAGAGTCAAGTAGGTACTTTGCAATTTTTATTAACAAAATAGAAATTAACTTCTAACTGAGACAGAGTAATATAGGTACCGTGACCTCGCACCTACTCCAAATCAAACAGTGACCCCAAGCAGGGGGGTTGCAGGGGGCAACATGCCCCCCCATATGCATTGCACTGTTTATGAGATTAGTTACGAAATCGCAAGTAGATTCCATAAATAGTGTCATGCATATGGGGGGACATGCTGCCCCCCTGCAACCCCCCTGCTTGGGGTCACTGTTTGATTTGGAGTAGGTGCGAGGTACGGTTTTGAAACTTTGGCTTTGTGTCACCATGATAAGCTTAAGACTTTGCTTAAAGAGTGTGACAACTAACTGCACTTTACAGTCTTTTTTTTAATTCTAAATGTTGGATGTTAGGTTAGGTTAGGTTTATGTGGCTGTCGGCAGAAGCCGACACACTTAGACCAATTTAGGTCCATTGTGATACCACGTATATTATCTACCTCAACTCTGTAGATGGGACTGGCCAACGACACGCGGTTGTTCTCAAACGGTCCCCCATCTACGTACTAACCGCGCCCAACGTCGTTTAATTTCGGTGATCTAACGAGAACCGATTAACTCGACGTGGTATGGTCGTTGGATGTTAGTTCCCTCTTCTTATATTTGAATGTGGACTAAGTTCCCACAAAAAAATGGACTTAGTTCCCACTTAACATGGGAACTAAGTCCACTTCGCGAAAGTGATTTTATTTCCCACTAAGTGGGAACTAAGTCCGTCAGTGGACTTAGTTCCCGTGGACTTATTTCCCTGCACCGATATAAATAGTGGTCAGAGTGAATATGTTAGTTTTGAGTGATAGTGTGTGCTGAATTCAACTATGATTATAACGATTCCGTATGAATTTGGATTAGGTTCCACGAGATGTTTATTCTTCATCAAAGAAGGAGTGCTTTCCATCCGCAACAAGAGATATCCCTAAAACTTTTGATAAACTAATGCTGGTATGATACTAAGTTTGTTTCTCATTTTTACTGCATGCAAAGTGCCTTAATGTCCTCCCAAAATAAAGAGCTGTTGAGAGAAAAGGACGAATACAACTGTTGCTTTGGTTTGTTTACTTTTTTTTATTTGTTAAGTTTTTTTTTGTTTTTTTCGCATTTAATTAGAGACTTCCCTACTATTTACTTACAAAAAAGTCGAGAGGAAACAATAAATTGCATTTTATATTATTTTTCCGAAGAATATCAACAGAAAAAAACCACGCACAACAATAAAACCAGACCAAAACAAAAAAAAAACACGGAAAAGTGGAAAACTGTCAAAAAAGCAATGGAATTCCATTTTTCGCCCCTTTTTTACCTCCTTATTTTTCCCTAGATTTACTAACCATTTTCCGCAATTTTTCGTGTTTTTGGTTGGTGTTGTGTACACACTCACACCTATTTTAATTTTGTATGTAACAGTTTCGGCGATCCTCTAAACCCTTTAAAAATGTGAAAATATAACGAAAGAATGTATTATTCTAACAGCATAAAGGTCGCAAAAGCCACCAGCAATTCAATAAGGAAATATTTCCTATAAAAAATAACCCAAATCAAATTAAAGCCATTCGATATATAATTGTCATTTATTTGCGTATGTTTAGCGTTTTGATGTTTAATTTAATAATAAAATTGTGATTTTATGTTTTTGATTTATTTATAAATTTTTCTTTAGTTTGATTGTTTTTTAAACCAAAAATGCAATAAAAACAGTAAGACTAAAGAAACGCCTCCGAAGAAAAAAAGCTTAAAATAAAATTTAATTAAACATAGGTAACAACAAACTTTAAATAAAGTTAACATAACAAAAAGCGTTAATTTTACTGCAAGTTTATTTATTTATTTATTTATTTGTTATTCATTTATCTACCAGGTAGATACAAACAAAACCTTAACAGATTATTAGATGAATCAACAAATATAACATATACATATATTGTATTTATAGATATTTGAAAGCATAATAAATTAAACATACAAGAAAGATAAATAAAAAAAAAAATTCAATTATGATTAACATAAATATGGCATTTAAAATTACAAGAGAAGTTTGCTTAAAGCAACCGCGACTCGAGCTCAAATCACTGTGATAGGAACGGAATTAAATAAACGAATGCAACGAGTTATAGGCTCAGTTAACCCATAGTTAGTTTTATGTGACTGAGGAAAAAATAAAGGCGTTTTTCTTAAAAATCTAGAAGGAGTATTCTGTTACAAAACAACGTCATTCAAAAACATCAAGGACTGTAATTTGCTTCTGACAAAAAGAGTACTTAGACCAAGCAATAGACAACGAGTTTTGTAAGGCGGTAGCTCAGAACCTAAGTCAATTCTGCGGAGTACAAGGCGGGTAAACATTTTCTGGACGCATTCAATTCGCGATGAATGAACCTCGTAGCAAGATTCCCAGATTACGTATGTACGTAATCTAGAGCGTACTAAAGAGCAAAAGAGCGTCTTTAAGACAAATGGGTCACGAAAATGATCCGAGTTTATTTTTATAAAAGCCAATAGCGAATAAGATTTAGGCACCATGCGATCGATGTGCAAACTGAAATTTAATTGGGTGTCACAAATGTGCTCTTTTACAATTTTCTCTAAAAGCTTCGGTATTGCTCATAACTTACTGATGGGCCTATAATTTTCAACCAGATATTTTGGACCTGTCTTTTATATTTTAAGATATAAAAGCAAACTTCCATATTCACCAAGAAAAAGGCCATTGGATAAAGATTGGCTAAAAATCAGAAGTTCAAACATTTGAAGATATAGCCCCGAAGGACTCGGATACTTCTTCCAAATCAGTCGAATATGTGTCGAATATATGTCCAAAGTCGCACGCAGCTCCCCACCACCAAATTATTATTGAATTCAAATCTGTTCATTCGAGATATCCTGATAGAACCAATTTTTCGGAACTTTGGATTTTCGGGATTTGGGATTTCGGATTGACGGGTTAATTCAAGGTTTTGGTTTTTCATGATTTCGGAGTTTTGGATTTCAGGATTGTGTACCAAACTAGTCATTCCATCGAATCGTGTCTGGGGTGAACTTTATCAAAAATTTGATGCATATTAATTCAACGGATGTTACAGATTGCCTTAGTAAATTTCATTCGAGTCTCTAATCGAATGGAAGATCTTGTAGGGATAGTCGCTCAGTGTCTAGTGCGTTTGACTACTGATTGATGGGTCTCAGGTTCAAATAACGACGGGGCACCTAAAAGTTGTCCCATCTCTTTCAAAACTACTCCGACAAGTATCGTGAAAAGCATTTCAGATTTTACGTTCGGAGCCGGCCTAAAATTGTATGTCCCTTCCACTTCGCACAACAAATTGGTATGTTGTAGCTCCTGTCTGGGCCGTTAATTTCAAACATTTATTTGTTTTTAGGCAACTATGCAGTAGTAGTTTCATTTCACATTAGTACTGATACATTTTTGTTTTAACCAAGAGAAACGGTGTTTCAAAGCAATTATCCATTTTAGTTTAAGTCATTCAATTTCATATTAATATTTGTTTTGCGATGACAAGCAATAAGCCGCGTGGCCAAACTTTAAGAAAAGCTGCTTTTGATTTTAGCAGGAATTCCTCTTCTCATTTGCAATTGAATGTAGCATTCCCATGTGTCTGCAGAGCAAGAAATATTGTATTTTTAGCCGCTGCAAATAAAACCACTATAGTATACAAAGAAGCACTGCGCTAATAAAAATAAGCCGCGCAATATTGAAACCCGAAATAAAATTTATTTGTAAAAATACGAGTATAATACTTAAACGTTTTTCTAATGTTTTATAACTTAATTTTACACGAGCGAAGCTGAGCTGGTACATCTAGTAATTAATATACTTTGAACGCAGCTACGCAATGAACTAATCCATCCTCCTGCCTAAATACCTTCAACGAGTATGTAATTCATTCACCTGTGCCTGCAGATATTTTTGTTCCAATACTTTTCAGTTTTCACCTCCATCAGAAATCATCCTTCTGTCCAAATGTTATGTCAACACAGTAACCTGGCTTAGAACGACTATGACTGAGATTTTTGTTTTTGTTAATATTATTTATCCCCCATGTTGTGAAATGAAAATCTCCATGGCAAGCAAAAAAATTAAAGTAAAAACATTTGAGAGAAGGGGAAAGAAAGCAAAAAACTATCGACACAGGGCAATCAGGATCATATTTCAAACGCCATCGATGTTTTTGTCGTACAGAAAAACAAATAAAAACTCCCAGCCATCGGAATGTTCTACAACGCATAAATCTGAATTCTTTGGACAATTTTCAGCTTCGAAAAAAAGGACACCCAACCAAACACAGAGGAAAACACTCAAAAGGGCCAGATTGACATGTTAATTCCTTGATCCGTATGGCGGTCAGGGAGGCAGACGAGTGCGTTGTGTTTGTACACAAAAGAGTTTTTACGTTGTACGTTTTGTGTTTTGCAAAACTCGAAGTGATCCAAAGGATATTGTGGAAGATTGTCGCACGTGACATTATGATGTAGGCCAGGATTTTTATCGCGAGGTATTTGCCTTTTGTGGAATTCCGACAAAACGTGCTTTTCGTCTTATTTATGGACACGATAAATAATATGAATGCAAATAGGTGAGTTTTGAAGACTGGTTTCCCTTTGCCTTAAAAACCTTAAACTTATTTAAATCATTGAATTCTATTGGTGCATGGAAATCGTGCCCTGGTTGATGTTTTTTATCCGTAAAAAATACTTGGAAACAATGACCACACTGAATAATTAAATCAATCCGGATTAATATCTTACTTTATATGAAAGTAAGCTAGATTTGAAACTCATAGGCCGCATACAAGACGGAATAAATATTCCATCCAACCTATTACATCTCTATGCAATCTTTAGTATCATTTTCCAGACTTATGCAACACGGCGGTTGACGTCACTTTGGAATTATGAACGTCATCCAAGTCAATTTGTTAGTTAAGTCCTCAGTTAAGATTCCTAAACCTAAACCACTGTATTTGAATTGGGGTCAGCTAAAAACAAGAAGCACTTTAAGGCCAAACATAATAGACTTTACTTGGCTTACGCCAGCTTAAGGAAATGTCCAGTTACATGCATAGCATATGGTATAGCTCGGTTTCGTCAAGTTTTCGTTAACTTTCGTTATCTTGTGGAAAATCCCAATGAATTACGACATTATGTACAGAAGTTTGGAAGGCGACAAACAAAGATAAATTACTCGGCATGTGATTAAGTTTGCTTAATTCCATTATGGGCACTAGGTCTTTTGACAGAAATTGATTGGGCGTTTCGTTCGGTTTTGACATACGGTAAATCAAATCCCACAAAAGTCTATTATGGTTGGATCTTTATACCTAATGGTAGTTTTTGCTTCAGCATAGCTTCTCGTTCGCGATTATGAATTAAGCAAGATGTTAAACACAAGCGGGTTTGGTGTCACTGACCTCTCCCTTGTGGAGTATGTTTGCGCAGGATAGCTTTCCTGGTGTGAACAACAACGGACATAAATCAAACCCCACACTGAGTAGCCGAGAAGACAAGGCTTTCTGAACAGATACCTGAGAAAGCGCCTTTTACCCTTTTCCTTTACAGCGGTTGATAGCCGCAATCAATTATGTCTGCCTGCATTAACACTTGCTTATCCATCCAATGTAAGATTGGTTTTATCCGACTATCTTAAGAGTAGATTCCAGTTCCAGAGATGCCGTCGAAACGGAAACAATCCAAATTTATCCAATCTGGAAGGTGAATTCGAAAGCGGCGCCCAAAAATCTGTTTCGAGCACACAGAGTCTAGTATTATCCCTCTCGATAGCCGCTATAGGAGCTACTTTCTTCTATAAGAGTACTAATAGAGGCACCCTCGATCGATTCCTTAGCAGAAATTGATTAACCTTCCTATGCACATGCGGAAAATAGATTTTCAGGGATCGCTTTCAAAAAAAAAAATACGCCAAATATGGTCTATGTCCAGTGACCCCATTTCTGACTTAGTCCCCAGTTTCATCTGAACATTCTTCGCCAATGCCAGAGATGTGTTCAATAAAAATAAATAAGGGATTCAAAAAAATTTCAAAATATGTACTTAATTTTGCTTGATAAGTTTAGTTGAGTGCCAAAAAAAAGCAGCGATCCACAAAAAACATAAGGGATACGTCCTTTTATTTATGAACAGCGTCATCTCAGTCTGAGTTAGTTTGCCTGACAATAAATGTTCACAGCCACAACCTCAAGTTATATAAAGCGCTAAGCCTTAAGCATCGTCGAGGGTGACGACGGTGTAGAAGGTAGTGTGTTGGCTTCTGACCCGTGCGGTGCAGGTTCGATCCCAATTGGGGAACAACAACATACGCCACCCATTCTCCAGCCAACCAAAAGGAAGATTTCTGCCTGGTAGTACAATAAACCGTTACCGAGTCTGAGTGCCCTAAGATTTGGATTTCCTTTAAAAAAAAAAAGCGTCATCAAAAGCGGAGTGGCCTTCCCTTTTAAGGCTTCTCACGTTCCACGATTTGACTGCTCATATAGTTTGGACGCCTAAAGCAGCTCTAACTCCTCTGCTCTTAAGTATACAGTAGACATACATACGTATGTATATTTTCTTGGTATGAGAATAATGACCACCTTAGTTCTCCTCCAAGCTAAACGAATATCCAGCAGAACAAGGTTAGATGTACAAATCTTAGTTAACAGTCGTGCGATATTACTCTCCATTTAGCAATATCGCAAGACTGAAGGGACTGTATAGATAAAGAGTGGGTGCATCTTCTCAATTGCTACTTTCTTACCCAAAAAAACCAAGGCCAATATTCTTTTTTATATTCCTAAGAGATGGAGTGGAGTGGTTGGCTTTAAAATTTGCATGCGTCCGGGTAACATCAATTTTCAACTCGACTCCAAATCCATCTTAACTCATGAGTCGAAAACCTACATCGATATTTCAATGCTCCTCTACGAAAGAAGCATGAAATGTATCAATCTAATCAATATCTAAGAGCGAACAAACCAAAAGTTCATTCGATACTCGAATAAAAGTCAAAAATCTATCCGCAGCAGCATTTCACTTCTGCTTTTTTCGGCAGCGATTCGCAGTGGAATGAAGTATTTCTAATACGTGCAAAACCTCACTTTACTGCGGATAACTTTTTTAACAAAAAAGGGTAATTCAACTTCAAGATAAAAATTCTGGCCAGTTAGTTAGACGCTGACGGCTCTTATTTTCTTTTTATTTACTTCTACAGGCATAAAATAATGGCTATTGAAGCTTTCCTATATTAACTTCCGTTATAAGTAAATAGCTTGAAAGAATTTTAGCAAAGCTAACCACATGATTCAAGAAACATCAAAGCATCCCAAACCCCAACCAGATCTCGGAATCATCAGATGAAAACTGAAAGCCAAACCGGAATAAAAAATGAAACCGATCCACACAGTTGGTCTTATTTTCTCATACCATCCTTCTGTTTGTTCAATGCTCTGTCAATATTACACGTACCAACTTTTTAATGACCATCAGCTTCCAGTATAGTGATACAGCATTTACATCTATGAGTTGGTGTAAGTATTCCATCCCCACAGAGCCAGCGGATTGCAGTATACCTACTCAACTATTCACCTTCATCGCCTTTATCTCTTAAGTCACTGTAGTTGATCTTGACTCCTTGTGCATATTATGTTGACGTCCTTCAGTATGGCCAACTGCACTGTGCAGTGTCACTATTTATAAATCGAAATAGAATCGTAGGTTCACCGAAATCACAAAAGATGCACTCTCAATATACTCATGATTCTTATTCGCGCGAGTCTCGTCTCGTCTCGTCTCGAATTTAACCCGTCATGGACACTTTTATTGGGGTTCCACGAACTTGCCTCTAACTGGTTTCCTTTGGCTGTTGAAGGTCTGAAGGCAAAATAACTCTATTCTGCCGTCTCACCCATTAGCCCGGTAAAATGTACTCCCATACACATAATGTACGTAAATACTTCTAGACCCAAGAATGGGTAATTACAATGTTTCTAATGCATTTGTGGCCACTTCCTTGTTCCTTTTTTTTAAGACGGGGATTAGTATGTAAGAGTAGTGTTCGTTCGAATGGAGGACCTAGCAGTCTTCGACTCGCCGCAGACAACTTTAAATGTTGTCTTTGGTTATGGTCTTGTTTTTTGTTTTTCCCATACTTTGATGGATGCTTTCTTTTGCGATGGACATGCGAGTAGAATCGGGGAGACTCTGTGTGCTAGTTGCCTGTTGCTTGGACCATTAAAGTGAGATCTTGATTGTTTTTTGGTCAGTCAATGATTGCCGTGGTACTAATGATGGGTAGCCATCACGACACTGATGGTCGTCCGGATATTACGAGTATGTTTGTCCATTTCTCTGAAACTTGGATTAAATGTGATTTAATTGAAGTAAAGAGGTTGGATTGGTGTTTTGTTTGGATTTAATGAGGTTTTGTCGTGGTGCCTTGGGATGTGACTAAAGATGTAACTATTTGCTTTGCATGGGAAACGTTAAAATATATTCTTAGTAAAAATGGATTTGTCTAAGAATTTGATATTTTTCTATGCATATCAAATAAAAGTTTTGAGTCATATTACAAAAGCCGTTAAGATTTTTGTTCTTGTTCTTCTTTTTCGACGAGGTTATGATTTGGACTTAAGCGATTAAAACCCTCCCACTTCCCTACATCTCTACTGGTCCGCCTCTTGATCTCAAAAACTATCGGCAGGCCTCCCGATCGAGAACTTTATCACTGAGGTCAAACAAATGCTGGTACCAACTGACCAGGTCGCGTTCCTTTTTATTTAAGAAAAAGTCTTTGACGTGAAGGCTGCTTCCGGTCTTGGACCTTCTCATTCGATTAAGCTTTGTTTCTCTTGTTGTCAAGCGAAGCATCTTTACTACAGCTGCCCTTAATTTGCCCTCATACATTTTTACGCTGTTCAACATTGTGACTGTTTGTGAGTGCCAGGCGCACAACTGCGGTGTAGAGCCTTCCTTTCAGCTGAGTGTTCCCTTCACTTCATCCACCTTTATTAGAGATATTATTATTGATGAGAGATATTTTAGCTTTTCGCATTTAGGAATAACTTTTACATTCATATAAATGTCTGCAATATGTCGGAGTAAATCAGTGCCAGAAACAGTACCGGTATCCTTTTTCGCTTTCTGTTGTGTACCGACTTTGGTTGGGATCTCCTCGTTTTCTCAGCGCAACCAATAACATACGTTTTGGGTGTCTATTAAGAGCTTTTCCAGAATAAGCCAACACCACATGCAAATCCTTTAAGTAATCACCATATTTTCCCTTAATAATCCGTATACTTGGTATTGCATCTATGGTTGATTTACCTGCGACAAACCCGCACTGGGCATCAGATAACCATATTATTTTCCACGGCTATTTAAAACCCGTTCAACGATTATCATAGTTTGCGAAATCAGCTTGATAGAATGGTTATTATCGAAAACTCGCATATCGCATTTTGCTTTGTACAAAGGATGAGATAGATTTGCCTCCACGGGTTAGGCATTCGATCGGCTCCCATCAGTTTGGAGATGAGAATCATGATCCATCTGGACCCCATTTCTTCCACATTTTTCCAGAACTCAGAGGGTATCTCCTACGGCCCAACCACGATTCGACTTTTTAAGCCTTCTTCGACAGTAATGCCGGGTACTTCTTCCTTGCAAGGATCTGCTCTCGAGGAGTTTATAAAAGCAAATGGTTCGTTAAGAAGTCCCTTACATTATGGTTGCCGCCTGTGTAGTATTTCTTCGTTATCCACAAGAAGCATTTCTTCTTTATTGAGCTGCTATTTTGAAGATGGTTGTGACCCTTGGGCAAGCTAGTTTGTCGCTGTTTGTTGTTAGCCAAATTCGCATTACAACCGAATAATAAATTTCTTCAAACTCTCGATACAGACCTTCCCTACACTTTACTTAAATTAGGTTGCAGTTTCTCCTCCCAAGTATTCCTATTCGAGGCGAACTTTTCCATCTCTATTATTAGAGTAACAATTTGATCCAGCTTTGAATGCCGCTTTCTTGCCACTTATCACCACTTTAGCTACATCTGTCCACCACCATGTTTCTTTACAGTGTTGATAGTGTCATTTTAAAGCCCCTAGCAGTGATTTGGCTTTGTCTAAGCGAGGTCGTAGTGTTCTTTGATTTTCGCAGACACATCTGTTTGTTTACTTGTGATCGTCCCCGTCTCCATTAAAATTTCTGTTAGGAGGGGATGGTATTGCTGGGCGATTGTCTGTCCCAGAATTACTTTGCAATCCTTAATCCGAGACATTATGAAATCCTACTAATTAGTGACTTTCCCAAGCTTAGGATATCTTCCCCGGAGAGTTTGACTTCGCGACATGTCCTGTAGCGCGAATTCGCCTACACCGCATTTAGTAATGATTCATGTTACGCATTCCAATCCCACGGGTAACTAGGCTGCTGGTCATCGGAAACCATGCTGCTGCGTCAGCTCATTCCAATCGGCCATGCATTCGAACACGAAGTTGATCACCAACATCAACAACACTAATATTGCAACAACACCATCAAGATCAGCATCATATTTGTTGCCAATGGAGGATTTTCCTCCTCTCCAACGTGGGCAACATAATAAGGTAATAAGGCAAATTACCAGCAACATTGCCCAGCAGACAAGTGCATGGAGAAGTATACGAGTGCATGATGATGCTCAGAGCCAGCCGTATGTAAATAACAACAACAACAACAGTGACAACAATAACTTCTCAACAACCACTGCTAGTGGTGCTCGTGAGTTATTTTCTATGGAGGAGCTAAATTCCCTGGTAACGGAAATGATTTCCAAATTAAACAATTGTAAAACAAAGATAGATCAATTTAATGCCATCGCACAGTTAGCCACTAAATTTTTATATGGTAATGTAAAGTAATATGATAACTAACAACCTGAATGTAGTAACATGGAATGCCAGAGGCATACAAAAATAAATACATAGAATTTAATAATTTCTTAAACTCTAAAAATATAGATGTAGCTCTTGTAACAGAAACGTGGTTAAACTCTAAAACTAGATTGTCTTCTTCGAATTATAAATGCTATCGCGTAGATAGACCAAATAAAAGAGGTGGAGGTGTTGCGATATTTATTAAAAGATCCATACGCCATACATTGCTCCCGGTTATTAGAACACGCTGCGTGGAGAATGTGTGTATAAAGATTTTGCTGAGTGATGGGAGGGAAATAAGCATAGTGTGCGTTTACTTTCCAGGTAAGACTGCATCTGAGATTAAACGAAAAAACTTTAAAAAAGATTTACGAAACATCTTAGTAAGAAACGATGATTTCATAATTGGAGGTGACCTAAATTGTAGGCATCGCGATTGGGGCTGTAATCGGGC
Source organism: Portevinia maculata (assembly GCA_949715645.1). NCBI lineage: Eukaryota > Metazoa > Arthropoda > Insecta > Diptera > Syrphidae > Portevinia > Portevinia maculata. The sequence goes on along the minus strand of OX454526.1, from coordinate 20,389,186 downwards.
TAACGCGTGGGGTAACATTCTTTCGAATTTTTCGCATTTGTTTCCGTTTTCTGTTCTGTATCCCCTTAGTCCGTCATATGTACCAACTGGTTTGAGAGGACGCCCGTCTGTTCTAGATTTCTTTATTTCTAACGTGCCCCATACTTTTTCGCAGCCGATAGCGTTGCAAGAGTTGAGCTCAGATCATTATCCTGTTTTTTGTAAGATCAATAAATCTGCTCAAACCTATGAACAATTGGTTCCAGTTTTTAAAAAAAAACCAATTGGGTTAGATTCCGATCGGAATTAAACCCAATATACAGAAACCTTCCGACAGTTATTAATGATGTTAGATCAAAAGAAGAAATCGATGTAATGGTAAAAGGATTTACAGACAATGTACTGGAAGTAATGAATTCATGTACTCCCAAAAAAAGAAAGCAACATCACTTCTTTAAAATGCCTCATTACATTTTAGAATATATCCGAATACGAAATTCTATTAAGAGACATTGGCAGAGGTATAGGATACCAGTATTTAGATTATACCTAAAATATTACAATAAAATTATTTCCAAGGAAATAGAAAAACAACGAAATATGGATTGGAACACAAAGCTATCTGCTCTTGACAAAAACTCCAAGCCTTTTTGGAATATTGTTAAAGTTGTTAAGAACAAGAACAGAAGAATCCCAACGCTCCAAGATTCGGGAACTATAATATATACAGATGAGGATAAGGCGAATTTATTCGCCTCTACTTTTTTGAAAAATCATTCTGTGTCCCAACATCTAGGCGACGCCAATACCAACCAATTAATAAGTGAGGCTACTCGAAATTTTATTGAACAAACTACTGATACGCCTCGAGAAGAGCTTATATCTCAACAGAGCGTTGAAGATTGTTTGAGTTGCTTGCCAGCAAGAAAAGCGGATGGTATGGATGGCATAAAAAATATGTGTCTAAAACAACTTCCCAAATCGGCCATTAGATACTTAACATTTATTTTAAATGTCTGTATTAAATTCCAATACTTTCCAAGGGCTTGGAAAATAGCTAAGGTGATACCTATTCCAAAACCAGGAAAGCCACCTGATAAACCAAACAGCTACAGACCAGTTAGTCTGCTGAGTAGTGTTAGCAAAGTTTTTGAGAAGGTAATAAAAGAAAAACTTACGATACTTATCGAAGATAATAATATTCTTCCAAATGAGCAATTTGGTTTCAGAAGAAATCATAGTACATCTCATCAAGTACTTAGAGTCTGCCAGCATATCAAACAAAATCGTTCCTTGGGAAAATCAACTGGTCTGGTGTTGCTGGACATTGAGAAAGCTTTTGATTGTGTATGGCATTTGGGTCTCGTCTATAAGTTGTTGATTTTTCGTTTTCCCCCATACCTCATAAAGCTTGTCCTGAGCTTTCTTTCCGATCGTTTTTTTAAAGTTTTCGTGAACAACTGTTTTTCTGTTTGTCATAGTGTTGTTGCTGGTGTGCCTCAAGGATCGGTTTTGTATCCAATATTGTATAATATTTTTATGTCTGATATTCCAAGACTCCCTTATTGTGAATTAGCTATTTTTGCGGATGAGAAGACAATATATTCTTCGCACGAGTTTAGTCTCAACGTGGAGACTAACCTTGCGAATGCGATACAAATATTGCTAAGTTATTACAATTGCTGGAAAATCAAACTAAATGCTGAGAAGGTGCAAGCTATCTTTTTCAGCAGAAAACGAAAGACTTGTTTTCTTCCAAGCAATCGGCTAATTGTAAATAACACAAGTGTTAACTGGATCCCATCCGTGAGATATTTAGGCATCCATCTGAATACAAAACTCACATTTAAAGAACATACTGCTAAAACAATACAAAAAGTGAATATAGCAATAAACATGTTGTACCCCTTCATAAACAGAAAATCCTTACTGAACAAAGCTAACAAGATCGTTATTTTTAAAGTAATTTTCCAGTCAATCCTTCTATATGGTTGCCAAGCCAAGTATGGGGAAATTCAGCAAAATGCCATCTTAAAAAACTACAAGTTTCTCAAAACAAACTCCTTAAAATGATGCTTAAACTTCCCCCACATCACTCAACCGCTGATCTTCATACCAGAACAAATGTTGACTTGATTCAAGATCGAATTACAAAGCTAACCACCAAATTTCTCCGAAACTGTGAGATCTCCGAAAATCCACTGATCAATCAACTAAATGTTTAATCATTTCCTTGTTTTTAATGCTTCTGGTTTATCAAAAATCATTAATTGTTATTAATTATACCTGTAATTTATTATTGTTATTTATTATTTGTTATATATTATTTATTATTTTGTATGCATTATTTATTATATGTTATTTATTATTTGTTACTTATTATTTTGTATGCATTATTTATTATTTGTTATTTATTATTTATTATTTTTTATATATTATTTATAAATTGTTATTTATTACTTTTTATGCATTATTTATTATTTATTATTTGTTAATATTATTTATTATTTGGTATTTATTATTTTTTATGCATTATTTATTATTTGTTATTTATTATTTATTATTTATTATTTATTATATATTATTTATTATTTATTATTTATTATTTATTACTTATTATTTATTATTTATTATTTGTCACTACAATGTACCTGCTAATTTGTTTAAGGTTCCCTTTCCCTTTTTTTTTTTTTAATTCTATTTGTATTGAAGGTTTTTAACGTATTTTTCCTTCAAAGTATAATCATTGTATAATATTCTTTTGTAGTTATGATTTAAAATTAATTGTTCAGTAGAAAGATATAATATAAATATCAAAACTCTGTATGTAAACTGCGCGGTGGTCCACCAAATGTAAATTCCAATACGAAAATAAATGAATTATCTATCAATCGGCCATGAGTAGCTTATTTGCTCGTCATTGGAAACCACGCTCAGGTGAGCGTGGGATACGATAAGATTCTCTTAGATACATTACGTTAGCGGCATGGCCGCATAAGATTATTTTTAATTCATTCAATAAAGAATCACTAAAGTAATCAGTTGACTTTTTCATATTACAGTCCGTTCGAATCTCCGCCAACAAACAAAATGTCTTCTTTTTATTTTCTTAATGTGTTGCAAAAATCTAGCCAGAATGCATCTTTTTTTCTCTGCTCGCATCCGACTTGCGCAGCATAAGCACTTCTACACCTTACTTGCGTCACCAATTTGAGAGACAGCAAAAGATCGCTATACTTTGCATTGTTCAAGATGGTACCAAGTAGCTCTGGCGCAAGGATGATACCGACTGTTTCATATTTTGATTCCGATACCGATATAATCGGCAGCCCAATACATCGGCATCGTCGATTCAAAAAGCGCGTGAAGTGAAGTGGCAACACAGTAGTGTTTGCTGAACTTTAATTATTAACTTTATGTATTGGTTTATTACTTTGTGTAATGACAATTACTTGCTTAAATAGCTTAGCTTGCTTGTCAATAATTTGTATCTTATTAAATTTTGGATTTGAAATATTTATTTATTTATTTTTACACTCAAGGTTGAATTATTACATAATAATATAGAAACGCCCGAGGTACATTCTTTGTTATTTATGTGATTGATTACCTACTAAGCCATCCATATCGGTATTAATATCTGTACCAAACCAAGCAATATATCAATATTACGGACATTTCAAAACAAAACAATACGAGTAATTAATGTAAATGCTCCATTGTTCACAAGGAATAGTGATACCCACAGAGATCTAGGAATTGCTGCCATGAGTGCGGGGTCGTAAACTTTATTCTCGTCTTCACGTGCATTGCAACCATGACATATGTCGAAATTAACTAGACGGACCTTGTGCACCGACTACAAAGAACAAGACCTAGCGCAGTAAGGGCAAACCTACTACTTGCTTAGGAAACTTATCTCATACTAAGCACGCCAGTTCTTATAGTGCCTCTCTGAGGGGTGAGGTTTAGCATGTGGGCATATATCGGCTGAGGATCAGGTATATGAATCGGGCATAACGAATGGTACGGGCCATTGGTATCTTTGGCAGATTCCTCCACAGCCAGGTGCATTCGAAAAAAAAACCTTACTCCTAACTATCATCTCTTCAATCACCCAGCTACGACCACTCATACTTCCAACGTTCCACCTCGATCCTTAGGTTTTTCCTAGCTTATGCATTACTTTGCCATCCCTCGGAACCGAATAGAATTGACCCGAACATTTCTGCCAGTCACAAGGTTAATACTATGAGAAGTAGTATCTGGCGGAGTAGTACCTTTCATTGATTTGCGCTCATTTCCATGATGCGATTTCGAGACGTGCATGCTACTATTATTTGTTATTTTATCTTCCTTTTACCATACCGTTGATATCCTTTCATATCAATGCATGGATTTGCATGCATGCTTGCGGGACAACTTTAAGATGTGAAATGTGTTGGTAAACTCACCTGGATATGTGATATGATTTTTCCCCTAAGTCGTCTTTTACGACAAACGCTGGCGCTGTTTAGAGTAAGCTGTAGTTATATTCTTATCCTGTCTCTACACTGGAAATGTCCCATTATTCTCCCGTTTTCGCTTATTCTATCAATATCCCAAATGGTGTCAAAAATCAAGCCAGAATCTATGTATAAAAGCGATATGGACAATATTGTGAATTAAAAGTGTGGCCTTGAACGTCCAGCTGAAATGGCCTTGTCATTGCCCAGATTGAACGTTTTATTCTGTCGGACAACTGAGTGTTCAGTAAAGTCATTCAGTAATTAAAAACACTGGAGAAATGCTTTCTCCCTCATCAATGTAGCGTTTTATTTCTGCAAACAAACGAGAAAAAAAATGAAGGGATTGCAGTTTTATGTTTGGGTCAGTAATTTGTTTTCCCTCTTATACCAAGCCATTAAGCAATTGGTGTTCCCCTTTTATAACGACACGCTTGGTGATTTATTTGTTTCCAGAAGGTCAGAGTTGTAATGTTTTTGCATTTAAAAAAATAATACTTTGTGTGTTACAACAGCAAATTAATTGCGATACATTCCTTTCCATTAATTAATAATCCCCACGGAGACTGCAGAAGAGATAACGCGAAAAAGAATCGACGTGGAATATAAAACTGAACGACAGCGAATAATTACCATGTTAATCCGCATCAGTAATAAATCTTAATCAGTGAATTAAACATATAGTATTTTGGTTAATTTTAATTAAATCAATATGTGTTCTTTAGAGTGAACAAAAGGATGTAAGAAAAAGGGAAAGGAAAGGAAAGATTATTTACTACTGCCATCCAAAAATCTGTTTACGTTTTCATATAGCTTGAAAAGTAAATATGTATTCGCCAATTAGCATCCAATGTTTTACACGAAGCTCTTGTGATCAATAATGGTCCCACTTAATGTTCAAAAGGCCTTCACAAGTACTCACATACATCGACTAAAAATATCTCAAAAATAGAGCAATCCCATTCACTTATACCCCCTTAAGATAGCTTGAGATACAAAACAAAAGCGTAATTCTTCTCTCCCACTTGAAAACTATATCCATACATACATATTTGTCTGTATAAATTTTTAATTTATTTTCCATTAGCAATCATTTTTGTTTGATTGATTTTCCAACTCCCACATCGCAACCCACCCTTAATCAGATTAAGGCGTTTATTTAATAAATTCTAGGAAATCGAGACGCAACCGTTCTGAAGAACTTTTTTCTCAAAAATATAAGAGGAAGCTTGTTTCAAACAGCACCACCTGCTAACCAAACACCTACCCACCCAAACGATCATTAGTATTAAAAATTAAACCTCAATTCGAGGAAAAATTACATTCGCCATTTGAAAGATTTTTTCTTGGCCCCTCTTCGACCATTAGACGGACAGTCGGGGGACCGAGTAAAAACAAAACCAACAGTTTAAACGATCATAACAAACTTGGCGTAAATCAGCGAGTGGCATTCAATAGGAAAAACCGCTCGAGCGACCAAAAATCATATCCAGCTGGCAGATGTTTTGAGCGCCACTTTATGGGTGTTTATCGAATGCGATTACTATAGAAAGATCCAAGCAAGACAACAAACATTTATTTTTTATTGCAAATTTTATATTAAAGTCATTTAAGAGCTGTAGCTGTGGGTTTATCTGTGTGTGCGAGTTGATGCGGGAGCTGAATGTGGAAATTTGCCATCCGAAAAAATACAGTTTTTTTTTTCAATTATTTCCACTTTTGAGGTCGGGTGCTTACTTGTTCTTTTTGTAATTATTTTTCAACGAGAATTATAGCATTTTCGCCGAAAATAAAGGCAAAACGACGGAACATGAATAAAGAATCTTTAATCGGAGAACAGCTGCTATGTCACTTTGTTGTTGCATAGACAATTTCGGTATTTTTCGTGCAGTTTTCTTTAATTACATGCAAAACGACTTCCGCAGTCACAGTAAGCTACATGGCAGTTGACGGCGTGCGGCTACCTAGGAGGTTAAATGTTTTATGTATCGCTGCAGACTAGAAGAGATGCTGGGTATGCAGAAATTATTTGATATGACTTTATGTTACCCACGAAGAATAATTTGTATGTTAAACCTTCCCAAGCAGTAACTTATATATAAATATCTAGATAAACTTACTAAACCGGGGACAAAATTAAAAGTTTATCAAATCATATTCTGCGCGCCAAGACATTTACAGATGTTTTGATTTAATCCAGAGCCGAATTACCGCACCAGCTAGTAAGCAATACGTCACTGATTTATGTCAGTTTGGCATATGATACCGAGCATCATTTCGACTACCGAGTTCAATTGTTTGGCGTTTCCTTGTCATTATACTCTATCCAACAAAAATTGTCAGTACAGGGAAGTTAGGATGTTTGTCTCTCAGTCTGGTTGCAATGACTTACATAAATCGATCCCTCTTTAAAGCTCTCACCGAGTTCCCGAGTTATGTATACCAAAACTCAGAGAGCAATTCTTATAGGGTTACCATCTTCCAATTTAAAATAAAAATATTGCGGAACGAATAACTTCCGTTTACCTTTTTCCTTTTCTGGTAAGATAACAATAGGCGCGTTTTTTAAGGGTATCTCCAGTAGACCAACAAAATATATAAATTACGTAACACAAAAAAAAAATCAAAATAAAAAATATATCACTGTAATCCAATTTATTCCTTATAAATAGTCTAAAATATAAAATAATAATTTCTAATATCACTACTCAACTAATCCGATGAGTAATTACTGCTACTGCTCTCGTTATTTAGGTCTATTATTAACCTTTCAACTGCTTCCTCGGCAAAAACGTCCATTTCCCACATATTTGGCTCAACAACCTGTTCAACGTGTTGGACACATCGATGCCATTTTTCCTTGTCAACCCTTGTAAGTGCTGTCGTTAGTAAGTCTCTTATTTCAGCCATTTTAAATGACTTGTTTTGGCTTGCTACAAACCCTTTCACTTGAGCCCAAACCAATGCTATTGGATTAAGGTCACAGTGATAAGGCGGCAATCGAAGCACTTTATGTACCGCATTTTGAGCCATTTCATTCACGACGTATGTTTCATACTTGGCTTTGTAACGTTTAACTATTTCATATAACCACGACGCAATGTCATATACCTAAACAGATGGTAAAAAAAACTGCACTTGTGCAGCTGTACAATACAAATACAATCAAATAATTATAATAAATAATAAATACACGTAATAATTCGCGCTCAAAAGTACCAAAACCGAAAGTTCTTTGACGAAATCCATAGAAAAACCCTTAATGATATGCTTCATTTTATAGATGGTAATACTCTTCTAATGTACTTCAGTCACACACACTGAGAGATAGATAAATTACTTTACTTGAATCAATTTTACATTATATTTGTTACAGCACATTTTACAGATTTAATACATTGTGTCTTCCTTCTGAAACATTGTTTATATCTTTTGTGAAGGGAAACTTTTGAGAAATATATACATCAGTTTGAAGGAAAATACGAACAAAAACTTTAAATATAATTGAGGAGAAAAAAAGAGCAGTTGATAATAAATATTAATAAAAAATGTGTATATACACAATAAATAAATAAATAAATAAATAAATAGGAATAATAATAAATAATAAAATAAAAAAGAAACAATAAATAAATAATTAAAAAGATGGACACAACTAAAAATTAAACTCATACAAAATAAATGACTAGATTGTGTGAACTTTAGAACAGGATGCAGAGAAATAGAGGTTAAATAATTATAAACAAAGTTATTTGCTATAGGCACATACATGTATGTACGTGCATAAACCAATAAGTTAATAAACAAAAATTAAATAGTTAAAAATGTAAATAAAACATAACATTACATAAATAAAAACAAAAAAATAGTACATTTGAGTGACAAAGTGTTCAACTTGAAGTATTCAAATAATTTAGGAGGGAATGGTTAGCAAAACTGCATCTTTTTGTGAACGTATTATTTAGTTTATCGATTCTATTAGCTGTCAACTTAACAATCGTTTTTTTCATAAATATCAAGGGTTGGTTGGTGTTAAGGAAAGTTAAGCATAATTTTTAACAATATTTGTTTTGGAACACTTGTAAATTTTTATATGACGTCTTGCAGAATCGACCCATACAAGATTGCTTGGAAAATTAATTTGTGGAAGATAATTTTTATGTCGGTGGATATTGGATATTGCCTACATACAAATGGGAACCACATTTTTATTCCTATGCCTATTTTTTTATTGCCTTATTTTTTATAATTTTGGTAAGTTGGTACATTCGTTTGGCCTAACTTCACTTCCACAAAGTGAAATAAGGAAAACCGTTAAAATGTGGCCTTATTTAATTTATTTTAATTTAATTTAATTTATTTTATTAATAGAGTACCTACATTTCTCTTATAGACTAATAACAATATGATTTGTTGAATATTAATAGATAATTCATATACATATAGAAGAAAAAGAAAAAAAAAGAAAGATCAATAAACAATAAGATTTCAATAGTGCAATTATACTAAGTCTGTCTTAAAATTAGAAGAAGTTTGATTTTAAAATCCAACCTGCTACAACTCCTGAACAAATCGATCGAAGTCATTATTGAGTTTGCGAGAAAAAAATGGTAGTAAGAAATCTTCACGAAAGTTAAAATAACCGCGAAGATGACGAGAGCACAGCGGGAAATTGATCATACTAAGCAATTCAGGACACTGTGTTTGATAATGAATTAAATCTATTATGAACGTGACCGAGAAATATTTATGGCGAATACGAAGGGAGTTGAAGTTAATCAAAGAACATCCCGTTTCATAAATAGGTGTGTCAATTCTCCAATTTAACTCGAATATTACGAACCTAGTAAAATTTCTTTGAACCGTTTACATCCTTTTAGAGTAAATATCGTAATACGGGTTCCATATAACACTGCAATATTCGAGGTGGGGTCTAACTAAAGATACGTAGAGGGATTTTAGACTGTAAGGATCAGTAAAATCTTTAGAATTACGTTTGACGAAGCTTAACTTGAAGTTGGCCTTGGAGATAATGTAATCAATGTGGTCTTTAAATGTAAGGCGCGAGTCTAGAATAATGCCTAAGTCTTTCCTTGAATACACCCTTTCAAGCTGTGTAGATTTTATGGAGTATCTATACGGAATAGGTAGGGGAAGGTTGTGTACCTTGGTCCGATTGTACCTTGGTCCGATTGCCAATTTTCAGAAAAATACAAAACACGCAAAAGCCGGTCCTTTTGATCTTCTGTTCATTTGCCTTCTCAGTTTCTTTTTGAAGGCACAGCTGCACGTGTCGGCAGAAAAAAAAAATAAACATAGTTTACAGTAAAAAAAGTATTTTTTTTTTTGTATTAATAATCTTTTGGTAGGAACACATTGTCGTTCGTATGTGGTTTGAATACTACGTTAAAATCTAATTTGTTTGGCTAAAGTGGTGTTAGTGTACTTTGGACCTATCATAGCGCGTGTACTTTGGACCATTGCTTTGTCCTTTAATGTAAGTTTTAAAATAATGTTGAAGTGATAAATTTGTTTTTCTTTTATGTTGTTCCTTTAAAGTAAGTTTTTAAATAATATTGAAGTCCTTTGTTAAGTTTTTTTAGTAAAAGAGTTTTTTTTATTTAATACTGAAATAATTTTATTTAATTATATTAATTTTATTATTATTTCACTAATATTTTCGGTCCAAGGTACAATACTCCGTGGACTAAGGTACAATCACGTCTTGTACCTTCGACCGTTTGAGGTTAGCATATCAAAGTAAAGTTTTCTAAGGAATGGTTAGCAACATACTTTTGGTAGTTTCACCATATCATAGAAAAGACTTCAGGTAGTAACAAAAAAAAAACTAATGAAAAAACGACACATAAAATATTGGCAAAAAACTGAAATTCGGACCAAGGTACACTACCTTCCCCTACTTTCGAGTGAAGCACTGGCTTTTAGAAATATTCACAAATAGATTGTTCAGGTCACACCACGCAACAACCGCAGCAACATCGGCTTGCAGTAATTCACAGTCATATTAAGAATTTATAGAACGAAATAAATTAAGGTCGTCCACAAACATTAAATATTCGCAATATTTTATCACACTGGGTAGATCATTAATAAATAAGAGGAATAAAAGAGGTCCTAGGAACCCCCGATATTACCTTTATAGGCACTGAAAGAATATCATCAATTTTTACTAACTGATTGCGATTCATTAAATAAGATTCGATCCATAACAAAATATTGGAGGAAAATCCAAGAGAAGATAATTTTTGAACAAGTGTGCTATGACAGACTTTCTCGAAGGCTTTCGCGAAATCAGTAAAAATCGCATCCGTTTGATAGCCACGACTGAAATTCTTTATAACAAAATAATTGCAACAAAGGGCTACGTTAGTAGTAGTGGATCTACCAGATATAAACACGTGTTGGTGATCCGATACCACAGTCCGGATTGAGAATGTAATTTTATTGCAAACAATCTTCTCAAATAATTTGGGGATTGCAGATATCTTGCATATAGGCCTCCCTATAATTGCAGACCTTCTGCTTAGGACCCGATTTATGGATTGGTATTATATGCGAAAGTTTCCAAGCATTCAGAAACCTTCCGGAGGCGATGACCTTTCTGATGATAATACTTAGAGGATTAGAGAGAATTCTAGCGCAATTTTTAAAAAAAAAATGGGGGCAATCCCATCGGTGCCCTTATTAGCTGTAAGATTAAGAAGAGCTTCCTCAACATTAGTCCTGTGGATACTAACATCAGTATTTCACTGTCACATAGCGAAATAAGGCCAAATATTTGCATTTGGTTACATTTTGCCTTATTTTTATTTGTTCACTATATATAATAATATGTACAAATAAAATATCAAAAAATGACGGGCATACTCATTATTAATATAGAAAAACATAATAAATAAATGTTTTAAAACCATAAAATGTAAACATTTTATTCATTTTTTCCTTTCTTTCGAAGATTTTGCATGTGGCCTCATCCTAGTGCGCATCTTTTTATACTAAGCGTATAGTAGTTCATTGTTTGATCTTGGGAAATTCCAGCGGTCGTTTCTTATTTACCCTTTAGGTTTTTGACTTACTATTGGGAAAAGTTGCCGGGTGTAACATTTCCAACAGGTAAAAATCGATTGCAAAATGTATGGCCTCATCCTTGTGATCGCCAGTGTATCTCCTCATTAATTATTAATTTTGAGTGTCTTTTTTTACTTCTTAACAAAAAAAAACTCGATGAAAATACAAGGTGGCGGACGAATCGTGCTACAACAACAAAACGTAATAACTTTTTTTCGGTGTAAGTATCGGCTTATTTTTTTTTATTTGGCTGGTTACTATTTAGATTTATTAAAAGGGGATTTGAATAGTGAAGCGTCATGCTTGGCTGTCCTTCATTTCCGTCCAAAGGGAAATTCCCGGCGGGAGTTTGGTGGCACGCTCCCGAGTAGATGGACCATTATGAGGCTGGTAAACATGTTTGCCGAATCTGGAAGCATCGCACGTAGACCGTACCATCGGGATCCCTATGTTCGGGTTCAAGACACAATCGCAGCTGTAGCACAGTCAATTCAGGCAAATCCAAGCGCTTCGACTCGAAACTTTTCGGCACAAATCGGAGTTAGCAGACGGCGATGATAACTTATAATTCATGATGACTTGAACTTGTTTCCGTACAAAGTCCGAATGGAAAGCAATTTAAACCCTCTGGATTTGCCTATTTGCCTGTAAAAAGTGAATGCAGAGCAAGTGTTTTGGTTGATGCCAAATGGCTTTTTCTCGATGTCGAAAGCGAAATAAATCCAAATCGAATAGTAGACGTTATTTCTAGATTTAAAACAAAGTAAGACCAATTTTTTGATTTTTGCCTTTATTTCTTTTTCCCACGTCACCCTTTCGTCGGGCAAGTCGATATAGTTTTGGACCTATAAGGGGAAGAGAAATTGCAAAGCCCTGTGAGTGACAGAAGACCATCGAAAGTGTTTAAGACCATTGCAAAAACAGCTACACCCAGGAGATACAAAATGCAAGGCAAAGTACCCATTGATTTAAAAACAGAATGATAGAACCGACTTTTAGCTTTCTTTGACAAAATGTGCAATACCTTATTGTAAGTATTACCGTTATTTTTAAATATTTGTTTTCCATTTGAAGTATTTTTTTTTTGAAAATCGCCGCTCGCCCCCAAATGGGGCGCCTATAGTAAAAAATGCTGGTAAATAACTGCTCTACAAAAAACTGTTATTTTTTCTTGTCGTCTAAGTTATCGTACTCTTGCCGATAGTACGATTAAAGAAAGGGATTTTTTACGATTAGAGCAATTGAAAAAGTGGTGAAATGCAAATAAATAAAAAAACTAGTTGGAAAAGCTAGGTTTTGGGTCCCAAATGGGCCGTTAATACCTTCTATTCATTTTATTTACTTTTAACAGCCCATATAGGGCCTTAAACCTAGCTTCTTCAACCATTTGCTTGTGCGAAGTGGAAGGGACCCAACATTTTTAGCCGAATCCGAACGACAAATTTGAGAACTCATAACAACTGTTCCTCTTCAATGTTTGTCAGACTCTCGCAACAGGTGGGATAGTGGCAACATTAGGTGTTGCTTGGCAGCTGCGGGATTTGAGCCGAGGACTCTTCGATTAGTAGTCCAACACACTATACACTGAGATACTGCCCAAATGACACAACAGGGAAATTACCATTAAAGGAAGATCATACTCCAAATGCGTCTTACTTATTCAAATGGAGAGATACCTTCGATAATCCTAAGGATCTCCTACGGATTGCCCAGAGCTACTACAAGGTGGCGCAAAAGTTGTCATCTGTTTACTTCACAAATGTCAAAGTAAAATTGACATTTGCCGCCATTTGCAAAAATTATAGCATCTTCCGATAGGGTTTTCAGCCCTTGGGTGTGCCTTAGGCAATTCTGTGTGCCAATGTTCTAAATGATCCACGACATTTGACATCTATCCTATGTAGTTTTCATTCGGATTGGTGAACGCCACTGGGTGATGACTTTTGAGCCACCTAGTACATATATGAAACAAAGAATCGATTTTTAAATTGGCTCTGAAGTAATCATCAGCAGAGAATCAGTGAAGTAGGTATGTAATGATATCCCTTAACTACATTTAAGCTGATTTTTCAATACTAAGCCAGCGCACCTTTCTCTGACTTATCCTGATCCATATTAACATCGTAGTAAATAAATATCCCTCTCTAACCCACGGCTCCAAATCAAGTTAAGTCCTCGGCCCTAAGGTCGCCATGAAATCAGAAAATACTAGACCTCTCTTCGCATCAGAGAGCTCACCTATTTTCAAGACGTGTGAGTTTGAGCCAACCATGAAATCGATGGCAAAGTTTAATTTATCAACTTTTGACTTTTATGGACCTCTTCAATGTGTTTTACTTGTTCGAAAGCGAAAACATAACAATGGATTCCCTTAAAGTGGATAGGTATAGAGGCGTTTCTAATAGTCTTTCTGAGTCTCTTGCAGACAAAGAAATTGTAGTGGAGGCGATTCAGGTGGCATGAACGCGAGTAGTACTCATATAACCATTGTCTTAGACATATCGGGAAACGGTGCAACATAAATGATCAGCAACTTTGCTCTGCAACTGCGATCCCAATTAAGTATTCATGAATTTATGAAAGAAACTTCCGCCTTCTGCAAGTCTAAATCTGGATCTGAAAATTACATTTAACCAACCATTTGCCGGAAATAAAATCATTGACACCTACGACCCTATCCGCTAGAAACTAACTCAATTCGTCCCAATTGAAACTGTCCGACACATGTGACATGGTCGAATTGTTTCACCACAGATTTCATCAATTGTCATTCGAAAGGCGCAACAACCACGCTGAAGATAAAGCACGCGACCCATTTGCGTGACAATAAATTGTTGGCATTTAAATTTCCGGACACGCTCTCTTTTTTAGCTCCATACACAGCATTAGCAATATTTTAAATGAATTCGTTGCTCAGATATCCCATCAATCATACAACCTGTATGGCTACCGGTTACAAATTTACATGCTAGTTTGAGGTCAACCCCAAATTTGAACGCGTCTTTCATGTCAGTTCCCCATTCTCAAAGAAGAAGGAAACCAAAAAAGTAAAACGTTCAAGCACTGTTAAATGGGGGAATAAAAATAAACTGTGAAAATAAACTCAAGATCGATTGAGATCAATTAGCGTGTTCTTCGCCATCGTAAATGCTTCCACCAGCAAATTGGCCTAAGAAAGTTTTGCGGTAGCAAGCAGAGTCGGCTGGTCCAGGCCAATTACAGAGGTAATTGCTTTCGCTTTATGGGCGGCGACCAGATAGACAACAGATTTCAATTTCATATCCAACAAATCCCAAGTTGAGAACTTGCAAACAGGAAATCAGATTCTTCAAAAAAAAAAAACAATAAAAAAAAAAGTAATCTCCGTGGGGAGCTACCGGACCGTTGTGTATTTGAAAGGGAAATCTATATGCAGGGAAAGTTGTCCGTGTATATTTTTCCAAGTGGTTTGTGAATTCTTTCCCACAACTGTTCTGTAAAATCATCTATCACTTGCCAAACGATGGTCACTTGAGTTATTTAATCAATGAGGAAGGGAAAATATTTGGGACTAGGACTATAGGCTTGCAAATTGAACGAGCATATTCTCACTCGTAATTTGACTTTAACACTTTAATTCGCATCAAACCCTTACCACAGCTGCTATGCTGAACTGTCACTCTCTGCTTAGCTTATTCTGACTTTGCGGAAGGATTTGCGACAGATGTGTCACTTTGTCATAACATAATGCAACTCAAAAGTGAAAATCCTTCAAAATATTTGAAAGGCTACTCTGAGTCATCGCCATCTCAGTAGAAGCGTCCCTTACAAATCCATCACCTGACACTTGACACGATAATCCCGCACCACAAGAGTAGATCCCAAACAATATTCCAATTTCCACTCCTTAGCCTTAGTCTAATGATAATGACAAGCATGCACAGCACACATCCCTCATGATGTTTACATTTGCACCGATTTGACAGGATAATCGTCCGTAATCGATTGAATCGATTTTTGTATCCGTTCCCCCGATCAGTCAAAGGAGCCTCATTATACAAACACTACACTTTGGGTCTATAAAAAAGGATACACCAATGAAGAGGCCGTGCTTTCGCCTAAGCTGCAATGCGTCTGATAAGTGGCAACTTGGCGCCGCGCACCATGCCACATCATAAATTTATCACACCAGCACCGCAAACGAAGGACGGATGCGAAAATATGCAAATGCGACCTTGACCAATTGTGGCAGGTAAGACGCTCTTGCAGCGATTTGCAATTTGTATTCACAAAAATCTATTTGCGATGCTATGATCCGTGCGTGGTGTTGCCTGTTGGCGTCTAGCGTTGTATGAAACATAAACTACCTGTCCCCCGAGGGTAACACGAGTTGTGTGGACGTGGAATGCACCTTAAGGTAAAATTATGCGACAAGTTGATTGTGTTTACAAAGTCAAGAGGTCAGAATATGACCAGCCGGCCTACAGCGCAGAATATGTGTGAGTGGAGTAAGACCATCAAGTATAGATAATGAGAGTGGGACTCACTGCATTCTACACAGCACAGACATGCTTTAGAGGGCTCTTGGGACAATATTATCTTGTAATGTATCTTGTATCAGTATCCACGACTAGACTGACGCGACGAGGAGATGGAGGCTGAAGCGAGTCGCATCTATCATCGCGCCTGAAATGTTTTTTTTAAGTCCGCGGAAGATATGGTGGAAAATGCAAGGAGGTTTCATACCGGCCGGCGACGCACTGTTCAGTTGAATTTGAGGAGAACACAGCTCTGGAACCAGAGACAGTGGAATCTTTCTGATTATCACTTTAGACAAGGCGTGAAAGTCAGTGACCAATGGTGTATAATAATTAGCTTCGAGTTTGTATGGAATTGATTCTGGTTGTTTAATATCTGACTTTGATAATAAAAATGATTCTCTTCGCTATATTCCCACCTCTAAGGCTCTGACTTTTAGATCCGCATTAGACAGCTTTTCGAGGGATAAAAAAGGAGATGCTTGTCAAAAACTATAATCGGAAACTCAATAGAATGGAAGCAATAACAAATGCCAACTACAACAGACCACTCTTAAGAATGGTGAATCTGTAGCTCTACAATAGCGCTCCAATATGTTTGCAGATGCTCCTTCTATTTTGAATTACTGCAAATTGAATTTCTATAGATGATGATAAATATCGTATGAAATTTGGTTTTGGGTAGGTTAGGTTAGGTTAGGTTTAGGTGGCTGTCGGCAGAAGCCGACAAACTTAGACCAATTTAGGTCCATTGTTGGTTTGGGGTAAGTTCGCTGTCTTTTATCGGTTATTAACTAACAAAGACCTTCGAGCTTGCCTTCGCCACTTCGCACTGCCTCACGTCGAAAATTTGCAATGAAGAAATTAAGAACAAAATTGTCCTGGTAGCAGTGCGAGTTCGTCATTCATGTTTAACAAACGCTTGTACACGGAATCCGCATATTTCTACAACCCAAATAAAAATCTGTGTTCCTAAAACACGAATAATTATTTAATGTACACGGATTTTAAGTAAACGGATTTTTATAATTCGTTCCACTGCAGTAGGTATTGGTGGTCATTTTCAATGGATATGTTTTCGATTTTGGGGTTTATCGGTTAGTTGATATTGTTCACGAAAGGTGCGTCCAGAACGTTTTTCCGTTCATTATATAATTACATGCAGTATTGTATGTCTGTACAATTACATATGTGTGTAGGTACTTGTATGTGTTGCAACTTGTTTATTTTATTTTGGCATTTATTATTTTGGCAGTTTTGTTCTATTGTGCCTAGAATTTCGTAAGGTTCGTAAGGTATTAGTTTAGTAAGCGCTCTGGCATTCGCGATGGCTTGATCTTTCAAACGGAAGTTCGTTCTTCCTTGTCGTCTTGGACCTGTGGGATGGGAGTCGAAGATCCTCTTTGCTGGAGCATTATTGCCCATTCGATCGGTGTGGACGAGCCAATGTAGTCGACGTATTTTAGCTTTAGGGACTTCATTCACATCTTGGTAAAGCTCATAGAGTTTGCGGTTATATCTTCCTCCATTGGCTTTCGTCGCACACAGCACCAAATATCCGACAGAGTATTTTTCTTTCGAAATAACTCAAAATGAGCTCGCCTTTCCTGTCGTAAAGTAGAATTGGCAGTATGAGTGTGTAGAGCTTACACTTGGTCTTCCCAGTTCGTAGTTTTGAACCCATGTGCTTCGCCAAACATAAGTAGCAACGGTTTCCTAGGGTAATTCTCCGTCGGATCTGTCTTAAATGAGGGGTGTCCATACATATCCGAGGCTGGTGTCTCTCTCATAACTAACTTTTTTTAACGTGGTAGGGATGTTATCCACTTGGGGACTATTAGCGCTACCGTTGACCCATTAAGGGCTCATCCGCCACCATCTCTTTTAAAACACACTGACTTAGTCTTGAAAACCCTTATTGACCTTAACTTCAAATATGTTGAAGCATCTCATGTAAGGTATCTGTCATTCTGACTGTCGACTTCAACGTTGATTCAATCTAGTGAATTCATCCACCGTATGCCCTCTTTCTGAGGGGCTCATGTAAGACGGCTGAGACTCGAACAGACAGTCAATTTCGACAGAGCATTATAGTGTTCCTATTTTCGTCGTGTTCAACACTCACGATTATAAGTTTAGCAAGTCAAGCACGGGTAAGCGAGACCACTATCCGGTGGTTACCACGGGGAGGCAAAATAATCACAATTTATGTGAATGACATAGTTACAACGAACTGGGAACTGCCACGATGATGCCAAGCAGAGTCTAGCCTATTCATACACACCCAACCACCCCCCCTCGGAATGTGTGCATATTTAAGATGTCGGATGCGTGCCTTACATGGTCAATTTGGTTGGCGGTTCGACCATCCAGAGGGCGCCAGGTTGCTTTGTGGATGCGCAATCTTGGAAACCTACTGCTAAAACTACCCAGATTCAAATCCGGATCCATTACTTACACGAATATCCGTATATTTGATAATCCGTGTAATAGAGATCTCTTGTACAAACGTATACTCAACAGAGACTTCTTTATGCATGTATGTATAAATGCTACAACAATTCAACTGAAAAAAAATGGTCATCCAACTTAAGACTGACATTCAATAGAAGCTAAGACAGCTTCGGAACCTTTGGAAAGAATCTAACATATGAATAAAAAAGCTTGGTCTCTCTTGTGGGTGTAATCATGAGGCTGAAGCCTGAGGTCGCGACAAGAATAGTTGTCATTTCGGCTGCGGACAACATAAATGTCGAGATTTGCTCGCCTGCACCGCGCGACTTCCTTCTCTGTTTCTGCCCATACCTGGCGGAGCTGAATTACTGCAACCGAAGTGTCAATGGACGCGCTCAATTTGCAAGGCAAATACTAATCCCTACTATTTTACCTTTCCTCATTGATCGAATAACTCACGTGACTTTCCTTTAGCAAGGGAAAGAAATTCAATACGTGCCCAATAATTCTGACTTGGACGAAACTAAATCTACTTGGTAAGGCTAGACCAAATTTGACCTTCTCGTACCACAACTTTATTGACGGCCAAAATAAAAATCTCAATTTCGTTGACTTGGTTCTCTGCGTCTAATTAAGACGTTGTTGGGCCGATTCTGATGAGTCTATTGTGAACTTTTTTATTTTTTATTTGTAAGTAAAACATCGATTCTTGATTTGGCTGGAGCACAACGATTTTCTCCTTTTAATATTTTTTTCCTTTCGTTTCGCAATCCTTGTTAATATACCAACAGCTGAAACATATAATACAACATATAAAAACCAAAGCCGTAGATATTTTTACTATATAGTTTTATAAATTTATTATTCTTGGTTTAACAAACTTTGTATTGACTTAATCAGTTGTAACAATATTGGAGCTAAGAATAGGTAACGACATTAGTATTTATAAAATCAATAAATAAATAGCGATAATGTCTCTTCATACAAATTAGAACTACAAATGAAGTGTGGGGAAACTGGTTAGTGGGGGTAACTGGTTAGTTCCTCTCGCGATGGTCAGTCACTTTGACGTGTGTACCATCATTGCATTCGATGGTACCGGTGCGGAGGCTTGCGGTGCAAAGATTCAACGGGCTATGCTGTCTAAGGGCCACCCATGGCAGACAGTCCGATTGATGAGCGCCAACCAATAACTGGCCAGGACTTAACGTCCATCCCCCCCTAATCCAGAGTGTCACGTGACCCGTTCTTATTGCATGCCAGGGGTAACCGGCTGTATTTTCACGGAGCCTCTCTGACACCGGGCCACCTCAGAGAGTATCCATGGCCTTACCACGCTAATGCGGGGCTCTGGCGTGGTTGCCGGTCTTTCCCGCGCTACTCGTGGGACATGAAACCAACAAACAAAAACAAAAACAAACAAAAAATGAATAAAATGCGGGGACAGACCGCAGAAGAGGTCATTTGTCGAATGGAGGAAGACATCCATGACGACCGCCTGGCACATGAGACCCGGAGCGGGCCGAGAGGGAGGCTCTAGACTGGTGCAACTCAGCCCGGGAAGTAGCCCGGTAGCCGAGAAAACACCGGTGGAGGGAACTAGGGCAGAGGGAATGAGCAAAGCTCAAGTACCAGCCCCTGAGCCCCCTGGGAACCAAACCGGGAAAAGAAAAGTAAAGCCAGCCTTACCTCCAGTTGGGAACCCAGGTGGGTGCGAGGGACGACCCCCTGCGAAGGGGTCTTAGTGGTGCAGGCACAAAATGGTACCTCCGCTACCTCAAAAAAGGCTTCGGACCTGAGGAAGCCAAAAGGAGGGCCGAGGAGCATCGGGAATAACAACATCACCCCCCCCCCCCCCCCCCCACCCCACCACAAACAAAGCCAAGAAACCGAGGGTAGATGCCACCGTGGTTGGTCGAAGCTATGCTATGGCGGTGAAAACTGACATGGCAAGCGGTAGACACGGCACAGGTGCGATTGCTGAGCAGGTTGCTGTTCTCCCGGTGAAATATCCGCAGGAGATCCTCAGCAACTCAGACCTCACGGCACTGGAAGATGCCATTGTGGTGGAAATGGGCTTGGGATGGGAGCATAAGCTCAAATTCCAGGGCATACATTTCAAACATGGAATGCTCTTTGTCCTCAGGAGGCCGAGGAGTTTATGTCCATCTCGGAGAGCATGATCTCCGATGGGGAAATGGACAACACGGTCATCGACCTTTCCCAGGACATCACCCAGGAGGAGGAAGATTAGCTGCTGAAAGAGGACGGGGCAACTGCCTCGCGCGAGCAATAGCTCGATAAACCCCGCCAACAGCAAAATCAAACTAGCACAGGTAAACATTCACCATGCTATAGCCGCCTCGGCGACTATATCTAGGATGTTTACCTGCCAAAGCCTAGGGCTAGTACTTATCCAGGAGCCATGGATCCTGAAAGGACAAGTCAAAGGATTGGCGAGCAAGGATGCAAAGGTAATATGGGACACTCGGGCCGAGAAACCGAGAGCTTGCATTCTAATAAACAATAAATATAAATTTATTCTACTTTCAGAATAAGCGACACGAGATTTGGTGCCAATTCAGGTACATCTGGATGTTGAAGGATGTCACCGCACCATTGTCATCGCATCGGCGTATTGTGCAGGGGATGAGCCGGTTGTATCATCCCAAATGCAGCGACTGGTGGAGCATTGCAACAAGCTCCGCATGCCGCTCCTTATAGGGTGCGATGCAAATGCCCACAACATCATATGGGGGGAGCACCGACACCAACATCAGGGGTGAGTACCTAATAGAATTTATTATGAGTTCGTTACTTGATATTATAAACGTGGGAAATACCCCCAATTTTGTAACTAGAGTCAGGGAGGAAGTACTCGACCTCACGCTTGGTACCGCAAGCGTAAGTAAATTAATTAGTAACTGGAGAGTATCTAGCGAGCCGTCATTGTGTGACCATCGAATAATAGTATTCGACCTGGACAGCACAAGTATCACGAGAAATCCAGTAAGAAACCCAAGGAAAACTAACTGGGGAACCTATAGAACTGCTCTAGAGAGCAATCTGGGGCGCCTTAGTTTGAGGAAGGCTCCGGGCCACCCCCTACAGCTAGAGAGCGCAGCGGAAGGCATAATAAACGCCATCATCACTGCGTTCGAGGAAAACTGTCCTCTAAATAGAGAACGGGACAGGAAACAGACGCCATGGTGGAGCAATAACTTGTCAAAACTAAGATCCGAGGTGCGGAAGCTTTTCAATAAAGCAAAGCGCAGCGGAGACTGGCAAAGCTACCAAATGGCCCTTACGACATATAATAAGGAAATCAGAAAAGCTAAAAGAAATAGCTTCAGGAAATTCTGTGAGACAATCACCAGCACGAATACTGCGGCGAGGCTACACAAAGCTCTTGCGAAGTCAGGAGGAGTGCCGATGTCTCTGAGGAAAGTAGATGGCGAGATCACGGAAGATGAGGACCAAAGGGCACTATTGCTACTTGAAACTCACTTTCCTGGCAGCTCGCCTAGTACTGAGCTCGGAATCAATACCAATCAGACCTCGGAGGGAAGACTGGGAAAGAACATCAAGAACCATCTGTTCTGAGGGACGATAGAAATGGGCAATAAATTCCTTTCAGCCCTTTAAATCTGCCGGAGTGGACGGCATTATACCCGCCCTACTACAAGAAGGGTAAGGTGTACTAATACCACACCTGCTAAAAATAACAAGGAGCAGTATTGCATTGGGCCACATACCAATGCAATGGAGACGAGCAAGGGTTGTGCTTATACCAAAAGCAGGGAAAAAAGACCCCACACAGCCAAAATCGTACAGACCCATCAGCCTTACATCATTTCTTCTGAAGATGACAGAAAAGTTTGTGGACAATTATTTAAGGGAAGGTGTACCGAACACATCCCCATTACATCATCGTCAGCATACATACAGAGCGGGCAGATTAACAGAGACCGCCCTATATCAGCTAACGGAGATAATTCAAAGTGCCTTAGAAGCAAAAGAAATAGTACTGTACGCTTTCCTAAACATAGAGGGAGCATTCGACAACACCTCACATGAGGCGATTAAACGATCCCTGGATAGGAAAGGAGTTAACAGTACAGTATCCAACTGGATGTGTGAGCTGCTGAGCACTAGATCAGCAGAGACTCAAACACCATCTGGAACCATTAGAGTGAACACAACAAGGGGATGTCCACAAGGAGGGGTACTATTACCCTTAATGTGGAGCCTAGTTGTAGACGAACTGCTGGAAATATTAATCAACCTTGGCATCAACTGTCAGGCGTAGTCCGATGACATCGTATTGATTGCCAGGGGCAAGTTCGAAGAAACCCTTGGGGACATAATACAAAGGGGGCTTAAAGTAACCAAGGAATGGTGCCATACTGTCGGACTTCATCAATCCGGCGAAAACAACGATAGTACCATTTACAAGGAAAAGACAACTTCAAAGACTTAAGGACATTAGCCTATCAGGCACGACACTGATACCACCCAAAGAAGTAAAATATCTAGGACTCCATCTAGATAGTAAACTCCTCTGGCGAAAACATACAGAGGAGATATCCAAGAAGACCACCAGCGCTCTCATAATATGTAGGAGCCTAGCGAGGAAGGCATGGGGATCCAGCCCAAGCATCCTGCGATGGATGTACATTGCAACTGTGAGACCAATGATCACATACGGAGCGGTAGCAGGGGCGAAACGAACCAGTCTAGCAACAGCAAGAGAGACACTCTGCAAAGTGCAAAGACTGGCGTGCCTGTACATTACCGGAGCAATGCGTAGCTGCCCAACCGTAGCCATGGAGGTGTTATTGGAATTGACCCCTCTACACATCTTGGTGATGAACGAGGCAGACAAAACAATCCTACTGATGGCAAAGGAGGGAATTGGGAGAGGGAAATGCATCGGTTCGAAAGAACACGGTGACTTACTCAAAAAACCCCCACTTATTGGCATACCTAGGGACGACAGCATCAGGAAATTCAACTTCGAGAAGAATTTCTAGATAAACCTCAGCAATAAGGAGAACTAACGCAATGAATCCATATCTTATGGACTGAGCAACCACACAACAAAGTGGTACACGGACGGCTCGAGGACCGAGGAGAGAACTGGTGCAGGAGTGTTTTGGCCAGGAACTAAGCTCTACGAATCCATGGGCAAATGTACCAGCATCTTCCAGGCAGAAATATGTGCCATTAACAGGTGCGTTCCAATCAACCTCGAGAAAAACTACAGGAATTGCAACATAGCAATAATGTCTGACAGCCAAGCAGCCATAAAGGCTTTGACGCCTACGTTATCAAGTCAAAACTCGTGTGGGAATGCCTACACGGACTGAATAGACTAGGCAGGAATAACAGAATTTCCATCTGCTGGGTACCTGGCCATGTTGGCATTACTGGCAATGAGGCAGCGGACTCTCTGTCAAGAAAAGGGGCAGAGGAACCCTTCATAGGACCTGAACCGTTCTGCGGGATTGGAGAACACACTATACCCAAAAACCAAACCAGCCAAAACCTTTCTCAACCTCCAAGGTCTGAGCCAAGCATAGAAACTCTTAGGAAATTACAACCAAAAGAGATTGAAAGCTTGTATCGTCCTGAACAAAACAACCTAAGAATCCTAACAGGCCTCCTTACGGGGCACTGCAGACTCAAGGAGTACCTGAGGAAAATGGGCATATCGGAGGACGGGCTATGCAGATTCTGCAGTGATACCGCCGAAACTCCAGACCACATACTGGAATCCTGTGGGGCACTGACCCACGAAAGGATGAAATATTTGGGCAGGCACCAAATAACAGACAAGGACATACAAACCATGGACCCACAGCTCATTCTCAGATTCATCAAAGAAACTGGACTGGACGCTGTGCTCTAAGGAGTGTTACCTGCCAAGGATAAATCAGAGCAATATCTCGAAACGCTTCACAAAGAAGTATCTAGAGAGGGCTCTGAAAGAGGGCATGAACCTCTCTGAGGCACAAGCAAGGGGACACAATAGACCAATAGGTCGCAGTGTAATATACCCTAACTAAATATTATTATTAACTGGTTAGTTAATTCATAATACAAATATAAAAATGTAATTTATTTATACTGAATTTTACAATTAATCAACAATAAAAACAAAAAGAAAACGTAAAGAGATAGCATATAAATGACTGTTGGTACATAGAATAGCAATAGAACAACGTAATGTGCATACATATTTAGACAACATAGGGCAGCAAAACTTTAATTTCCTCATGATGAAAATCAGATTGTTTGGACCAACTCATATTTTGATCAAAAGTAATGCCAGCGTGTGTTACAAGATGCCTTTTCAATCAACAATGTCTCTGTGGCTTCCTCAGTCCAAACACAATTTGACACATTTGACCTTTCGCAATCGTTGCTATGAGACTCTTGCATATTAAGACTGAAGTACATCAACTTAGTTTGTATTTCGAAAATCGCAGTCCCGTGAATGTCAAGATTTATATCCGCGCTTGAGCTTAGAGGTCAATGCCAAGGTCACCTGCAAAAGTGGCAACTTTCCCTATGAATGGTTGGCTAAATAAAGAGTTGGTGTAAATAAGGAACAACATGGGACCAAGGACTGTTCCCTTAGGCACACTTAAGTTCATAGTTACTGATCTGCTATCAAAGTTACCTACTATGTCTTTTTGAGTTCTATCGTTTAAATAGGGCTCAAACCAGTTATTCATTAAACCACGAAAACCTACATTGTGTAATTTATTTTTTAGTGTCACCTATATTTTGTATTGGTTTTATTTTATATGTTCTGACCGGAACAAGTTGCCCAATGCACCGCCATCAAAGCAGTGGCGCATCCTTGTGTTAAAGACAAAGAGGTAAGGGGTTACAATGATTACAATGAGACCGATCGAGCCAAAACAGCACCAAACGAAACGTTGCAGTAAAAAAAACATAGGGACGGGCTACAGTCCGCTTAGGCGAACTGTTGGATACCCTATTCTTATTCCTATCCCTCATAAGTGGGCGTGACAAAAGTCTAAGTATGGTTGAATTGTTAAGAACGCTCTACATATTTTGTTATACAACATTTAAAGGATTTTATCAAAAAAAAACGCTCCCTAGATCAAACTTGGGTGTTTCAATAAAATTGTTTTATTTTATTGTGGGCGTGTCGGTAGGCGGATTTAAAAAAAATTAACACATGAGCATAAAGGGCCCCTAGAGAGTATATATTATAAATTTCACCTCCCTAGCTCACTTTGAATTTTCAAAAAAAAAAAAATAATAATAATTGTGGGCGTGCCAGTGGGCGGATTTTGAAAATATTTACACATGAGCATAAAGGGCCCATAGAGAGCATATATTATAAATTTCAGCTCCCTAGCTCAAACTTTGGATTTTCAAAAAAATTGTTTTATTTATTTGTTGGCGTGTCAGTGGGCGGATTTTGAAAATATTTATACATGAGCTTAAAGCGCCCATAGAGAGTATATATTAAAAATTTCAGCTCCCTAGCTCAAATTTTGGTTTTTCAATAAAATTGTTTTATTTTTTTGTGGGCGTGGCAGTGGGCGGATTTTGAAAATTTTATATCCCGAGCAGTTATTGGGGTCATAGATCATATATAAAAAATTTCAGCTTCCTAGCTCAAAATTCGATTTTTTCCAAAATTTTGTTTTTTTCAGTTTGTGGGCGTGTCTGTGGGCGGATTTCAAAAATTCGTAAACTTGATTATTTCGGGACCCTAGAGAGTATATGGTTAAAATTTCAGCTCTCTAGGTCCAGTTTAAAGGCCTAATTTTTGCCGACGGACGGACGGACGGACATGGCTAGATCGACATTACTATCGATGCTGATCATAAATATAGTAACTTTTAGGGGTCTACGGGCAATATTAAGGTATGTTACAAACTATGCGTCAAAATTAATATACCCCTAGAATAGGGTATAAACATAGGGACGGGCTACAGTCCGCTTGGGCGAACTGTTGGATACCCTATTCTTATTCCTATCCCTCATAAGTGGGCGTGACAAAAGTCTAAGTATGGTTGAATTCTTAAGAACGCTCTACATATTTTGTTATATACTCGTAACATTTAAAGGATGTTATCAAAAAAAACGCTCCCTAGCTCAAACTTGGGTGTTTCAATAAAATTGTTTTATTTAATTGTGGGCGTGTCAGTAGGCGGATTTAAAAAAAAATTAACACATGAGCATAAAGGGGCCCTATAGAGTATATATTATAAATTTCAGCTCCCTAGCTCAAACTTTTAATTTTCAAAAAAATTGTTTTATTTATTTGTGGGCGTGTCAGTGGGCGGATTTTGAAATTTTTTTATCCCGAGCAGTTTTAGGAGTCAGATCATATATAAAAAAATTCAGCTTTCTAGCTCAAAATTCGATTTTTTCCAAAATTTTGTTTTTTTGAGTTTGTGGGCGTGTCTGTGGGCGGATTTCAAAAATTCGTAAACTTGATTATTTCGGGACCCTAGAGAGTATATGGTTAAAATTTCAGCACTCTAGGTCCAGTTTAAAGGCCTAATTTTTGCCGACGGACATGGCTACATCGACATTACTATCGATGCTGATCATAAATATAGTAACTTTTAGGGGTCTACGGGCAATATTAAGGTATGTTATAAACTATGCGTCAAAATTAATATACCCCTAGAATAGGGTATAAATATGTTGGTTAGATCTTGATTATCACCAGCCACAAATTGCTTAGCACGGTGAAGAGGATGCACTCTCTCTGACACATTAGGAATAAAATCAACGGAAGACATTTCTCCCAGAATTTGGAAGACCATTCCAGCACGTCAGTCCGTAATTAATGCCTCGGGATGACTCGGAAATTTAATTTACAAATTCGGAGAAAAATGTCGAAGATTTAGCCGAAGACGAATATTAAATTATCTACCATTTTTCGTATATTAAATATTTGATTGATTGATTTTTGATTGTTGTAAGCTGTTGTATTTCTATTTGTTTTTTTACTGAAACTGTTTACATTTGCAGTTCTTCGCAGGTAATCGAATGTAAAGATTCCAGATTCGGCTTCGGCCAAAAAATGCACCTTCGGTCGGTTTCTACATACATATATGCATGGAACTCTGGGCCTGGACGATATAAATCATCGCGTATGCGTAGGGTGGATGAAGTGTTTGGAAAACTCAGCTACCTTCTGTGCCCTTTACGACTGTTAGTCTACATTCGTGTCAAGACACGTATTCGGGATAGTTTTAAGATGTTGATTGTGACGCAGGTGCACATACATTCCGTTCTACGTGTTTACCAATATGTAGTTTCTTGATTTAATTTTACAAAATATTTTAATATGGAAAAAACTAAATGCAATATGAAAGAAGGCTATATTATGTTTATATTGTAGAAAATGATTGTGATTAGGTAGATAAATTCAATTTGTATGATGCTTTCAAAAAAAGGTCAACAAATTCGTTCCACCTGTTTACGAACAGTAATAAATTCTACCTTTTATAATATTTGTAATCAAAGAAAAGGCATAAAGAGTATCAGGGACCTTAGTTCAGAATATAATTTCATAGAAACAACACTTATGGGTAAAAGAAATTCATTAACCAATTATTAAATAGACCAAATTCGAGCTTACAAGGAGCAAGGCAAACATATCTGTTTTATAGCCAGTAAGATTGGGAGAGGACCAACTGTTGTTCACAGCTATCTTAATGACCCTGAGAACTATGGAAAAAGCCGGAAAGAGGGAATAATCAGAGCAACATCAAATCAGGATCGACGTGCGATACTGAGACCTGTTTCAAATTCCAAGGCAGAAACGTGAGTTGAAGCTAGTAGATCAACTGTTTATCGCGTGATATAGCAGTCCAACCAGATGAGACACACAAAAAAAAAATTAAAAAGAAACCCCCAATTGAACGCAGCACGCAAAAGTCAGCGACATTATTTTGCAATATAAGTCTTTTCATGTGGAAAAAAGTTCAATTTGGATGGACCTGATGGAAATAATTATTATTTCCATGATTTGAGGAAGGATGAAATAACCTTGGATAGAAGATACAGCAAGGGAGGTTGAGTAATGGTATGGAGAAAAGTGCAAGGTTTTACGGAACTGCCTACTTTGATTTTCAAATCTCAAGAATGACCGCAATCACCTACAAATCTATACTGGAAAGAGTTTTTCCTTATTTTTCCGAATTGTTTGGTGGACAACGATGGATTTTCCAACAGGATAATGCACAGATACACACCGCAAGAATAAACAAAACTTGAATTCAGAGTCAAAATGTATTCGCCGGACCTGAACATCATGGAAAACGAGTGGGATGGCTTTCAAAAAGGGTCTACGAAGGAGGCAAGCAATACTCCAACCCCAACGAAATAGTTGAAGCCATAAAACAAGCCTGGTCCGAAATGCTATAAATTACTTGGAAGAACTGTATAAATCTCTTCATAGTAACCTTCTTGAAGTGATACAGCGAACGCGAGGTAGTACACATCATTAAAAACTATTGTTATAATCATAATAAAATCTATATTAATTTATTCCAAAAAAAGTGTTGTTTTATTACCTTTTAAACATCTATCAGGTAGATTTCTTTACTGTTCGTTAACATCTGGAACAAAAAAAGCACTTATTTTATGACCGTATTGGAAAAAGCATGATAAAAATTTAACTTATCTACGTAGTCCCAATTTTTTTTACAACACACACATAATAAACCCTTCTTTCATAGTGCATTTGGTTTTTCCCATATTATTGAAGTTTTTAAAAATTAAGTCAAGAAACTACCTTATCGTAAACACGTGGAACGGAGAAAATATGGCTGGATGTGATAATTCTCATTTGTCGCCATTTGCATGCTTTTCGGAGAAACTGCAGTGATATTCTTGGCATGTCCCTGCGCTGGATATGGTCTGAATCACTTACTCTGTTTAAAATTCAAACAACGACATAGACTCCTGATTTGTTTAGAATAAAAGCCATTAAGTTGTGTTCACCCACCAAAAAACTTACACGCATTATTTTAGGGTGAACATGTTTATTTTAGATTCATACTCGTATTATTCTATTTTCCGATCTGAATCAAATGCGTGTGTTTCTTCTTTTCATTTGCATACAAGTTTACACTGTCATCGTTTGTCATTCGAACAATTGAAATCTCCCCAACAATAGCCATCACTTCCGTTTCGGTTACGGTCTGACCTTAACATTAATCTTCGTGTTCCGGGAGGGATGATACTCATTATACTCCCATTCTACAAGTGTTTTTTTATAGCATTTCATCGTATTGCACAAAAGAAGCACACGTATCCACCATCGGACCTTGACCCGCGATTTGGTCATTAAACTATGTAAGCCATTATAATACAAATAAAAACTAATAATAAAAATTTAAAAAAAAATGAAATGTGATTAAAGGTATGCCTCATTGGGGTCAGAGAGCTAGTGAATTATCAGTAATCTCGCCGCGATGGGACCTGGGTGACAGTTGTTCCTCCAATTTTATTTAAATATCATTATTCCGAAATTATAAAACATTAAACAATTTGGGAAAAAAGGGCACAAGACCTATTTTAATTCTTATCTGCCTACCTTAATGGGCTTAAATTGACACCTTAAAACACAAACCTATATTGTTTCTTTCTTTTTTTGAATATGTATATCTTAACGTAAAAAATGACTTTCTAATGGTAAGTGATGTCTTATTTTTTTAAGTGGAATCTAATTTTTAAGACGACTCACATAATTCACTAAATCCACCTGGTATCGGATTGTTCAGGGCAACATTTGTATAAATTTAAACCAATGACATATATAAAAAAAATGTTTTCTTATCAGCATATGGAAAAAGCATTTTGATGGATTTGATCCTAAAAAATGAATGCACAGTGATTCATTGTGGATTGGAGAGCGGATTCCAAAACCAATCCGTAAGATGTATAGTGAGTCACTTAAGAAATTCAAAGAATTTAGGGAACGGTACGAAATAATTTCTTTTTTAGATTTAAGAAAAAGGTAGAGAAGATAGTTTCGATGAATCCCTTTATAGATTTATAATGTGGGACTCTGATATGTGTATGTTTGGATTTTTAATCCGATAAACATCTATCTATAGAGAGTGGAATTTCACCCTAATGGCTGAAATTGTCATTTGAATGTTTGGAAATTGAGTCATAAGGGAGCTATTCACTTTTCTTGTTTATTGCATGATAATGTCTCAAGGAATGTAATGGGTACAAATGGTGGCTGTATCTTTCGAAGTAATCGCTAGCTTTTAAATGTCTAACATAATGTAATGTAAAAACAATACAACTCAAAGGAACACATCAAAACACCTTGCTTTCTAAGGCCAAGCCAATTAAAATTGCAAAATTAGTCGTTTTCCATCCTACTTTAAATAAAAACGTAAGCATCTGATTTGCATTTTTGGTCCACATAAAATGAATATATCGTCATAACCTTTGTTTTAAAATGCTTAAGAATTATTAGACTAATATGTCAAAAAGCTATTTTAAAAATTGTATTAAAAATTGGCGGAGAAACGAATTTAAATATTTTCCGTACGGAAAATTTTGTTTGGATTCACAGAAATGATAATGTGTTTGCTGTTCCACTTTTATGTATTGCTATAACGGTGCCCTTATATGACTATGCATAAACTTATTATAATCGACGCCAAAAAAACCCATAACATAATAAATACGTACATTGATTCTGACCTTTCACACGAAAAAATTCGCTATAAACTTATTACCGCCTCTAAATTCGTCAGACCAATGTGTCATATCAGCGAATTTCTTATACTCCGGCAATATAGCGGGTGGCAACAGGTGTAGTAGTAGTGTATTCGCTTACGGAATGGAAGGTCGTGCGTTCGAATCCCGGCCAAGTCCATTACTTTATATCGAATACATGAAATCGTAATCTCCCTAAGCATCTTAGGCACCACCCGTGGAGAAAAACCCTACAACTGCACCCAAACACTTCTTTCCTATCTCTCTATTCTTTCTAATAGTAAGTAGCACCCAAAAGCATGCAATGAAATGCGATAGTGCTGCTCCCTGTTAAACACAAATGCTTACGCTGTGTTACGCACTATAAGGGTACTGTAACAACAGAAAAAATCCATATAGCGTAAGCAAATGATATATAAAAAAAAAAAAAAAGTTAAAGAACAAACTCCCGAAAGAACCGTATGGCAATACGATAAAGCCAATATGTGAAAAACTAAATGGTTTCTTTAAGAGTTTTCACTGGGTGCTGTAAGTCCTCGACAGCGACGTGGATGCTGCTGCTGATATGAAAACAAACACAATTTTACTTTATCCCAAACCGGATAAAAAATATCAAACCCAACGTAAACACATAGTGTGACTCGAGCTGCAAACAGGCTATCAGGTTAAGGAAGGTAAACTTTCGGTCATACGAAGCTTACAAATTAGTAAAAACTTTTGGTCGTTTGTTAAAAACTTAAAAAAAATCGGCCTCGGCACCTATCCCGACACTCATTTACAATGACATTCCAGCTGTAAGCTGATAAAGCCAATCTGCTTGCTGCTTACTTTGCAGCTAGCTCAACGCTCCCAGAATGTACTTTATCTCCCCCTGTAGTCGAGCGTGTAAAATACTACATGCGAGCAATGCACATTTGCACCCGTACAGTGGATAGAGTACTTCGAGATCTTGACATACACAAATCCGCTGTTCCAGATGGTATTTTCCCTATCGTTTTAAGAGGTGTTCTCCAACGCAGGCAAAACCACTGCGTAAGCTTTTCTATCTGCCCTATTCTTCAGGGCTCTTTCCGAGACTCAAAGACTCAAAACAGCATTTGTCCAGCCTGTACCACAAAAATGCAAATCTTCATTTGCCTCCTCCTACCGACCAATTGCAATAACGTCCCTTCTTTCTAATTTCATGGAAACGCTGATCAAGCGTCAGCTAATGAAATATCTTGTATCCCGAAAACTTCTCAATGCCCGACAGTATGGTTTTTGCAGCAACAGGTCTACTGGCGATTTGATGACATACCTAACCGAAAATTTAAACCCATCTTTTCACCAGTGGGGTGAAAGTAAGATCGTTGCGCTTGTAGATTCCATTAGCTGACGTTTGATCAATGCATAGTTTGGCATCAAGCTCTATTTTCGAAAGCCTGTGCATTTGGAATCGATGATACTCTTCTTCAATGGATTAGAAATTATGTTTCGGACCGTTCCATTCAAGTTGTTTTGGACTGTTTCAAGTCTGCAAGTCAAAAAATAAATGCTGGTGTGCCCCGAGGCACTCTTCTGTCCCCGACTCTCTTTCTCATTTTTATAAATGATCTCCTGTCCGGTACTTCTAATCCAATCC
Organism: Portevinia maculata; assembly: GCA_949715645.1. Classification (NCBI taxonomy): domain Eukaryota; kingdom Metazoa; phylum Arthropoda; class Insecta; order Diptera; family Syrphidae; genus Portevinia; species Portevinia maculata. The sequence goes on along the minus strand of OX454526.1, from coordinate 20,356,274 downwards.
ATCTTCAGCTTCTCATAATCGTTTATTGGGTCACGCCCTCTTCTTCGGGTGTGGAACTGAAACGGCAACGTATGATAAGGTCATTAAATTCCGATCTTAACAGCATAACACAGTGGGGTACAACCAATAGAGTCGAATCTAATGCTTCTAAAGCGCAATGCTGTCTTCTGTCATTAAAGTAATACCCCCACCCACGGTCATTATCCGTGAACGGTATACTTGCATCGCACCACGAATTATCAGCCACTTCTTCCACGCTATATTTTTCCTTCGCATTATAACCTACAAACATTCAAACCAATGTGCATCGGTGTCTTCCCTTCTCTTCTTATTTACTATTTACTTAACGCCCGAGCTGTCTAGCTATTACACGATAAGGGTACTACAAATTACTTTAGTGCGCGTTATTAATAAACGTAATAAACGTGGCGACGGTGTAGAGGTTAGTCTGTTGGCTTGTGACCCGTGAGGTTCAGGTTCAATCCCCATGGGGAACAACAAAATTCGCCACCCGTTAATGGAGAGATAGGCATGACGCCTTGTTTTCACCAACCTCTAGACAAAAATGAGGATTTCTGCCCGGTAGTACAAAGGACCGTTACCGAATCCGATTGGTCTGGGATTTGGATTTCCTTTTTATTACAAAAAAAAATAAAAAGTTAAACCGTATGCAAAATTGTAGCTGCTACTCTGCATCATTTGGAGATGCAAAGGACTTTGCCTGAAATGTCTGAGCAACTGCTGCCTTTTTTTTTGATGGCATACTAACGTTACCTAGCAGGATGTGTAGAGTACTTCAATACAAACAATAGTTACTACGGCAGCTCAGCTCTAAAGTACATCAGTCTCGAGTTATTTATGCGCCCTAATCTGTAACATGTATTTATGTAATTAGAAAACTATGTATACGTCCTATATAAAGAACAATTTTTACGGAAGACATAAAAAAATGCCTCTACTGGTAGCATTATCTGCTAATACGGGAAGGAGGAATCCGAAAGCCGAACTATTTTAGAGTCCTTCTGGCACAATAGATCTTAATTATCGACGCGCCTTTTATCTCATAGTTGAGTCAACATTTTACTAAAAATAATAAAAATATTGATAGGAGCAAGCAAGCCTCAAAACCCCTGGATCACACCAGACAATTGCATTTTATTTACCTCAGTTGCGTGCCGATTTTGATTGAGGTCGAACCGGTGAACCCCAAAGCCGGCCCAGTAGCAATGCAGTAAAATGGGAGAATTATGATCCCTTTAATCGTGATTATACATAGATGCCAATGCTCCTGTAAAACCTGCAAGCCCCGAATAAAATTAGCGCGTCAAAATAACAAGGAAAAAATATAACTCAACTAACCCCGATCGACCATCTGGTAAATAATGAAAAGTTACAAAAGTTATATTCAGGTATAAACTCGCAAAACTCCAATTAACCACACTAGTGCTATTTACGAGTAAAATATTTAAAAAGTCTTTTTGTTAAACATTAAAAAGCTCATAATACATAATTAAAAGGACATACTACAAATTGAGTACAAGTTAGGTTTGGTTGCAGCTCGCATATAGCATCAGGCAGCAAAATGGCCCATCGCGATCCCTGGGGATCTTCAAAAGGAGGAACCTTAACACTTTCCCTCGCATGATATCAAATATCCCTACAGAATTTCACCAGTTTCCTGTAGTCTGTACCGCTCAACTCCCTGAATTTCTCGAGGAAGCACTCTCCTGGAAACCTTCTACGATTCTGTACTGTACCCACACGCTCATCTCATACAGTATGTGTGATATTTCTTCCTAGGCTTGCAGGTCCTTACAGAACCTGCATGTATCCACGTCTACCAGTCTAACCCGCCTAGTATGCTTCCTTAGGAAACGGTGTCCCGACATAATCCCAACTAGTGTTCTAAGCTGATCCCTACTAAATCTAAGAATTTCCCTAGATCTATTGTGCAAGTGCGGCCAAAGCGCTTTAGACACCCTATGCTCCTCTAAATTTTCCAATTTTAAGTCAGCCATTTTTAAAATGTTCTCATTAATTATCCCTTGATAACGCCAAGGAGTGATTTGATGTGCACACCTCTACTACTCTCCAGTTCCCATCCTTTTCTCGCAAGCTCATTGGCTTGCTCATTCCCTACTATACCGCTGTGTCCTGGTACCCAGCACAATCTTAATCGGTACTGCTTGCATAATGCTTTTAGCACTGGAACAACATGGAAAAGTTAATTGATTTAAAAAGTGAAAATCAAATAGTTTGTACGGGAATAATAAAATCAAGAGTTGCTTTCTTAAATATACGTCTAAAACGAATTTTAATTTCATCTCAAAGCAGCCGTTTCTTTATTTAGTGCGAACAGCGCCCTATGAGCATCAAACTATAACTACTTGAATTCATAAAAGGTTGTTGTATTCACTATGTTGATTAAACTGCAGAGAATAAGGTTTTGTGTTCCCTCTGTTGGCTAGACTACAGGAGAGAAGGAAAGCCCTCTCATGCTTCTTTAATCATAAGTTGCTGTGTTCACTAATAAACAATAGCCAGTAATCTGATTTGTTTTTGCTTTGCGGGTAAAATTAAAAAGGGAATGGATGCATAGTCGCAATAAAACAGTCCTAAATAAAGCACCATTGAACGATACGATTTGCAAAAAATCATTTTTTGCTTTTATCTCTGCAACTATGTGGAAATAGCATTAGAGGGGAATGAATGTAAAAACACGAATAAAAACTATCGCCAGTTTGATGTAAGCCCCGGTCTCCCCTACAATATTAATTACAAGAACTCCATATTGAGTGTTAATTCAATAAAAAACCTATAAATAGCTACCTAAGATTTTTAATTTGGTACATTTCCCTCCATAGAATACCTAAACACATTCCGTTCCTAACGCCCTAGTTTACACGGTCATTTGCATATTAAACAAGTTTATTTTTAAATTTGACACCCAAAAACGTGAATGATCACATTCCACCCCGTTGTTCCCAAAAAAACCGATCTCGCTTACCATATTCGGCTGGTTCTTCAAATTTTCTAAATGCCCCATTAGTTGCTGTCTCTCCTAGTCAGGGCCGACGATGGAAAAAGATTTCTCCCCTACTTCGATGTGAACCCATAAACCAATAATAATAAAAAAAAAACTCTAACGACGTCGTTCGTAACAACTACTCATAAGCATGGTGGCCCCGAAAAGAACACAAGCCAAGGGTCTTGAAATTCCCTAAGTAGGTGTGTAACACTAAAAATTTATTTTTATAACACCATTCCTGCGTCAATTAATTGTGTAAACAACATGCAATCAATCAACGCAACCGCCCTGCTGCATCTACGTTTTGTCACAAACACAATGCGCCGCGGTTTAAACGGAGATACAAAGGATGCCGCGTTGGGCTGCATTCCCGCAGCAGCCACAGCAGAGGCATCCCAAAGAAGGGACAAAATACAACAACTTTGACGATGTTGATTATTATGATGGTGGCAATATACCCATGCATAGGCATTAGTAAAGACATAAACAAATAATTAGGATGAGCTGAATAGGAGAAAGAATGATTTGAAAATTGGGTACTTTTTATGATAGCTTTGGTTATGAAGTGAATGGTGAAGTTGAATTATTATAAAAACAAACTGTGGTATCGAATGTAAAATGCAGTTTTCACAACATGTTTATAAATATCACTGTTGGAAGTTTGGTGACATTTTCCTTCACGGTTCACGAATAAAGATATACTAAGAGAACAGGTGGGGAAAATAAAGAGAGTGTGAGTTTATTAAAATTTCAGTTTGAAGAATCAGTGTGACCAGAGCCCATGTTGAGAAATATTTCACTGGTTTAAGGCGGCCCTTACACGGTCAATCGAATGACATCAATCACTAGCATGTATTCGTGAATCTGTATGTATATCTGTATGAGTCACGCACATTTGGTGAAGTCTGATTGACGAAAATCAAAGCAAGTTTGATTTTGCATGATTAACGTCATGCTGATCGATATGTGTAAGGGTTGGATTGACGTAATTACTTCATTGTGTTTTGTGTCACGGAAGCGAAAACATGTCTGGCGTCGGCGGAAAATTGAAGGACGATGAAGACCGAGCATTTGTATCGGAATAAATTAAAACTTATCGGTCATTACCGAGCTTATGGAATATCAAAGGGAAAGATTATAGCGACCGAAACAAAAAAATGCAACAATATGAAGTTTTACTGCAAAAGTATAAAGAAAAGTATCCTGATGCACAAAAAGCGGATGTCACCAGAAAAATAAATACGTTGAGAACGAATTTTAGGCGCGAGCTAAAACGTTTAACTGAATTAAACAAAAGCGGATCCGGTGTTGATAATTTCAGTGAACCAAACCAACTCTTTGGTATTTTAATGAAATTAGTTTCATCAAAGACAGCGAATGTACTCTTTTAAGCCACGTATTATTGCTTCACAAGTTTCCATCACTATTTTGCTGATTCATATTGCAGATATTGCAAATATTGAATTATTCTCTTTTTTCTCGACATTTTTTTCTTTTTCCTCTTCCCATCATCGCACATCCGTACACCACGAAAACTCACAAAAACTAAAAATTTCACGTCAATCGATTGAACTGTGTAAGGGGTAGCGTCAATCAACACGTGCACGATGCATGATGTCAACCGATTGACCGTGTAAGGGCCGCTTAAGAAATGTCCCCCGTGTCGTAAAAGGAAGATTAAACAACAATTAATAATAAGAGAATACACGTGAAGAATTGTTGGTAGTTCATCCCGTTCTTATTAATTAATACTCTATTTTAATACTCTAATTCGTTTACATTCGAGCTTGACTTCATACTCGTTTGACCTCGTTCGATGTTCTTCACACTCTCAAAGATAAAATACCCCCGACTTGCGTTGTGACCAGGGTTGAGTGGTGTATTTGAAAAAGGGTGGTAGATTTGAGGTGTAGCTGCACAGCCTATGCAAGCTATACACACAATTCAATCAAATACAATCAAATAAAGTACTCAGATGTCATTTCCCACATCTTCCTGAAGGGGTATATTCCACGATGGCAAAAATTGTGATATTCTTAGCCCTTTTCGGCACGTGTCATTTCAACATCCGATAGGCAAAACATACTTTACATACAGATCACGCCTTTTCTTGATGTTGTCCTGATGATGTTTGAATATCCGTAAGAAAGCTGTCAAGTAGTATATTTATTTTGTTTGTTGGTAGTATTTGTTGTTTTGTTTGTAAATAAATGTATTCACTGTGACTATATACCATTGTTTATATATGGGTTTAAAAAAGATTAACATTTTGAAGAATGAATGAATCGGCATCATTCTATAGCACTAAAATGGCTAGAGGCGAATGATACTTTCCAAATCACAAATTCAGTTAATATTATGTGTGTGTGTGGGGTTACAATTGAATGGATATACGATCCAATGTATTCAGGAAATAATAAAATTAAAATATGTTAAACAATAACTAAGCAGATTTAAACAATAGTTTAACTGCTGAACTATCTAGACTAAAAAGCCAACTTTTTAATTTTCTTATGAATAATCTGATAATTCTTATTATAAGCGGCAATTTATTAAAAAGCATGGGCGCTGATGCTGTATAGAATTAAGCAAAGTGAGCTTAATTACAAACCGGAACATTAACGAGTCCCAAGTTATTAACTCTCAAACATAAGAGTTGGAACTTCTGAAGGTAGTACTGTAGCCGCTACGTAAGAATAAAACTTTTAAAACTTTAAAGACATATAGATGGATTATTGGTGAAATATGCAAACTACAGAAAAGACTAGTGGTTAATCTTTTAGTGCCACAGATAATTTTTATCATATGTTTTTGTCCTTTCTTAAATACATCAATAGTGCTATTATATGTTCCACGTCCACCCTAAGTAGCATTACCATACTCAAATTTAGAGTGTGCAAGTCCGTATTAGGCAAAAGGAAGTATTTTCCTTGAACAATGTGGTTTGAGTAAATACAATTTACGAGTAACAGGCAACATATAATTGTTGAGCCTTCCACCTAAGATGTCTATCTATTAATATACACAGATATTTTAACCTGTCGACATAAACTATTGTCAGACATCTAGAATTACGGGACATATCATCGGAAAAGTTCTGCTTGCCATAAGAATTGCCACACGAGGACAATTTTGTACAAGAAGAGGAATGCAATACAATATTCAGTTAAGATGATAAGTATCGTTTAAATTGCACACTTAGCTTTCTCGCTTAAAAATTCATGTTTCTTGAACCGCTGTCGTAGGATTTTTAAATCCTTATTAATTAAGATTTATTTCAGTGTCAAATAAGCTTGAATTCGCAAACGAAAACGTCATATCATCAGCAAAAGCTGTGACCTGACTTCTAAAATTTTCTTTGAAAACTGATTTAATATAAATTATAAATATAAATGCCTGGCTACGCGTTCATGGTAAATGATAATCGTATCCAGCGAAGCAGGCAGATTTTATGTGATTTTTTCAAAAACTGTTCTTGGCATGTGCATGAACGCTATTCTCTTTAACCAGGGTTTTTCTTTCAATTTGTGTTGTGGAAATAAAACTTGGTTGTGCGAAAAATTGTTACTATGAAAATCAAATCCGATATAAAAACCAAAATCTAGGGTGTTTTACAACCGATCGACGAAAAAATAAAAAACAAACTCAATTATCGCAGACAGAAAATGTGTCTGAAAATTCGGCGCTTCTGTGGCATCGCCTTATTGGCACAACGATTAATATAATGTCGGAGTGATGATAAAATCAAATAAATAAACTCAAGAAACAAAAAAGTATCGCTGTTCAATGCCAAATTAACTTACATAAGTGCGCCAACAACAAGTATTATTAACGATGTGTTTTTTATACTTATTCTTAATGATGATACAAAATTAAACATCCCTGGAGTGAATATCTTACATGTTAAACTAAATAACTTTTCTGAATTTGAATTACGTTTTCTCGAAAGTATGAAACGTGTATTTAGCGGAGCAGCAGTAACCTACATTTTTAGTACTTTTTAACTAAGACGACGGCAACACCACTCCTCTTCAAGTTATCACAAAAATTCAACAAACAAAAATATTCGAAGAGATCAGCCGAGCAGCAGAAACCGTTCAAAAGAGTATACCACTCCCACGTTCGGTCTTTGGTTCAACCTGTTCAGCAACAAGCGGTATGCTCTCCTGCATGTCTATTATTTATGTGTGTGATGCACTGTTAACATATTCCTAGCAGATATCCTAGTTTATTGGTGTTACTGTTGACTTCAAATATAAACAACAACAAAGCGACATATAATTTTACGATCTTCACCGCAGTCACATCACGATCAACGCTCTTCACATCGTCAGCTGATGGCTGTGTGTAGGCAGACATATTATATTTAACTACAACCGCACCGCAACCGTCCATCTCATCGCAAGCCTCTTGTTGCTTCAACAATACAGTCATATGAGTCAAGCAGCAAAACTAACGTTATTGTTTCTTGATACATTATTTAGTCAACATCGAGACGGCTTGCCGAAAGGGTCTGCGTTAACGTATACATTTTGTCTGTCGTATTTTTTCTTTTGAAATATTCTATGCTTTTTTTTTAAAAAAAAAACCTCTCACGGATTACCCAAGAGTTCAGTGAATTTGTTATTTTTTGTGCGTGAAAAATCGTCTAAGCAAAAAGTATCTAATATTGTTTGTGTTACAAAAATAATCAACTTATCCGTGTGAAAAATTCATCGTTTCTTTTTGGCGAAGAAAGGGCAACAAAATACATATGCCCGACGCGCCGTACGTCAATATTGTGTTTACACATAGTGAGAGATAGTGTTTTCGGTTCTATTGTATTCCGTTTTGAATGGGATGGATTAGAGTCAAACAAAATATCCTATCAACATAAAATATAAATTTGGAATTTCAAAGTAAATTAAATTTAATTTGTTGCCCTATCAAAGGGTATTAGTGGCAATTATCTATCGATTTATTGATATTCATCGTGTGTCTTACTTTTGTAGTTCTCTTCTCTGTTCATTGTTTAAAACAGTTAATTGCGTAAAATAGAGAAAAAGTGATGTTGCAGCAAAATTTAGCAACATAAATCAAATCACCGATCGCTGAAAAAATATGTAAAGGGGGCGGGTGGCTCTCAATTTACAAAAAAAAATAAAAAACATATAAAATATGCTTAAACACTTGCATGTAAATAACATCACAGAAACAACAACATCATCGTCATCATCATCCAGTGAGCAACAAACAATTCTTAATCGAGGAATATTGTTCAGTACACAGCACCGGATTATAACTTGTAGGAGTTGCCATTCCGATCAAGCAACTAAGAAGGGGAAACCCGTGGATTAAGCAATACAAACAAACAGCATCAGCAAACACTCTTTTTGAGTGTCGTCACAAAAGTAAGTGCTTGCATATTTACAATACCTGCCTGGTTGACTGTGGATAGTTTTTGTGCCCACTCTGTGCATACGTAGGTGCATTTAATTTCTTTTCCTGGCAACGTCCGTTATTGCATCCGCTTTGTACTTGTATATGTACCTCAGAACAACAACATTTTGTATTATAAACAATCATTATATCAGCGAACAACCAGCACTGGGCAGAAGACGAGTGTGGTTGTGGTTGCCCGTTTTTTTGGATCATTTTAATGTGTTGCCTCCTGCTGGTCTGTTTTTGTTTTTGCAGACAGTTCTGTTGTTTTATGGTGGCATTGCGTTGAAGGATTTATTCGCATAAGTAAGGAACAGGGTGCACCATTTAAGTTTACAGAAAAATCGCCAGCAGTCCAAAAACCGGGATAACTTTGTTCTATTTTTCTTTCCCGCAATTGACTTTCACCTAGCACAAATGAATGACATTTCAAAAGAATGACTAAATGGCGCATGCGGCAATAAGAGAAAAAAACTTAAAATCTCCCTCTCAAAACTGAACGCAGCTGTTGAAAATACCGTTAATAAATGAATAGCATCTTCGTAGGCTACAGGTTGAAAAACATAATCGCATTTGGTGAATCCCTTCAGACATTTACTTGAGTCTCACTAATAGAGCTATTCCAGTCAGTTTCTCACAAATCGAGATTGAGAAGATATTTGTTTTACTTAAGTAAACCACATTTACAAAAAAAAATTATGTTAATGTTTTTATTTGCATAAAAAAGAAACTTGACCAAAATGGCTTAAAAAACAATATTCACCGCAAAAATATATGTATCAGCTAGACATTTTTTGAACAACTATAACAACATAAGGAAAAGCTACAGTCAGCTTGGGCGAACTGTTGGATACCCTATTCACATATATCCCCCAAAAAGTGAGTGTGTCAAAAATCCAATTATGGGTGAATTCCTGAGAACGATATTGTCTACGAATTTTGTTATACAATTTTTTTTATGTTTTTTAAAGAATTTGTTCGCCCCTTGAAAGTGGACGTGGCAAACAACTTTGTAAAGGAAATGTTTAGACTGACTTTATCTTTATCTGGGAGTCGAAGACCCTCTTTGCTGGAGCATTATTGTTTATTTTCTTGATGTGACCGACCCAATGTAGTCGATGCCCTCAATCTTTTTGGACTACATCCACATCTTGGTACAGCTCTCAGAGTCTCCGTTGTATATAAACTCTCCTTTCCTGGTTATCGTCTAGCATTCGGAGCCGCAAAGTAGAACTGACAGTATCAATGTTTTGTAGAGTTCAGACTTGGTTTACTGGGCTAAGATTTTGAACACATTTGCTTTGCCAAATCGAATTGGCAACGGTTTTTGGGTGCAATTCTTCGTCGGATCTTGACTATGGGGTCATTTGTAGAATTGATGTCTACTCCGAGGTAAGTGAACTCCGTTACTAACCCGAAGTTGCTGCTATCAACAGTGATGTTTTGTCTTAGTCACTGGATAGCTGTTTATTTGTTTGTTGAAAACGAGTACTTGGTTTCGTCCTCCTTGACTTCAATGTCAATCAATTTGACATTTTCCTTAATCGCAATAAAAGCGTCGACAACGGCACACCAAGAACGGCTGGTGAAGTCGATATCGTCTGCATAATATACCAATAGTTGGACGGATATGTTGAAGATACTGTCATCCTTGTTGAAAACTGCCCTGCGGACTGTCTGATCGAGAAAAAGATTCAAGGATTCGCATGATAGCGTTTGGTAAGTTTGGACTGCACATTGCAAAGCGTAATTTCCAACGTCACGCGAACTAACTGGATTAGTGTTGCCAGGATCCCAAATTTGGCCATCGCCATGTAGAGCTCATGGTCATGACGAAGAATGGTATCATATGCAGCTTTAAATTCGATGAAAAGATGGCCCAGCTTCTTGGCTTGAAATTCATTGGTCTTTTCCAAGATTGACCTTATCGTCAAGATAACAAAGATTGATCGAAGAACCTTTCTCGCAAAAAATGGAGCGCCACCGGTTCAGTTGGTACTCTCATATTCAAAGGAGAGATCCAACGAACGCTATCAAAAAGGCAATATTAATCAACGTTCCAATACAAACCCGAACGAGAGGCGGGCTTAAAACTCCTGGACCACACAAATGCAGCAACACCAGCATTTGATTATTTGATGACCCCACAGGCGGACAAGTAGGGATGCAGTTAAGTGGGAGGGTTATGATCCCATTAACCCTGATCATAGTCCCTCAACCCCAGTGTCAAGATTTAGTCAATTCCCGATCTGCCAGACCGGAAGCCACACTAGAACCTGCCGATAAATCTGTCTCAAAATGGCTTCAGACTGTAACATAGTATGTTGGATAGTATCTTAAATTTGACATTTAGCATGAATATGCCTCGATAGCTCTTTCAAGACGTGGGATCATGTAGATGGGGCATATGGGGCTTAAAGTCCAGTCATCGGGTATGCTTTCTGACACCCATACTGGATACTGGTTGACGAATTTGCGCATGGGCCCTACCAAAACATCACCTTTTGATTTGAAGAGCTCTGCTAGTAAGGCATCAGAGCCGGCGGCCTTGTTGTTTTTTTTACCTTTCTTACAGCTTTGTCAAATTCTTCAACATTGGGTGTTGGACCGGTTCTTCATTGGCTGGACATGGGTTCTCTTCTTGCCCTATCACTCTGTCTACATGATGCCCATGAATCAGTTGCTTGAAAACATCTACTATGCCCGAGCTTACGTGACTAGGTTTCCCTCTCTTGGTCGAAGAGACTGCGTTCCGGTCTTAAAGCCAGCAGCCAGTTGCTTGGCCTTTTTATTAAACCTCCAGATGTTGTTTCTTCTTACCCTCCTTTACTGGCTCAATAACTATCAGGTCTTTGGCAAATACATTTTCCGATAACTCTTCCCATGCAGCAATCTAATTTACAAAGCTGACAAGGAAAACAATTGCACACGCTAATGTTTAGAGAAGCTTGTCTTCTGTTCTATATCCCCAGTAGGCTAGACATATATTTATGTGTAGGAACAGGAGTTCCATTTATATCAGTCACTTAAATAACTGCTTTTGACACACAATAACGAAATGCAACATCAATTGGCGCAGCCATTACTATCAATTTAGGATATCAGGTTTGATTAGTGAACAGCTTTACCATTAATATGCCAACAATTTCAAAAGCTAAGTCTACATTTCAACGTGGACAATCTAATACCCCAAAGTGACAGGAAACATGTTCATTCCCAGCGAGATTCGTAAAAACCTCATCAAAGTCAGGTTTTATGCTTACTCATACATTGCAACTAAAACCCATTATGCAACTAATCATTCACGCACGTGTCTCTTTTTCGCCAGTGAGAGACCTCAAAAATTAAATTCTAAAGTCATCGTCATGCAGAAAAGTTTTCAAATAGACACTACTTTTCTGGAATAAATGTATGCAATTGCCGGAGAGGGGGGCTCTATGAAACCGGCTGTGCTGCTCAAATAGAAGTTTAATTACACCAAAAAAGGCGGTCATAAACGCATGCAGTATACATTATTTTATACATTATTACAGTGCAACGAATGCAGTTAGTGACTCATTGAGCGCTTAATTTTCCCACTCTATGACAACCCTTTGGGTTTCCACACACTCACGCACATGTAATGTATTTATGAGTTCATATTCAGCAAAACGCATGACATACTTGACACCCTGGAATATTCTATACATAAAAATGTTCATAAGAGATATAATCAAAGCGCAAGCGAAAAAAATAGATATTCCGGAGGAAGATACATATAACTAACACCGTATTGACTGGATGGCGGTATTCGAACATAAATTGAATAAACGTAGGTACATAGGAATGATAAGGCGAAAAAGGGTGACTCAATAAAAAAGGCGAGCTTGGTTTATTTTTTGGAGGTAGATTTTATTTCATTGCGACTAAGACCAGCCAAAGAGGTGTCGGACACTGAGATATGTAGTCCTAATGGGGCTGATTCTAAATTCGAAGTTGAATTAAATAACAATAAAATGAGGAAGGAACTTTGCACTGTTCTCTGGTGTTGCGAACAGACTGAGCAAAAATGCATTCTGTATTTGGAAAGGCTAAAGACAAAACGACAGATTCGTTTTGACTAATAAAATCTATAGATCTCCAACAGAAAAATAAGGGATTTGAAGTGCATCTTGTAAAAACAAAAAAAAATATAAAGGCGGTCGATTTTACTATGAAACATCTACACAGACGATGGTGATCATCGACTTTTGATCTTTTCTCAACTGTTAAAGTATAGGGTGTACAGTGGGCGGGCGCCTGTCGACTATCCGACTAAAATTCTCGTGCCGCAATACGTATGTTTGTGTGTAAGTGTATGCATAATTTGAAACATAAATACATAGTTTCAAGTGGTGCAGGGAAATAACTTCACGGGCAATAACTTCACATGGGCAATAACTTCACCTCGAGTGGGCAATAACTTCACTTTTTTTTGTGAAGTTATTGCCCACTCATGGTGAGCATTGAGCAATAACTTCACCTTAAATTTTGTGAAGTTATTTCCCACCTATAATTTGAATTTGTCTATTATAACTAAAGACCCTTGCACCCACTCCAAATCAAACAGTAACCCCAAGCAGGGGGGTTGCAGGGAGGCAGCATGCCCCCCATATGCATTGCACTGTTTATGGGATTAGTTGCGAAACCGCAAGTAGATTCCATAAACAGTTCAATACCTATGGGGGGGCATGCTGCCCCCCTGCTGCCCCCTTGCAACCCCCCTGCTTGGGGTCACTGTTTTATTTGGGGTAGGTGCGAGGTACGGTTCTTGAATTATCATAAAATGTTAAGAGAATTTATTTCCCACTAAAAAGTGTAGTTATTGCTCACCATGAGTGGGCAATAACTTCACAAAAAAAAAGGTGAAGTTATTGCCCACTCGAGGTGAAGTTATTGCCCATTTGAAGTTATTGCCCGTGAAGTTATTTTCCTGCACCGTTTCAAGTAATACAAAAAGGAATTTTTAAAGTCTTTGTTCTTGTTTATGTTTTGTTATTATAATTTTTATTACCTACAATTACTGTTTATCACAAAAAATGCATTCCATTTTAAATTAAAATGTTATAGGTGCCATAAATGCATATGTCTTGTTTCTTTTTTCAAGGTTGTCAATGAAATATTTTTTCTCATAACCGGACACCTCTAATAAGCGGACAAATTTCTTGGTACCGTCAGTGTCCGCTTATGAGAGAGTTCACTGTATTTTGTATAGGCACACAACTTTTTTTTAAAAATAAAACAACAAATTTAATAAAATGACCAAATTTTGTCTTATTTAGCTCACAAATTTCCTGGCATTTAATGTTTAAAAATAATTTCTGGCATACGGCCTCCGCGACAGCGCCCTATGAACGCCATCCTGTCGGTTCATACCAGGTGTTATTTCGTCAATAGTGCATCGAATGGAGACTTCTTAGTGATTAATCGTTGCTGGTTTATCAGCATAGACCAGAGATTTACGTACCCACACAAAAAGTAGTCCAAAGGTGTCAAATCACACGAACGAGGTGGCCAACTCACAGGTCCATTTCTTGATATGATTGGGTCAACAAACGTTTGGCTGAACAAAGTCACGGTTCACGCGCTGTTTGTTAAGTTTAACGAACAGAGCGCGAATTTTGGAAATAAATGTCCACGATTAGTAAACGTTTTTCTGGTGAAAGTCTGTCCATGGTCATTTGCCAAAGTATACCTACTGAAAAAAAAAGTCAAACGCACTTTATTATTATGACAGTTAGTTTGACAGTTATCCCTATCAGAAGTTATATACCTCCTTAAACACCCTATAGGTATTTAGGCCAGAATATACAAAGAAAAAGAGTAGATATAGGTACCTTTTCAATATTTATTGTAGGTATTCCTAAGGAGCCGGACATTTGTTTGTTAAGTAATACATTTTGCAGATGCGTCTAATCAAGTGAACCGAAATAATGTGGTTGTTCTGAATTCATGTAACAATTTTCGGCTCCTCACCCCAAGCTTGTACTCTTGTATGTTTAATTGAGTATCGACTAGCCTTTCTACGTGAAACAAATGGTTTGTTTTTTTTATAATAAACAAACAGACTTTAGTTATTATGTATTCTAGTGCGTGTAGTCAATTGAACCGAACTTTAAGTGGTGCTACTTCTCTTCATGACGATGTCTATCAAACATCCGACAAGAAAGATAAAATAATAAGACTAGCAACGACTTTCCTTCAACTATTATAACTCCATGTATCTCCGCACACATTAAGGTGTGTAAAAGTCAAACCAGATAAGTTACATAATACAAGGTGGCGCAAAAGTTGTCAGGTGGCGCAAAAGTTGTCACCCGATGTTCTTTCGCTGTAATTTTTTTTATGAATGAAAAACTTTGGTTCTGCTTTTGGATTATGTTAATTGGTGTCTTAAGTTTTTTCTGTATCAGTTAACTTCACAAATGTCAAAGTAGAATTTACATTTGCCGCCATTTGTAAAAATTATAGCTTCTTCCGATAGGATGATGACTTTTGCGCCACCCTGTATAAATGCAGGTTGCTAAGTGTGAATGTAAAATAATAGGTCTTCCCTTCCTTACAGACGCGGCAGCGCAGAGCACACAATCCATTTATTTTCAAAATAAAGTTCGCTAGAATCCATTCAAAGTCCCCATTTGACCAACAAAGTGTTTCCGCTACGCCCGCATAAGAAGATGCAAGACGCGCTTCCCTTGCAAACAGAAATTACTGAACCAGATCCAGAACAGCAAGTGCACTTGGTCTCGTCTGCCAGTCATCGTTGTTACCGAGAACCCCGTCGAGCAACGGCGAACCACGTCATTAATTGTACCTGCAATCTGTAAAGAACCCGATGACAACAAAAACGATGCACCAACCACCATTCACCTCTTACAGTTTCAACAATGAACTGTCAACTGTCATACATTTTAAGATTACGTAATTCTCCCCAAACAGTTAATCACAGCGTGTCGCTGTCGCTGCATGTGTTTTGTTCTCTCTGCGTCTGCGCGCGGCTTTATCAGTTCCTTCAACTGTGCCCGTGCGGTACACTTGCTACAATAGAATATTCCAAGCATGAAGTTTTTTTTCTCAGTTTATCCCTTCCAATCTTTTCGGTCGATGGTAGATATGTCCCGCACAGACTGGTCGCTTCTTGCAAGCGTATTATGCACATGATCAATGCCTCGGCTTCCGGTTGAAGAACCCAAACAGAAGGAAGAACTTATGAAGCAAGCCCCGGTATAAAGGCGCACAAGCAAAAAGGGGCATTCTGCTGGTTGGAATGAGAGCCCTACCTAAGGATGCATGACCAGATCATGGTGATTACCTGGAACTTTTCTTTTGAGTTTCTTCTCCCCCTTCTGTATATTTCCTAACGTGCTTTGATTCAGCCAGCTGCTAGCTTGCAACACATCACATGACCTATAGAACTTTGGTAGATGGGAAAGAAGCATCATAGTCGAACTCTGTCGATGCGATACAGCTCGGAGCTATCGCTATCGAATACAAAGACTCATTTTTAGAAATACATAGTACCATCATCTTGGCGAACTGTTGCCATTCGTTGAGGCGGTGAATCTGCATGTTTCCTCTCGTCCGTTGATTTCTTTTTTATTTCGCGTTTTGTGCTCGATTTATTTTCCATCTTAAACGGTGCCGCCGTCATAGACAATGGCCACTAAAGCACGATATGGATGCGATTTTTTTGCCTTTAATAGTGTGGTGGTGTTGCATAGCAGTAGAGATGATGCCACATGGGTGGGCAGACAGCACTACAGCAGGCTCTGCAGAGCCAGAGAGAGCAGTATGCGATTGTTTGCAACAAACCAAGAACGAGAAGAAGGGAGATTGCGATCGGTATTTGTGTTGTCTTACACACAGCTCGTGGGGTTCGTTTTCTTAATTGGAATGGATAAGCCTTCCTTCAGAGTTTGTTTAACAACATTTTGATTGCGTTTATTGAGTCGGGGGTAGGGATCTTTGTCGATATTTTTTTAAGAAGGAGCGTTCTTAATTCTAAATTCTTTGATTAAATGCTTATTTTTGTTTATAACTTTTTCTGTTGTCCGTTTTGAGTCCCTAAGCGATCAATAATATAGGTACCTTGATATTGCACAATATTTTTTATAATGGAAGTCATATTGCGAAAATCAAAATGCGTATTGTTGCGCCAGACCGCCACTAATACGAGAGTTCAATTATGTATTTACAGTCAAAATCGCTTATAGCGACATCGGTTATAACGACGTATCGGTTACAACGACCAAATTCTTAGGTCCAGAATCTGCCCCATTGTGATTCCATTGAACGACAATCGCTTATAACGACATCGCTTATAACGACATATCGCTTACAACGACCGATTTTCCCCTTTTTTCAAATTTAATATCGGTTATAACGACTAAAATCGACGCAGCTGTTGGCGCAACTGATTTTTTTTTCTAGAACAGTAAACTGATTCTCTGTAGATGCGATGTATCTAAGTTCGTAGAATCTGGGATATGTTACAGTTACCGTTTGTAGACGTTATTTTTTTGCGTTTGCGTTTATTGAGCTTGTTCTACGTTGGCGAAGTTTTACTCAGTGCAAATTTTTCAGTGTGACAAGTGGTTGTACAAGTTTAATTTAATTTTGTGAGGCGAAAAGTTGTATGTACCTTCTTATCCGAAAATATGTCAAAAAAGAAAAATCTTTACAATTGATATATATAAAGCTTGATATCGGTTATAGCGACCTATCGCTTATAACGACCAAATTCGTCATTATCTCGAAAGTCGTTATAACCGATTTTGACTGTATATATAGAGACTTTCATTAGCGACTTGACAACTTCAAAAATGTCACTGTGAACGCACCCTTAAACCGATTACCCATCTGTCAATGTAAAACTATTCAGTAAAATCAACATTTTCATCATGGTGAAGTACACAAGGAACAACGTTAACAAATAATTAAAATTTGCTACCGGAATTCCGCGCAACTTTAAGAGCGTTAACGCCAATTTCGGCGGTAATTCTTGTCCCAGTGGACAAGCAATTCGTAGTCATTTGAGTCAGAATATTCGCTGCTGGATGTTGCCGTGCCAGTGAGACTACGTTTTGCCCGAAGTGTAGGTAATATTGCTGCCGTAGAGGCGTCTTTCGCAAACCAGTCAAATCAGTCAATTTCACGGCTCAGAGCCAACATTGAACGAGAAATAGCGGCCGTATAGGTCAAAATGTGCGACAGAGTATCGACCGCTGCATACGTTCCCATGGTGGACATATGAACTAAGTCGAATTCCATTAATAAATGTTTTGAAGGAAATTCAAGCCAATACATTTTTTTGAGATATGTATCTCGAGGAGTTTGCATTTTATTTAAAAAAGAAATTATCAAGTGCTTAATGAAAGACCCTTTACATATAAATTTGATTTTAATTATTTTATTAAAAATTCATTTACATGATTCTGTGAATAACATTTGACTTAAATACTATATACCTAAATCGCTCTCATTATTATCTTAAAGCTCAAAACATAATATATGCAGCAAAGCCATTGCAGTAAGATTATTTTATATGTAAAATGACACACTGGTTACTGCATGTCTATTGGTGCTGCAGGTTTTGCCTGTTTCTCATTTGACTGCACCACCAATAGTTGAACAGCACAATTTGGTAAAATTGTTCCGGTTTGACGTTTCGAGCTGTGAAATTTGAGTGCACATCTGTTTCATGTGCTTTACTGTATGCATCACTGCGCGCAGCCTTGCTGCACATCTGTTTCTGGCAAATCGCATGCTCTCATTTATCCACTCACAAAGTCAACCACACTGAGTAACTTCCATTTTTCTAACGTATAAATAAAACCATTTAGATAAATTATTGCATTATCGGTTTGAATGACCAGTAATAAAACATCATATTGTAGCCCGTGTTACATTTTTTATTTTGGGCGTGACATTTATTTTGGAATAAATAAAAACAGCCTCTTCTACAGTATTGATTTATTTATTTTCCAGTGAGTACCTCCACGTGTGAATCATTGAAAATGCCTGAAACAATTTTGTAGAGTGTGCAATATTAAGAGCAAGATATCCTGAAATTGATGGACATCATTTAATTCAAAAACTCAATTCTTGACACACGGATTTAACACTTTATTTTTACTCTTAAATTCATTTTTATTAATTCGGTGCCTTACGCAACAAGTGGTCATAATCTTAATTGATTCCCGATCTTCTAAGGCCATAAGCGCCATCACAAGTTAGCGAGCCCGGCCACTCTCAGAAACGACCTAGGTAACTTAATTTTACTTAAAAAACTAAGAGGATTTTACCTACAGTAATGCACCGTCCTGGGAGGGCTTGTTGACCCCTTCCCCCTCAACAAGCCACTGAAATTCGGTGAATTGCTTTTGCGTATCGAAACATGACGAACTGAGGCCAACGTTGTGGAACTTTGAAGCCCTGAATCGGAGGAGCGACTCAAATAAAAGTATTTCTTTTTTTTTATTCGGGCGTTAGATATCATATTCAGCAGTTCATTTAATGTGGCAGACGATTTGAAAAATCATTAGGTTCACTCAATTACCTACTTCAAGTTTATTTAATAAATTTTTATGGGTCAATTCAGTTCTTTGTTTTTGTACTACTCTTTCATACGTTTCCTCGTTTCTTTTCTTTCTTCTTGAAGAACAAAATCACATAACAAGTTTCCGTACCACGACACAAATATCAGGCGCCAACTCAATTAGTTACCCCTAGATTGCCGATCATCTCTTGTGAAGATAGCGGACGCGCAGTAGTTCAATAATCTCTTATGCTTGGTGCCACAGCAAGGAGACCTTAGGTATTCCAATCGATACATGCAAACTCATATTTAAGTTAGACACCGTCGAGAAAATTAAAGTTAGCTGTACAAGTGGACATAACAGATTTGTCTTAATGATCTTATCAAAACTGACATTTGAGATCTCTTGCTCCACATTTAAAGCTCCAACTGGTTTAACGAGCAGGGTGGAGACCGATACAAGTGATATCACAATGGATCATATAGTGGTCAATCTAACCTTCAAAATCAATCTACATATTACAAAACTATAACCTTTGACTTAAGACAGAACGAAGCCAAAGGATTGCTGAGCCAGATCAAAAATTTAATGCAAAACAAGAAATACAAAAAGGTATTAGTGCGTTATTTTGAGTAATGTATCCACAGGAGTGCTCGAATTTACATGATAAACAACAACAACATTGCACCAACTGGCGATACCTGTCGATAACACCCTGCTTTGGATATATGCTCCAAATACATACAACAATTTGTTTTGCAAACAAAAATGTGTGGCTGTTGGCTATAATTCTTGTATTCATTCTTATGATCAAATTTTAAGCCAGTTCCGTTTTTCTCGCTCTTGCTAATTTTTGACTTTTGTCCAAAAAATGGGTAATAAATGTCTCGATTTTTTAACGTTACTAATAAGTTTGCGGAGAAACCCTAAGAATTGTGGGAAAACCGGTGTGAGGTAAAAAAGGAAAACATGAATTTTTACCCACCTTTCTAACCATAATGGCGTTTTTTTTTTTTTTTTGTCGGGGTGCGAGACTTTCTACACTGGAGCACTCAGACTCAATACTGGTCCATTGTACTGCCATAATGGCGTAGGTAGGTGTAAGGGCAAATTGTTGCATCTGCTTACTTATATTTAAAACCTGTTAAATGAGTACTAAGGCCACTTTCTAAAGCGAATTAACACCATATGGCTTTAGTTCTAATTTAAAAGTGAAATAGCACAATTATGGCGTTAGTTCATATGGCCTTAGTTCACTGCACCGTTTCCAATTATTCATAATTTTGAAAAATATTTTTGTGATAATGTATTTGTATTTATTTGAACTTATTGATACACGATAATACAAGGTTTATAATCTTAAAATTTAGAATCTAGTAAAAACAAAAGTTCAGAGAAAAGAAAACTTACATGAAAATTATTGAAAGTACTCGTAGATACAATTTATAAACTAATACATATTATTATTATTATTTTTTTTATGTATGGCTGTTAGAAGGTTCTAAATCGTATTTTTTTATTCGACTTCCTGTCAAAAACCGTTTTCTGAATTCGTCGATATCTGACCTGACAATTCATACATTTATGTTCAGTTTTGCTCACAAATTATAACAACTAGACCTCTTTGTCAAGAGTTCGCGAAATTGGCTCATACGCATGCGAAAGCTATGCGCATCCAGCAGCAGTAGCAGTAGTCATACTGCAAAGTGCCCATTGAATTACTGAAAACTCGGTTCAACGTCAAACTTATGTCACAAAACTGCGCAGGTACATGGCCACCGAGATTGTGCTACCAGCACTGACACCACTCGATAACTTCTTGTGGGGATATGTTAAGTCTTTGGTATGCTAATAAGCCGCACACTTTTTAGAACTAGAAAGCTAATTGACGGAAAACACAAATTAAAACCAGGAAAAATTGTGTGGTATCACTTAAAAAACCATTAATCGTAAGATTCTCGACAAATACAATGTCAAAAAGTCTTTCACCCTCTCTATCACCCATTTCAGTCTAACTATGCTTGTCGAAATGGAATAGAATTACAGAAAACTTAGAAAGAAAAAACAAGAATGAATAACATAATATACTTACAGGAGCAAAGTTTTTCCAAGAAAATTGAAATAAAAACTGGATAAACTCGTGGCTTCAATGGCACAGTGCATGAGTGCTTGCCTGAGAAGACGCTGGTCTAGGTTCGAATCCCAGTGGAAGAAATGGAATTTCGGGATAAAATGAAGGAAAAAGACACACCAGCACCACAGAAGGAGTCTGATGATCGGTTGTGGCTAACCGTGAAACAGCGCTGTAACTCCAGCCGTCCACTTAACGTGGTAAGGAATGTAAGGTTATTCATTCAAAACAAAATAAAGCTAGTATTTACCTCGTTATTGAAGAGATACAACATACAACCCCAAATGCTTGAAAGACTGGGCTTTCATCCCGATCGAAGAACAAATAAAATTGATGGTTTTGAATTCAACAAAAAACTCTGAATTCAGATGACGAAGTGCATGCTTTATAAATCAACGATCCTACCAGTCCTGCTTTTTGGCGCCGAGTTCTGGATGATAAGCTCAAACGAAGAACTGAAAATACAACCGCGATTCTTACGATCGGTACCAGGATGTGCATGTGACACAAGAAGATAAAACGCATCGACTGCATTAGATCGGCCCCATCGAGCGAATAGACAATGAACCTTCAGCTAAAACGATCTTGAATTTCTAGCCCCCAGCATAGAAACGACAAGGAAAACAAACATCCGTTTTAAAGGGCAATGTCATCGTTTATATCAGAGGGCTTCGGCGGAGATGCACCGTGTTCACATTGCCAATGATGGAAGGCTGTAGTCAGAGTTTTTCCAGGGGTCAGCGATAGTACTGTCGTTTTTCAATTTCAAAGAGGAGCCCATGTGAAGATTTTGGGGAGCCATCGAAAACGTATCAAATATTTCCTGCTAAGATTAACCAATTGGAATGTGTGAGTAAGGTTTCCAATATTTGCCCTATGTTTTTTCCTTGGATTGTGGCGGCTCAGCGGTGGGACCGGCCGGCGGTGGTAGGTATTTCTGTCTGCGCAGATTCCGCTGGTTTTCTTATTAAAAATCTTTAGCAAACAAATTGGTTTCGGTATAACTAACGTTCTGGGAATTTATAAAAACCGTTTAGAAACTTCGCAACTTATCCATATTATCAATTTGTTTTTCTCGCAGCAAGACACAAACAAACTGTCCTGAGGAAAATTGCAATATGCGCATTCAAAATCTATTCATCATGAACGGAGCAATGAAATAACCCACACTAAGGCCCACTATGTGTGGGCAATAACTACAATTTTCGTGGGAAATAATTTCTCTTCCCATTTTATGATAATTTATGCTGGTTTGCCAATTTTTATAAATAGATTCGTTAAAGAATTGTCAGGATTGGCAGATATGTCAAACAACAACAAACAAAATTAACTTTATATTGCTAGAGAAAGCTTATAAAATTGATATGTTTGTTGTGATCTATGAATTACATCATAAGCCGCTGCCACATTTGTAATAATAATTATAATACGTAAGAGATTCTTGATGACACAAACAACAGCACTTGCAATTTTAACCCTGATTAACAGCTACAAATGCAGCAAGTATGTTCGTAAATAAGAAAAGTGTCAAAAGACTTCTATATTTCATATTCACACTGTTCCCTGCTTTTAAGCTACTTGTCCTCCGTCGCCTCATCACCGAACTCTTATCTCAAAAACTGGTGATAATGTTATGCATCTCCTCGGCTAATTGCTCACGAACTTTACTAATGACTTTCATTTACGTTAGAGAGCTTGACTTCTAAATATATTCCGCAAATATTATGACGGGCCACACATACTCGACCTAATAGTTTATCTGGATCAAAATACAGAGTTTTAGATTTATTTTCATGCGTACTTAAGCCTGCTTATGATTTTCTGTGAATTCGCATCGAAAATTCCGAAAGTTTTACTAAAGTGTGATGAGGGAGAGGGGGCCACAAACATTCAAATCAACTCTGACAAAAAATGGGCCAACATAAATTCCCCCAAAAAGATGGATTACTTAGATCCTTGGCTATTATGCTAATTTTCGAATAATTTCCATACAAAGGGAGGAAATCGTATTTAAATAATATTTGCCCTGGAAGCGCACAGTGATAATAATTACATGGTAATCGAGGTAATTCAATCTGGTTTATCAGTTGAGAAGGGGCCATCTCGATTTAGTCCGAAAAATACGAGTACCTACTTATAATGAATTATCTTTGACGCTTTTGACAGGTAATTTGCGAAAACTTTTTTCTATTCCAAGAGGAAATATAAAGAGATTCGAGGAATTTTTTATTTTCGGTTGTGTTTTTGTCTCCCTTAAGTGAGTTGATCTAAATTCAAGAACAAAAAATAAAAACAGAATCATTACTGCAAGACGGGCGGATATAAGTATGAACTTTGTTCTGATGGACCATTTTTCTGCTTATTATTAATTTAAGTATCAAAAAGATCATTAATCATTTGTTGTTGTTGTTTTGCTCCATTTTGAATATTATTTATATTTTTAGAAAGCTTTTTTTCTTCTTTTTTTTTGGGAGTGAAAGATGCGCATTTTTTGAGATTGTGTAACGTTGGAAGACAAAGACGGCAAGGTTTTATATGAATGAGCCGATGACACATATAATTTGGAGAAAACAAAATAACCATAACAAAAATATTTTCAAAAGTTGAAAGTCCAAACAAGTGGAGGAAAGTTTATAAATCCGTATCAGGTGCAGGAGAGCGTTTCGTAATTTAAGAATGTTATCCGTAATATTGACAGTGACCGACTGGGCTTATAGTTTTGTTTTACTGTCGGTGTAAGACACTGCCTACTCCAACGGAAGTAGCCAAGAGCACAAGAAGATCATCGGTTCAAGTTATTTGTTTGAAAGCGAATTAAGATGACAAGCTGGCGCACTCTTGTAGACCAGTTGAGTTATATGAATGCTAATCAATGAATGAAGTAGTCAAGTGTTGCGCGCAGAGGTTTTGTATTGAGAGAGTAAATCAGCTGAAAAAATCTGTACTTACTCTATGGAACCTGAAAAGAGAGACAAGACAAGTAATGAAAACATTATTAAAAGTGTTTGGCAAACAAAAATACAATTGTTGGATGCAGTGACTCAGTGTGGAGTGTTTAACGTTTTCTCACTGCCCCACCTTTTGCGAAAATCTGCCAAACATCCAAGGGTATATCATGAAAAGCTTCTTATATGCGCCGCTCGAACTCGACGTGAAATCGTAAGTCCCTTCCATTTGTGACACAATAAAACTTCGCAGACACAAATGGTTGAAGAAGCTAGGTTTCCGCCATTCATGCCTAATATTTATTTTAGATTGTTTGTTGTCACAGTTGGTAGACGACTCTCTCTTCTATTAGAAGGTTTCACTTAACTTTGTTTCCGCTATTGAGAAATAAGCAACAGGCAATAGACACCTCTCGGCATACTCTCCTTACTCAAAAAAAAAAATTGCCTAACTGTCGTACTGGATATTGAAGATTTCATTAAGCGAAAATTTCAGTTATATGAATATTCGGAACTCGAACACCAAAAGTGCTATTCCAGAAACTGTAGTGGATATTTTTATTTTTTTATTTTGATATTCAACTTAGTCGTTTGTAGTGCCTGGCCAGGGTGGTTTTCATCACGTCAATGCATTGAGTCAGGGTGGCGACGGCGTAGAGGTTAGCGTGTTGGCCTGTTACCTGTGCGGTGCAGGTTCAATCTCCATGGGGAACAACAACATACGCCACCCATTCTCCAGCCCCTACACCAAAAAGGAGGATTTCTGCCTGGTAGTACAATGGACCGTTACCGAGTCTGAGTGCTCTGGGATTTCCTTTAAAAGAAATGCATTGAGTCAAAAAGAAGTAAGCAAATCCACTGTCTTTCTACGGTTTTGCCATAAATCCTTAATAGGTTTTAGGTCAAAGGATAGTGTGAGCCATTACAAAACACTAAAATTGTTATTCTCAAAGAATTGTTTTTGCTTTTTTCTTTGTGTCTTTTGGATCATTGTTCTGCTGAAAGATCTATGTCAGGGGCATGTTTCTACTGCATATGGTAACATAGCGTAGGTCAGACGTTAGTCCTTCGGACTACTGAACGAGAATGTTCCAGGTTCGAATCCCACAGAGGAACACCTAACATCTGTGCCACTGCCTCACCTTCGTGAAAGTCTGATAGTTCAGTATAAAGTGTCAAGTGGAGCTTCTCAAAATTGTCTTCTTCCTTAACAAATATTGGAAGGCCTCTAAATTTCCCCCGACCAAAGGAGACCAATCAAATGATGGTGTTCTTGCATTTGTGTGACCCTGAAATTTAACGATTGCATTTATTTTTTATGATTTTGATGCGAGCATGTTCACATTTTGGATTATTTTATTGTTTGATCATCCTTTTACGACACCGGTGATCTCCAGTAGGTAGTGTCAACCTACGGATTTGCATACACACTTGGGTTGCAGTTTCAAGATATTAGATGTGTCGCTCGGCTCACAAAAATGGTAAACGTGATTTCCCCCCTAAGTCGGCTTTTACGACAAGCATTGTTTTTTTGGGGCGCTGCAGTGATACTCTTAGCCCGTCCCTGCATGGGAGTAGGTGTTAAATTGTTGGTACCTTCAATACGTGTTAAAAATAAAGCTTCGCATCCACAAGTTAATGCCTTATATTTTTTTAAAGTAATAAAAACACGTCCCCTCTGTATTGAACGGTTTTTTGGAAAGTTTTTGGAGAGAGTTTGGTGGTGGCGTACCAATCACTCTCCTTTATTACTATGTTCTCCATTTTCTTAAGTTCTCCGGGGCAGGCTAATCTTTATACTCTGGTGCAAAATTTAAGGGGTTTTTGAATGTTTCATTTGCTAAGGAGGAGCATATTTTTATTAAACTGACTGAAAGAATTATTCGCAACTCTAAATTTATTTGAATGTCTAGAGAAGATACGAGTATAAACGGATCTGTTGTTGTTTTCCTCATGCCCCGATTTTCCTAATTTAAATACATTTTCCACCATTTTCGTCGAACACCCAATCTTTCGTTGAAAATAGGCATCCTTATGTAGCTGCAATATTAGAGCACGCTTTGTTCGTTTGCAGTGGTTTCCGTTACCCATATTTGAGGTTAATTACAGTGCAACGACAAACATTTCGTGCAAATTCAGGAACGCATCACTGGCATCATGATGCTCATAATGCTTTGCAAAATGTTCATTAACGCAACTATTGGCATCACTTTCAACGTAAAGTGTTCATTATTGCACAGTTGATCAAACTGATGCGCAAACATAACGAAAAAAAGCATCACAGAAATACCTGATGCGCTGTTGATTCGCCGGGAAAAAAGCAAGAAAAATGTCGGAAGAGAAAAAAAGTAAGTAAACAAACATTTTAATTTATAGATACGAGTACTATAAGAAGGTGTATAAGAAGGTTCCAAAAAGGATTTAATGATTTTCGCAAATCCTAGAAACATGGTTTGGTTTCCATTTAGAAAAGTTAAATCATTAGTGGACTTACATTGAAGGTGGAGCGGAACATTCTAAAATGATTTTGAAATACATCATCTGGATATTCTTCTAGAACTTTGAAATAGTCCCTAATCTTAGGAATTTTCCTTCTTTTAAATCTGCTAATTAAAGTCCGTATGCGTTTCGACCTTTTTCTTCTTGCTTCACACATATTAAAACTAAATTTATCGTCTTTACGATCAAAGTTATCGACTAAAACTTTTATTAGCAAAACTTCCATTTTAAATGTTTGATTTAAACAATGCGTTCTAAAACTCAAACGCCATATTCAATCAGCAACGCATCAGCTTAAACTGTGCATCGCATCAGCATCGCAAATGAGCAGTGATGCCGCATCACTGCGCAAATGTTTGACGTTTCTGAATTTACACTTCTTATACAAGGTGGCGCAAAAGTTGTCATCTGTTTACTTCACAAACGTCAAAGTAAAATTGACATTTGCAAAAATTATAGCATCTTCCGATGGGTTTTCAGCCCTTGGGTGTGCCTTAGGCAATTCTGTGTGCCAATGTTCTAAATGATCCACGACGTTTGACATCTATCCTATGTAGTTTTCAGTCGGATTGGTGAACGCCACTGGGTGATGACTTTTGCGCCACCTTGTATAAGTGAATTCTAATTTTACCCGTCAAATTATTAAGATATAATAGTTTATGGAAAATTAAAATTAAATTCAATACTAAGTGGGTCTATTTTAATGGCCAGCAATTTTTGCAAGACGCAAAAACATTTTAACGGTTCTTTCCCGTCATTGTCACTACAAAAGATGCCAGCTATTTCAAAGCTACGAGTATGTCGTTGGCCATCACTGGTATATCGGCTTAACTTTTTGATCCTATTTCGTGTTAAATTCACAATTCAACGAATTCTGTCTTGCATCGGGACTCCTACCCGCCAGTTGCTTTTAGAATTTGAACCCAGGTGAGGATAAGTGGTATTAAAAAAATGCTGGATGTAGTAATTTTAAGCCTTAACAAAATACCGGATCGTATGCTCAAACGTATGTTTCTACCACGACTAAAAGGGATCTACAATTTTGTCTGAAACAAGATGGCGAAATGGAGAATCTTTTTTTGTTAAGTTAGTCATTTCATTTGTTTTTACGACGTTCTCGAAATCAACAGTTTCTGCTGTAAGCACTTAGGGTGTTTGTGAACCGGTATGCTGTGCTGAAAGCTTATTTAATTCTGAAAAACTTTGCTTTGCTTCATTCTTATACCATTCAAATAACTTTCAATACAATCCATCAATTTTATTCGCACGAACTAAGCGAATGCAAGCGAATAGAACTCGCGCACATTCGCGCGAACAGAGTGGTTCCGGTGCAAGCGAATTAAACACACGCAAGTTTTAATTTATTTATGTAGACATAGACACTCGTATGAAGTGGGAAGGAATCATTTGTTTGCAGGGAATAGGTAGTGCTAAGTAGTCGCGTTTTGAAGCGCTGTGATTTGGGAAATTTTTATCATTGTCGCTTTGTGAACAACAATTTTTGTTAGAAAAATAAGTTTCTTAAGTACAAATACATTAAAATCGGTTTGAAATCAATTAAATTTATTAATAAAATGGAATAGTATAGAGAATTTCACAAATTTACACAATTCGTTGATCAAAGATGAGATACCCTTCTTTGAATATTATAAAATAACTCCAGATACATTCCATTACATTTTGTCAAGTAAA